>OZ035953.1:28433303-29683303 GCA_964034955.1 Orchesella flavescens
ACGAAGACTGTGCCATTGACTTTGTAAAACTTATCATTTAACAATTACAGATATGGCAATTTGCCCTAATTTCCAACTGTTTTTGTGTGATAGGATTCCAATAAATGTTAATAAAAGCTCACACGTTGTGTTGTGATTGCGATTACATCATAAAAGGAGTCTATTTATGAGACGGGATAATGTCTATGGTATTTGAAGTTTTTGGTATGCGATTCCAAACACTCTTGGTATAAACTAACACAAGGATAAAGGTATGTTATGATTTGTTGAGTTGGAATGTACGAATGAGGTCCAAACTACATGATAATTAATCACTGTTATTATGAAAGCTTATACGTTGTGAATATGTGAAACTTGAACGCCGTTAATAGTATTATATAATTTTCATATAAACTATATTTCGTGTAGATTTAAGCTTTTCATGTTCGGATTTTGGTAACAAACAAATGATAAGTATATTGATAATACGTGTCACCAAAACATACCAAATTACTGGAAAAGTCAATTTCATCCAAACATATTTAAACATAAGTATATACGTATGTATATCTCATGTATTGGAGCTCATATATATGCCAGAGTGTTTGCAGTGTGATGCCTGATTAAGTTAAAAAGCAGGAACGACATTCAATTAAATAGATTGATTCTCTCACATCCCGTATCCAAAGTAATGTAATCACATCCCATCCAAGCATTTACTAGGAGAGCCCATTAGTGTATGAAAACATAGAGAGAGGTTAATTTAATTAGATTAATATTGAACGGGAAGGTTTATTTATTAGTTTTCTCTCTATCACACTCTAAGCTCACAAAAGTCATGAACCATTATAAGCCATGAGCCGCATCACCATTCACACTTGAAAAGAGAGCGTAATCTGAGCAAGTAATCATATTACATACATATGGGCTTACTAAACTGAAGCAAATTGGATAAAGGATACATTTATTCCTTTTGCGTAATCATCGGGATAGAACACAATTCAGCTACTCTTTGTACACGAGCTATTCCGGTAGCAATAAATAAGTTATACTTGTTGTCAGCGCTTGCTACGATAAACCAGTAATTTGAGAAGGGGTTAAGCTTCCTCCTGCTTCAAAGATACAATTGTATTTTTACCATTTATCTTCATTATGACTGAACAGAATATGAGGTGAAGGTTTTCACAACACACTCAACTGAAACTTTCAATAATGATGAAAATTCAAATGGTGTCGTCGGGGACCCGATAAAACCAAACTAAATCGATCAACAACGGATTTCACTCATTTTTATTTAACTTAATTTTCTTAAAGAGGGCTTCTAAGATGATTGAATTTGTTTCATAAATGAAGGTAAGTAGGTATGCGTAGGCAACAAATACCAACCAACCAACAAATACCAAGACTCCTTCATATCTAAATGTCATATGAATGAGTTGTGTTCACCTACGAATATTTTATGGCGTCGTTGTTATGCATGATATCTAATAATCTGTACATGGAACACCCCTCCAATAAGCAGGGAAATAAATCTATTATCCCGAAATTAAATTTGAGTGTTATTGTGTGTTGCCAAAAACTACATTAGATTACAGATATTACACCAAAAACAAAGTTGTCATGTGGAGGAACCTGTCTCCAAAAACTTGTTTGTGTTGTTGGCGTTGGGTGAGAGCCTAATTTCTATTATTGACAAAGCCCTGGATTATATGAGTTCAATACATGAGCTTCAATTTTATGCATAATGTCGAGACAACAGAGGAAAAGCTATTTGAGGGAAAACTACTAGATAGAAAGAGAGTGAGTAAAGTAATGCCCATTTCATTGTGTTTATAATAATGCCTAAAAATTGGAAGTAGTTTACCGGTTTCTGCGGTACAACAGTACAGAAAGAGAGAGAGAGACGAGATGAAACAAGTGAAATCATCTCATCCTCTTCTCAACAAAGCTTTCATTTTCTAAAAGAGGGCCTTTATATTTGGTTCAAGCGTTATACATACATATCCATATACAAATACTTTACATACTTTCTTGCAACCATATATCATACAAAATTTATCCTATCATCGACTCAGGGAGGCACACATATATAGTTTTGATGTAGAAATTTGTTGGAGGGTTGACTTTTTTTTCCTGGCGTTGTAACAACTTCTTTTGGATTGATGGAAATAAGTATATATTGACAATAACAAAAAGTGTGTGTAAAGGGAGAGGTTGGATCAGAGCTAGTTAGAGGGATCCTTACCTAAGATATTACTTATATGATCACTGCATTAAATATATTTATATGATTTTACTATTATGCATAAACTTGCTACCGCTGACTGCACTCTACTCCACTACTCCAGGTCCCTCCATTTATTCCTATATATCTCTGTTGGTTTGGTTGCCGACACGGAGAAGAACACATAGAAAACATGCCTTTTTCAATAAAATAGCCGTATCTCGGGTATCTATTTTGGCTTGGTTGGTTAGCTTTTATTCAGAATGACTCCTCTTTTTGTACTTTCTGGATTGAGCGTATTAAAGCTCTAAATGCCATTTCTCTTGCTTTTGATACCATGATTGAATTGAAAAGCCAAATTGGATTACAACCCCAAGAGAACATTTGGAATTGTTCACCAGCACATAGCATTGATGAAAACGAGCTTTCATCCTCCACGCCATTCCTCTCTAACCTACCATTTATTTATAAAAGCTTTATACTTAATTTTATCATTGATTTACTACAATCTCTTTTCCTCCACTTACCTTCTTGTCTTCAAATCATGAGCGTTGTTCACTTGGAATATATAGCAAACTTGCTCACTGCACTGCTCCGCTGAGTGAGTGGTTTAGTGGTTGAAGCGTAATACCATCCAATCTCAAATATATTTTATATGGGAATATAAATACGGGATGGGATTGGAACGTTCCAAAAAAACCATATCATAATGATCACAGTCCTTATATCCTTGTTTCGTTTGATGTGCCCTCTGAAAAAAAAAGTTATAATAACAGGCTGACTTGTCTACACGCTTGGGTGCTTCTTTACGCTACATGTGGAGAGACAAGCATCAGAAAATTGATCACTATTTGGAGATAAAAGGAAAAGTCAAATGGAGTCGATTGTGATGATTTGAAATGGATTGTGATGACATATAGTTAGTAACTAAAGTGAAAGTAGATTTACTCTTCCAAGAAGATGAGCCTAGAGCAATAATAGCTTTTTGGTTTTGAAAATACAAAACAGGTAGGTTTTTAACAATGATGCTTTTTGAGTGATTTGTAATAAAATATATCGTACAAAAATCCACATTTTTGTAATCCCATGCAAAAAGTTTAAAATCCAGGCTGTTTTATGCTTAATCCTAACTAGGGCTAAAGAAGCATACCCACATCAAAATCAAGTAAAATGTAATGCATTCTGCATTTTCCACCTCGTCAACTTTAATATTCAATCACATAATTGGAGTCACATCATTTTTACATTGAGCTCACTGAGTATCTCATCTATTCTATTAATAATGCAGTGTAAGATGCTCTCGCTAAAATATTAAGAATAAGAAAGCATTATCGGCTTGTCATGTTGTATTATAAAAATTATGGCCTTAGAGGTTTCGGATGGAAACGAAATGAAGCTGCAAGAAACTACTT
Source organism: Orchesella flavescens (assembly GCA_964034955.1). Lineage (NCBI taxonomy): Eukaryota > Metazoa > Arthropoda > Collembola > Entomobryomorpha > Orchesellidae > Orchesella > Orchesella flavescens. Next base: position 28,436,919 of record OZ035953.1, read on the forward strand.
TGCTTACGCACGCATGAATAGGAGCTAAAGCATCTACTAAAAATTGATTCAACACTTAATCTGAAAATAAATTCGCATTTAGTTAAGTTCATGCTCTGCCATGCTGACATTATTGTGGGATGCTTATAGAGCGACTACTAAGAGTTCTGTACATAAACTAGGATGGCTACAAAGAAGTCACATGAATGAAGATAGTATTGTAAGATCATCACCACCAAAAGGAAATGATCATAAAAGACACAGAGAGACACACAGGGAGAAATGTGAGTGGGATGAGATGAGGGTAGACTCACGGCTCACCAAGAAGTAGGAGCTACGAGTCACCACATAGACCAAATAAAGTAATATCTTCTTCTTCTGTCCACTCCGACGACAAATTGATTCCAAGATTTACAGCCTTCTCTGGACCTTATGGTAAACTTTGCAACTGCCCTTTCCTTTTTTTCCATGATGATGGTGATCATGTTGATAGTAAAAGGGCAATTGCTTGATGTTAAATAAAATGAATAACTCTTCAATCCGTATTACTACTTCTACATTCACTTTATACGTGCATGGCTATGTTGATCGTGTTCTTACTGACGATGCAGGAAACACACACGCATCCAAATGAAGCCCCCCCCCTAAAATAAAGCTTTTTCTATAGCCAAACCTTATTTTTGAGGAGCAAAACGTGCCAACCATAAACATTACATTCTCATATCAGAATTTCATCTGGGACACTAACATTGAATGTAAAAATGGTTTGGACGTTATGGCCCTTTAAAAAACAAAACTCGTAGCAGGATTTGAAATGCGGGGTCGAATAAATTAATGATACATGATGAAGCTAAAACCAAAACTGTATCATAGGCCAACATTACTTTTCTCGTAAAGTGGTGGACATTTCGTTTTTTGCTGGGAATATCAGCATATTACACATAATATCTGGCCTAGCACAAAATTGTGTTTCGTTTCTGCTACTTCATTATAAATATTAGTTTAATAAACATTATGATTGCCCAACATTATGATTGTTGCGTACACTCTTCATATCCGATGATTATCTCTCACCCTCCTAGAAAAATTGCTTTGATCAGAATATTTACTAGTTTATATTTTTGTTTCACTTTTGTTGAGGAGAAAATCATTAAAAATATACATTTCCCCAAGTTGCAGTGTCCAACAAAAAAAGGTTTAAACACTCCCAAGAGCACACTTCATTAGCCTCCACATGTGTAGTTAATCTTGCATGGACCATTAAAACAGGTCTGTTAGTGTTTATGCGTAACCATCAAGCTTTTGCTCTTGTGAAAACACAAAGTATAGAAAGTGATTTGTTTTCACATTCACACTGTTGTCTTTCTAAAAACAACACTTTTTCCGCTTTTACATTTGGCTAAGCATTGACTACGGGATGGAAATAAAAAAGTACATGATTTGACCTGCACCCTAATTTATTACAGAATATAGAAGTAAAAGCATGGAAGAGTGGAAGTACATATATATAGATGTATAATAGATGTAGGGTATATAGTTAGTTGTGGCGGTTGACGTTGATACATATAAAGTGTCCCTCTTTTTTTATCAGATGATGAGAGGGGCTTGTTTGGTTAAACAGGCCCACATTTGTCATCATCTTATCGGGACGATCAGAAAATGCCACTTGTAATGATATTACTTAATGTGCACACGACTTGATGATCTAAAGCTATTGACTTTGCCATGTAAAACAGGAGCGATATAGTAATGTGCTTTAAACGAATGAGGCAGGGCCACTCTATGCTGGAAAAAGGTTTAAGTCTTCTAAACCGCATAGTTGAATTCGGGATGATGAGGACAATACAAAAGTAAGCGCATTACTACTGTTTGCCAGTCACGCATTATACTGGATATAATTTTATTGTTCAACATTACACCCTTTCTTTTTCCCTTGACAGTGCTAACCGATTAGATGCAAAAAGAATTTATCTTCTTGTTGGCTTTCCGAGAGTTTTTATCTCTCTAAAATTGTGATCCATTTCTGCCTATTAAATACCGGTCTTTTTTTGTCCAGTCATGGAAGCATACATACTTGGACATGTTGATGTTACTAATAGTATGGTGGTCTTTGTAATTTCAAAATATACTGATTACTCAAATGGCTAATTTAGTAACTATATAGCTATCTATTCAAATGAACCAGGAATGTGTTTGCATGGACTTGATTTTCATTAAACAAATCTATAATTTTGTCACTACAATGTCATTAAATGCGTACATACCAAAGCATACTGAATATAATAATAAAATGCTTATATGTTGAGTGGTCTTATTACTGAATCTTAAAAGCCGGCCATTTTCCAACTTACCAGATTGGAAACTGGATTTTGATTCATCTATTTATAACTCAACGAACTAGCATCCCGCAGCAGTCTTAAAACTCCCCACAAATACGCTGTTCAAGGTAAAGTACCAGGCAATGATTCTAACATATTATCAAACGTTAGAAACAGCTCAAAATAAAAAAGATTATAAGGTGATATCGAGTGATGAATTGATTCTAAGCATTTGAATGTTTCAATATTGATCAATCAATTGTCAATAACCAAAAGTACTCTCAATGTAATTACACATCTCCAAAACCCTCCAACAGCATCCTCATAACATACTTGTTCACTTAAAACCCGACCTACCTCGACAGGTAAAATTTGATTGGACACACATTCCCCTAAAAATAGAATACGATTTAGCGGCACAAGAAACCCATAAAATCTACAGACCCATGTGAAACTAGGAGAGCGGAAAGCACTAAAAAATGAGATACCAGAATAGATGAAAGAAATGTTGAGAATAAGGATACGGTTTTGGTGGATGATGACGGTCATAAAAGGTTTCTTTTACGTGAAGATGAGACCATGCCTCCGAGTCATTTTCAATTTCTGATGATTTCACTGTGACAATCCGTGTGTTTGCAAAGGAATGACAACTCATTGATCTCATCGAATTTCATTCCACATTCCAGTGTATTCCAATTCCTTCTTTTTTATCCAACCAGTTTCGATCTTGAACTACTCCATTTAAGTCAAGTTTATACGCTATGTTTGCACACACAAGTCTAGTCAGCCGTAGAAATGTGTCTGTTACTTTAACAACCACCAATGCATACAACATGATTGTACAACGAGAGATCCACACCATTACCAATACATTTCATTTTCCTCGTAAGATATCTCGTTTGGGATATAAGATGCATCTGCGGATAAGTGAAATCAACTTTCATAGTATAATACTATGATGATGACAGAGACGAAAAAAAGAAGAGAAAGAAAACCCCCAAAAAAACTGACGTATATTATGTATCTCTACCCTTTATACAGTTTTCATAAGAGACGTAGCAATAACAGGTTTTGAAAACATGTTCGTAAAATTCAAGTATTCAAAGACCAGCTCTCTTTTCCCCAAGTTTTTTTCTTTCGACAACTCTATACCAAAAAATCATGCATGATTTTTAGAGTCTACATGTCTCTGAACTGGGGTAAGTACATACTGTACAAGGATGTACTACCATAGCTCTGCATTTTTTTATCTACCAACACGTCAAATATAATCCAATTCCAGTGTCGTCAGAGTACGCAAACACCTTTATCCATCGTGTAGTTCTGATGATGATAAAATGAAATACGAAAGACAATATACGTAGCAAAAGTAACGATGAATAGGTAGAGAAGCTGTCGTCAAAGTGGTTGAACCAACATGAACATAGCTTTCTCCATGATGCATAAAATACAAATGTATATCTATAATATATTTATGTATTTGTATGTACCGTGTGATGTGGTTAGTTTTGAATGCATCAAGGAAGCACATATGAACGTATGCATTGGAATAATATGGTTGCATTTGTCTTAACTCTTTTTTTTGTGCCGATGATTCAACTCCCCTGCCTTTTTCCTATGAACTGCAAGTACTTGATGTAGCACTGGAGTTTGGAGAAGGATGTGTTGTTGTAGGCGAAAAGAGAGAAAAAGAATAATGACAGAAATGTATATATTGTATGGATCTTTGCAGATATAACATTTATGAGAAAGTCGTTGAATTCACTGGAAAACGGGAAAAAACGAACATAACGCCACGTAGAATGTAGCCACCACACGCATATAATATCGCATTATATGGATAAGCTTTAAAACAAGTTTGAAAGGAAAAAGAGAGAGAGAGAGCGAAAGAAAGAAAAAGAACGGATGATGATATGAGCATTGAGGATAGGTATACAATGACAATGATACGTATCAAAGAGGAAGAAGTTAACATACTCTTTTTTCTCTTGTATGTCTTATAGTTTGAGTAAAGGAAGAAAGAGCACATTTTAGGGCTAGAAAATGTTTGCATTTTGTCTTCAAGTCGAATCATGATCCGAGAAAAGCCTTTTCTTTGGCTCTCTGCCCCTCAAAGCGACTAGCAAAATGATACGACATGATACTTTCAAATGATACTCTCCAACCCATACTCCATATATAGTGGCATAAAGCGCCAAATTATATAATTCCATTTTCCATTTCAAGATGTGATTTGTTGCCGACATAAAAGTCGCCTTACATCTTATTTCTTTGTGGATTGCCTAAACTTTCTCCATTCTTGGGACCTCTTCAGTCCATCATTTCACTCCATCTCCTATGCTTTCATTCCAATGCAATGCTATACTTTTTAGAGAGAGAGAGAGAGAGAGAGAGAAAGCCATGAACGGAAGTGTGTGTATGTTATTTTAACTTCTAGCATGTACATACAAGCCCAATGTACCCTAAATTCAAGCAATTCATTCTTTCCTCATGTAAACGATATATAAGTACCTTCCCTATCACCAGTCCACTCTTCGCCATTCTGTACTCTCCAAACTACAATATCAACATTCATATTACCAGGTTTCCTTTTTTTTCATATGCCCATTTTTATCGTTATACATACATAAAAAAGCTTAGTTTCACCCGACAAAATGTTTTACAGAGTTAAACCAAACTACTACATAGTTGCACATTCACTTCGGCTGAAAACTTGTAATAGAGCAGTCTGTCAAGGAGGATTGAAATATTCTCATCGACTCCTGACTATATCTAAGAGATCTTCATTCCCTATTTCTGTCAAAATTGGTTGCTTTTCAATTCTGCTCACCCTATTTTAAAGGGTACCTTTCCCATTCCGTTGTATTCTCCTTCCCATCTTCTTCATCCAAGCTCCAAATCCAAACATCATTCCAGACACCATAAATATACCGACATGGAGTTGGAATGGGAAAGGAAAATCTGAGAGTTTAAACGGATATTTTTCTCATTTTTTTTGTGAACACAAAAAAATAGGATATGAGTAATCTTTAGCTTCTCAACGTTCACTGTATGCTCCGATTCTAGTTTAAAGAGGTACCTTTTATACCTCATACATATATTATGGGATGCTTATCAACACAACTTACTCTCTACATTCAAATTGATGAGAATTCGGTAAATGGAGGCAGGTCGCAAACGACAATAATATGAAATATGAGATTTTTTTTCTATGTAACTAAATTAAAACTTTTTGTTTCCCATGGACAAGTGGAAGCTGTAACAAAGCAGAGCCTATCAATCCACCGTGTCGTCATAATATAATAAAATGGGGGTGGCTTGAAATGAGAGGCTTACTGCGGCAAGTAAGTAAAAAAACTGTTCATTGACCATATGACGTCGCTTAGTGAGCAAATAAGTTTCCCCAGATATTTTTTACGAGAAATGCAGTACTCAAACTCATGACAACACATGCAAATGAAAGCCCAAAAGTAAGTATGATCAAGAAACTTTTCATATAATTTTTTCTAATTTGGTCCCATTTGAAAACTAATTTTTACCGTTTGGAATCACATCTATAATGTGACATATTGGATCACTCTATATATAAGTACGTAGTATATATACACTTTCCTATAGTGTAGCAGTAATGTGGGTATGGTTGCAGTCACACATTTTTTCACTTTTCCCTTGCTCACTTGGTATTAAAATGAGATGAAAAATGAGCGTTCTGTTTCAGATGTTTGGTAACGAGGCTTACTTCTAACTTATTGTGCACGAAAAAAAATTCACCTTTCACGAAAAGGAAGAGAAAAAAAGTTTGAAGTCAATGCTATATTTCACTTCTTGTGATTTTATTAAAATTTTGCATAATGATGGCTGATTTTTTTAAATAGAATGAATATGCATGTCGTATCAGATGTTAAGCCTTTATTAAAAAATTTGGAATGATTGCGAGACTCAAGATTGAAAGATAGTGATGGGAAATATATAAGGGTTGTAATCACACAGATTGAGTGACATACGCTCCCGATTTTTTTTTTCAATTTAATAATTGGATGACAACTTGAATGGACTAGAGTATTTTTTGTGGAAGTAATACAGTCAACTGTAATTTTCACGCCTGTTAGTAATGCACCACTCTTAATATTTGGGGAAGATACGGTCACAATTCTATTGAATTGTGTAGAGGAAAGAAGAAGTATGGAAGAAATGCATTTTTATTTTTAAAAGGGTTTTTTTATTATTAAAGTAAGTCTACAAAAGTGAAAATTTCATGTGTATTCAAGATGCGTTGAAAATGTATTGTTTTCAGATATTAAATGCGCCATAGTTGATTGAAGGAGGCAAGTGTCGTCAATTCGTGGCTCCACTCCATTTGCATACCTTTGGTTCGGCACCACCCAGCAACGAGATTTCTTTTCTATAAGGACAGAGAAAAGGGATTTCATAGAAGGAGCATTGCAATCAAAAGGAATCTGTGCACTGGAATAATGATGTGTCAGGACATGAAGTAAGTGTCCACGACCATTGAATACGAAATATATGGTAGGATTGCATTGTGATATGAAATCCAGAAGTGATACCCAGGATGTACTCAGGGGACAACGGAACGTACCTAAATTCGAACCTCAATTTTGGGGTGAAGTAAAATTCAATTACAGTTTGTGTTTGTTGGCCCATCATTGCAAATATATTCTTTGTCACAGTCGTTTCCTGATATTCGACAGAAGCATTTTAAGGGCAAGGGTTGCTTTCTAGGAGGAGTTGAAAGGACAAAGAATGGAGAGAGGAAAGATTTTCTTTGCGAGTGCTGCCCAAGATTGCGTGAAAATGTGCTCTTTATATGCACTTGAGGAGACGGGTGACGTTGTATTCTTGTGGTCACAGTTGTTGAATAATACCAGTTTTATAGTTGCAAATTCAAGTCAGGATCACATACAATAATAACCAAATGGGGTAACCCATTGATCATATATGGTTTTCTGAAATCAACCATGTGTTTTCCGATCTTTTCTTGTACTTTACTTGGCTTTCTCGAGTACCTTTCCCACTGTCTTTTTCTTCCCTTGATATATCCCAAAGGACATTTGGTCACACTGCACATCGGAAAAAAAGTATTACTCCCAAATCATTTTAACTTTGTGTACTCAGTACCATACGTATTATATTCACGTACAATAAACCAGTAATATACATGGACGAGCTTTATATCTTCCTGTTGTACACGCTTCACAAATTTCACGGAGAGAGAGTATATGTGCATCATATAATTGGAACAATAGGGAGCAAGACATGTGCATACTTTGTGGAATACTAATATCATTCACCATAGCCAAGTTTTCAAAAAATTCAACTGTTTTGCTTTCAAATTCGTTTCCATGAAAATGCAATGTATGTATATATGGGATTGTGGAATTTTATATTCAGTCTTACAATACCTTTCCCCATACGCAAGAGAGTTAGCTAAAAACTAAACGATTTCAAAATATGATTGCCGATGCTGGAACGTAAACGAAAATATGTAAGTGCATAACAGTCTATCAGACAATAATATATGCCGACTCTTTTGGCTTTAACATGCAGACGTAAATGAGTATAATTGAAAAATCTTCAAATGCTGATTCCATTTCTGATTGTATTTATAAATTTTAAAATTTACTTGCTCATAATCGATAAATTGCAATATAAGAACTATTAATGCTAGATTAATAATGAATAATAATGAATACGGTGCGATGTAGTGTTACATAATAACATTAAATAATATTATTACACTTCTTCCTTTTTATTCAGTACCATTCTCATAGCAACATTGAAATGTTGACAAGATAACAAATCAATGGGTTATAACATAACTAGCTTGATTACTATTAGACTTAGCAGGAACAATGGTAATCTTCTTCAGACTTGGAACAATTTTCCACAGTTTTCTACAAAAATACGGCATCCTCTTTGGTAATTCTGGGAAATTGCCCTTATATGAGCACAACGTAATCTCTTGAAGATTCTGGCAACTGATTTTCAAAAATCGTTTGAACCAAGGTAGATGCACAAAATTAAAGTAAGTTTCTTTAGTTCACACATGTTCATCATTTCCCGTTCCATCAGCACCAACTCTTCTGCCGTCGGCATGATATCGATTTCATTAAACATCCGGATTAACAAAGTTAATGACTTCAACGATGTCCTGAAGTTGTTTATTGCTTTTACCAGACTCTGCAAAGGTTCCAAAACCCAATCGCTGAAGTCCGTCGATTTTATTTGGAGTTCCTGAAGCTCCCACGTGGTTCCTGCCAACTTTTCTAGCCCAATTGTGTAAAGATCATGGACTTCTAACCGTTGGATAAATGGACAAGTAAGAAACAAAAGGTCTGAATTTGTCATTTCTGATTCAAAGAACCATTTCCCAACTGAAATAGACTTCAGGCTAATTCTCCAACTGCGAAACATTGCTAATCCAAGATGCATCATGTACTCGGGAAACATAGCGTCGAAACCGACAAATTCGACATTTTGCAATGCGGGAACATCCATCCAGTGAACTCTTTCCAAAGCGTCATGTTACATTTTGATTGGATTACCATAATCAATTTGTAGAAATTTGAGATTCTGACATAGTCTTAACACCCGGAATAAGCTTTCAAGAGTATTTCTTTCACAGTGCTGGATCCAATCGAAGTACATTAAGCCCTTCACATGACTTCCAAACATGGAAAGCAACCGCTCAATGTCCTCCACATTGTCATCCCTCAACACGATGTTGAGAGATCCAGTTATAAAGGGATTTTGTTCTGGGAATGGGCGCTGCTCCATGTACCTCAAGAAATACCGAGCGTGTTCTGAGTAATCGAAAACGTAATTTTGACCACGAATCGATCGAATCATGCCATTTATGTTGCTGGTGTCGGGTTCACAACCAAAATCATCAGTCAGAAGCTCCTCAACAACACGCTTGGACTCTTTGGATACCCCTCGACATTCCAGGAGAGTAGTCACGTCCATGAAGTTCGTAAGGATTGGAAGAATCTTCAAAATCAAACAAAAACATTGTTAAGATCACAAATTCCCGACTGGTGACTGAAAAATGTAAATAAGGAAGTAGAATTTTTTAGAGCAACTTACACGGGGAAAAAGTAAAGTTGTCATTTCATTAAACATTATTTCCCTCCATGCTGGGGATGAATTTATTGCTGAAATCAAGTCACTCGGGGGAAGGTCCTTCAAGATAATTTCCCAGTTCTGGACAAAACAAAGAAAAATGAATGATTATTAGTCTCGACACAGAAACACATTTTGCTGGTTATTTCAAGAATTTAAACCCGATTTCAAATAATAAACATATTCATGACAATGAAAATTTGTTTATGATGACTTATTCACTCTAATCAACACTTACTTCAGGTGGCAAGATTACTGGAGACGTAGTTGGTGAGCGGAATACTCTTGCTTCAGGTTTTAGCTCCATATTCACATCAACTGGATCATTTGACATGTTTGGTAACCGTGAAAGTAAGCTTCCGGGTCAAAAGGCGAACGAACGAACGAATAATTTAAACAATACTTCAAATGAAAAGAAATACTGCCACTTTTTCAAAATCCTTCAACCAATCTTGAACATTAAAATGATAGTAAAAGTAAAATTATTTTTGCTAGTCTTAGTGCGAACACCGAACTACTTGAGTCAAAGAGATGTTAACTATAATTATAATACAAGTTTATAAGACTACAACCATGAACATAACTAAAACACCTTGTGAGTATACCGTTTTAGTCAGCTGTTAGTAGTCAGTAACATAAATAAGACACAACCTGAGCTTGCACAACAGAGCTATGCAGTTGTAGCTTACTAGCTTAATCGTCGATATTACCGATACCGTCATATAAAAAATTTACAACGACAATTTTGGAGTGTCTTACAGGTGGAGCGCGTTGTATCACAATGCCCTTTTCTTTAATGGCTTACTTAAAAACTATGTCTTCCTTTTTCTTATTTTTAAAAATTTATCTAGTAGATCAAACAACTTGGAGAAAAAGATTTGAAACTAGAAAAGAGGTGATGGAGCCTTGCATTGAATATACATGTACTTCATCACATGCAATTCTAGCCACCTTCCGCCAGGATCAAGTATAAAGGAATTATGGTTGTGTTATAAAATTTTTGATTCTTCTCGTTTACCTTGGAGGTTTTCAAACTACATAATATCCAGAGAATGCAGCTGGTGCTATGATGATATTAAAGAAATAGCTGTAAATGTGAAGAATTCTAATATTCTTTTAATACAAATGCTCCCAATTTGGACACAGTGGGCAAATGAGAATTTGATTGTTGTTGCTTGTTATATTTGCCATAATATTTCTGCCCGGAACTAGTGAGTGAACCAAAAACAAAATGAAATATCTAACAGATGCAACCACAACAAATAAAAGTGCCCTAAAGAAGGCAATCTTTATCGCATTTACCGCATCAAACTTTTTCTTTCAGCTTTAAGCCCTGTAGAACAGTGTCCACTTCAGTCGGACAAAATGGAATACTTATCTTCTACACTCATCGTATCGTATTATACCGCATACATACATGTATTAAAAGTGAATACATTTTGTTTTGTCTGCCGTTCATATCAACTTAAATTCTGGTGGAAAGCTCGGATGGATGGTTAAAGCTTCATTGCATGATTCCATTCTGCTTTTCAATTAACCTATAGGCATACACAAGCCTCCTATAATAACAATTGAATATGATACTCAACCTTCTTTCTCCTATGCATCATTCACGCTATGAAATTCAAATATATGTATTACTTACACAATTCTATATGATATGTAGCACACACATTTTTTTTAGTTCTCTCTAGAAAATGTGGAAAAGCTGGACTCAAAGGGAAAGTAGAAAAGGAGTATCAATATATTTACTTTATAGAAGTGAGTGGTCATCCCATAACTACATAAAAAGGTTGGGAGAGACAGGCACGGCTGAACAGTATGGAGATGAGTGTACACAGATGTCTGTAGGATGTCAAGACTGCTGGACAATCTACAGTAATTCCTAACTCACACTCCATTTGAGACCTGAAAAGTTATGCGGAAAAGTATTCCCTGTCGGTTTTATCATGGATTTTCTTTTGGTCTGACATCACTAACATAACGCAATTTCTATGCTAATGATTTTTATTTAAATCACCATGATGGCACAAGCCGATGGAAAGCTCTTAGGGATTTTGGATGTATCAATGCACCAAACAACAGAGGTGGACAACTGAATTCCTTTTTGGCATGGAAAACAGTATCAGTGCAAATGTCCCTTCGGAGATGATTCAAAACGAATACATTACATATTATATTTCAAACTTTCAGAAACAGGAGCTTCTACTACCACCATATCGATAAAGAAGCCATCTTCATTTTTTTTAACTGTAGAGTATTGAATTCAGAAAAAAATCACATGTGGAGTAATTGTTACAGAACAAGGAAGCTACATACATAACTTTGGTAATATTACTACGACACCACGTATATAATACAAATAGAATTATATAAGAGTCATCATCCAACTAACGAAATTCTTAAACGAGACAATTTAAGTAAAGCATGTAGGGCATCTTTTTCACAAACAAGTTCGTACTTATTTCATAGTTTATGAATGCATCATAGTGCACATGGTCTTCCCTAGCTTAAGCTGGTGAATTAGAGACTCCAATATAACGTAATATTTCTGGAGAAAATGGGGAGGCTCCATATGTAGCAACCATATCGATCATCCGAAAGTCGACTGCATATGACGCCGCCAGAATCTTTATCGTTCATCATTTGCCAATTAGCACAACTATCGGAAGCAATGTAATTCGTATTTCATAGGTTACAAAAGCTACCTGGTTCACTATCTTTAGTAGTTTTGCGTTGTAACTCTCATCATAAATTCTATATGATGCCATACCAGCAGATGTGCTAAAATAGTAGTGAGCATGAATATACTGCACCATGTTTCTCCAAATGTCAACATAAAGGCCCATACTTTCAACTTAAATTCATTTGGATATCATTAGCTTCCCCTCCAAGCCTTAAGTATATCGTGGTCATTTATACAATGCGGTTGATGATTCTTGCAAATGAACAAAAAGTTGTTGATAATGTTTATTAGTGTGTGGATAACCAAAAACTGCTACATAAACCATATGTGTAGCTAACACTATTGCTTATAAAGCACATTTATATTTGTATATTATGCGTACTAAATGGTTAGGTAGATGAACAAAAACCAATGGAAAGCATTTATCCATTATGAGTACACACAAGCTACAGGATTTAAAAAGGACACCTGCCTAGAATCAATGAAATTAGCCACGGTCTTTTAAAAGTATACGAATTCACAAGTATTCTGGTTCTATTGCAATTTCATACCACTACACTAAAGTGATTGGTTTACCAATAAAAGACACATTAACTTTCGTGTGACATGATAACATTTTTGCAGATGATGCGCTTTGTGCTAGTCGTGATTATTCCACAATTAATATAAAACCCACATTGCAAATTTTCATCCACATAAATAAACTATTAATAACTGTGATTCCAATACAAGAATAACGTGATTCCATACGTGTCGGTGTTGATGTACTGATGTACAGCAGCTTTGAGCATAACATAAATCTATTCTCGAGAAATGAGTAATATCAAGTACACTCAATTATAATTGAATGAATGCTTTTATCCTCCACTTATTACTTTGACAGCTAATACTCTTTGATGGGAACAAATTATTGAAGCACGTCCTTCAATTAAACATGAATTAAATTATAATTTATCTCCACAATTCCATTTAAAATCAAAATATGAATTTATATGCATTTATAAAACTTTAAATTTCTTTTACATAGTGTACAATAAAGTGTGAAAATCGTCCTTCCTTTTGATAAAGCTTCTGTTCAATTGATAGTCCAGCGTCTTCAATATTGGGGAATCTGGGTTTACGTCGAGGTTATTGTATGTTTGTTTTGTAGGTCGTGCGCTGTGGACTGGTTTTTGACTAGATGGTCGACAAGCAGGTAAAAATAATACTTGTATGAGAAACGAATAGGTGGCGAATAAATAATGAAAATATGACCAACATTTACTGGTTGTTTTTTCTTGCATTCCAAACATCTTAAGCTTGATGGGTCATTTGTACGAAATTGTTATCGTGGCACTGCAATCTTTGCACCCATGAAAATAAACAGCAATTAAAGGTCGGATGATTCATATGGTTTTGTATTTGAATCTTAGCTAATATATTCATATTAGATATATAACCATTGAGTAATGGCTCGCGCAAGTCATTCATACTCTCTTCCCATTAAGAACCCAAGAATACAGCTCCTACATGGTATTGGTATATAATATGTATGTATGTAATTAAAATATAATTGATGGTGTGATCGGAGTACAAATTTTCCGATACTTCCTGAAAATTATGTGACTCGTAATTGTAATCGGATTGTCTTAAAAATATCGTCTAATGATTAAGCTAATAATATTAATAAAAACAACTAATTGATTGATGATACAGCTAAATCTTATAATTTTCAATCAATTCTCAGATTTGGAAAATGTTGCCGTAAGCCATTACTTAAAATAAAAACAATTTCATTGAATGTGGAATGCCAAACAAGGCCGCCAGACTTAGTATTTATTTGAAGGTTTCTTAAAAAAAGGTATCGATGACACTTCCAGAACCATTTCATTATACATTTCTTAGTCTAGCCTTGTTGGGTAGTATAATATCTCCAAAATACCGAGTTGCCTTAATAACTTTTCAACTAAACAATGCATAAATGAAACAGGCCGTTTTCAATATGCAACAAAACATGGAAGATTTTAATTGTATTATCCTGTCGTGTAATACGTCAAAACATTATTTTTAAGCCTGTCAGATTTCCATGGAACCGTTGTCTCCTGTTGTTAGTTTTTAGCGTAGATAAGAAACCTGGATGAAGGAGACACTCGGCGAGGTACAGTTTCACTCGGAAGTGAGTGGCATACTCATCATCAATTGGTATTCTTCAGCATGCCTAGATGGCAGATTTGAATTTACAAAAACGTTCCTTCTGCACTCTCAAAGGATTTCTGTCTGACTTCCGTGGAAAACATTGGTGTAAGTTGTGTTTATGCTTTCAAAATTTTGCCATGACATAAAATGTTAATGCTAAAACCAGAACAGGTGTATGAAAATCCTATTAGTTAGATGTTGAAATTGAAAGGTTTTATGCCAAATAGAATTGTCACACTTGAAAATATAAGAATCCAAGTAGATATGAGAATGTTTGTGAATTTAATCTCCATAACATGTTTTCAAACGGAAACGAATCAGCATTTATTTGATTAGTCATCAGCTATTGCAATTAATCAATGGTTGAATACAGAATACGGGGAGATCAATTTGAATTACATATATCATTATATGAATACCATTTAAAAATAAAAACAAAACAAATACATTTCCCAAAAAAAGCAGTTTACTGATCTCATAAAACGAATATATGTTGTTTTTATTAAAGTTCAAAAGCGTGACTTTTGTTTTTGCCAATTTAACTACCGGGGCTGTGTTGTATAATTGTATCTTAAACTTAATACTTTTTTGCTTACTTAATGTGTAATAATATAATGTAAGTCAACAAGAATTATAATCTAGTAAATGCAAGTAGACAAGGTGATGATATTCACAATGAGATGGTTGGAAGCTACTCGTTACATAGAAAGTTTTACATTTCCTAAATTACTAATAATAATAAATTTTACAGTATACTGGGGGAAATATTCATAAACAACTACGTTTATCGTATGAAACATCAACGGTTATTTATTCTTAAATCTATATTAAACATATGTACAGAGTTTTCAGTTGTTGTTATAAAACGCCGGCCAATCCAGTTAGTCAGATCGGTGGAGATCTTGTTTGCCTCCTGATTGGATCATGATCATCAATTAACCTCTGCTCACAAGATTCATTACATTATATCGTGAGGAATAGTTTTGTTTTTGCGAATTGGCGATTTAGAATACCGGTATGATTTCAGTAAATAGTAGTAGAATGATGTCAAAGCAATATAATATTAATACAATCTTCTTGTTTGTAAAACCGTCTCATGAGGCATCTTGATACATTGATGTAATAGTTTGTTTTCTCTCTGAAGAAAGTGTGATCTGATTCCCGAGGCTGTCAAATTCTTTGACCAGGACATTTTACAACAATACATAATACTTAATGTGTTTGCGATACAATTTCTGACATGTTTTAATAATACGTCATTCGAAGTATGTATCTAAAGTATCTCTCACAAATATCCTTTTACAGTAATAGTAACAGACTGACTGCAAAGCCAGTGGAAGAGCAAATGAAAAGAGGAGTTCCGTGCTCATTTCTTTTTTTGTGTGTAATGGAATAATATCGAGTACATTTAACTAGAAACATGTACAGTTTTATAAACAGCATGTAAATGGCTTTCAATGGTCTCGCAATTTCATATTTATTCCACCTATGGTTTTGTCGACCTCCACTTTGCTTTCACTCAGTAGCTGCATTTGCTTCAGTCTGTCAATTTGCATTTGTGTACTATGTCTACATGAGAATTAGATATAGTTATGGTACAATACAAAAATTGTCGGATCCCTTCAAGCATTTCATTCGATATATTTTTTTGTGATTTAGTAACATTTTTTGGAACATGCACATTTTCGAATTATTTCTACATCTTTGGTGTAACGTGTTCCATCGTTGCAAATTAATCTAACGCGGCGACGACGCGAGCGTTTGGGCGTGCAGCAGGTATCTCCACAGCTCCCAATGCATGCAGCTATTTTCAACGGTCTTCTGGAGCGACAACCATGCTCCGTGTAGTAGTCCTTGTACTGTTCTTTCTTGCATGTTGGGGCTGAAACAAGTGGTTTTAAATTGCAGTTATTAAAAAAATGATTGCATCCAAAATATTTCTTATGATTGTAAAACAAACACCATACCTTGTTCGCAAAAACGACCGCCAAATCCTGGAGTGCACCTGCAGGCATAGTCTTTCCCATTTTTGGATGGGATACATCTGCCATGTTTGCAGCGGTTATCCTTACACACATCCTTGACGATTTTAGTCTTTGTGTTAAATGTTGACTGAATTTGAGCTGCTGATACATCCTTGCTTACAGGCTCTTCTCCTTGAATGGCAGCACACCCTGGAGCTACACCTTGTTGACGTTTGGCGTTGGTGTAATCCACTCGTTTGGTATTGATAGTGAGTAATGATAAGCAACCTTAAAGGAAAAACAAACGTTTACTTTTAAAAAATCTTTACTATATCATTCAATCAAATTCTCCTTGTTAGAACCAACCATGGAATGAAGTACTGTTTCTTAAATGCCACTGATTTAAAGCTGTAGAAGCCACAGTTGGAGGCAAGCCTCCAATGTAAAGAGGAGTTGTTAGTTTCAATAAATCCCGATCCCCATCATTTATAATGGAACGGGCTTTTCCTCGGTCAACTCGCATCGTGAAGTTTTTGTTAACTGCTAGCAACTCAATCGTATGTTCTTCCCCATCTGCTATCATTTCATAGCTAGAAAAATTCTCTCATTAGTCAGGGCTACTTTTTACAGTTTGCATTATGTATGGGGTTAATTAAAATCACACGTTTCAGCCATACCTGTACATTGTAGATGCCGGGTAATTGCCAACGTCATAGCTGATTCTAACTCTGCCCAAGAACAATTCTACTGCAATGTGTTGCCCTTCACCGTTGTAAAGAAGTACTCCATTTTGCTCATAAGTAGACAGCATAATTGTAATATTTGCTTCAGGTTTGGTGCGAAGTGGTTCCAACTCAACCCATGACCCGTTACTACCAATACTGATACTTGTAAGAATTTCGCATCTCTTCCCTATTGATCAAAATCATAGGATTTTGCAAATTTACGATATAAACTAAATAAATTTAATAGGATATGTAGCTCAAAATAAAATCTCACCGGAATACCCAGGTGTACATTTGCAAGTATAATCTGAGGAATCTGGGGGAAGGAAGCAGAATCCGTGAACACAGTCATTATCTTGGCAGGGTGAAGTCTTTGGGTACAACATTGCGACACTGGGTAAAACTTCGCAATAACGGCCGCTGAATTCATCAGTACACTGGCAAGTATACTCATTTATTCCATCGACGCACGTTCCCCCGTTCTGTGAATATAAAAGATGGGTTTACTCAACAAAAAAAACTCATTCCGTATTTAGTCGATGGATCTATCTAGTCTGTGAGCTAATATACATACCTGACACATATGGTTTACGCAATCATCCACATTGACGGAGCAATTTTCTCCTTGAAATCCTGGAGGACACTCGCAAGTGTAGTGAGAAAAGTTATCGATGCATTTTGCACCATTTTGGCATGGGTTAAATTCTTTAGTGCAGTAGGCAATCTTCGTTTCACAATATTCACCTAAGTATAAAAAACACAGTATAAAAAGTAATTCTTATCAATCTTACTCAATTGCTTATCATTCTTCCAAACAAACCTGTAAAACCTGGTTGACAATCGCATCTGTACTGGCCAATCAAATCAACACAAGTAGCGTTGTTCTCACACTTGTGATTTAGACAATCATTCTCATTAACTTCACATCGGTGGCCAATAAAACCAGTAGGGCAAGCGCAGCTATAAATATGCATCATAAAGAAACTTACGTAAAAATCAATATTTTTTAAACTTGCAAAAGTTCTCTAAATCCAAACCTGAAACGCCCTTCCTCCATTACACGACACGTGCCACCATTAATACACGGTTGTCCGTAGCAGGCATCTATAACTTGCTCACAATGTCGTCCATGGTAGCCTGGTGCACAGTTGCATTGATAGTCTCGATTCGCAAGGGGCTCACATGAAGCCCCGTTAGCGCAAGGATAAGTAAAGCAAGCATCACATTTCGCACTGATGGCTGACGGCACGTTATCTGCGAATGGATGAGCATATTATATTGACACATTTCAAGTTTCGTCTTATTATCAAACCATCAAACTCTTGTTGGAATTCAGGTGACAATTAATGGAATCTCCGATCATGCAAAGTCTCATATAGTTTCTACACTCCAGGGATTCCCTCGTGAACCTTCTACCATCACCTTTGACTATACAAACATATCGACTTTTTGAGTTTGACTGTGATTTCTTGAGAACTCTTACCAACGCATTCAAAGTCTCCTGGAGGTGTTGTCAGTAAAAGTTTGCCTCTCATCGTTTCCGGCTCACTGCATCTTGCTATCCCTGGTTCCAAGAAATCTCTCTTTACCCAATCAGCAAGCCATTTCATGCCACAGTCACAGAATAACGGGTTTCCACCAAGTGCCCTATGAATAAGTTTACCAAGCGTGTGGATAATGACAGTCAAATTGGATACATTCAACTATATAAACTGCAACTACTCCAGATATACATACTTACAAGTGAGTTAGAGAGCGAAGATCTCGGAATGTTCCCTCGCGTATCACAGACACATCATTTGCATGAACAGACCTGAAATAGTTGGCCATGTCATGACTCTAATTTAAACTGCATCTAACAATATCAATTTCATACTTTAATTACAATGTTCTTACAATATCCTGAGAGACGCGAGACCAGAGAAAGCATCCCTTTCAATACATTGCAATTTGTTGTAGCTTATAATCCTGTAATCAAGAACCAAAATAAGTTACATTATTATTACTATTATTATATTAATCCCATCTACCAAAGGAAATAATTGGCTGAACTATATATATAAGTTTGTTTGAAAACTTACAGCGTGGACAATTTTGTCAAATTAGCAAACGTCAGGTTTGAAATCATCGAAACTTGGTTATTGCTGAGGTCCCTATGGAACCAAACAAATGGCAGTTGTGTGAACAAAAGGAAACCTTTTGGGTGAGATACCAACAAATTTCTTGGATGATTTTGTTAGGAAAGCTACAAAAGACTTACAATTTGGTTAGATACTTCAAATGACCAAGACGGGCCACGTCAATTCTCTGGATTTCATTCACATCCAAATACAACTCGGAAGTTTCTGCAGGTATACCACTGGGAATTTCTCGCAATTTGGCCCGACTACACCAAACAACAGTTCCTGTACAATTGCATTGAGGTGGACAGTAGCCTTCTCCAAGACAGCCGCGATCGTCACCTTTGAAATACAATTTGCTACTTTTAATCAAGTTTCAAACTTCAAAAAATTGAGTCAAAGGAAGTACGAAGAAAGTTCATACTTGTGCATCTAAATTCATGAGGCGGAAGACTTCGTATTAGGGAATCTTTGTGACGGAGTGGAGCATGACATTTTGGTCCATCTGTGCTTACAATGGATTCCTCTCGACGAAGCCACTCTCCAAACCATGCTAGATGACAGTTGCATATGAATGAGTTCCCATTTAGACTCCTGAATGTAACAGAAAGACGGGAAAAAATGTTAGATACGGCATCAAACTCGAAATAAGGAAAAGCTTGTGCCACCGGATAGGTGTAAACTAATTTTCGGATTTTACTCCGTTTTTACAGTTCCTAGATTTACAGCTTTCAATTTGCGCATGTATTTTTCTCAAAGCTAGAGTCATATAAAAGCATGGGCACTGCCCTTAAAAAGATTTGAAGCTATTTTATTGGTTTTTTGGATAATAGGACCAAAGATTTTAGGCTACAACGGGTGTCATAAAAACATTTACCATGCAAACATTTTTATCGTCCCAATTTTTATAACCAAGTTTAATCAGACTTTTTATTTTCCATTTCATAAAAATACAGTTTAATACTCAACTATGTAAAAATAAACTGAAAACCATTGTAACTTACAGAGCCTTTAAATTTGGCATATGCTCGAAAGACCCTGGCATGATGCAGGTAATTTGATTGTCATTTAATGATCTGAAACAACAATAATGTTATTAAATTACCTATACAACCATCAATCAATTGCAACCAATAAAAGGAAAAATAAAAATGACATGTTGACTTGCAATGTTCTCAGATTACTGAGTCCCACAAACATTTTGTTGTTTATCTCCTTGAGTTTGTTTCCAGTCAAAGTTCTGCAAACATATGAAAATGTAATTATACGATAAAAGCAGATTTTTTTGTGCAATTAGAAAAAAAACATTATTTTCCATCCGTATTTTGTTATTGAATGAGCATAATGCTTTTACCAATTCAGATATTCAGTAAATAGATCACATTATGAATGAACTCAATATTTTTTATTAAAGTAATATTTCATATCTTGTAAAACATCATTGCATAAACTCAATTCCATCGATGTAACTTGACTAGTGGACACATAAGCCCAAAAACTCACAAGAAAGCAAGCCTAAAACTCACCCTTGACGATATGTTAAGATCCGAAATGTAACCAAAAATGCTTTCATCCCAGATTGACTTGCAAAGATCAAAGGAAAGGCAAAAATGCGGCATTTCTAATAAAAAGGATACGCGCCCCAAAATACTTCCTTCAGCTTGTTTAAAATTGATGTTTACCACTAACTGAAGAACCCAACTACTTCATGGGAATGACTGTTAGCCTACTTTCACCTTTCACTTCCATTTCTTAGACTCTCTATCTAACACACCCTATGTATTAAAAAGGTAGAAATTTCATAAGATTATCTTATGAATTCATTCATGATGTTTACTCAATGCCATTTCACATTTCCCAGGGATTTGAATTATTCATTTATAAAGCTCAAAGTTGCATGGGTACATGTACATATTATGGAGAAAGCTGAGAAATTGCAAATTTGCGTTTGTTTTGTAAAAGTATCAATGTAGGATCGAATGGAATAGCAATGAAGCAGATGACTTTTTTTGGGGGGAAAGTTACTAATGGCATCGTATCGGTATTGTACACTCTATTTGTGATAGGAAATTCCAAATTTCAGTATGCCCCGAGTATCAGCTTTAAAAGTAGACGTGATATTGTATGACCTCAAACTGGGAACTTATTAAAACTGGTGGGATATTTATGATTTTGTGAGAAGTTGGTTTCGGATTTTATAATTAACAAGAGTGCAAATTGAATTTCCAAAAAAAATGGATTGAGCAGGTGAGGTAAAATGCTATAAAATTCTTGTCTAACTTAGCGACTTCTTTTGTAACAGAATTATTTAAATCATCAAACATTTTGTGGATATACTACTTAAGGAATGCATGTGCAGAATAAAACTACAAAACTTTATGTAGAGAAAGTTTCACTTACACTTCGAGTAGGGAACCAGAATCTCGGAAAGCTCCGTCCTCAATAGCTGAAATTCTGTTACTGGTAAGATCCAACTTTTGCAAATGGGGCAATGTGTGAATCCAACCATTTCTTACCCGGCTCAAGTCATTTCCAGATAGGTTACTAATAAAATGGAAGCAAATGAAAAAAAATCTTATTTAGAAGTAGATGTGAAAAGAAGGGTTTGTAGCATGTGTACAATTGATTTCCATATAACAATATTACATTCGCAAAAAGATCACTTACAGAAACATAACCTGCTCCGGAATATCCTTTGGAACTTCGTGAAGTCCTCGGCTAGAGCAATCAACAGAGGTTCCTTCACACACGCACTCAACGGGACATTTGGTATCGGAGCACTCGTCAAATGCCATTTTACTTTCACCATCGTCACCTATAGTTTTAATACAATTAGGTAGGAGAAACATGCGTCTCTGCTTTTAATTTTTCTTCAGTGAATGCATACATGAGGAAATTAATTCGATCAGTTTATGGAAAAATTATGTAAATATTGACTAAAAAATGGTTCTAATATAAAACAACGACATACATTTAAGTTTATCTTCTTTGAATGACGCAAGACGTTTCCTTTGCATTCTCTTAGGGGATTCACACTTGGCCCCAGATGTCTCGATAGGGTTATGGTGCAAGTATTCTGCGAGCCACTTCAATCGACAGTCACAAACAAATGGATTTCTCGCCAAGTGCCTATGTCGTAGTGAAAGTATAAAATCTCGCATAATTAACAATATCCAACTTTTCCATGTGAGTCTAAAGCTTTTTTTATTTGTGATAAAATAATCAATTTATTGCGCATTACACCATATCCATACTAAACTTACAAAGTCTGAATGTTTCGGAGAGAGTCGAACGTCCCATTTTCCAAACTCTGGATTTTGTTGTCATACAACGATCTAAGATTTTCCAAAAGACAAAGCATACACTAATTTTTGCATACGTTTTTATTAGCTACTTTTTACCCTAAAGGTTTACAAATATGTGTTTTTATCAAGTATCAAGCAACGAACAACTGTGTAGCTCTTGTGTCTCTTGAGAGACGAAGTAAAGCAACACAATATTTTTTTAATTTACATTTTAAATTGAAAGTTACTTGAATGTATCTACTATCGAATATCTAAGGGTGTAAACACCATATGGCATTGTGTCATAATGTACTTACAGAAGACTGAGATTAGTCAAGTCCCTGAAGGTATCTTTGCGGATGCATGTGATCCTATTTGCGTTGAGCAGCCTGCAAAAAGAGAACATCATCAAAATACATTTCGTTTTTACTGCAAAAGTTGAGCGGAATGAGTTCGTTACTATATTACGCGAGCTATTCAAACTATTTCAAGGATTTTAATTGGAACACAGCACACGGTCATACGCAAAAAAGAAGTAGTAGTGAAATGTACGAAAGCAGTAGCAATGAACTGTATAATAGGAATTTACTAGTAATCCCAAAAGCGCAATGCAATACATGTTTTTTTTAGTCAAGTTCTAGGAATTTACATGGAATTCTGCTAGGCATTATACCTCAATGAATTAACAAGCTGACTGCACATCTGCATACACAAGTGTTTAAAAGAATTTGAGCGTTGATGAACTACTTTCAACGCTTCTGTCAGCCATATATACCCACTAACGGTGTGTTTTTTCTGCCAAAATAAAACTCTGAAACCCATCCATAGAAACTCTAACTTTCTGATACTAAGAAGAACACTGATTGATCCTGTTAATAAACATCTGCAACATAATCTTCATCTCTCTAAAGAGATTCATCAGAATAGACTGTAGAATAATGAGATTCTCCTGAACTTTTCATTTTCATTAATTAATTGAACTAATTATATTTTATTGGTTAGGTTAGATAAGCTTCTTCTCCTGCTTGGGAGCCTGCGGTGAGCTTAACAAGATGTACGCTCTAGTAATCAATACATAAATAACTTTTATTAGTTTATTTGGCCACTACCTAAAAACTAATTCGAAGAATGGATACTTGAATAGGAAATAAAGAGCCATTTTCATCATATGAGCCCTTGTCAACACAGACGCATGTGGTGAAATTTCTACGTTCTCAGTATAATCACTATGGTAAGCTAATTAGCTTCATGACGACGCTCCCAACCAAAGTTGAAGTGAAATAGGGTAACTAATATTAATCATGAAGATGTGTACATCATATATAACGTACATGTAGCTTCTACAAATGCATAACAAGTGTTAGAAATGAGTTTTAGAGAGTGTTGCTTAAGATCTTAGGGAAGAGGCAAGCTACATTTCACACTAAAGCAGCTATTATGTAACTGAAGCAAAGGAAGCGGTATACTACTGCTGAAAGGAAAACAGTATCATGCAAATTAGATTCTCATCAAAATGCAATAAATCATAAACGGTTGGCATCTTACAGTAGTTGTAATGATGTAAGCCCATGAAATATTCCTGGAGGTAGGACGGTGATACGATTTCCGTATAGAACCCTGTATAAAAGCCACAAAAACAGAGTTATCTTCTGCTTTAAAAGGTTTTTCTTCAGCTTCACACACACACACGCTCCTCTTGCATATTATATGTTGGGATGGCGATAAGCAAGATATTGCTTTAGGTTTACACAGTTCCGTTCCTGGTTTCACTCCTACGTGTACACTTCTTATCATCAGTGTGAGCTTGAGTCGTTTACTGTTTCACACCCTAGATGTTTCGATGATGTTAGTAAAAACTTCTATACTCGATGCCAGCGAAACGTCTCATGCATCGCTTAAGATGTGCACAGAGTATGCATTTTACATCAGGAAAGAAAATTGTTTGCGGTTGAAGTGTAGTGATATTTTTACTTTCATATTTTTTTAAATCCAATTTTGTCTTAAATTTCAGCTTAGCCAGAATGTAGTTGAAGTTTTGGAAAAGCAGCAAATGTCAAGTATTCGGTAAAGAAACTATTAGTGCATTTATGCATAAATTGGCGATATGAAACTAGATGCAGGATATCCTTGAGGATGTATGAAAAAATTGAACGCCATTTATATGCAAATTTATTTGTATTTTTTTATGTAATGAAGGAATTTGATCTCGAAGTAAAAGTAATTATTTTTAATTAAAGATGTTCTCATATATGTATGCTTATTATCTCTATTGGATCATCTTAAGAATATGACGAATAAGGTCATGATAATGGAATACTAAAATTGGACTTACAATGATGTCAGAGATTTGAGATTCCTGAAAGCGTCCACCGCAATCTTTTGTATGATGTTGTTACTCAGATCTCTGAAATAGAATATTAAAAATTTTCCATTAATTTTGAGCCCTACAAATTGACCATATATAAATTCATATAGGTGCAATTTGTGTAGTTTAATAATTCTGAAAATAAGAACTCTTACAAGCGGCGCAAACGTTTGTACGGTGTAAATGCTCCTGGTGGAATTTCCGCAATCTCATTTTGCTCCAGGCGCCTTTAATGACAATTGACAATAAAAAATGTTCATGAATAAAATTAGAAAACAAAAAGGGGGAGAACGAGAGGAGCGAACAAAGAAAAGTTGCTTAGCTGGTAGAAAAATTAGAGGGAAGAAGAAGAGTGCATTTGGTTTGTGGTAGCATTAAATTAAATGAAAGTGGGAAGACGACGACGATCTATGTACTTACAGTTCTATAACGTCGTGAGGGAGCGAATCCGGAACATGCTTGAGGGTGAGATCTCTACAGTCAACGACACCATCAGCACACACGCATGGATGCGGACACTCTTCGTCACCTCCACATTTACTCCAAGTTCGCTCGATCACACCTAGAATGGAATAAGTAGCAAGCAAGCATAAATTGTTATATAGTAGACCAATCAAAATAGAAAACTGTGCTTTCAGTTCAGTCACATCTTCTTACACATCTGAAAAACATTCTTGATTCTTGTAGAATCAGCAAAAACCCATATGAATCCTTGAATTGTATTCCTCTCTCTCAAGGAAACTACCTTCAACTTTCTTCCTTTTGTTCACCCATCACGTAGTCCGACTAAACTAATGTTTGTTTTCTCAAAACCATTCGATACTGCGTAAATGCGTCAGAGAACGTTGAAGCTGAAGCACACACACACATATATTAAGCTGCTGCTGTCTGGTATGCTAAGTCAGTGAAAATAATCTTTTCACTACAACCCTGTTTAGTTCCTTCTTCCTTTTTAAACTGTCTCTTCTATATAATTCTGTCTTTGAACGAGCAAATGTTTGAAGGTGAAGTATGAACTATTTCATGCCTTTCAACTAAAGGCAATATCCGGGAATGACTTGAATTTCTACTACTTAATGCCATGCCACTGCTACTACTCTCTCACATCCCTGCTCTGCAATTTATTCTTCCTGTGGCTTTTATTCTATTTATGAAGATGCCTCACGAATGAAACGACATAAAAAAGCAGGAGCAGTATAAAACAATGGTACGCTTTCAAAAAGAAAATGGTGAAGAAATGCGTGTGTGATACAATATCATTGTCATGACCACTCATAGTCATTCAATTCAATTCTGAGAAAGTTTATTTCGAGGACGAAATGAAATAGAATGAATGGGGAAAGAGGGGAAAGCCGGATGTTGGACACAGGGAGGTACAAAATATCCTGGTTCTTTTACGCCATGCTAGTGGTGGTGGTGATGGCTGAGTAAAAGCAATATTTCCTTGTGGGATTTGGGGGAGAAATCGTCAATGCTGTTATTATATTTACAGCCAAGTAATATTTTTTATATAAATAATTTGACTTATAGAAATCCACTTTTTGAATTGCATTTATACGATCCTCTGCTTTTGACATTTCAGATGGAATTGAAATACACACATTATTCCGATGTCGCTATCGAAGAGACTAAAAAAGGAAGTTTCAATAGTGAACCTTCCTGCTTGATGCCAACAAACTCACATAAAAAACCAATGTACCTTTTTGGACTACAAATTTGTATGAAATGTATACTACCACATGAAAATTATTACCTGCACACTTGAATTCTGATTCCATTACTTCATCCACCGTCTTGTCTCGAAGGTGATAGGGAGAGTTGCATCTCGCTTGGGATGAGGATCTTGGTGTGCTCTTCAACCATCCTGAGAGCCATGCCAAGTGGCAATCGCAAATCAACGGATTGTCCCCTAGGGTGAGATGTTTCAGCTTTGACAGTCCTTCAAAAATGTCTCGTTGAAGGGATGTGAGGTTGTTGTGATCAAGAGCCCTACATTATGTGTATTTGATCAGTTTTAATTACGTAATTGGATCACTTCCCATTATTTGACTGATTGTACAAAACATACACACACACTTACAATATCTCTAAATCCTTCAACGATCTGATGGAAGCTTCATCAATGCAAGTGATTTGATTATGATCCAATATCCTGTTTAACAAGGCAGAAGGAAAGGAAAGAGATATGTTTGTAATATGAATCATCATCATCAGTCTTTTAACAAGATTACAAAAGCCCATTATTTGATAGGTTTACATATTCTTACAAAGATTTGAGTGATGTTGGTCCCAAGAGAGATCTCTTTCTTATGGCACTCAAATGATTGTTGCTCAGGTCGCTAAAAAATACATCAATAACACATTTATCTGTAATGTAATTTGAATTTGTCTGCTGTAAAGTCATTTATAATGCTAGGATACACGCAACGTCAATCAAGCACAAGCTAGCTAGCTGTACAAGCTCTGAAAATTTCACAATGTTTGCCTTACAGCTTATGAAATAACGTCAAAAGTGAAACGCCAGTCAGCATTCAAAGTTATTTCACAGTAACTAGACTAGAAGCATTTTAAATCGGGGTATACAATCAAACAAAATAACATTGATGATACATAATATATATCGAAGTTGTTGTAGTGAGCTCCCATAATTCAAATTAGGTTTAGAAATCCTACAAACGTTCTCATGGAGTCTTGGAAGAAATGCCCGGGAGAAAACATTTGTCAATCTTCTTATACACAGCCAGTTTGCTTTTCCCCAACAAAGAGGCTTATTTACATATTTTACATATATGTCAATGTGTACTTTAAGCTTCCCTTCAGATAAAATTTTGAGCATTCAAAGCAGCGAGCAGAGAGAGTTCCTCAACGGCTTTGACACAGCTCAAACCCAAGCCGTGTACTCTTATCATCATCGCTCGCTGCTATAATCGGAAAAGTGATGGAAGGATGTGATGCGTACATAGGCACGCGATGATATTATATTATACGAGCTAACTAAAAGTACGTTTATTTGATGTGATGTGAAGGAGAATGATCTGTCAGTAGAAAGCAATAAAGAGGAAGACGATGCGAGATGCGAAGATGACTTGAAATGCAAGACTGTGAGAAGTTGAGTTGACTAATACACCGACATTGCATTAAAATTTGCCTGCGTCGCTGTTACCCTATACACAACAACATAACACAACATGTATAATTTCATTTGTTTGCTTGTCGACTTTCATTTCTTGTTGAAAAACATCTTTCTATAATCCTACTTTGGTGGAAAACTCAGCTCTAATAAGTGTTCATTCTTTCGTAACGAATTTATGTTACAGGGGGAATCCGGTGAATCTTGACTTGAATGCACGGTGGAATGGAGTAAGATTGAAGCCACCTTCTGAGACTCCTTCTCATAAGTATGTGCAGTACAAAATAATGTAAATGTATCCATGGAACGCCAGCACAACACATTTCAGCAAAATCCCACTAGCAACATTCTAAGACTGTTGAAATCCAACATATATAGTTGGGGAGTACATGATGACATGACATGCGGCTTTTCTATCATCATGAGATTCAAAGTACCTTGAGAATGTGCACATTCACTGCACTGATTTAAGAGGATGATATAGATTCGAATTAATAAAGAGGCTAATCTCCCCATACTCAGCATGTAATACACTTTTGTTTCTAATTTTATGATGTCAAGTGTTTCAATCTGCTAATTGTCGGCTTTGGTATGACCTTCAGAAAGACTTTGCAAATCATACTAGACTTTACTGCGTCGTCGTCTCAGACATGCCTGATGAATGACTAATGTACTTATCACCACTATCTCCTTTATTCTGAAAGTTAAGAACCTTGTCGGGTTTTGCTTGAGTACGTTATTAACATGTTTATGCCTTCAGCTTCCCAAAATATGACGCATTTTTGGGATTTTATTGCTGTATAAATTCCAAAGCTCATATCTTCAATGCAACGTTATGCCTATTTGTCTTGAAAAATCACATACAATCTCGAAAATATGCAAAAACAGCTGAAACCCGATGTCCAGACAGTCATCACATCACATCACACCACCATCAACATAAACCAACCATGGGAATATTTACGATTCTGTACAAGCCATAAATTATCCGCCTTAAATATATTGAGCTCATTGATGTTCATAGAGCTGTCAATGTAATGGTGATAAACGAATAATCATTACGAGTACCATCGCGTTGTTAGTCAATTTATTTTTCTATGACTAATTTATTTATTTATCTATACACATAACTCATAACAGCAACCCGTGATGATCTTCTTGAATAACATGAATGACGAAGATTTATATCTGTTGCTTTTCCATTTTTTATTTTGTCCCAAGAAAACTCACAATCCGAAACGAAATTGTATGCAGCTACTGGAACTTTGCAGCCGTACCCTCTACACCATACGACATAGATACATGGGTACATATCTACTGCATATATTATCCCATTTGCATACTCACATAGTCTTGAATTCAGAACTCAAGATGAATATTATAGGATAATGACGCGAGACATATTCTTTGTAACAAGAGCAGCGCAGTAAAGAAGGAAGAAAATGTTGAGTAAAAAGAAGTGTTATCAAATTACACTGAAGCTTCTCACACCATAACAGCTCGTTTTTTTCCTGGAATAAACGTACATTACAAAGTCCTAAAACTATGAATAGAGGAAGAAGCTGCAGTGAAATCTACATCATAAAAAATGCTTCATTACAAAGTACGAGCTGTTAAAAGCACACACACGCGAGCATGTCGTAGAAATTATGACTTTAAGTCCGGAGTTCTATTCACATCTGCCGAAAAGAAAGAAAAAAGCGAGAGTTTAAGGGCTATGAAGGCAATAAATAGTAGAGAGAGAGAGAGAACGAGAACATATGCCTTATAACTAGCAGTGTAACTAGCATCATCATCTTCCTCATCTTATACCATTGCATTGCTCATCATCAAATATCTTCAAGTCAGCACAGTAAGTGCCAAATGGATCGGTTGACAATTCTGGAGTCCTATTAATATTACATCATGTTACTGCGACGGGTTCCTAAGCTGTGCCGCCTTTGAGGAATGATATATAAAACTGTAGAAGCATGCTTGACTTCACTGATGATATACATATTAACTTGCTATATATTTTTTTAATAATAAGAAGAAAAAAGGCTGGACAATTTTGGCTTGAAATAATGTTTCTGTTTCTCTCAGAAAACGGCGTGTCATTCGTATAAACCGCAGAGATACAAGTGTTTGCAAAAAATCTTTTGGGTTTAAGATATCAAGTTACACAAACATATGAGTACGAGTGTTGAATCCCAAATTGTGAAACACTATTATCATATCGTAGCCACTTATGTGTTTCTACTCTGCAAATGTAGGAAAACAAAAATCTGGGTAAGGATGAAGTATGAAATCTAGCCAACTTCGATTTTTTTGCAAAATAAAACCATGTTATTGCGAAATGGTTTAAGATGAGGTATTGTTTATGGTGAAGCATTAAATAAATAAAAATTGGGAGATGTATAACAATGTCAGTTCCAACGTCAACTGTTTTGAGAGAGAGGGGGGCTCATTTCTTTGCAGCAAAGATTTGGGTAAATCATGACATTTCAAGAGAAAAACGCTTGGAGAGCACCTGCACTCAAAGCTTCCCCAATTATATTTTTGATGCAATACTATCTATTGAAAACCGACACTGCAAAAAGTAAGCGATAGGAACGAGCAGCTTGCAATCCCTTTCAGCTGCTTATGACTTTAAGCCCAATTGTATACATACATGCATTGCATTGTAAAGTAACAACCAGTTTCCGACATGATTTGTCATGAATGACACTTCTTTGTAAATTTCAGGCAAACGCAAGTATTTTGTAAACGGGTCAGTTGCTAACTGATTAGTTTAAACAAAATACGGGAATGTGACGGTTCCCACCTTTGCCTTATTTAGGTAAGAGTTGCAAGTGGTTTTGAGAATTCCAATGAAGTGCTCACGGTTTTCTATCTGATTTTTTTTGAAAGAGTTGTCTAGGTGTGGGTGTACTAAAGGAGAAGCTCTTATTAATTCATTGAATCGAAATAATAATAAAAACAAGTCGCATGCATGTCGTTAGCTTAAGGTGGTTTTCAACTTGTTACACGCAATTCCTGTCAGCTACTGAGTTGGTTCCACCTTGTAAAGAAAAAAAGGACAGTTTGAAATCATGGAGAGGGGAGTCATCGCTTACTGCTTCATTTGATTCTACGAATTTGTTTTACAACTGAAGTTGCTGAAAGTGGTCGATAAATTTTTAAACATGCTCTGTTGTTTGGCAAACTACAAACATGTTTTAGGTTTCAATCGTAAAACCTACGCCTGGAATAAAACCATTGACACTGGTACTACTTGAAAGCGTCATCGAATCAACATTTTGATCACTTTGAATTCGTAAATGACACCCCTTTACATGTACATGAATATTGATAGCAGAAAAAAACCAGCCCCAGCCCTTTAGTTCAACAAAGCAATTTACGCATTTTTGTCGAAATAACAAACCTATAATTGGTCAATTGTCATGGAACTTTCGGTATGTCACATGGAGAGTTTGGGCATTCGTACTGCCGTAGAAAAAACTGCTTGTCGTACACGTGGATTTGACATACATAAAGTAAAACTCGTGAAGATGAAGCAATGAACGTTCACTCATGCAACTAATACAGCCATAAAGACAATGAGAATTATTCATTTGTACTTTTCAGGAACTCCTCAAGAACTAAAAACCTATCCCCTTTTTGAATATTCAAATAATTTTATCTGCAGCACTGATCACCACTCTCACAGAACTGAATAATAATTAAGTACTACAGCCACAGAATTCAATAAATCATTTGATTTTTTTTCTACGTTTTGCCCATAACAAAATGGAACAAAAATTAGGATCAACCCACAAACAACTTGAATGAAATCAAAGTTTTGTAAATTGAATCAGAAAAATTTAAAAAAATTTTTTAATTCAAATGTACGACTCAAACTAAAACTACGTAAGCATACTTCCGTTTCAAATAGGTTTGTAAGTATACATTTTTATGATTATGACTACACGTAACAATTAAAACAAACAAAATTTGGAAGAATTATTCGATGTTTGTTGGAATGGAAACAAGCATAAATAATTATACAACTTATGTCAGAGTAACTTGAATCCTGTAACTAATACTTCATTATGTAAGATTCACGTGACTAGCATTAAATAAAACTTTCAATGCCTACGTCAGCCAAGTAATAAACTAAATTATGTATAATATACATCATTAAACATGTAATTTAATCCATCAAGGGAACATACTATCATTCGGATGTGCCTTCTATTCTATTTGGCAAAAAACGTTACACCAACATTTTTTGTTACCTACTGGACAGGGTGGAGGAATTTGTTATGCATTTAGTTTTTTTGAATGCTCATTTTTTTCGAATTACATTTTGAACATTATATATTACAAATGTAATAGTTGTTTTTCCTCTTGTCCTAAGACATTCAAAGTACAAATTACATTATACTTGCAGCAATTTTCTAAACTTATGTAAACCAATTATTATATTTCGTCGCTACTGTTAAGCTTTCCTTTTTTTACTGCTCAAGAGTAGGCTACTCTACTCTACTCCACACATGTAAACCGTCTGCTTATACCGTCTGCTTTTACATGAATGCACTGCGCCACCCGCTGTTTTTACTCTAGAATCTTCCAGATGAACTACTCTAATTTGGGATCAAATACACACATTGGAAATAGCCCTAATAAAAACCGAAGGTAATATTAAACAATGCCCATATTTATGATATGCTTCTAATCATAAAGATAACTAGTTCATCAACTAGTTTTTTCCTCACTCACTGTGTGCGTATACATCTTCATTTTTACGACTTTCCTGTAATTGAATGTTTGATCTTAACTTCATTGATTATTCCTCCGTTCAATTATCCCCATATAGTGATCACATTGTGTGTGTGTGTAGTTTCCTACTGTGCTGCATATTTTAAAGAGACTCTGCTGAAGGGCATCATTTCCTTTTCAAAAAGGGATTGAATGAGAGTCGTGAAGTGCAACGAAATCAGACAACTGGTTCTTCCATTCACTAAAAAGGTTTCTACTATAAAGATTTAACTTTCTTTCTGCACTGCCGCATAAGTTTATGGTTCTAAATTGGATGTACTGAAAGCCGTGTCTCCATTTTCATTCTCCTACATTTTCACTCCAGTCACTACTCCAGACAGCCTAACTTCTCCCTACCTGCCTACGTGGAATATGGAATGGAAAAAAGCATGAAAAAAAGTAGAATACCATACTATATGCTACTATACTATTAGCCAAGCTGAGAACTAACTTTGTCAAGTTCTATCATCCCTTGGGATACTAATGTGTTGCACTGCATAGTGAACAAAAAAGCAATGACTGTCTTATTCCTATCTCCATTTGCTGTTTTTATTCTTTCCCAAAAATGAAATCTCTTTTAGGAGAGAGAGAGGATGAAGCTATATGGAATGAACGAACACACACATATACACACGCATATCCCTAACTTAATTTCAAGAATGCGTGCATGCATCAAAGCCAAAACCATTCTCCGAATGAAAACTTCCCTTATGCTTCGTTTCCGCTTATTTGGCTATCTACTTACTTAACGTACCGCACCTCCTCATAATATCATATCACTCACATTCAACATTATTACATTCGTTTCTGCTCCTTCGCCTCCTCTACTTTTCCCTAACTTGCTAGTAATTACTTGAACAGGTCAACTAATGGAATGCAATAATAATCAAAATATGATAGTAAAACTGTACTGCTGTGTGAAACAAGATGCTAGGCATGTGCTCGTGTGTGTATTAGAGTGTTGTTATAATGAAAACACAATGGTTATGAATAAATAGTTGTATAAAATGACTTTACAATTTCAACTAAAAAGCAAAAGGGAAAATCCTTATATGCCCATTAAGTCTTTGACTCTGTGGGCTGAATGAATTACCAACAAAAACAGAACATGCATGCGGCAGTGGGGCAATTCATCAAATGGTGTGCGAGAGAACTAAACGGAGCGTACACTCACATGCACGAGTGTTGGATTTCCTTCATTGTTGATCATTTACATTCATTTGGCATGTTTAAATGTTGTTTGTGCTTTCCATGGAAAGTAAAACACACGCTTTTGGGGATGCACTATAGTGTATTATATTTATAATAAAAAAATATTTACTTGTATGTTCTACACCTCCATACTAACGTTGGAGAGACCCAACAACACAGAAACAATAATTCTTATGTACATACGCACGTGAACCTACCTACCTACATTTCAAGTGAACAGGTAAATCATCCATTAGACACTACATTAATGAAGCGTCGTTTTAAAGCACTCGCAAATAGCTTGCACTTGCTATTAAACGAAACGAAAAATAATTAGTTTTTTAATATCCATTACAAGATTACTTAGGTGCACCTACAAGACAAAATTTAATGAAGTCAAGGAACAAGAAAATGAAGAAGAACTACACCGTGTACATGAAATGGAGGATAATGGACGAGAGAAGCCTTAAGGATAAATTATATAAATTTGCTTCAGTTACACTTAACGAGAAATTTAGAAATGCATGCCTAATTTCTCGTCTTTGGTGGCATTGTTGTTGCAACTTTTTTTACAACTGACATAACATATTTAGCTCTTTTTGATATTCTAAATAGGCGAGCCAAATCTTGAATATATATTTTGATTTTGGGGCTTTTGTATTTTGATATGCAGTACATCGAAAGTAAAGGGACAGGAGATTGTTGACTGCAGTATTTTGTGATTCATTTTGCATACTTTGGTCAAGCATTGTAACTTTTCAACAGTTAAAATCATCAGCAGCTTTGTCATCAATACAAAACATTAACTAGGCTTCGTTAGGCCGCTTGTTCTTTTATATCGTCGTTAATCAGGTGCACGAACAAGTCAGTTGATGAAACGGTATGGACTCCCCGCGTTTACGTAAAATGAGGTGCGGGACTTAATGCATTGGTGTAATCTTGATGGCTTTAGAAATCATGTCGCAAATAATTAAGAAAATTCAAAAAGATATCCATGCAAAAGTAATAAAATATGTATGAACAGTTCTTCTGAATTATAGTAGAGACGACCTTTAAAATTTGAAGTTATACATATATGTGGATGTGGTTTACTGTAATCCGAAAATCCAGTCACATTAAGGAACACAGGAGTCACGCATAACAAGTTGCAAACTTAAATCCTTGAAATCCCACGGCTACGAATCAATGCGATAAATGTGCAACGATAAAATGATTTAAGGAAAATGTCAGAATGGTGGAACTTTACGTGATGTTCTTCTGTCATTCAAATAAGTATAAGTTTGGAGGATCAGCCATTTGTAAAGTACTTAATTTGTAAGCCTCTTATCTACTTCAATCAAATTTTCACCTTACATGTACATCCTAATGGTATCTTGTGCATCGTAACATTTAGAATTCTCGTTAAGGTAGCAGATCTGCATTTTATAAAACAAGTTTGTTTGCAATAAGGTTCAACAACTAATACAAAATACTTGATTATTTCCTTAATAAATATGCAGCTCAGTGCCCACAAGTTATTACAACGTACAACAATCAAATCAGATAAGCAGTCAAATCAAAATTCTCTAGTACATTTCTTTAAAACTTATCGTCACTAATACTTTGTAGGAATAAGATTTCCACCTGTTTATGAATTTATGCTTTACTGTTCAACTAAATGTCTCGCATAATTTCAAACAAACCCTACCAGCCAGCTGGTGAAAGTAACACAAAACGCAAAAAAAAAATATTAAGCATTTGTGGCAAGCTACCACAGCCAGTACTTAAAACTTTTCTCCACAACAGAGTCATTATTGTCAAATATTTCTTTCGGTAATCTCTATGAGACTCCAATAGCATATGGATCCTTTTAACGAGCTTCACACTCTATATTCTATCCTGAAGAAGCTACACTAATTACCGTTTCCCCGTACACGTATTTGTACAAACAGGACATTTTTCTCTTTCTGACTAAAGTAAAAGGGAATGCGGATGATGTATTACTCAACTGTTAAGCTAAATACAACAACTGTCTTAACATGAACTTCAATGTTTGCTCATTTACTTCACATGTGAGGAGGAACTCGATGCAGCTAAAAAAATCTCCTGCCTGTTTGCTCATGAATTTTAAGTGAGAATGAGCCAGCTACGCACATTATAAAAGAATCTATCTATCAGACTGGCTCGTAGAACAGGAGAACGACATACAAACAGGGAACTGTTTTTAAAAAAGATATTGTAACATTAAAAGATAAGATGTACAAAATTTGTGCTCTACGTATAAACTTCTATTATTTATATATAGTTGTTGTGAAGGTGTAACAGCGTGGAATGTGTGGAAATGAGGGATTTCTCATCACTCATTGGTAGTCATTTGAGTTGGGCTGCTGATGATACTACTGTAACAAACATAAATTATCCATAATAATGACAAGCGAGTAGATGAAGAAAGCCAGCACAGGAAATGATGATAAACGCTAGCTGGCACTAAATGCGACTTCACAAGACTAAACAGTATACGCACCTATTTTGTAGTGAGTTTAGAACGTAACGCACTTATATATCTCCATCCATTCTTATTATATTACCGGCATCACGTCAACAACAATGAAACATGCTTTGCTTTATTACGCTTGTGTGTTTGTGTGTGTGAGCGCGTGAACTTATAAAGAAAGTGTTATCAATGTATGTATATACTGAGCCAAATTTTTGGCTCAGATACATATTATGCGTGTAAATTATGACCATTCACTGCGGCAATGTTGGGTACACGCACCAGCTTCCATATGGCGTTGGCTTTGATAATGTACATTTATGTACCACAATTTGGCATAAAGACATACATAAAGGCGCGCGTGTGTGTGTGTGATGTCTTTAAGAGAATAAATTTTCTAAATTGACTACAACAACTACAGCTCCCTAACCTTGCATGGAACCGTTCTGGTAGACTACACATGTGAAATCACAAGACAAGTTCAATTATGGAAAGCACTATTTTCCCTTGAATGGTGTGGTTGTGTGATGCCTAGTGCAAAACACAAGATGAAAACATTAGGAAAATTTTCTCCCTATCAAAGTCAAGTTTTGCAATTTATCAATGCAGTACATATTAAGCTAACCATCAAATGTTTTTTCTTTTGGATTCTAATTTCGATATGGATTCTAAAAATTGTTTCATTTTATCAGCATTTTTCTCCTGACATTTATTTGTACTGTTGGTTTAGGTTGTAGGTCGTTTTGGCTCACTGATTTTTGCTTGTTGAAATATTTTCACTTCCTACTTCCGTGTCAATGGGCAATTACCAATAACTACCCACAATGCCTCCAAAGAATTTAACTAGGAGCAGAGCAATGGCATTCTTTCTTGTTAGCGAGAAAGGATCATGTCGTAAGGAGTCAAATGTCCTCATTTTTGCTTCCTCATTTTCCTCATCACTTTTACAAATTAATTTTATGAATCTATATGTTTGGTGCAAGAGCAGGGTGATTACATGCTGAAGTGTGTATAATGAATTTGGAATTTGCAAAAATATTGCTTGCGATTTGCCAACTATTCCAAGAATTTAACTGTGCTTTGCCAATTTGTCGAAAGCCTAATTGCATCGAGTTTCATTGACACGGCTTGGATCGACTCTAATGAAATTGGAAGCACAAAGTCCTGTTTTTTTTAAAATGTTCGATATAGCGTGGAGGATTGTTTGAGGATTTTACCTAGACACACGTAGAGTTGTCCACTGTTAAGAGAGGAAGTGTTTTGGTGCACAAAAGCAAATATTATAAGCCCGTTGAAAGCAGCTTAAAGCAGTAAACGCAACAACGCACAAATGCTAAAATATTTATGATGCAAAAAAACAGCATATTATGTCAGCATTAGCTGAAAATAATGAAAGCAACAAAGCAAAATGTGTATATTGTTCAGGCTTACAGTTTGTTTAAATTAGGACTGTTTGCAAAAAGTAAGTCCGGGACGCTCCGAAGTCGGTTGCTGCTCAGCCGGCTGTAATGAAACAAAGACAAAATAACTTCATTATTGTATGTTTGCAATAGGATTAAAATGAGAATAAACATGAATGAAATAAAGGTAAGGTAAAGCACATTAACATTTTGGGGGAAGATGTAATGAATCTTATTTGATTTTCAACTTATTTTTAGAAAGAATATCAGAGAAAATTTTCCTTGTTGTATTTGATGCAATAAATATATAAAAGGCACAGGCAAAACTAGATACTATACAATATAGATACAAATAGAGCTTTTTTTGCACAAATGATCAGCACCAAAAGGGCCGAACAGTAACGTTTTGTTACATTTTATTTACGTCTAGACCTTTGTATTCACACATGTGTATGTATAATTCTCACAAAGCACATTATTTTCAATCGAAAATACGTTGCGTAAAATTTCCCGGAATAAGATCTTAGCAGTCTTTCTTAATACTATAAACAGTTGTATAATCTGTACTATATTTCTTGGAATGTAAATAGCAACTTCTTTAGTAAAGGAGTTTTTAATTCAAACATTTCAATGACG
This sequence comes from Orchesella flavescens, assembly GCA_964034955.1. Taxonomy (NCBI): domain Eukaryota; kingdom Metazoa; phylum Arthropoda; class Collembola; order Entomobryomorpha; family Orchesellidae; genus Orchesella; species Orchesella flavescens. The sequence goes on from OZ035953.1 coordinate 28,475,284, forward strand.
CAACAGTTGTCGCCTCTCAAATCAAACGATTGATATTTCTGCACGATAGAAAGATGTAAGACATTTGTTGCAAATCAATTTATTGTTAGTTTTGTGTCACATAAGTTGTAAAGGATGTTATTTTAGCAACATTAGATGAATGGTGCAAAGTCTTGCTTCCTTACTACATAAACCTTCTCACTCATCGTCAGCATCTTGTGCAAATTTGGGAATAAAGAAGCTAAAGAAACCCATTAAATACTTTCTCCGAAAGCCACAGTCTTACATTAACCTTCTCCAGTCTTAATAACATTGCCACTACTACTTCAGACAATATTACCGGAAATCCATGCCACCATGCACTCATCAAAAGAAAACGTTTGTTTGAAGTAAACGCGATCGGATAGAGATGTAGCATGTAGAGCAAGAGAAATGAGTTCAGGGTATAATCTGACTACCCTTTTGCTACACTAATGATTGCGACAGAGATGAAAGCCACCACAATGGGAGCCTTCCGTGTGTGTACATTGCAAAATGTGTTTTCATAATGGCCACCGACATTATATGTATTCGTGTTGTAGAACGTTGTCCGCAGCTCTTCGCCACTCTTATCCCCCATTTCTAACCAACGGAATGAATGAGTGAGTGAGAGGTCGTACACTTTTGAATGCATGTGACTATAACACTTTCATTTCATTTTCAGCAAATATATTGCAACCGCCCTTGTTTATAGGTTAAACGTTTCATTTCTTTCACCTAAAATTGTTATTAAAAACATACTCCACTTAGAATAAGAACAGGAATCCACATGAAGGGTTTAAAAACGATCATATTTTTTGAATGCATATTCATTAGTATTTTATATTTCCTTTTTGTAATTAATTTGCAAAGATAAGCACTAACAAGGGACCAGCAAAAAAATACACCAGACAGCAATTATTAAATAAAATTTTATTACTCCTCAAGAGCACCTGTACAATAAGATTATATTACATTAACTTTCGTCGTGGTCGTCGTTTAGTATGTAGACTTGTGCATTTGTGTTGCTCACCACCATCAATAGTACGTCAGGCAAGACATATGAGTATTTATTGTAATGGCACGAAGGCTGCGACATAATTCACTGCAATAAACTGGTCAACATTGCAACAAAAGAACCTTTATTGCTGCTGGACACTGTTCCCGTTCAAGCTAGAATTTCGTGTTTTCTCATGTTCAGTCCAGCCAGTCTTCTTACAAACCTTAACATCTTTATCTAACCTGTGCTGAATAATGTGTATCCATTTGTTTCCCACTATTTTACAACTAATGAAACGGACTGGTATATATTTGCTCACCAATAAAAGTGCATTCCGCACAGCCTCAAATTTATTTTTTTATTCAAGCAACTGCGTGGAAAACAATAAGGAAACTCGCTACAGATATAAGTGTTTTGCAAGTTAATACAAAATCACACAACTCCTATTTACAAACTAACTATATAAAGCAGTAAGTGTTTGGCCCTCACTGCCCTTAAAATCCGTATTAAATCCCGTAAAAACATGAGGATTTATTTCAACATAAACATGTCAAGCTAGCTCTGCCATATACTTATATAATATGTATTCCACACGTAAAAAAGATTCGCCTAGATTGTCTGCACTATCTCTACAGCGGAATATATATATGGAACGAAGGACAGGAGAAACAGGGTCTTAAACCAGATACGTTTAGTGCTCACGCTCCGCTTTAGCCACTTTATTGCATGCAAGTGTGAGCCGTGTGGCATAACATAATAACTTATACCTTCAAACCACTGTCAAACAAGTGCCCACTTTTATGAAGATAAATTAAAGCCAGTCTCATTTGATTGCCACAATTGTGGTAATGAGACATTGTTACTTGCACAGATTCCTTTCCAAGTGTTCAACAGTTATTCATACTTAGCCTTGATGATAGTGGTGGAATGATGTTTATGCGAGCTCATGGAATCCAACACACGAAAGCAGTTTAGTGCATGGGATAAGCTAAGCGAAAGTAATAATATTATTGTATATATTGGGTATATACAAAAACAAATGCACTAAAGTATGTATGTATGTTTGTATGTATGTACCGCTGACGAAATGGCTGGGAGGAAAACGAGATAGCAACCAAATCCAAGTCCACATGCCTCTGTCAAAATAATCTTTTGTTCTAAAATCGTGTCACAGAAATCCTTGCTTTGGCACAGTGTTGCCAACCCAAGTTGGTGGAGGTTTTATCGTTTTAACAATGCAAAGAGTTAACTATATATATATTTGTGTGTAACTGTTCAACAAGATTGCAATTTTAACTTGAAGCAAGAAACAATGAAAGATTGAGGAACAATGAGCATATTTCATTGGAGTCCAAAATTATCCTTCATATCACAGAGCCACTCTTTTGGGCTAACCATACATGTTGCTATTGCTACATTCAATGTTCTAAAGTTTTATTTTTCAGAGATTTGAATTCTCTTTTATTCTGTATAACTTCCGCAAGGGAATTCGGAAAGTTATGGTCTGTCCTTTTCTTCCCTTCTTCCTCCTCTTCCGAGAGGGATCCTATCCCATGTTTTGTTTTCCCTAGACTGCGGTTCTTCGGAATAGATCAAGTCATTCCTGTGCATAAAGTTCTCCAAAAACCATCTCTTCATTCATATGAACATGCTAGTACACTTGGCCATTTATTTGATAAATCCTCTTTTCTCTAGGTGTATTTGAAATAGTAAAACTGTTGTTCAAAAGAAACTAATGTTGATGAAAATCTCAAGTTGCTCACAATATTATATGAGATATTTACAAGGGAGGAAAACGAAACTGATATTTTAAGTGTGTGTAGCAGTGAAGATGGGGCAACACAACCATACACACACATACATACAGAAACGAAGAGTTATTTTGAACATAAAAGAAATAACAAGTGGAACAGAATTGGAGCACAAGAAAACTTTCCCAGACATAAGAAACAAATTTTAAGACTTAGAGCCAAGCCAGCAACCAACTCAAGTCGTTTCTGGCCTGTTCCATAAATACAAAAGAATCACTAACGACAGTTAGTGGTGATGGTGGTGGCAGTAGTATGGTGTGGTTTTTTAGGAGTAGTGCAAAATGAGAAAGACTTTCATTCGGTTAGTGAACCATCCATCTTTAAAAGAATGTTAGGGAGGATGATGATGATGGTGAGCTAAGCCAGTATGGGATTTGGAGTTGAAAGGCTACTCTCTGCCTCTCTTTTGCGATAACTTTCGCCACTTTTCTAAAGTTATGAATGAATGAATGGAAAAGTTGAGAGTTTAAGGAGAACTAACTTTTAAAATCCCATAATTTCCACTTACGAGTATCAACAGAATTTGTCAAAAGGAAGGAGGACCAAGACCTGATACGATATTGTCATATTATTTGAATGCATCATTCAGAGAGCCAGACTCAGCATTACTCTACTACTACGACTCCTTGTGCATTTATATTGAGCTGCGTGAAAAACTCCATTAGATCCTCCAAGAGAATATATAAAACACGAAATGCCTTATTTATCGAGTTTGATTAAACCGAAATTACAAAATGTAAGTTTTTACTAGCCATATAGCTGCAAGACTCTTGTTTTGAGGGTGCAGTTAATGATTTTATCCACACTACACATACCAAAAACGGGATAACAGTATTGATCAATCAGTGTACATCAAGTAATTACTATATGAGAACAATGCAAACTTGAAGAGTTTTGAAGAGGCAAAGCAATGCGCAGTAGTCCATTTCAATTTCGTAAGAGAATGCATAATAATCAGTGTGTGTAATACGACCATATTTTGTTTGTCTTACTGATGCAGGAAATTGATCATGGCATGTTGCTCTCCATATTTGTACACGTTTGCGTAGGCTAGGGGGAAGGAATCACAAATTACATTTGCATTTTCTTCTTGTTCGATGTATGATAGATAGCTGATAACAACAACGGAGTAATATCAAAAGACTCAATATAAAACCTTATAAACTTTGTGTTTAAATAATGTACAGATATAATGTAATATAATATAAAGCAAACTATATTATCTATTGTTCACAATCATTCACTCCACCATCTACGCAGGAAGAGGATTTTAAACAAGCTTCAAATCAAAGGATGCCAGCTCTTTCCATGATTCTGTTGTTTAAAACACGTCCATTCGTATTAGTTGTGTGGCATGCTCAGTACTGTACCAAACGATGGTAAGAATTAGAGAATTAGTAAAACTAATCCGGTTATTGTATTTTTCATTTGCTAGCGACGATGTACTTATCAAGTAGTCGCTGTAGAATTACATAGGAAACGTGCGACTTTGACGGATATTGTTTTCTAACAATGCTTGTCAAAACCTTACAAGGCTACTGCTGGTGCTGGTTCTAATAAGTTTATGTTTTTCTATCACAGCCATTGTGTAATTTCCTCCAAAATAAAAAGCTTCGTACAGCAAAGATTATTGACCAGCATTATAAATATTGTCTCTTTTTAATTATCCTTGTTCAAATTTGCATAAGCAAATCCAATAAAACTAAAGCTGACTTATTTTTATCTTTCCTGAAACTGAAACTCATTTTGCTGTGGGAAAGTGATAGTTGCGAAACCAGTATCAAATATTGCAAGCAATTCCTGTGTCAAATTTTTACTATGCAAACAAATCATAATCAAAATCGATACATCACATCCATCCGAAAGCAAACGCAAAAGGCAATATCCGCGCTTAATTGCAAATTGCAACATTTTGACGGAAATAAGATATGTTGGGAGGAAAATTTACAAATACGTTACCAATATATTTACGTTATCTTCTTATCAAATAATAAGTACTTTGCACAAGCTGACAAGTTTCGACATAATATGATAGACAGAGCCATAATAATGTATGTGCCGTTATCCGTTCTTGACCTTCTTGCTGTTGGAAAAGTGAGTCCACGTGTGAAGTGCGTTTGTACATGTGCCACAAAGCCTCATAATGTTTACCTTTGATCCACAATCATGTGCAAATTAGGGTGCCAATGTGGTGTTGCTATTTAATTCATGAATGGTTGAAAGTTTATTGCTTCTTATGTCAAATATTTATGTATATCCGTAATATCGAAATTGTTACTTCGGCATATATATGTATATTTCATCATTTTGATAAAGCTCGTATGAATATTTTGAGAGTACCAAAAAAGTTAGCGAAATTACATCAAGTTTGCTAGTAATAATGGTCTATTAGCAGGGCACCTCCATTTACGTACTGGGAGTGTGATATGATATGGTACTCATATTTCATAAACTTTAAATCATGTGCAAATGTGCGGTGCAATCGGAACTCGCATGAACTTTCATGAACACACAGACACACTGCAGACAAGTTATTTAAATTTTAAAGAACCAGGCTGCATCCGCAATGTGCGTATATCATAAGTGTATATATGTATCTATCCTAGAGAATTCAGCGCATAAATAACGTAATGATGCATGAGCTAGATGTCTATTAAAGTGCAAGAGATCCGCTTCAACTTGCATCATTAACATCATCATCCCACCGTTATAATAATAAATTAGATGTATACTTATTAGCGCATGTTTAGCCATCCCAATTATGCCTTTCTACTTTCTACCTCTTACATTCTACACCATCTTCATTTACTTCTTAGGAAACTCACTACTTCATTAGTTATTCAATAAGGGTAAAAAATGAAATGTACACAGTCTCCGGCTAACCGCAATATATGATGAGAAGACTTGTAATTTGAAGAGAACCGTAACTTCAAGAAAAGGTGTTTTAGCCTTGAATGAATGAACTACGCTGTTTTCAAAAGGCCGTCAGCACCACACTAAAATTTAACGAACTGTCGGCCCTACAAATTGTGAATTTATTCTATTCTCCACTCCAATCAATTAATTAAGGAAGCACGTGGATGAATTCTAGTCAAAAGATATCAAGTACGAAATTCAATTCAAGGATTCTTTCTTTCCTCCAAGGATGATAGTTAATAGCTGAGATGAAATTTTGGGTGGAATATTGTAATTTGAAACATGTAGCAAGGTTGCCAATATTGTTGAATTGCTGTCAATTTGTATTTATGCCTGTGTGAGATTTGAGAATGGCTGTCTCTCATAATCGAGTTTTCTGCAAGTTGGATGGCGTGCTGGTATTTGGCATATTGGCATGATATTATGAGAGATATATTATGATATGATGGCCAACTTGGCTAACAACTTGTTAGCATTCACATGTTACCTATAATTACAGAGCATCTGTATGGTAGGTTGTGTCGGTTCCCAACAACAATTGTTGGACAAACGATAATTTCTCGTGGTTTCTCCACCCTCTCTACAATTTGAAATTTTGAGGAAGTAGTCAGCATATTTCACAATAACTTGTGTTTACATCTTCTTGCAATGGTTTTGTATCAGATACATATTATGTATCTCTGTGCATTTCCAGAATTAACACTGAAAAATTCTTGTACTCACTTAACCGGTTTTCCCCTTTTTAAATTCCTAATCACACATAAAGCTCGAGTTGAATTTTGAATACTGACTTACGATGAGATGAATGGATTTTTGATGTGAAGCGTGAACAGTCATCACGAGTGCGGATAAAATAGATGGGTACAGCGTAATAAATATCGGAGTAGCATGAATATGTCCATACCAGTAAAAAAAGTCGGATACGAACATATCCTCCTTCTTTTTACTTCATTATTCATCAACAAATTTAGAAATTTTACATTAGGTTGATAGATATACCATTATTTTTTTTGTTTAAGTCAGGAAACGCTAGTATTAACTACCATATTATAGATTAGGTTAATAAAAAAATCATAACTTAATCACCATGACAATGGTGACAGAAATAAAAGTATTTTAAAGGAATACACAAGCTCATCAAATCACATTCCTTCCAAACAAGACAAACAATAAGATAAATGGAAAAGAACCACCGAATCTACTCAAACATGAACTGAACCACAAATACAGTAACTTTACTTGATAATCTTGGAATTAACCTGAAATAAGGATGCCCTCAAGTTAAGTAGAGCCAACAGAGAAACTTTTATTAACCGCACAAGAGAAAATTTTCTGTAGTTGGTTGAGTAGCAGAGCTATAGAGTTGTATATTTGCTTGGCAAGCAACAGTAGCAGATAAGTATATAGTAATGCAGGGAAATTCCTATGCGAGCTGTGAAGCTACTTTAGTTCAAGACAAAGAAACTTAAGAGCCATCGACGCTAAACTCTAAACCAGCTTAAGGAATCAAAGCTTCTCAAGAGTTTACTTTCTTCACTCCTTTCATTTGGTAATCGGAGCTGATGATTTTTCCAACTTTCTTAATATCGCTATCAACCCCGTTTCCTTTTGCTTTTCCAAATGCCCAATCTCTTTTGTGGTGTTAAGATTAATTGGTAGTGATTGTAATTACTTTTCAAATGTTCTTGAGGAATTTGCATTGGAAACATTTCAATATAGGCAATAACCATGTGTGCCTCCTGCCTATCGGCTTTATTTTGCGATTAGAAGGAATACTACAAGTTATTCTTTCCTTTTCCGTTGAGCTGAAATTGGGTAAAATAAGAGATGAATAACTTTCAACAACTTTCACACTACATATAGCCAACCCTAAAAAAAGGTTGGCAAATTGCGTGCTATTCATATGCTATACTTATGATACATATATATGTATGACCAACTTTTTGTTGGATTGGAACACGGCAGTGCAGTAATCTCCGGGCAACGCCGCCGCTACAGAAGACATTGACAAAGGAGGGTAAATTACGGGGCAATTAGGAAAAAATCCCATTACCAAAAACCCGAATTAAAAGGTTCACTTGAGTTAATGGTATGTTTCAGTTGACTTTTCTGACTGGAAACACGGGTAAAAAAGTATAACCCCCTTTTATACATTGAACAACTTATCCGTTCACGCACGTGAGAAGTGTCGAATTCCGTGGCTCGAACCAATAACAAACATGCCAAGTAATGAATATCTCCCATATTATACACATTCACACACCGCCACCCGTCATATATACACATACATTCATACATAACATGCTACATAATATGGTTTATATGTATGGTTTATATGTATGGTGGTAGATCAATGCCCATCTTGTAAGAAAAACGGTGTGCGTTTCTTTACTCTCTTTTCTCCACAGTATATCTCCACAGTTGTTGTAAGTTTTTAGATGTTACGATATAAACTTTTCCAAGCCCACATGCCTAAATAATATCCATCTTATAATATTTTATTTATCTTAACACATACAAAGTCACACAATGGAGCACAGCAGTACGTCACACAACACAAATACTCATACTCTTTTTTAGTGATGCCTTTGCTTGAGGTGACTACTGGCACCAAAACAGTGGCACCCTATGGATCGATAAATGTTACTGGCGTTACTACCATATCATAACAATTTGTATGAAAGGCAACTTACTGCAACCGTATCAAAATTTATTTCCATCTTGTAAAACATACTCATACTCAACCAAATAAATTGGTCTTCGGAGAGAGAGAGAGAGAGAAAATTATATTTTGTAAGCCTTTTTATAACGTCGTGCTAGTTTTTCATGCATGTTTCTATGATCACACGATTAGCATGCTGTAGTAATAAAATCGTGCTTCCCTCATCCGACTCTGAGTACGGGTTGAGCATCAGTTTGGGCATTCATACCAACTTGTAAATGGGACTAATATACGATATATTTGATGTGTGTGTGTATGGGGGCGAAAAAGTCCATCTGAAGCTTCAACAAACCATGGGAATCGTATATTGGTATAAATTACGTTGTCAGATATAATCTACATTAGCAAATAAAACAATAAAATCATTACGTTGGAATCCAGCGTGCTTTTAATGGCTCTCACAGTAGTGGAGATGTGTGCATTACATAATGTATTTTTACAAGGAGATGGCACAATCTACACAGAGTCTTTAAGGCTTTCCTAAAACATACAGACTTTTAGTACCAAAGGATCACAGACATTGCATGGACGGATGGATCATTGATCAGAAGTTACCCATCTAGTCCAACCTGTAACACAATTAAACTTGTGTGTTGCCCTTAAATCCACTTGGAACATGTGTGTAGTAGTTATTGCGTATGTCATTGTGAATTAAGATGGATGAACAAACCATTTTTCTTCTTCTGGGATGGGAACTTGCAAAAGAATTTTAAATTACGGTCACATACTTTTTTTTGTGGTAGTGTGGGGCTGTAGAAATAGTAAAATGTGATATGCGTACATGGGTTCATGGTTCTAACACACCAAATTGTTCTCCTTTTAGGGTTGAAAATCAGGTAAAAGCAAACAGATTTTGGCGTGATTCTTGTTGATATTGTGTAAACCTTTGGGACCTATAGTAGGCTCCGTTTTCAGTTAGACTGTTGAACGTGAAGACAATTATAAATTAATGCGATAAAATGTTTTTGCCAGTTTTCTCTTAAGCCCTTGATAATGATGTGATGTGGGCTATACATTGAAACAGGAAGAGATTTTTGGAAAAGATTCATTCATTTGTGAAATCCTCCAAACAAGCAAGAAAATAGAGGATTCAGCTGGTGTCTCCACTACAACACTTTTGTTCCGCTTTTGAGTTTGAAAACTAGTTAAAACTATATAATGACACACAAACTCTAAGGTAAACAATGGTGCTGCTTGCTACTTCCTTTCCCGTGTGTGTGTGTGTGTGTGTTGACCGTCTGTGCTGTTTATGTTACAGCTTGCTTTGCCAAAAATCCTTGAGCCTCCTACTTTTGCTTTGTTGTTTTATTTTCTACTTGTGTTTTATGTCCATCAACTGTACATATTTTTTAGAGGAGCGGAAGACTTGTTACACGTTCGTCAGGGATTCTTCCTCTTTTTTTTAGCAATTCTTGTGCTGTTGGATAGAAATTGTGACTGGTTGTCAGGTCCTTCAAAAAATATCCTTGCTTTCTTTTTCCTTCAACATAAAAATGGCATTTCGCCCGACGACTTATCTTTATAAGGTTTTCATCCTTCTACCCACATCTTTATGTCTCTCTATTTTTACCCCAACAAGAAAGAAAGAAGAAAGAGCATGTGATCTGAGAACCAGAGAGAAAGAAGAAGAAGAGGAAGGAAGAAAAAAGGAAAAGTGGCTGAGGTAGCGCATAAAACGAGGATCTGATCTTGCACTCTTCTCTTTCTCTCTCTCATCTCATAGTTTTCTTCTGTTTCCCACCAGCAGGAGTAGTAGGGAGGCTTACACCGTTATTTTATTTCATATATATGACTATGAGTCTGAATTCATTCCATCGTTAAGAGTATCTGGAGAAAACTCAAACCCAATAAAAATAAAGGCTACTTTCTTTTTTTCTTATTCCATTTCATCTTTTTTTTGTCTGATCCACTTTTTTTCTTCTAAGCTTTTTTCCCCTTGATGTTGAAGCTAGCCTACGGAATAGTAATCATATACAATTTCTAACCATACCTAAGAAAAAAAACCAAAAGGTTTGATATGTTAAAGGGCATCCCAGAATTAGAATCACAGAGAAGAGTAAAAAGAAAAGTGAAAAAGGTGTTGCAACAAACAAAAGGAAATCTCACGTATAACATGTGTTGCCAGGAAAGAGAAAGGAGAGAGCATAAGGCTTAGCGTACTTGCATGAACTTCACTCTCATCATATAGTGAGTGGTGTTCTGTTAGAGTGTGGGGCATCAAGCAAGCATAAGTATAACTTACAGTGTGATATAAGAGGCTTATATATACCCACCCACATGCTGCATTATAATCACTTGGAGCTTGGACCCTAAAGTAACAAATTATTATACGGGAAAGGCTATTACAAAATCCATTTGTATTTCCATAAGTTAGCTCAAGAGGACATGCTGCTGTTGTTCCCTTTTCTTTCTCTCTTTCGTCATGGTCCAACCAACGTTACTCTTTTTCGCTCCTACTTCTTTCTCCTTTTTTTACGGGAGGAGGAAGGGAAGGTGAAAATGAAGTAAAGTGAGAGAAAACACTAGTTTTTACTTATTACACAATGCAGGAAAGAGAAAAGAGGTGCAATTTTGCTCTTTTTATTGAGAAAAAGGGAAAAACCTTAGTGAGGTATAAGTAGGAAGAAGAAAAGTAACTCCACTTTTTTTATATGGCTGTAACGCCGCATTTGATAAAGGATATACCACGACGTAAAGAAAAAATATGCGCTGGTGAGCCGTATAAAACATCATGATTTTCATCGCCATAACATCATCTCAAGAGAGAGAGAAAGAGAAGAAAAAGTCAGAAAATCTAGTCAGGAAGAAGCACACACTCTCACTGTCCCTGTTACGCTGTAAATAGGATGTGTGTATAATATGGGGTTAGAAAGCTGGTAGAAAAGGATACAAAAAAGGAAGGAGAAAGAAGATAGGAGAGAGAGAGAGAGGAGGCAAGAATAGGGAATAATTCCCTTAAGGCCAAAGAATTTTTTTCTTCTTTGCGTGATGTGTCTTGTATCTCTGCACTCTCTTTCTGTCTATTTGCTTATGTTGGTTTGGTGTGTGCACTCATGTAATAAGCCCAATGGTTTGATCCAGTTCAGTATCGGATTCATTCACACATGCTGCCGCTAACATATAAATAAAGTATATGCCCCACAACATACAATACACATACGTCAACCAGAGGCAGGACAGGACGACAGCGTTGCTCTTGATGTGTACAAAGTACAAACCTCATCTTACGACAAATAAAAAAGTGGCTATCTACATACAACAAGGGAGAGAAGAAAAAAAGTTGAATGCAATGCACAATCTATTATTGGTTGATATCCACAAAGGATCCTTTGGAATTTTCGGTGAAGGTAACAATACCAAAGTGAGTATAACATTTATGGATGGTTTACGTACACAATGTGGAAATCAAATATGCCCACATGCAAATATACATACATATATATATATTTCGAGGAAGAAAAGCAGCGGAGGGAACTATACCGTTTTGTTTGGTAGACTTTTTTTTCTTCTTCTATTTCATAAGAAATAGAGCAAACAGAGTTCTTTTATCCGGAATGAGAAATGTTTTTCGTGGTTTCGTGTTTTCCGATTCCTTAGCCGCAAACACAAGCAAGTAAAACAAGTTAGAAGAGAAAAAAGTATCTACCAATACATGTTGGTTTGCTTCAATGGTTTGGAAAAGGAAATGATGATGCTGCTATTGCTGATGATGATCATCATCAACATCAACACACAACAACATGATCTTTGTGATTCTTCCTCTACATTTTTCTTCTTCTTCTTCCCTCTCTTCTCCTCTTCTTTACCGTTTTTTCCCTTTATCCATCTATCTATCTATCTGAGTCGACTGGCTCAATTATAGGATTCCGTTCACGATGGCCTTTGGCTCGGTTCATTTTTATCATCACCAAATCAATAAGTTTCACAGCATGCCGACCAGCCAGAAGAAGAAAACGGGCATATGTGGATGTATACACATATTATTATTTTTTATATATAATATGAATGTATTTATCTGTTTGGGAATAACTTCATGCATACCTTAACCATTCTCACTTTCCTGGGTATGTATGTGGCTACATGAAAAAGGCCACATTATTAGAGCATAACATAGCCAACAGCAGATACACAGAAAAAGAGGAAAGGAAGAGAAGGGGGTTGAAGTTGAAGTATGAAGGGAAGAGCTACAACGAGCATAAATATGAATCAGCTCCTTCCAGTCCAAGCCTCACCGTCAAAAACATTCATGGAAACCTGCTTAAGTAGTTGTAAGAAGAGAAATAATGGTTTCTCCTATTTCTTTACTTTCATATCAACGAGTGGTGTGGTGTGTGTGGTAGAGGGGCATAAGATTGTAACTTGTAACAACTTTGCTTGATGATGAAGATCATCATCATCATCATCATCATCATGATGCTCCTCGGATCCCCCTCACTATCATCATTCATATTATTTATGTAAAATCTTGATTTTTAGCCAACTACATTATATACATCATCATTGGATCTTCTTGATACAAAAATTTATGTACCATTGTGTTCCCACTTGTTATCTTGACTGCATGTGGACTCCACTTTTCCTTTCACATAAGAAGGCAATGACGTTATCCACTTGTTTAGTATCCAGTTCATACATCCTTCTGAAAAATTGACCCGTTCAGGTTTTCTTGTTAGAGAAGAGGGAAAGATACAAAAATGATGGGTTTGTGCGTCTTGCTTACGGACGTGTTACTGGATCCATGATAATATTTTTCGTTTGAAGGATTATGTTCCTACTTTTGAGAAAGCTAAATATACTTAGATCAAGGAATAAGAGAAAAATCCAAGTTTAAGAATTATACCAAATGAAGTACGTAACCATGTAGGTATATCAAAGTATATAAGTTTCGGCATGGACATTTGTGAAAAATCACAAACACACATTTTTTGTTAAAAGGGTAGGAATTGAGAGGTGCAATTTCTTTCATTCACACTTTTCCCAATTGCATCATTCAATAAAAGTTTAACCTTCATTAAATATTCAAAGAAGAAGAAAAAACGAAATTCTCCAGAAAAAAATGTGTTTGACGTTTTGGTATAAAATTTCAAAACAGATCGTTTCTCTCCTTCTGACTTTGGATTTTGGTGATGCGAATCATGTACATATATTGGGAAATAGGAAACGTTTCTGCGGCATTCAAGAAGAAGAAGTTGGAACACCAGATATTCCGGGAGAGTAATGAGCTTGTCTGCTATCCCATTTTGTTGGATGCATATGTAGGTTGAAGGATTAATGGATGTACGTGCCATGACTCTTTTAGGGTGGAGAGGAAAACAATCATACGAGCTGGAGTTGAGTTGAGCTGAATCGCGGTGCCTATTACGATTCTTGAGTCCTCACCGCTCAAATATTGCAATGTGATATTTCATTATAATATACCTAAACGTCGATTCAACATCACTGCCCCCTAATTTTATCTTGTTTTGGTACAAAGTGTGAAACAGGCCGACGAGTCGAGTAAGTTTCACTTTCGTGCAAATTGACAGCCCTTTTATGGAAACAACTTTGGATGAAATAATGTAGTTTGGTAGAAAGTAGTCCGGTCCGCTAATTTGAAATTTATTTTTATAGATATTGCGCAATTAATTTTCGATGCAAGATTTTGTTTTGCAATTCATTAAGAATGAGGGCAGTAGTGACACTGTCACGTAATGAACATTAATTCACGTCGGTAACTGCGTGCGCCGGCTCCATCCATTTTTATCTCTTCAAAACGAATGCGAACATGGAATAACTACTATGTGTATTTAGGCATTTTACTCTTTCCAAATGATAAAGTGAAGCAAATATTTCACTACTCCAAGGAAACTTCTTTAATATATGGGTGATATGCAGGAATACATTAACATAAATAAAAATTGAAGGCTTCCATAACTTAAAGTCTAGAAATTGGGATCCGGGTTTAGAAATTAATTTACTGTTCTACTCCAATTGTCTATACACCATGTCTATCTCCACCAGTTGTAGACATTTTGCCAGTTGCTTTTAACAGTACAAAACATTTTTTTATTTTTCTGTGAATTATTGCAGATGTTGTGTGTTGACAAGATTTTCAATTTTCTTATCACTTCCCAATTGGAGCATAAACAAGGAGAACATGAACCATGAAACTTTAGTGTTTACAATACAACTTGCAGCCATTATCTCATTTCATCCTTTTTACCTTGGGGAAAGACGGAGAAATGACGAGAACGATGAAACAGATCAGTGCTAATCTATAAACAAATAAATGTAATTGAAAAAAGATAGGTAGTCAGGGGATCAAGTATTGCACAACGTATTTCACACTAGATCAAACATTTCCAAGTGGAATCGAGTGCAAAGCTTTTGGTAGCGCGGTACACACACACACATGCTATGTAATGTGTGTGATGCCGGCGGAGATTCCCTTCTCGGGGCAACTTTTGTGTGTCTGTGGAAATATACATACATAGCTTCGTATGAATGAGAAACAGGAAAAGTAAAAGGAAACTGGGAAAGGGAAGGTACTTTGAGCTAGGAATATATATGTAGTCCCAGTGTTTGCAGTTAAGATTTACTCGAAATTTCGTAAGCACTTGTGTGTTTTCCTCTAGTTTGCTGTTTAATCGTGATATTCCCACGTTCTTTTTAATCATACACAAGCAGATGGGAGTGTTGAATGAGGACAAAGTATAGGGAACAAAGAAATGCTTTTAAAAAGTGAGTACCTAAGTAAGTAGCAGGGTAGTTGAGTCAGTTTCATTTGTAAATAGTTGTTTATGTACATGTATATCCAGTGTTATAGCCAACATACATATTAGTCTAACGTAAGTATAGAAAACAATTATAAACTTTCAACGCTCTTGAATACTCACTCAAGCCGAAAAAAATTTGGACTATTATTTCACAAGGAAAGGAGGAAAAAAAAGTTTAGGAAAAGGTTTGCCATAGTGGAGTTGAAGAGCAGTAAATGATATATTTCAGTGGTACGCAGCCACTCAACCATCGGTGTAAAAATGTAGTTGAAGCTAAATCCACGAAATGAACATGCAATTTGCTTGCTTTAGAGAGAAAGAAAGGGAGAGAAGAGAGAGAGACGGAGAGAGAGGAGGCTCAAGAGAAAGAGAAATAAATTGTTCCTTCTTCGTTACATCAAGTGAGATTCAATACAGATTTCAACTATTATTCGTCAATCTATAAGCTTTTAGTGGTGAAATTTTTCAGATTCTTGGCTCAATTTATCAAGTCAAAGTGGTGAAGGAATGGTATGAACAAAGAAATTCAAACGTCAAGATTCTTTCAAGTGATTTCAAGTGGTATCTTAGACCGATTTTCTAGATTTTTGTGTACACACATCCATACACAACCTTCAGTAGTGGGTGAACAGCATCAATTACAGAAGAAAAGGAGAATAGAGAAAGAGACCCGGCGAGGGCAAAAGAATGCTGAAAATACACAATGCCTCAAATTTATCACACGGGACTAGGAGTACCCCACACACACCACTACTTACACTGCCACTTACAAATTTAGTTCACTTAACTGACTGCTTGGGTTTGTTGCATAAACCGGTGTAAAAAGAAAAGCCTTTTTTTCTACCAATACAAAAATGAAGGCTGAGAGACAAGCATAGAAAAAAGGCCGCTGACGACCAAGAAGCCTCGAGGAATGCCCCATGTTTACCAATCTTTTCTGCTCAATAAGCAACATTTTCTTTCTTTCACTGAAACTCCTTCATTGCAATGGCATGGATCAATAGACGAATATACAAACACATTTTGAGTTTATAAGCTTTATAATAGGATTTTCCCCATGCTTAGTCACATTAGTTTCCCTTCAAACCAGAGCAACATTTGATTTTAATATCTACAGAAATATTTGTTTTGCTCCTTTTTTCCCTAGCTAGCTCTT
The DNA here is from genome assembly GCA_964034955.1 of Orchesella flavescens. Classification (NCBI taxonomy): domain Eukaryota; kingdom Metazoa; phylum Arthropoda; class Collembola; order Entomobryomorpha; family Orchesellidae; genus Orchesella; species Orchesella flavescens. The sequence continues at coordinate 28,491,641 of OZ035953.1, forward strand.
TATTACCCGTTATGAACACTTGAACATTAATGCCACGAAGAAACTTACAAGCTCACACACAAACAAAATTGCGTAGACGAAAGTACGGCATAGGATCATAGCCCACAGCCAAGATCGTAAAGCGCTTGTTTGTATGCAAGCAAGCACTGTTACACAATCCTCACGCAAAAAGAATTCTACCCAAGTACGTTGTACAAATTCTTTTAAAAAACTGTGTTTTTTCTTTTGGCTGTGAACAAAACGTGCTTTTTGGCTATTTGTCTGATCTAAACGACTCCATCAAAGCCATTTGTAGATGGGCTACTCTGGTGCGCGTTCGACTGATAAATAAAGTTGGAAATGACCCCTGACCCATAAAGTCATGCCACCTTCCTTGCCAGAAGAAGAAAATGGTCACTGAGCCAGATGTTACGCCCATCCGCTAACTTACATTCAGTGTTGTTAATGGGTGCTTACCTTTGCTCACTTTTTCCATCGTGATTATGTGATTTTATTGCTCCAATATGAAAATTCAAACAATATAATGTATCTTACTTGTACATGCATATTTTTATTCTTTATAAAAAAATTGATTGGTTTGCACCATTCAGCCGAGTTTCATTTCTTTGTTTTCTCAAATCTCAATATCTTATTATAAAAGTCATTTTATATTCGGATAGGGAAATATTGTAAAATTGGTCTACGGTGAAGCAGATAGGTAGATTTGCCAGATTAGTTTTATTCGCTACATTTGCCACTACTAACAATTGCCTTTTCTACGTCATGTTGTGCGTGTTTTTATTTGACAATGGGCAACAATACATTTACAAAAATCTCGAAGGTTTATCTAACATATGCATGCTTGCGGAATTGTAGGGAAGCATGCACCTCACGAGAGTTTAAGGTGTATCTAACAACAACCTTTACGCTCACGCTGTAACATTACAAGTTGAAATGAGGAACGAATACAATATATACTTATGTAGTGATGACGATTTGTAAAACTAATTACAATCTTCCCAATATTACGGACATACCTGCTAAAAAAGTATCATTTGATCGTCTAGCATGTATCGTGATGTTAATCATCATCATCATCATCATCAACAGCATCTATCTCATCGTCATTATCTAGGAGAACTAGCATTTTCACAATAGAAACAAAATACTCAATAGTAGCCATGAACCTCTCTCTAATTTGGTTTTTGCAAGAAGCAAAGTATTTATCATTCATTTTCTTCTCCGTGTGGCCTTGGGAAAAAACGTAATCTCGAGAGGATTTTGTGAAAAGAAAATTGAAGAATTCTCCAAAAAAAAATTAATACGTTACAAGATTTCTTATAACAAATTTGATTCCAAGACCCCACATTCACCCTTGTTCTTACGCTTCATAACTCATGTTCTCCTTTAGTAATTTCTGTCGTGTTTCAGAAACTGGTGATTAGCTTTCAAGCCAAACTCATACAGTTGATATTTCTGTTTTGAACGAACGCTAAATTCTTACTTTTTTCAGAAAGCCTGACTCCTATTTTGTGAAAATTGCATAGACAGTGCGAATATAAAAGACGAGGACTTGAAATAGACAGTAAACATTCATCATTAATAAAATTCTCGACATTTTTCGTAAAATCCAAATAGAATTCCTTTGGAGTTGGTGGGCGTAGTAGTTTCTTGACACCAGTTTCATATATCCTCCACCAAAGTCAAGGGACCAGACTAGTGTAACTTTGATATGAAATATAAACTTTGAGTTTCTGATTACATTCTTATGCATTAAAATGCGGCAAAAATAAAATAGATACAAGGAACTTTTGTAAAAACGAATGCGCAATTTAAAAAAATCTTTGTACACATGTATTTTTCTGATCTCTTTCCGCTCCCTCACTCACTCACTCCTTCTTTCGTTTCAACTGTCTAGCATTTGACATTTTAACTTGTCACCTTTTCATGCACATGATAATTGTTTACACTTTTTTTGCAAGAGTTTTTACTCCGACCACACACTATCATGTGTCAAATCTTTATTCGTTTTGCGTCTAGTTCCCTTCATGCCTGAATCAACAAATGAGTTTGGAAAATAAAAAAATATATAGAAGACTATAATGACGATCATGAATCATATTTCCATGTCTCCAACTACAAAACAATTACTCCCATACATAAACAAAAAAGGAGTATTATCACGAGCTCATTTATGTTGCACAAACATGTGTGTGTGTGTCTGTGCATATTATATATCATATATCGTCTCCCATTATATCATCTCTTCTCTCCAATTACTGCACGTTCTGACGTACAGCCATTAAGATAATGGAATTTTTATGCTTCATGTACTTTCAAATGTCAGTGGAAGCAGCAGGAGCTTTTGATTTGCTTTCGGGATGTGAAGCTATATCATGTCGAGGAGAATGGTTTTTCAACAACTTATGTATGTGAACTCCATTCAAAAGTGTACAAACAAATGAATACAATGTATCCTATATGCACCTACTCACCTTTGCATTCACATAATATGTAATTCCAGCCTCCAATAGTAATATACGATGTAAAGCAAAAGAGTTTGGAGCTTGTTTCTTCATTTTTTTTAAATACAAAATATCACAACACCAACAACTCTTGGTCTGCCGTCAATAATATATCTGTAGGTGTGTAGGTATGCGAGTTTCAGTGTCTGCAGCAGAGTAAGATCATCATCATGCACAATAATTTGATTTGTTTAAATTACACTCCTTGTTACTTTTTCTTCGTAGATTTATTTTCTGTTTTATTCGACTTTCAGCCATCATTTTTTAAGCAGCATAAATATAAAAAGAATAGCTGGATAAACAATGAAGGTTTTAAAGTCCGGCAAGCATTTCAGGAAGCATTGCACAATGATATTATGGCATGGCTTGAGTTGACTATCATGTAAAAAAAATGAGTATCGGCTGGAGTTATCATTTCATCTAGTACATTGCACTTTATGTTTGGATGTTCATAGTGTATACTTAATATACTCTCATTTTGGAAGATGAATTTTCACAAACATTTTATATCCCATCTCAAGTCGAAATATTATGGATATTATAACAATCTTAAACATCTCTCGGCATGTTTCCCTTCCGCAAGATTTCACACAATGAAGGAAGGGATGTGGTGGCAACTTGTCATTCACTCTTGGTTATCAGGGGAAGGATGAAAAGCTATAATGGCTGTACTTACCTACTTACTCTGGAAGTTTATGTACTCTGGAAAAATATGTGAGGAATGCGTTACGCATCTCTCCTTTTTTTATGGATGGGTTTCTAAATGTATGAAAAATTTTGTTTTCGGATAAAACTTTTTTCCTTGATCATCATGTATGTATTTAAATCAAAAAATAAAAATACATGAGACTACAGACAACTACAGACAACTTCCACCAAAGTTGAGTGCGGAAACATGGCTTATTTCAGAGGCAACTAGGAATAATATTATTTTATATTTCCAACTTTTTTTCATTTTTATTCCATGAATTTTAGGGAAGAGCTCTGGCTTTCCGGGGCTGGTTTGGTGTTTGTTAGCAAACCCAAGGTACGTTGTTTGATGTGTCTTCAAGTTACAAGGAAAGGGAAAATAACAACAAGGAAGTCAGCATTTGCTGCATAGGATTACGTTCCGTTTATACAGGGATAGCTAGACCTACCACCACCACATCATCAGCACCATCATTATGGCAAGTGGTTAGTTAGGTTCCGCTGTCTTATGCATGCAGAGAAGACTGAAGGAACCTATGGAAAGCATGAAGATAAAAGTTAACTCTCCACTGCTTCCTTTTTTAACTTTTTTTTGGTAGAAGCGCACGTATTTCCTTGATGTATGTACCATTTCAGATGGTAACATTCCATAAGAAGAAATGCACGCTCGTAACATTCACGTGGAGTGAGTTACTTGGTTCATGAAGGAAGTCAATGGAACAAGAATAATAAGAAGTGATGCAAGCGATGAATAGGAAGAAGGAAACGAATTGCAGAAAAATCTCAGAAGAAAAAATAATATTATGTGCATGGCAGAGCATTCAAATAATAATAACAACCGTGGAAAAAAATTATTATTTCTATTAAATAGTGGAAGTCATGACATTAATTTATGGCTGGGCATTGTTTTTCCGTCCCTTTGCCCCGTTGGAGATACACCACACGACTGGAAGCTAACACAATGGAGCAAGTAAAATAAAATAGAAAGATATGTAAATATTTCTGAATAATAATTAATCGACGAGTTTCAACTGTACAGTTTCCATACAGCCAGTAAGAATGAAAGTATTTTGTTTCCTCAAGATTCCATGCTGTCCTTTGGTATAATGTTATAAATACAAGTCGAAACTAGAATTTGAATAGGTTTGGTTATTTCCGCTACTTCCTACACCTCTCATCATCAAAACTCTAATATTATGAGATGCAGTTAGAAAGAATGTGTATCTTGTTTTTTCTTTTAGACTTATGCACCTTATTGTTAGTAGCATTGTGCTACTTCACTTTATATAGAAACAGTAACAACTGAATTTCCAAAAACTTAGCGGATGTCGTAATATTAATACTCCACGCTACTACTCCTGTTTATCAGATTACCTGAGCAAAGCAAAGTTGGGAACATCAGCGGCTTCGTTTGCATAGTTATGTACAATGGATGCATTAGTGTGGATGGGACTGCTGCAATGCAACCCAAGTGGAGAAAGTAAAAAAATGGGCCAATTTCTCACTTGGTACTTCCCTACAAACGACCAAAGGAATTCTTCGCATTCTGTTATGTTCTCTAATGCGAATCCCACTTTAATGGAGTGTATCACATGGGTGAAAGTTGACTATCTATTGGTGGTTTGGTATCGTGGTTTCACCATCCTTTATTACACCTTGTGAGTCACTTGGTGTGTATATATATAGCAGGAAAAACTAAAAATATGCCAAGCCTAACGCACAATGTAATGACGTCGTTTGAGCGGCACGCTTGTTTATGTTTATTTTACTGAACTACGGTACAACAACGTCAATATCAGAACAGAAAGCCAGCGCTATGCACTCTTAAAACTTCATGTGAAATCTGATTGTAACATCACATCACATCACTGGTTTATGAATGTAGGAATGTATGAAAATCGAGTGCTACGGTAGCCGGCCATTGCCCCTCCGTACTTGGGCCCCCCCAAGTACCTGAGCCCCTCCAGACTCGAGCCCCTTTGTACCCGAGCCCCTCCAAGCTCGAGCCCCTTTATACTTGAGCCCCTCTAGACTCGAGCCCCTCCAAACTCGAGCCCCTCCGAACTCGAGCCCCTCCGAACCTGAAACTCTCATGATCATTATACAATTGTTCGAATCTAATAACACAGAACTAAATATGTGTACACCGATCATGAGATGATCAGGTTCTGAGGGGCTCGAGTTTGGAGGGGCTCGAGTCTAGAGGGGCTCAGGTTCAAAGGGGCTCAAGTTTGGGGGGGCTCAAGTATAAAGGGGCTCGAGCTTGGAGGGACTCGAGTCTGGAGGGGCTCAGGTACCTGGAGGGGCCCAAGTTCGGAGGGGCAATGGCCTAGAAGCGAGTGCTACTTACCAATGCTTCCATTGAAATCATGATGCCACTCTTACTCGGTTGTAATAATGTGGCCTTGTTCTCCTGTGCAGTGTTTATGTAAACTTGGGAGTTACAAGGTTTTCTTGTTGATAGACGAACCGTTTATTTTCATTTCAGTTTTGGAGAGTCTTCTCCTGAGCCCATTTTCTTCTTACATTTGACCTTTTTTAAATTTGTAAGTGAATATCCAAGTGCAAAAATTTGGAGAACAAAGTCGTCTGACTAAAAATGTCTTACATTTATTTTGCATCGTATCCTATGTCATAAGTACAGCCAAGGCCAGTCTAACAAGCTTGTGTTAAGTGTAAACTGTTAGACGACAGGTTTGCTCAATGCTTCGATGAATAAAAAAATATTGAGCAATGTTGGTTTTTGGTTTAATGTTTATAATTCTTAAGATGGAAATAGATCGGACCTGATAACAATATGGTGAATGACAAACGATGCATTTTGAAACCAGGACAAGCTATAAAAACTACACTTTTCAAGGGAGTGACTGATGTTTTCCACTATCTAGGCAGAAAATACTTGTGACCAAATTTTGTATTGAAATGTACCATTCCTCCGTTTAAAAATTTAGAATGCCAAACTAAGAGAATTAGGTGTGGTAAAGAATAGACATAGTAGGGCATGAAGAGTTAGTTTTCGGAAAATTATTTTCCGTATAAGGCCAAGATTTCTTGTCAGTCGTGACTAATGTCATAATTCATCTCGATCAATGCAACGCTTACATTCAAAGTGCCAAATTGCTGAAAGTTTAAAATTTTCAGCCAAAATCTGGCGGCACGCTATCAACTTTCTTTTGCGATAAAATGGAGAAGTAGTGATGGACACGCTATCTTCATATATATATATATGTATACATATGTACATGAGCCAAACTAGAAGAGGTACAGATTAAGTGTTCAGGTCTTTTAAGTTTGAAACAGAGGCTATAAGTAGAACTGGCTCGGTTAGCTTTTGGTGGGGCGGTGAGTGAAGACCAAGTTTCTGGTGTGTGTCTTGAGTAAGTGTTCAGTCAGAGAGAGTGTAATGGCAAATGGCAACTGTCACCGGTTTGCTGCCTACCCACCATCATCAAGCCAGCCTCTCTCCTCCACTTTCTCTACATAATGCAAGAAGATATGAATGTGTAAGTACAGAACACCACACCATCCCAAAAAGAACTACAATGCCTTTGCTCTACAAATACCTATTTTAATATTCTTTTTTAACGGGGAAAACAAAATGTAAAATCCTCGTCGGAAGAGTCAGAAAAGAAGAAAGAGAGGAGAGAACAGAACAGACAACGGTAACAACACATGGAACAAGGTATAAGCCTGTGTTCTACACACAGCTCTAGGAAATTGGGTGGGCTGACTAGCTCTCCTGTACTCTTGGAGCTGGAGGTACGCAAGGGAATTGAATGAAAAATATAAAAGAGTGAGTCACAAAGCTTTAAAAATCCTTCTTTTTACTACAACATCTATTCACTTGTTCCCGTTGAAAGTGCACTTGCTAAAAAGAGAGGAAGTGAGGAAAAATGGATGCACTTACCGACCAATACAACCCATTCTTTAAAAAAAATCCCATAGTTATCCTTTGGATTCTTTCATATGTGTTGGTTTTTTCACAATTGGAATACCCAGCCCATTGAAAAAACACTTAGCACCCAAGATAGCAGTAAAAGCAAGCATTTCATGTCATCATTCTACTCGTGAAGCAGAAGTAATTTGAATTTGAGTATTTCCGCAAAAAGAACAACTAAACTTCGTTTTTTTTCTCCCTTTGAAATATACTGATCGCGAGTTAAATCCATTCAAAATGTATGCACACTATTAAGAGGAGCGAATAAAATACAAAGGTTGTAACATGACTTGATGGAAACTCACTTTCAAAACCATCACATCCCAATCAGCCCTTTAACCTACTTGTTATGTGGTAATACGACTTGTTTTTTTTCACGTTTTGAAAGGGGTCTCTCCTAAGTCTATGTTATTTGTTCGTAATTGAAAGAAACAACAAAAAACGAGGAGAAAATCAACCTACGAAACTCAAAGTGTTTTCTAAACTCAATCAGCAGCAGTGAACAACCAGACTTACATGCTCTTTTATCATGGTCCATTACATGGGAATTTCGTCTCGTCGTATGTACAAGGCTCGTCTCCCATTCCCTACAAACTACTATGCAGCACAATGCAAGGAGATTCAGGAAGTGGAAAAATAAGTAGAAATACTATCGACAGAAAAATACGGTTTCTCGTGTACATCTAACCAATCATTCAGCAACAAATTGGGATGATTTCTGACCGCAAATGAGCAACAACACATTTGTTTCATCGAGCAAAAAGAAAGCTTTATCAAAAACATGAGACTAACAAAGGAGAACGTGAGAGAGCACGGAATCAGCAGAAAAACTAATATTTGTTGCTTCTCTCTCCATGCCTCGTGTATATATAACGCGTACATATTTTCTATCGAAGACTCATGAAAAGTCAACAAAATACAGCAAATCTCTTGTGTGTTTGGCAATCCTCCAAAGTTAAGGTAATCGGTATGGGACGAACATCAGCAAGCAGAAACAGAGAGAGAGAGAAAAAAAACCTCCAGTGAAAGCAAAGTCGGAGATGCATTGAAAAGGCTGGGCTAAAAGAAAGAGAGAGAGTGAAAAAAAACGAACGTGATAGAAAGTGATCTGATCTCTTTTCTCTTGTCTCAAATAATAATAATTGAACAGTTGGTAGTGGAGGTGGTGGTGGTGGTGTTGGTATGGCATGGCTGAGCCAAACATGCATGCATATATACGACGATGCATTGCAGCAGCAGAAGCTTTGAGAAAAAAGATAAAGCAAACGTTTCTGCTTTCTCCATTTAGCCAACGTTTGTTTTTCGCCTTAAATCCTTTCAATTCAACTGTGGCACTGTTCAAGCAAAAATTTCTTTTTCCGTGTCTAAGTTTTCGTTTTTGTCGTAACTCATACTCCTCCCTAATCCCACTGACTGCAAGTTGGGGGAAAAGAGTTTCCGGGATAAGAAAAATGTCCTGAACATGTTCAGCCCGTTTTCTTTCCTTCTCACCAGCATTTACTTTTCTATTATATTATTCATCATTGAATAAATAGCAACAAAACCGGTGTGGGTATGAGGGAAGCATGAGAATAAGCACTGCGACAGCACTAAATTCAATTAAATGCTTAGGAAATTGTAAGCCTTTTACTTTGCTAAAACTAAACTCTGTAAATTCCTCTAAATCCAAATAAACACACTGGAGTAAATTGAACGAAGGAATGAAATGGGAAAAGGATCTTTAAAACTTTTCCTTGTATAAATACCTACCACACACTTTCTCATTTATTTAGCGGAGCCACTTAAATTTTTATGACACTACATCCCTGCACAATAGAAACGCAGTTTACTATGGAGACATTCTTCGTATATCAGAGTTTGAGTTGGAAACGAATGGGAGATTGGATGTATTTAATGCTCAGGTCATAACGTTCGCCTCTCCTAAACAAGTTTTGTCATTTCATTTTAAACCCTCATATTTTGAAAATTAGCCAACCTATTTGCCCGACAGAAAAACTATTGGAAAAATAAAATGCAGAAACGAAATAAAATAAATTTACCTGCTTACTTTACCATTAGATTTGCATTTACAAAGTATGATAATATCAAACGTGATATAAGTAAGAGAGACAAAAAATGCTAATACCAGTCTTAACTTTTGATGCCTGTTGCACAAGATTTATTAACAAGACTAATACTCCTTTTACTCTCATAAGTCTTACGAGAAAACAATATCATACCGGATGTGTACACTTTACAAACAATTTGCATAACATATCTATAATAAGCTAATTCGTAGGATTACGAAACAAACACGATAAAAAAAATTCATTCCACAATGAGCAAGTACTGGAAAAAGCAAAAAAAAAAGTTTGAGAACAAAGCAAATTATGCATATTTTTTTTACATTAAAACTCTACCGTGAATCCCATTTTCATTTTTACTCGCCAAAAGTTAAATCAAGTTAAACCCTCGCAGAGCATATTTGAAATGCGAGGAACGTCGGCAACAAATTTTTCTACCCAAAGATTTCTTGATCTGGTGGTGCTGATTGACAAACTAGTGTTGATATTTGATAGTGTACTCATATTACTTCTCTTCTTATTATTAGACCATGTGTACACATAGATACGTAATACATATAATTTTAAGAATTGTGATGAGATGACAAGCAACTCTATACATATACCATTGTACCTAAGCATCATTAATCTTTGGACTTTAAAAGAAACCAGCTTTTATATCCAAGTCAAGTTTACAGAGCAGCAGAGCAAACATGCAAGTGGTAACCTGTTTGTTCGGAGTTATAGATAAAATTGAAGGGTTGAGTTTCTGAATATTTATGACCTATTCCGAAATATTAAAAACGTGCTAAGATTTACAAACACAAATCAGAATCAAACAGAACCAACTTTTAATGACTGAATTTTTTAATATGCTAAAAATGATATCACACACTTTTACATCATAAACTGGCTTTGAATCCTATTCACTATTATTACCATATGTATTCATCCAAGCTACTACGTATTTGTCATTGTTTACCACCGCCGCTTAGACTATTTGCATGCTATCCAAAGAAGCATGCTACCATCAATCTTACGCATTCATCATTCATGTAGATCCTTTATCAAACTTGCATGCATGTCTTCAACTCTCAATATCGTTAGTCGAAAAGGCACGCATGCCATTTGTAAAAATGTAAAGGAAGATGAAGACGGTGGTAATCGAGAATAAACGCTCACGCAGTATTATTAGATCACATGTAAAAATGACGCAACTGTACTCTAAATGTCACAATATTTTAGGCAAAAACTATAAATAGTCGGAAATTTAGTATATAAATAGCCACAGACAGTCTGTCATTTACTACATGCATCTTGATTAGATTTCCTCATGTTTCAGCCGTGGTTTTTCCCCTTTCATTCCATGTAATTATTTTCTCCGACAATACTGTAGGCAACGGTCTAGAGAAATATGAGAACACAAAAGTAATGACAATGGTGAAATAAACGCCAATCATATGAATGCGAATGAAGCCAATAAAGATGTAGGCTGGAACTTATCCAACAACAAGAATGAATAAGATAAACGATGCAGTCGTTGGAAGCGGAGAGAAGCATAAAATTCATGATGGGCTTTCACAGCTAATGAAGAAAGAATTAGAAAGTGGAGTCAAGTTTTTTGGGTGGTAGTAATAGCAGGAATAGTAGAGGTAGTGAGTGAGTAGGTAGCTCTATAAAAACACAAGTATTCAACTTAAATATAATAATGAAGATGGTAGGCAAAGTTATGTACACCATATATTTTAATCTCTTATAATAAACATGAAGTTCCTTGATTTTGGAACAATAGGAAACTGCATGCACAATAGTTGGCTTTGGCTATGGCTATGCTGCAGTGCTGGTGGTGCAGACTGGAGGACAGGAAGTGGGAACTCAGTCAGTCATGCATGAGTTATGAGAGGAAATTATGCTCTGAGAGTGGCCAATTACTGCCATCATCATCATCATCATGGTAAAGGGAGAAGGATGGATGGGGAAATACTTGAAAGGTATACGGTAGCTATAATTTCCACATTATTTTTCATCCCTTAAAGCACATGGAGAGTGATATTATGGCATAGTTGAATTTCAACCAGTAACTATGCCGTTGATGATGATATCCGAAACAGAAAATGTGACAGAAACAGAAGAACCTTGCTATTTCTATATTACGAGAATTTTACATTGTTCATGAGTCCCTACAATCACAGACTCTCCTCTGACTATGATGAAATTTTCCAGCACCACAACTTTTTATGATGATGACGATGATGATGATGATAACAAGAGTGAAAGAGATGGAAAGAGAACAGCAGGGTTGTTGAAAAGAGCAGCAGTACTTTAATATTTTGTTACCGGTAATACTCTAATAAAACCTGACTCTTACTCACTATCAGTTTGTAAAGTGTAAATATTCAATTCTGTCTGCAGCACAATAACTAACTTTACCAAGTCATATAACATTCGTACATCATTTCAAGCGAATCCATTCAATGTAGTTTTTTTAACGCTTCCTGTTTAGTTCAATCTTTTCAACGTATATATACGTCGTTTCGTGTACTTTGGGCAACATAACGCTCCACTTGCTAAAGTTTCTGGAGCGTGTTTACTCTCCGCTCAAATCTTTGCATGCACAACTTTCAGATAATTTGGTAATAATTCCATCCTTCCTCTGGTTTCCTTCTTTTCAATAGACAAATTTTAAATTAGCTAGTCCAATGTCAAAATCTCCGAGAAAAACTCTTCTTCTCGCAAAGTGCGAGGCTGTTTCCTTTTTCTTATTCAATTTCTTATTCAAAGACTTGATAAAAATGAGCCCCTTCCACTTAAACCCCACGCATGCATGCATGGTAAAAAATGCTTGGGGAAAACAGTTTGTAATTTGATTTTGGTTGCCGCAGAAAAAAAAACCTTCCTTGAGAAAAGGCTATCGTGTAATCTATAAATTATACTTCTTCAAGAAAAGCAATGTAACATTGAATTGAGGAGAAAATGAATAAATATGTATGTATGTAGAAACCTGGAACTCTCTTTTCACTTTCATTATGCACGTCCCCCAAAAATTTTCTAATATACAAAATCCTCAGCCACAATTACTGTCTTGGAAAGACTGGTGTGCATTAGGAGCATAAATATACATACATGCATTTATGTATGCATGGTTGGTTGGTCGGGTAGGGTCCACGAGGAGTCACCCTGGACTAAAAATTATGCGGATGATTTTCATAGAGTTTGAAATATGAACGTATAAATCTTTTATTTCACAGCCAGCCTGGTTGAGAATGTTCCCATATCGTTGGTTCTTGGCCTTGGTCGACTTCCTGAGTATAATCCTTTAGTTGTCCTCCCTCACACATTCCAAGAATTTTTTTTAAATACACGAGCCACCTCTCATATAATTCCATCATTGGACCTGAATTGCTTAAATTCCAAAAGCTATTGTACAACGAATCACAATCAAAGGACACACCATGGTGCAGTGAATGCGAAAAGAAGGAAAGCGGAAGGAGCGAGAGAGGAAGGGAAGCATGGAGAGTCACATTTGTTAAGGAATATAAAATACTATTACCACTTACTACTACTTCTACTACTACTACTTACTCTCCGCTTGCATGGAACGATTAAACCTTGCTCAAAATCTACTTTCATCGTCGAGTTCCAGCCGTACTCACACGTATATATATATATATATATACAGGGTGAACACGCGTCATTTCTACTCCCTTTCCAACACTTATTATCCTCATCTAAGCGCACCTAAACGGAAAAAGTTTTTATATTCGTAGGATATCAAAGACAAAAACAACTTTCTATAAGCGAAAGGAGCAATATAATTTAGAAAACAGGAATTGAGTACATTTGAATGCACAAATATTTTCTTATACAGAGAAGAAAAAGGAAGTGCGGATCATATCAATATATAGTCACGTAGGTATCTCCAAATAAAATGTATATATGCATGCATAATACTCATACCATCATCATCATCCCATCACAATAGGAAAAGAGTGTGTGAGATATCTCTTGGCAAGCAAGACACGGTGCGATGTGGATGATGATGATGATGAGACATACGAAAATAAGTCGAACTTGGTTTGGTAAAGAATCCTGTGCACTAGTAATGATACTTGTGGTGATATAAAACTATAAAAGTGGAAGCAATGGAATTGCAGAGAATAATAGAGATTCTGCAGAAAGAGAAAGAAAGGGGGAGAGACAAGGAGGAAAAGAGAAAAGCTACCAAAAATACATATATGCAGATATGCTTGGCGTATACTACTAGCTGGAGCAAGTACGCCGACGACTTCTTCTTCTTCTCAAAATACATACATTGTAGGGGAATTTTAAGTCAAGCGGGCCACATTATGCATTGAATGCATTCTCTCGCCTCCTCCGAGCGCGTTGAAGGATGATCCAAATATTTTTTTCATTAATGAGATGACGTTTGCTTTATTGTTCAGAGCTTTACGAGAAAATAGGATAGGGTGAAAGTAAAAGCCGCTCTTAATGTGTATCATCATATCATATCATGAACATCAACCGTTTACATAGTCGTTCACTAGTCCATTCCGATGTAAACCATGTGAGATTGGTTCTACGTCAGCCATAAAACCTTGGCTGGCACTGCAGTGCACTAGCGTGTGCTCAATGTTTCCACGTTACAAGCTAATAACAACAAAATGTATGAGTCAGCAGCTATTGACAAGGACATTTTTGCTGTGTTAACAGGTGACCAAATTTTTGGACTTTCCAATGAACATGACAGAAAGGTTGTTAAACCAACTCTATTATTTTTTTACTACCATGTGTGATTTCCCTATTATGTGGAGGAACGAGAAAATACTACAAGACATTTCTCATTGTAATAATAAATGATACGTAATAACAATGAGTAGTAGATTACTCATTTCGTCATGAAAACACATCAAAAATTCATAAGGAATGAGCTGAGCACCAAACACACACACACCCTAATCAAATTGTATGAATGTCATTACCACGGTGCGTGGTTCATTTATATTAGCCATTAGAGTAATCAAACAATGTGATATTATGATGATGATAGTAATGACTGTGTGTAAAAAATATAAGCCAGTTTTGCAATCACAATGCGAAACTAACGAATGGTTTCGATTCATATTCATCCCTTTAGTGTTTGGAAACGTAGCCAGTGACACAAAAAGTGAAAGAATGTTGAGGAAAGGAAAATGTGCACATAGGCCTAGCTTTTTACCTACATTGATTATACACAGAGAGTGGTGACGAATTCTTGGTCTCACATCTCCATGGGAATCATCAATAAATATCACTGTCAGCCCTCCTGTTGAATTCGTTCATTATTATTCCCAAGACGAGTTTACTCTCACTGTAGTTTCATTACTCAATCCAGTCCTCTCTCTCTCTCTCCCATGTTCTTTTCACTGGTAGTATACATGAATGAAATCACAATGCAGAAACTCCCGGAGAAAATAAGTGGAGATTCGAGGAGGAGAATAAAAGGAGCTGAGAGTAAAAAAAGAAGAGGCAAAAGGAAAAGGTTGCTTCTGTGAGGGTGATGTTGTAAAATCATGAATAAACACTGGATTCATCCCAGGCCATACCTTTATACAACTTTTCGTTGTGGAACTATGCTCAACTCTCTCACTCTTTCCTGCTCAAAAAAGCCACGCCACACCACACCATCGTTATACCATACCACTTCCAACACCACCACTTGTGCTTGTATCTAGGACATGTAGATAACTTTCCCTACTCTCAATATCATCATAACATAACCATTATATTATGACTCTCGAAATGAATGACACAATCCGCGTTGTGACAGAAGCCGATTTGAGATTAAGGAAGAAAACTTTTATTACATTGTCATTGTGGAATATTGTATTGCATGGTATCAACTAGATTGCTGCCACTACTGTAGCTACCAACATGGCATTAGACCATGTTGTGTCTATCTTTCTACAGACAATGAATATGAATGGAGTAGCTTCTAGACTTACTTACTTACTTTGTGATTACCTTACCTGTGGTTTAAAATAGCTAGCATGTGGCTGTGCCTGAGTATTTCGTGACTCAAAACTCATGTACCTTCTTCTCCTCTCTCTGAGGGCGAGGAAGGCCAGGCAAGCTTTTAATTTTGTAAAAGGGGAAAAAAACTTACTCTTGCATAGAATCATAATCATGTTCTTATTAGCATTCCATCATGTACATCAAGACAGCTACTTTGGACAGAAAGGGAAACACGAAACACACTTGACTCAACTTGGCCTTTTCTCAATTCACATCGCATTGTACGTAATAGTGTTTACAGACGATGAAGCGAAATGAAGATGATGAAGACGTTATGCAAACAAACGTGAAGTGGATTGCTAGCTCATATAAAAATATTGAGATGTGTATATACGTACGTATGTATGTACTTATAGTTGTAGTTGTGTAGACGGGCAACGGTACACACAACAAATTTGTTCCTTTCAGTCTAGCAAGTTGTAAAAGTCTAGAGATCATATCATAAATTACATGGTAAAATCTGCACAACAACCAAAAAAGGGTTGTGATGAGCCACATGACGACCAGAGTGATTTGTGATGTGGTCGGTGGTAAACTTGTGTTTGTAACACAACCCCAACCCCAAATTATCATGATGACCCATGCCAACAATATTCAAGACAATTAAGGAGCACAATTGGATCCAATCAATCAGAGGACCCGCTCATGGCAAAATAACACAAATGATTTCACCTCGACAACACTTGAACTCGCTACTGATCACCATTCCTTGACACATCAATCAATTCTGAACAAGCAGCAACGAGGCTAGTGTAAACATATGTGTTTGCGAAAACGCATTTAATAAGTAATTAGTGGAAATACAGGAGGGTTCCCTTTCCTTTATTGATGATGGATGCACCTGCTTTTGTCTTTGAGGGGTTCAGGATCGAGTTGTTTTGCATCCTTAATTAATGGAAACAAAAATTATATAATTGCTTCTTCCACCTGTTGTAATTACTTGTTTGCCTCTCCATCATTTTGCATTGCCCAATCTTTATCTTACTTCAATAGAGTTAAGTTGTTGCATTGGTATTGCAACTTCATGCGATTCCTTCAACACAACAATAATGTGACTCTTAGTTTGAGATTAGATTGTGTTGAAAGATTCACCTTCTTCTTGCACGAAACGTTTCTATAATTCTGTATACGAATCAAGATGCGGTTACAGTGAGAAAACCGCAAATGCTAAAGCCTTTTCAACAGCGAACGATACCGTTTCCACAAATTGATGCATGCAACTGCTCATCTCCTCATTTATTTGCGAAGACTATAACATGCGACGGTAGAGATTTTCCTTGAAACATGGGAACAAATCAACCAAAATCCCCGATATTGGTTTCACCTTCTATTGTAACCACCACTGTTTTCCTGATATTAAAACGGATGCTCATACCGTTCCCAAGAAACCTTTTGCTACTTTGTTATCTACGAGCTGGTTAGGTGGTTAGGCTGGAATGAAATTATGTGCAGCCTGGTGGTTTCAGAATTTTGCATGAAGTCCCAGACATTACGCAACAACGAACACAGTTGTTGGGTTCATTTACCACACACCAATAAACTTTGCTTTTTGCTAATACAAAATCTCAAAACAGTAATTATATGGTAATGAACCTTCGCCCCTGTTGCACTGTGTATACTTCTACTTTGCTGTAGATGAAGACACCCAAAGAAAGAAGCCAAAAGACAAGTTTACTTTGCAGTTGTTTGGGGGCGAAACCCGAGATTCCATTTCAGTTTTGGTTTACAGATCCGAGAGATAACCGTTAATTTTATGGACAAAAACTGAGATTAAACTTATGGTACTCCTTCCCAACCTGTATCAATCGTGATCAAATCCTGATCATCATACGTACATATATACTGCCACTGCCTTTCTTATTTCTCCTTAAAGAG
The DNA here is from genome assembly GCA_964034955.1 of Orchesella flavescens. Taxonomy (NCBI): domain Eukaryota; kingdom Metazoa; phylum Arthropoda; class Collembola; order Entomobryomorpha; family Orchesellidae; genus Orchesella; species Orchesella flavescens. The sequence goes on from OZ035953.1 coordinate 28,508,740, forward strand.
TTGATTCTTCTTCTTCTTTCGTAACTCAAGATACTTACGGTTTTACCCTGTGGCCAAAAAAGTACGGTAGATGTTTACATCTTTGGGGAAAATTGAATACTTGTCTATTTGCTACCGTAGATACACATTATTTTTGGGGGTTCACTCAACAATAGATACAAAAGGTAGCAACATAGCAGCAATCTACTCATTCTGTTGGAGAACTCATCAATTCACGTTGTCATCGTGTTGTATGCTCATTCCCTTTTGTGTGTGTGTTTGTGTGTGTGCTCATTTTATAAGTTTCTAATATGTTTGATCTCAGCTGAATTTTCATATCAAAAAATTAATTGAGCCAAAAAGCAGTGTTGCCACACCTTAAAAAACGTTCTTTGATGGAAAATGACCTAGAGCTATTTGTGAAAACACACATTGCACCAACAAACCTCTGCCACCACACCACATCATCATCTTGATTTACCATATCATGCATATCTAACATGTTCTTTTTTTCTTCTCCTTGCTTGCCACGCTATAATTCTCCTCGAAAAAAACGAAGAGGAACCAAGAAGTTTCACTCAAACTCATACTTAAGATTTACTTGCAAGATGAAGACGAGCTAGCTCATTGTTGTTAAGCACAAGGCACAATAATAAACTATGGATTAGCTTCTAAAGTTGACTAGATAAAAAAACACAGTATTCTGGTAGTAGTTTCTGGTGTAATATATGCATTTGCTACCGGCTGTGTTTTCATGTACCGCTGAAAAAAGATGGCTAGAATTATAGCTTATCACTGCTACTAAATACCAATCTTGGAAAAGAAAGAATACAATATTTTAGTATTATACCAAAAAAAATCCTAGACCCATCAACCAACTTTGAACGAACGAAATGAAACAAAACTTGAGTCAGTCAGCTAGAAAGTAAATGCACATGAAATGAAACTGTGTATCATCATCCATACAAGATACAAAAGTAGTAGGCGCACTTGGTTCTACAGCCGGTAGTTTTGGATGGAGTGTGGTGTATGTGTGTACGTTGGCTGTCATATCTAAAGCAATAACAATCATATTATCATGCCTGGTCTGCAACTCAAGGTAATTACGTTCAGAAGAATATAATCCAGGAAATGGTACGCTAGCTTAGAAAGCTCTTAGTCCACCGTTTTAAATTATATATGCTCGTCATCATCATCATCAAGCATAAGAGGAAATGCATTGGAGACAGTGCAACCAAAATAATATGCCAAAAATGCTTCTCCACTTTTAGAAGATTCTCTCTTTCCATCTCTACTATCAATAAGTACGTTAATAGACACACATTAGTTAAATAAGTTGGGTTGACTTGGCTGTTTTTCTTTTTGTATTCAACCCATGCTCAAATCGCAGGAAGGAAAGATAAAAGAAGACAGAGAGGCGACACAAGCAACATTAGCATTGTGTTTCCTTGCATCAACATCGCCTTCTCTCATCATCATCATCATCATCATCATCATCATCATCGAATAAATACAAATTTGAGCCTATGCCATCATATTATACAAGCTTTTATTTTAATATCCTCCGGCAAAATCCTCTTCTTCATACACAAAAAAAGTAATCGCTTGCTACTGCTACTGCCCTTTCTTTTTTCTTTGACTTCTTGAATCTATTTTATTCTGATTATTACACTCTCATCCTAATAGCGTAGTAGACAACTTTAAAATCATTTTTCAAGACGAAGATTGCAGACTTCTCTTCTCACACAGGCGGATGATAAAAAAGTTACACACACACACCATGTACTTAATATAAAAATATAGTATCCACGTACATATCCCTGATTTTTTTTAAATAAAAAAAGGACGCTATCTAGCAGCTATTTGATTTTATACCTCATTTAAATATGAAATGGATGTTTTCATTCATTTTACATCAGCTAAACAAGAGTAATTACATTTTTACACAAAGTATTCCCAACCTTTCCGAAGATACCCCTGCTGTTAGGTGTCAGACATTAATTGGTTGTTAGTTGTTGCTACAATTCCTCTTAAATAAATCTTTATATCATGGGGAATATAGTAATTTTGAGGATAAGTAAACCTTCAATCTAATGAAATAAGGTGGGTGATGAAATGAAATAAAAAGATTTTTAGTAAAAAATTAAGGCTTGAACATGGTAATTAAGACTCCATCCTTTCGTCGTCATCGTCACAACGCAACGCTAAAGTCACAATCACAAGCTAACAACTAGTTAATATTTTGTTAAACGATGCGTAATATATTTGTATAATGCAAGCGGTGTTTACGCACTTGGTCTCCCTTCTTTACGTACTACCACGCTAGTACTACGCTCTACGTTTGTATACTTAAGCGTACGCTTTCGTCTTCTTAGTTCGCCTGATGCAATCTTCACCGACAAACCATTGTGAAAGGATTAAATCCGACTAGTTCCCCATCCCGTTATTACGATTCCTCACTTTATTATTGTAACTACTACTGTGTGAGGCTACGTTTGATGTTGTAACCGTTTCTTTACTTAACTGTCAGTATGTGTTCACAAAATCTCTTATTCAAATTGTATTTCTCACTTTTTCTCCTCCTTCATTGTAGTAACCTTGCCTGGCATACATTTTTATCTTTGTACAACTTAATATGTATGCAAGCCGCATAAGTAAATGGTGAATCACAACTTTGTACTTGGTAAGGAAGTCTACGGATACTTGTTTCAAGCTAAATAAAAAATCTGAAATCCTCAATCTTCCAACAAAAATAGGAAGGATGAGAGTAGTAAATGGCATGGGATTATTAACACTCATCAATTTAGCTTGATAATCACATTGTACAATGGGCAAAAGAGAGTAATATGTTTTTATGAATATTTAGAGTAGAAAGACGTAAGATATTTACAGTTAAAAACACACTGTCAATTCTCTACGCTTCACAAGGAGATGCCGAAAGAGAAGGAGAGAGAATAAGTGAAGTTAGTAGCAGCAATGAAGTATTACACACCGACTTTGTGGAATGTTAAATTCATTGAATGGAAACTGTGCGTCATATTATGGTTGGAGCTTGAAGCTGAGACTGAGTGAGTGTAGAGCAGAAAACGGAGCTGAAAATTAAAGTTGAAAATGCCTTCAGAAGATACATAGTTTTTTCGTATGCTTCACTTCTGTTTGACTGCTGTTTGTTCTTTCTCACAACAAGGGAGGCGAGGCAGTGAAGCACATGAGGGAGAAGTAATTTCTTTGTTAAACTCCTTGAAAGTATTTTAATCCCGAAGAGCCCTTCCAGAGTAAATTTCTTTCGCCCCTTGCCATTATATATTGCTCTGTCTTGTTTTTAGAGTACACTTTATAAACCGGAGTTTGTTACAGTAGCAGAGTTTATATGAACATATATCCCTACATAATATAATAATAAAAGTAAGCTTCATATCCTCCCCAAATAGCTTTTTCTCTCATGGTCTTATCCATCCTTCATGGTGAGTATAGGATAGAGTAATAACGGTGTGGTTTGTTTAGTTTTCAACAAGTGCATCATTTCCCTATTTTGAGAGGAACAGTTGTTGTGTAATTACTCCGATGCGATACTGGATTTCCAATGGAACATCCATTATCCTTACTTTCTTCTCTATCTTGGGCTCTCTCAACTCAAAAAGATAATGTAGAGGCTTCAATTTTTAAAACGGTGTGAGTCAGCCTTCATATTATACAAGAAATTTTGAAGGTACCAAAACCAAAACCAACTCAACACTTGGTAATGTTCAAAAGATGTGTGGAAACGTGAGGTGTACACTGTTGTTAGTTTTGACTAATTAACACAGCATTTCTTGTGGTTGAGAGAGCCGTAATAAGTTATGGTAACTGGTAGAAAAAGGAACGGTAAAAGTTTGGTCTTCACAAAGCAAATTATCCTTCTTACAAGTTCTCGGCTGTGCAAACATTTGTGCTGGGGTGATGAAATGAAGCGCTAACGAATTGACGGGCGTAGAGGATATCTTGACCAGAATAGCCTGACTTTTATGGAATTTCTGTGGAATTTTTGCGCATTATAAATTTTAATCACCTTGGTTTTAAATCCACCAACTTGAAGTATCGGCTATAAACAAATTGCGCACCAACTTTTCAATCCCATTGCTCTCAATGTTTAGTAAAGAGTAAAGTTATTGGAGGCCGGAAAATAGTGACGTCAGCCAACTATGTAAATGTTCCACTAATAGAATTCATATTTACAACTCCATGCACACAACATGTGAATGGGTGTGATAGGGAAAAACATTATTTTTATGAAATGCTGCTTGTTGAAACGTAAAGGATCTAAGAATTTTCTGGTCTATTGGGAGTTCCATCATCATCATCTGCAGAAAGTGAAGAAACATTTCCTGTAAAAATATGAAACCAGGCAAGAAAAATGGTTTGGATGTTCGACAAGGCCTTAACGAAGTTAAATAGTGGAAGCAAATAGCCCAACAATCTTCTCAGTACCTTTTCCCTTTTGCAAAGTAATGTAGTTAACCATTTGAATTCTTAAGGTTTCGTGGTTGGTTTCTTGGAACTCGTTTGATCTTTATGCGACCAACTGGCCATGGTACAGATATACATAAGTACGTACATATATACGAAGCAGTGGTTACGTAATGGAAGGTCTTGAAGGAAGTTTGGCATCCCTTCAGCAACCGTTGGTTATGCATGTAGGATGTAGTCGGACAGACAGAACACGCAATCTAATGCTACGAAACTCACTTAACTTACTCTCCCTTTAGACAAGACATAATATTATAGTAGGAAGGCAAAAGCAATGGCACGAACATGTACTTACGCACACACAAAAGAAGAGAGAGAAGTTTGCCTTGTACAAGACTAAATAGTGATGTTGGATGTGGTTGGTGAGTGTGGTGGTCCAAGACTCCCTTACAGTGCAAGAAATCAACCATAAACTCAATATGCTTTTGTCCACCCAAAAGCCCTATGTGAGTGAATGAAAGGGAAAGAAACAAAATGAAAGAAAGGGGGATACAAAAGACACAGGAAGTAAATGAGAGAATTTTCTGCCAACTCATCTGAAATCGTAGCAAAAAAAAGTGGAGATATTAAACTTTCCATCGATTTGAAAGGGCAATACAATAATTTAGTGTTGGACTTGTCTTGTCGTCTGACTCAGTTTATTTCTCTGAGGGATTTTTACATAGGGTGAATGAACATGTTCCACTCACACACGAATCAAATAAATATAACAGTACAGAAATTTAGAGAACTCGTGGAGCGGAAATGAGGAATCAAAACTGGGACGTCTCATACCCCATTTTGGGATACGCTAAAAACTTATTTGATTTACAACAATTGCAATTCTACAAGAAGAAGACCTTTTATGTCATCTAATCCAGAGTAAGGTTGTGAATAGAAGGGATCACTTTGATGTTTCCCAAGGCTTTCTTGCGTAAAAAAATTTTGTTTAATACAAGCAGGCAGACAGACAGAAACCCCGAAAAAAACGACTGCCGAAAGCGGCTACTGCTAGGAAATAAGTAACTCCCGTTGCTCCCTTTATGTTACGTTTAACCAAATTTAGTTGGATTTCTCTTTCCAATGAAGTGAAGGCATTTTGTTTTTGATTCATTTTGCCTGATGTGTATGCTAGCCCCTACAGAGTTCCAATAAATCTTCCATACATGTGTATTCATGAGAATTGAGAGCGTCAAGTCTCAAGCAGGCTCATGTTTAAAAAAAATATCACATTTTGCTTCCATGTGACTTTGCAAACTTATGCACCTCCACGAATTGAAGGACAAAACTTGACGCTTGGTTCTTTTGTTCCTCACAAAAGTGCAGAATAAAAGAAGAATCAAAGTATTGACGTAAAACAATCTTAATGATCACACAAGGTTGTACAGTTCTGACGCATACGAAATTAAAACCTTTTCAATGTCTCCAATCTAGCACACCGGAGGAGTCGAGGACAAACCTGATTCTCGATACACTTGGATGGAATTGGTAGAGATGTGTGCTTTATCAAAACTAATGACAAAATTTTAAAAAGATCCGTATAAAAAGGGTTTATTTCTGTATACAAAGTATAGAAAGTGGCAACAAATTATACAACTATAATTTATATCTTATTGTGTGTACTCACTCATCGGAAATGTATTAAGGAATCTACTAGTATATAAATGCAAAGGCATAGATAGTTGTTAGCGCTTCGATCCTCCTTTCAGCATCTGCAGTTTACACTCTCTTTGCTCTATATATTTATGTATACTTGAAACACACGCGTATTTTCTAATAGCAAGTCAACGTTTTTTTGAAGAATCTTACAGTTTGATATAAACCATTAGCATCCCAGCAGCCCATGTGTGAGGAGCATATAATATTGCCTCGCATTGGTACTACTGCTCCTACTACTATGACGCTGTAATAATAGCTTTCTGCTTCCACTCCGACACAACTAACATCAGTCAAGTTTATCACCTTACCTTTTTTTCTTAACTTTTTTTGTCTCTTTACTCTATTTTGTCTTTCCTCTAAACGGAATACACGTACATAATCACTATATGACAAAAAGAAGGGAGTCAATGATGAAACGAACATTCTGCTATTACTTGAAGATAAATGTAATGCAATTTTTCTCTCTGGGTCCACTATCACCAGCAACGAAAAGGAATAGTTAAGTACTTTGCCTTTACCGTTATGTGTCCCGAGACAGTATTCCACACTTTATTTCCAACTTTGTCTTTATGTCTTTTGGCCCGCAAGTGACAACGGCAACCGACAACATACATGCTCTTTTTATTCTCTCCTCACTACACCCCAGACCCCATGTAACCACTGCATATGACTGCAAAGATTGTTTCTAATCCTATTATATTTCACACAGATTTTCTCAGAAAAAAGCAAGAGGAAGCCAGTGCCAAATCAAAATAGGTGGGAGATAAACGTATTTTGGAGTAAACTAATACTTTCCTCGCTCCACGTACAATTTAGTTGAGCTTGTGTGTGACTAAGGGCAATCCTAATGGTAGTAATTGTGCGTGAGTTTTTGTAGTCTATGTTATTACCATAACAGACGGGGCCTAGTTTACCGGTTGTGTCAGCCAAAACTGCGATTTTAGTAGGATCAGTAATATTACACCATTAACTACCATTCTCTACTCGTATTCCGTTCCAGTCTCATGATTAGTTTGCTTACACATGCGATGGAGATGGAACATGAACGATTTAAAACAATAATATTTTTCGTACATGTGTGAAAAGTCAAAATACAATGCTGTTGGCAGTATCAACATACATGTTTTGAAGTGAGTATATTTTAGCTCTTTTTGGGCTTTAGGAAAAGTCGTCTTGTCTTGTTGTTGTGGGGGCTTGTCATGACTTTTACTGCTGGGCTGGGCTCCTTAAATTAAGTACATAAAATAGGGAGAGAAATGGACATCTAACTTTAGCAATCAAATATTTCATGTGGTGCTGATAATGGCACGAGTCCCTTGACGAATTCGCAGATTCAAAACTACAAATGTTTAACGGGGTAAACGCAGACGATGGAGAACTACAGTTTTATGTTATGAAATATGATGTTTTTCAGCAATCTATACTATAACGACCAAAACAAATCAAAAACATTCGGTTCTTTTGACACTCTGCTTGAAATAAACAGACAAGTAGGATTTATGTGCTTGACACAAGAAAAACATTGATAAACATTTTGCAGAAACTCTATTTGATGCCATTCTCATGTGGGTGCTTAATTCATGCATACGAGAGAAGTGACATCGTTTTTATATTTCATGGCATGGAACACCTTTCCAAGAAAAACAGACTAGCCCTTATACCTGTTTTTATTCAACTTACTAGTCAAATATAATAAGGCAATTGTTGCAATTTTTCTCCCTCAGCAAGCCTTCGGCATTCAGATCGCTTGCATGGAATGAGAAGATTCTCAAGCTATAAAACTCAAGCAAGTTATGATTATGAATACGTAGGATTGCTGCAGCCTCAGTGACTTCAGAGATACAAGTATGAAAAGAAAGGGAAAAGCCAAAAAAAACCGGGTGAAGTAATAGCCGTGGGTGATATTTTGGCTTGTATTTTATACTTTTTATGCATAACAACAGACTAGATTTTGATTGTAAACACGGAAAAAGGTAACTGCTTCTGTTGCTTATGACCACAGGGCATGAGCAAGACAGTGATGGGAAAACAGGAAGTGCTACAATGCTATGAATGATGATAAGATGACGGCATAGACAGCAGTTCCACCTTGCTCCCTACAAGTTCATATCCAAAACTGTATAAATGTTTCTTTTTTTTCAAAAAAAAACTGTGCACGGCTTTTAACACGTGGATGTCATATGTGTATGTATATACATACATTGGTATAAAGTATGCTATTTTAACAAAGTAAAATCTTAAAAGCTTAAAGTAAAAACGGAATAGCTTAAAAACTTTCAGTTTGGAAAGGCTGCGTAGTACTGCAACGTCCTCCTCCTCTGGAAAAGTATAAGCAGTAAAATGCACGAGTCATGTTAAATTGTTTTCTCTACTGGAAGGAAAGCAACCATATAAAAATGTTGTGTGGTGGATGATAAAGCATCAGTCGTCTAAAAATAGTGTATGTATGTACACATTTGTTCCCCTCACTTACTTCTGGACAACAGCATCATGGCACGCTGCTATGGACTAGATGCCGGTCAGAAAAGGAGAGTTTGTTTTGAATGGTGAAAGGAGAAAAAAAGAAGGAAGCAGTAAAGGATGATGATAAGGAGAGCACGGCACAAACTTGTCTTGAACTTCCTGCTGCTGTTGCTCTCAAAGAATGCCATGCTTCCAAAAATGGACTATATAGTACATCATAAATATTGTTATATGGACATCTGCCGTGATTTCTCATATCTCTTGTATCGCCATTCATGCATTCATACGGGAGTGAACGGGAATGCATGGGGCTTCAGTGGTGCACTACAAAAGGAGAGAGGACAACGACGATCCTCTGATGATGATCGCTTTCTCTCTTGGACAAGGTTTTCACTTGACACCATCCAAAAATTTTCGGTTTTACTACCCTTGTCGTTGTTGTTTGGAGAGTTTATTATCTCTGAATTGTTGTTAATAATGCTGGCTATAACGCTCCAAGAGTCGGCTTTTATAGCTTGGAAGACTGCGTGATATGATGTATGCATTCGATATGCGAGACAAGAACAGACACTCTCTTTCTTCTGCTACGTTACTTTGGCTCATGTTCTCATGGATATGGTGCAGTTTTGTGAAATTTTACGATTTTCTCTACTACATTTCCCCATGTATATTATATGTATATTCATAACGCATGATGTTTGATACGATATCCAACTACTTTTTACGTAGGAGCACGACGGTTTGCTCCTGCTACTGGTCTGGTATGACACACGGCTTCACTTTTGTGTTTGCTATCTTCTAATCAGGGAGGAAGAGAAAGCACATTGTTCTCTCTCTCTCTCTCTTGATCTGTTGGCTCGTGTGTAAAGTTATGAAATGCCGAGGAAAGGAGGAGTGAAACAAAGAGTAAAGATAAGAACATTTTATTACATGTACTTGAAATCAGCTGGTTCAGATACTATCACAATGACCATACTTTAATAAATATGATACAACATGAATGTCATATGAGAAGCTTTCCCATTCCATTTTTATTCCAACTCTGCTCTATCTCAAGAGAGCTACCAAGGGCACAAAAAATAGTCGATTCAGCTCAGGGAATGATCAAGATTATGTTTGAGAAACGCATCTGTGAAGTAGTCCTTTTTTTCTGGTAATGCATATACATGCGTAAATTAGCAACCACTATGAAACTGTCAAAGATTTTTTCTTTTTAGAAAAATTCTGTACTTTTTCCGGTTGGTTGACTCAGCTCGATAAAAGTGACTAAGCCAAACGCAACAAGACATGGTGGTTGTGTTTTTCTTTCTTTTACTTTACTTTACCCTGTCTCTCTCTCCCCAATACTGAGTTGAGACATGAATGTGCTTTACTTACTTTAACTTTCTTTGCTAATAAAGGCACCCGGGGCGTGGAATGCTCACGTCAACACTGGTACACGTTATCCAGCAATTCTGGTAACATGATATGGGGAATAAGGTGACTGGCTAAATCTGAATTTATAAGGGACACTATTTACAAGATTCCTTTCGAGTGACAGACTAAGCTGATTTGAAAAACAATCCGTAAAAACTTACATCCACAAACAATGCCCTTACACTTACTCTCATCCGCATGAGAGAAGTGAGTGTCATGCAAGTGCTATCCGACATCACTGACTGGGAGCTCTCCTGCCTTCTGCATTTATGTATTTTGATATAAACTATTGTGCATTGTGTACAACAGAGAAGAAGAAACGTGAGCTGACTTGCAGTATTTCTTCCCAGAATCGTAACATTTATCCGTGGCTCCCTTGCTCAGCAATTCAACAAGCGGTCTAGCCCTAGCTGAGTTCAGTTCATACCCGTGTGTCCTAAGTGAGCCAAGGTCTTAAATCACTTAAAGTTACATCACATTTTCTCTCTCTCTGATTTCATCATCACATGTAGCGTAACCTAAGCATATACAAATCCCAAGTCTGTTCAAGACTGTTGCCGTAAATATAGCCAGTATGTGCATGCATGTGTAATTGTACACACACATACAAGCACGAATATGTAGAGACGCGAAGGCTGGGTATATGGAGATACACAAAATTATAGTTTCATCATCATCAACAATTCTTGTATGCGAGTAATTTAAGGTATGCCTGGAATACAATAGGGGGTTACATGGCAACAACAAAAAAGGTACTATACGATCTATTTATACATAAGAGAAAAAGGCGAGTGAACAAGTGAGCATGAGAAGAAAAAGGCTTTCGGAATGCGGTTTCAATTTTTTTCACTTACATTCTCTCCAGCGAAGCCAAATCTTGAAAGGAACCCTTCTCGATGGTGTGGATCTCGTTATCCGACAATTGTCTGCAAGTTAATTCAATCAAAAGTTTCTTAAGTTCACGTCGCTTTCGGCAAATCACATTTACAGTTTGAGAGAATGAAAACAGAGTTCATACATCCTATATACATGTGTACTCCTCATTCCCTTCAACATACATAACTTTAGACATGGACATGGCTACTACTACTAGATGCCAAAATACATAGAAAAAGAAGAAGAAAAAACTCGTACGCACAAACACAGTTTTCCCAAGTTTTTGTTAGTAATAAAAAAGAGGGCTATATTATGGAACTTGATTTTCAGATCAGCTACAAAACACAATATATTATTATATTATATACCTAATACAGATAACTCTACAACTTTTTATATTACATACCAGCACACGGGGGTGCCCAAAAAAATTTCGCAAACAACATTACTCATTTATACTAAAAAAGCATGTACCAAGCAGTAAACTAGTGGGCTGCTGGAGTAAAAAAAAGTAGTGGAGGCCAAAGTAGGAAAATGTAGTGGGAAGGCATCTACTTAATTTAACACATAGCCCTGTCGACATGTCGATTGGTTGTCAAAGGCAATGTAAAATGCGTATGTTTCATTCAACTAACCACTTCATTTCCCAACTTGAACACTCATTCATGCACCCATCTCAACAACTACGTGTATTATGTACGTCATTTCGATAGTAAAAACGAACCATGCAAGAACAAGCGCTTTTATGACAAGAGTGAAATATTTTCATTGTTAATTTGCGAGCTTTTACGCTTTCTGCAATGCACTGGCTGCGTTGCGCTGCAGTTGTTGGCATGCGTTGGTACAATACCATCACAATTCCTTAATTGTATTTAAATGAATGGATAAACATTAACATTAAATATCATATCATTATATTACTATATAACAGTCTCTAGTCATGCTTTCATAATGGGACATGTATCAAGTCACATTTTTTCTCTCACTCCTTTTCAATTTCAACCATGTACATAAACACTCAGAGATTCCCTCTAACAAAACCTATTTACCCACTACTCCGTACAAAATTGTTTTGGATGCAGCGTACCAAATTGTCTTGGTCTGTTTAGGAACTGAATGCGTGCCGCTATTTACAGTCAAACAACTTTAATTAAAGTCTTTTTGGTACTTCAACTAGGAATATGATGGAAACAATTTCATAATGATGTCAAAAGCCTCCTTCCTTCCTCACAGATCACTGCAATCAACTACAATGCACACTATCCATTATATATGTATATGTTGCATTTACAAAAGAGTCAAAAGAATTTTTAAACCGACCGGCAACAATAGATACTTGTGAATACTTAAATTTTGAATTCTTACATATAAATAGGTACAACCAAGACAATAGTTGGAACGAGAGAAAGAGAGATAGATAGATATAACAGAAATCAAGAGGCTCGCGCTAACATAATGTTATGTATACGTATATTCATATGTATATTAATAGTCACAGTAATATTATATAAATTTCTAACCACATATTCATTTCTCTTGTCTACCATTTGTTTTCATTACATAATCCGAGTCTTGCAGTCGTTAGTGGATTTATGGTAAAGAAAAAGGAGTACTAGAAAGGAGTAAGTAAATGTATGTATGTATGTGCTAAACGCTAGTTTGACTAGAGTAAGCCACCACCACCAGCAGCCAAGCCAAAGTATTATTCAACTTTGTGGGTTGCATCCGATACAAGTCGTCTGTAAAAGGTTGATGTGTGGATGTAATTTCATACAAAATGTGACAACGGTCAGACAGAGATCAATGTAATGAAAATATAATGCTCTTAAGTAGATATATTTTATGCTGTTGAACGAAAGAAGCCGTGAAAATAACAAGTTCCTTCATTGCCTGCGCACCAGTTACTTCTCCAACTGATAACTGCTGCTGCTTCTCCGCAGTCCGCACCAACCGAATAAAATACTGCAAGTCGGAATCATTTCATCCATCGTTTTTCGTGAAAGATTAAACTTGTTTAAAATATATAAGTATAGGCGCATTGTACGCTGCTTTAGTGATACAACAGAGCTTTAACCCAACTTGCATGCCGTGTTTAAAAAAATCTATCTAGTTTACAAAAGCTCTCATGCATAGAGATACATACATAGCTTGAATCTTTTTCGTCTGATCTCCAATCAGCCTTTTAACAACGGCAATGTCATAAAGTGTGCTTGAAAACTGAGCTAAAGTGATCTCTACACAATAACAGTAATATATCAACGGCTTTGACAAAAACTACCAATAAATATAGACACACAAGCATTCATTCACGCAGTCAATGTACACACACATTATCATAAATTCAGCAGGAGAACAAGATACATTTTTTAAAGGAACGAAGGGTTACAATTTACAACACAATAGAAATAAAAAAACGATTGATAAAATTGAATTTATAAACAATCAAGTCACTTACATGACACGAAGGGATCCAAGTCCAGCAAAATCTGACAGACGAATCACTGTCAAGTTATTTCCTTGGAGTTCACTGCAACACACAAATAAAAGGGTACATCAGATTACGACAGATTATCTTACAATTGGATTCACAGTCTGGAAATGAAAGCCGACACGTTACATTTAACAAAATGATGCTCATGGGAAATGAAATGAAGGCTTCTCATCCTCATTTCAATACATTCCTTGTGCAGTAAGTCAACAAACAAAGTGGAAGTGGGAAAAGGAATAAGTAATTACATTGGAAACGTGATCAAGTACTATGGTAAATTTTTCATGAAATGCATTATGTGCTTGGTTTCTTCCTCTCCTATGAAACTTTTATATAAGTATTGATATTGATGTTGATGTATGGTGTAGTAGGGTTATTGATGTGATGCGATGTTAAGGAAAGCGACATAAGTATGTCGTTGTACTTTACGCTTCAAATTCATAACATTAACAAATGACGTACATACAGAATTTTTCAATGTGGGTTTTTGGCCTCCTATTCATGAATTTATAATGTGCTTTACATGACGACAGTGTCAAAAAATGTTTCAAAAGAAACACGTGGAGTATATTGTTGTTGTACTTTACACAAAGTAACCAAGTATCATAATAATATGTGATGGATAAGTGATTTCATTGCTTTATAAATTGATCGTAGGAAATAGCACGTTGTGTTGTGTATGCTTTATGGAAACATTCTATAATTTCCTAGAGTATATGTGTGGGCATAGTAAATACAGTATGATATGAGTGATGCTAACAATCTGGATCATGGTGTGGATGTGACGTTGAAGATGAATTTTTCATCTCGTAAATAAACATCATGAAAAAAAAGTAGGTAATAAAATCCCTTGATCGTGTGAAGCTGAGTGAACATCATAAAGATTATTATGCTATCTTATTTGCCTTTTGGTTCAGGAAAAAAGTATAGTAATGCCTAAAAAAAGTTTATATTGACACAACGTATTTAGTTCACCTGAGATAAGAGCCCATGCTTTTAAGTATATAAGTAATGTGCGTAGAATTTTGCTTCATCACTAGATGCGCATATGTTACTCGATGTTTCCATGATGGCCGTTATGTTACGTTATTCTACTACAAATTTGAGTGTTTTTTTGTACTCATTTGAAATTTTCAAACTTTCGAAATTTAACTTAGCGGAAAATTTTCAATAAAAATAAATTGGAGTCGGAAATGCAAAAATAGACAGCTCGTCTACATAACGTTTTTGATCATAGACCCAAAGCAATTACAGTCGTTAAGGGAAATGTTGCCAAACATACTAATAAAAATAAATGACTACTGCGAAATTGGATGAGGAAAGATTCCTGCTTCATGCCAAATTGGATGATATTATGGATGGTGACAAGTACAACTACTTGGACAGCATTTTCTGTCATATACATTGATACATGTCTCACTGTACCGCCTTCTTATCTACTACATAACATGACATGGTTGATCCACGTTGATTCGATTCTTTTATCAAAAGACTAATTACATTCTTTGTGTCCAATTCATCTACTCTGAAGAAAATCCCAGTCATTACTGATCATGATGGATCTTGTTTTGGTTTTAAATCCTGCTCAAAGTTGTCGGAATTCATGCTACCCTAATTAAATTGACGAAGTGATGGAGCTACAAAAAATGAGTTGCCTTGGCATTCAAGATTAATTTTTTAAGCGTAGCCAGAGCTCCTGTAAGCTATTATTATAAAAGTAGTAGATGATGGGGGACGAGAACTCAACCTGAATAGAAATTGAATCGGAGTGAAAAGAAAATTGTGCTTTAGCGTTGACTCATGAAAAGGTAATTTGGCTGTGGTAGTGAAAATAGCAGTCGTGACATTCACTCAGCTCCTTGTCCAATCACTAGTTGTTCATATCGTGTAAAAAAGAAAAGACTGACCAAACGTCCCCACTTTATTCCTGGTAGGGCATAAGTACGTATTTACGAGCTCCACTCACCACACAACCACCGCTGCATATTTAGGATGTAGATCACATACTGTGATATGTTCATGAGTACATGTGAGTAAAAAATGTAATGTGAATTTATATAAATACATTGCATTCACTGGAAGCCTCTTTTTGTCTCTCTTTATCCCAATTTGTTTGTAACAAAATAGGCTGCTTCTCATCTACTTAAACACGTAACGAAAATGTCTTTTGAAGGAAGAAAGGGGGATCCTTTTATGTGCACATGAGATTTGTTCGAGGTTGAGTCTTACGGACTTTTTTTTTAAATTTTATGTTTTTTCTCCTCTCTTTCTACTCTCCTATTCTTCCCTTTTGCTGACAATCCTTGTGTTATGTACGTGAGTTAATACTGAATTCGACCTAGAAACTTCAGAAAAAATCTTTGCTCAACTTTGAGCCGTCCACACAGACACAAATATATATATACATGTATCCACACATGCATACTTTTCTCTGACCCTTCTTTGATAATGACATATTATTACGTTGGTAGTTGACGGATAAGTATGATGGCCTAACTGCTAAGTTGTTGGTGCCGATAGTTGATAGTTGGTTTTCCTCAACTGATCAATGTTTATACAAAATAAAATGTTGTGGCTCTTGTGCTCGCTCAAAACATACAATACATATTGCTCTGTTTGGTTACCGTTCCTCGCTTCAGTTGCATTTCATCTTTCTCTGGGAGTACCTACTCTCAACGTGTTCGAATTACAACTGAATGGTGTGGCTAACTGTTACACACACCACAGCTTCTCTCGTCTGAGCTGATTCTGTGTGAAAGATGATCTTCCTCTTCTGTGATTCATGAGAGTTCAAAGCAAGAATGAATGTTAGTAAATATTATACAACATATGAATGTGAATGATATAGCACGCATCTAACATCATCATGCATATATAAATTTACGTTGGCGCACTGGCACACATCCCCATGCTAATATATGAGAAAGGTGTGCATTCACGATACGATATGCGATATATATCGCCCATTTTATTTTCTAAACTTACAACTCATGATCAACAAGATAGTGGCCTTTGCTAGTTGCACTTTTTAAAAATGTATTTTTAATCCTCGAGACGGGATTTTGTTTCGTATTTAACAATGACTGCTAAAAGTATGGCATACAATGTAAAAAATTCAAATGAGCCAAAGGGAGATTTTCTCTTTTGTGTTTGGACAGGCTGCGTTATTCTGTGCACTATACCTACAACCATGTATACAAACGTTTTATAGTCTAGATTCCAGCGTCCGTATTTCAAGAGGAAATAGGAACCAAGTAACTCAGGACTAGAAATGATTTCAAAGCACGTCTTTATGGATGAATATTGGATGGATGATGTAGGGTGAAAATTTTGGATGCATAAAGAAAATCCTTCATCAGACCAGGGTGAAATGATCTCTCCGTCAAAACGTGTTGTGCTGTAATAATGTCAGATGAGGTAAAATGCGTTTGATGTATGCTTCAAATTAAGCACACACACTCTCCGTGGTTTCATATTATGAATGACAATGACGAATGTGGACTACATGCTAATGCTAATATTTTCCCATCATTGCAATGCCGCCGCTGGTGATGGGCTTGCGGCTTCCCTTCCAATGCACCATTTATAATATATAACATGGTGAATGTTAGTTTGATCCTCACCCTTTTTTCTATATCGAGAGTTAAATGTGGGTGCTGCACACAATAGTGAAACCATAACCACCATAGTAAAACTCTAGTGTACTTTTAAGGTATCAGGCAACTCGCAAAACTCAACGGTATCATCGAGTGTCAAAAACAAAACAATACTAAACGTAGTAGTGTTGAGTCTCATTTTGCGGATCCTCTTTGGTGAATTTTTGTGGCTTTGCGTCTACTCATACGTGCGTTTAGTGAAGTAACTCTGTTGACGAAGTGGCGACAAAATTCATTTAACACCTGTAACAAAAGTAAACTTTGAAACAAAAAATGTTCACAACTTAGCCATGTCATGTCAATCTGCCTGGTTTGACTGCACCGTTTGTAAATTTTTTGATTATTTTTGTACGTCGAAATTACTAGCGTTATAGTAACAGCAATAGCGACAACATATATAGACAGGCAGTTCGTTCTCCTTTGTAGCATGTGTCTGCTTCCAGAGAATGTTATGTTGGGGCGACTAGTTCTATTAAAAAGTTTGCTCTTCACTTTGCATGCAAGGCTGATTGTGATGAGAGCCAGGATTTCTGGTTGGAGTACCTTGAGCTGGTGACAACACATCGTCATCATGCTTCCACATTCTCTTGCAATATCGTCCATAGATTGATTTTCCGAAAAATGATTTCAGCCTTGTTCAAGTGCAGAGGAAGTATTCAATACCTTAAATATGTCTGAAACTGTTACAACACAAATTTCGTAGCCATCTGGGTACACCTGTGCCATTTCCCTGACAAGTCGTCTTGAGCCATAAATCTTTGTATGCTTGTCATGTCGCGTAATATGTATTTCCACGTATATGGTAAATCACACAGGATGTGGATGCAAGTTATAACCTAAAAATATAATCTTGAGACTAGCAAGTTCAAGATTTCATATTTTTTGACACAATTCTACTCCCAACATTGCTCAATAATGTTTAGTTTGAACCTATAGGGATGACCGGATGACGGCTGTCCCAAAATCAAACATGTTCCGAGTACGTCGCATTACTTTTTTTCAATTTAATAGTCCTTGAACATCCTCGCCAGTCAGTCTGTGCTTGTTAGCAGCGTTCGTTGTTTGGAGTGAGTGCATTAGTTAAGGTAAAAAGAGCGAAGAAAATATGAGTCATAACTCATGATTTACACACGACACGGCACATATATTCCACCTTGCAAAGAGGAATGAAGTTCATAAATAAAAAATTACCAAACTCTTCCTCCTCGACTTTGTCAATACAACTGCATATGTGTGTGCATAACAAATGTACAAACAAACGTCACCTTTCATTTTTAAAACTATATATTATTTACGTGGCATGAATAGACTTCATTATAACTCAACTATCTGATTAGACTCCATTGATTCTTTGTTCAATTCCAGTGCGAAACGACATAAACTTTTGAGAAACTCAATTTGCATAACAAAAGGAGCTTCCCCATTTCCCCCTCGTAAACTGCAATCCTTTATGGACGTGGACCACACAATCATCAATGCAAATTTGATGCAACACAACATAACAAATTTTCGCAGTTGAAGCTGAGGAAGTCATAATATTTTTTTGCATACATTTGCATCATGTTTCTCTCTCCGCGTTCGCGTTCCCCCTAAAAATTTACTAGTTTTTAATGCGATGCTGATTTATTCAGAAGCATTACAAACACCACCTATTTTTCCTTGGAAATGACGACTTCGTGAGTAAACCATTGGCATGTTGACATTTGATATGAAACAACTTTTTTTTCTTCTCAAAGTAAGCTCCATTGACGGATTCATGATATGATAGGATACCTATTATATGAGTATGAGGTAAGGAAAGAGGCACAGTAAAGAAATTCAATTCACCTGTTGAAGTGGAGTGTAACACAGATAATAATATGGACATCATATCATTCGTCTTGTGATTTCTTCTCTAAAATATTTAATAACAGTCAACCATCATTCTGTTTGACAAGTGTAGATATTTTAATACGAGCCCACCTATTAACCTCACAAATAGATACCATATTCGTATTGTTTGTGTTTCGCTACGCGTTGACTTGCGATGCGTTGCATGCATGAAAGCATGACTGATGAGCCACCTACCTACCAATTTTAATCGAGTAAGTTTGCTGGTTTCCTTTCACATTGCTTATTAATTAAAACAAAACAAATATAAGCTTACCAAACGTATGGAAGTAGCAGAAGGCTTATTATTTTTCCATTACCAACTCCCATCATTTCAGAAATTTAATTGTGTTGAAATAGGTTATGCTAATTCAATCAGCATGATTGAAATGAAATATGTTTAATATAATATTGTTTTACTGTTTAGTATTTTGTGGCTGAAAAGAAACTAAACTTCGATTTGTCAGTAGCGCATAAAACTCAGAGATGGATGGACAAACAGCTATATAAAGTTGGGAATATGGAGATGGTTGGTTTGGCTTGAATTTTTCAAGTAATACCAACCTTTGTCCATGTCCATATTTATTTCAGCTCGTTTCTTAAGCCGCCACCACAATCAAACTCGCCTCATTCCCACTGTCATCATCTTTCCTTATTTAAAGAGTAAAACTACAATTTCATTACCTTGTAAATCTAGTCTTGTTTTCAGTAATATGGAATTTTAATGATGATTAGCATATATATGGACCTCGCTGTGACTCCCCAAAACAGATGTCTAGAAAATGGTCATAATTTTGAGGATCGAAAGCATGAAAGGTTGTGGAGCTCCGTAGGTGGTCCCAACTACCTTCTTGTCAAGTTCATTTAGATTCTTAATTTTATTATTTACTGATAAAAATTGGCTGAGGCTACACAAAACCGTTGGGTTCTTGTAATCAGTGTTGTATAATGCAGTAAACTTTCATTCCTCCACAACAGAAGTAGATTTTTTTAGGGAAAGAGAGAGAGAGCTAAATAATATAATATGAAGAAATACATTCTCCACACCACCGTAAAAAATGGATGAATGGAATGGAGATACTTATTTGTGGGACAGGTTTACAAGTCAGTTTATTCTCAGTTGTACGCAAATAAAATTAAATCCATGAATTTAAACACCTAGAGCGAAACTAAAAGCCTCTTTTCGCAGATTTGTGTGCATTTATTTTTCAGCAAAACCAAATTGAATGGAAAGCTTGATTGCTTTTTAAGCCTTGTAAAAGTTTCCCTGTGAGACTTAAATCAAATGTTTACGTCACTCTTTTCACAAGCGAAAAAAGTACATAATAACTTCCGAAAATCCTGATTTTACACATTATGCACGTATTACTAACAATAAGTGATAAACACTTTTTATGAGCATATCACATTAGTATATTAGTATAATGTACGTATACATATATATACACTTTCAATTCAATCTTGTTTCCCATGTCGACCAGTCCACATAAATTTTTCTGTTGTACGCTCTTTATCCACAGTGAAAGAACCACTTAATGCAATGACTAGTTTTTGAATTATTTATGGTTAGTAATAATTGATAGCGAGTTTCAGTCTCAGAGATATCGATATTTGGACTACATTTTCCAAGTTGGCGTGCTTGTTTCTTAAGAAATGCATGTTTCCCTTAGCCTCTCACTAAAAAAAATACTAAGAAAAGCTCAAGAAGAGAATTGCAGGAATGTGCTTTTGTACGTCTTATTAGTGTGTATTGTTGTGAGCATTTTGTTTCTCACAAACAAGAGCTCTGCTAAATATGTGAAAAGGTGGAAAGAGAGAGAGAGAGAGAGAAGACGGAATGCCATAATGGCCAAGTGCTTGTCTTATCAGAATGATTTATGGCTAAAAGTGATTTTTGAGTGGTTATTCAATCAGAGTTATCTCGAGGAATGAATAATCATATACGAATGTCAAATTTTGAGAGAAACTCAAGACCTCAAAAGAACCCCGAGTACTAATACGGACAGGAATATATCCTGTTGTAGATTATTGTGGACAAAAGCAAGTCTCAAAGAAAAGTGTGAATGTACTTTCAAACGGGTGATGGGTATAACAGTCAAACAACACTTTTGAGAGTTCACCAGGTATTAGCTGCGTTACATTCACTCATTGGTTTTAATTATTACGTATTCATCCAATCCAATCCTTTCATAGTACGAACGTACCATAATACCTAAGCTTACTTTACAGGGAAAAAAATGTCGCATTTGTTTCGCCAATACGATTGATTAAATTGACAAAAGCTGAAAAGAGCCCATAAAAAAGTGGTCAAGCTGAAAGTGAAATTCTTTTCAGTAAAAGTAAAAAAACATTGCATTCTCATTTAAGTAAAAAAACCAACCTACCAATAGCACTTGGCAATCGAAAGGAACGTGGAATGTGTAAGATTCGATTAGTTTGCAATTGAAAAAGGCAAAATGTTGTTACTATGTCATTCATTTCTCATCAGTGTTCTAGTCTCCATTCAGCACTATCATCATCGTCATCACCATACAAATGTAACTGCGACATGGCATGAATAGTCTTCCAAAAAGTTTTTTTAATGACTGAACTATGTACAACTTTTTTTGGCCTTTTGGGGCCATAGCAGCACTAGAGCAGAGAAGCAGTAATGGCTCGTTTCTTTCGGACTCCGTTAAGCTTTAATCAACACGCTAATGTGATTCACGTACCATGTTCCAGTTCCAGTATCATCACATTAGAGACGAGAGACCCAAGGCAAACGTTTGATTTTTTGTGGCGTATCAGCAAACTAGGAGCTATGTGAAACTCATATTTAAAGCAACAAATTCTTGCTAGCAAGCGCCGCATTGTGTTACCTCTTTCTTTCTATTTTATGCTTTTGTTTTGTGTGACACACACAGCTTTGAGAAACCATTGACTTGCCTTGACAATTACCAATTTCTCTAGCATTAGTTTTCCAAAAAAAAGTTGATAATGTGATCGTGATGCCAGCATTGAAAAGGAATAGAACATAATGTAGTTTTGGTAAATTATCCATTCTTTTACGGAACCTATTCTTGTAGCGAAGCATGTATCACTCATTGTTAATTTAGGGAAAGACACAAAACTTCTTTGCTTCTGGTATACATAGTTTCCAACTCGGGAGTTTAGTGAATAGTGCCCCAAAGTAAATAGTTTATTTTATTACGCACGTACTGTTCTACAAATGGGATGGACTTAAATGGTATAAAAACCAGATGCAGGCCGCTCTCACTCATTATAGTGCAGTTTGCCTCAAATAGGATAAACAGAAAAAGGGGGCTCCCATCAATTTCAAAAATGGAATGAAAAGGGTATTACGTATGCCAATGCCAAAGGAATAAAGTGGTCAAGTATCATCATCATCGTCGCCGTCATTTTACTACCCGTCTTAAAAAATTGAATTCTTGGGAGAGCTAAGAGAGAGAGAGAGAACGGAAACTTAATGCGCTTGTAATGCTAATGCTCATGACCACGACTCATGGAAGCTCACTCTTATTTTGTTGCTGGAGAGAGAGGAATGCATGAAGGAACCCTCACACACACCTCTTAGCTATAACTATAACGATAATATTAGTATTACAAAAAGTACGCATTATCATTTCGACGTTCTCTGTATGTCCATACAAAAAAAGTGGAGTGAAGGCATACCATATTTCTAACTCGAGGAGATCAGTGAGCATTACAATGGGTGGTTTGCTCATAAACATGAGCTGTGGCTGAATTCAAAACATTTCATGACATGAATGTACAGTGTTAAAATTAAAAAAAGAAGGAACTAAACATGGAGCCTCTTTGGTTTGTACTTTTTCGATAGGAGAAAGTGTAGCATACCTCGGGTTGGTAATGTAATGTTTATGCAACGCACCACGGCTCATAATAACACATTCCCATACTTGGATTACAGACAGTGAAATGAATCCTTTGAGTGAGAAGAGAACTCTGACTGCAACAGTTTCAGCATGGAGCAACGCGGCAGTTAAAGAAAATGAAAACGGAAAATGGTTGTGTATAAAATGCACTTGTTAGTTTTATTTTTCTAAATGTCTGCAGCATCATCAGCCTTACAACAGCAACAGTGTGGCATGGTGCAAGCAGATCGTGTCCACATCCCGATGGAATTCCAGAATAAACCATTCTATTGTCATTTATTAGGAACACCATTGTTTCTTGCTTCAAATATGGTTTGAAAACACTGTTTAAATGCTCCTTTCTTTTCCACATAGTTAGATCAGAGGGACAGAAAAAAAGATAATGTATGTGCATCGGCATGAACCCAGAGTCTCTTCTTACTTGACCAAACACCAAAAAGAATTATTTATGGTTGAATGTTTGTCATACGAATGTAACTGTGTGTGTGTGTATGTGTGTTTACGTACTTAAGCAAGAGGCGAGAGAGGGGGAATTTTATCTTGAAGAATGAGGATGCCTATCTGTCATCTCCATGGCGTTACGTTACATTCACAGAATTCTTTTCGCGTTGACCTCATTACACTACTTAAGCACTACCAAATTACAAGTGTACACACGTGCACCAGTTCCTCCAAAAAGGTTGGATTGTCTTGTTGGGGTGGTTTGCCTAAGATTATTAAATGAAAAAAACAAAACCAAGCAACTTGCCACATAAATAGTGCGTGAGTGATTGGGAACTGCTCCCAATTTATGTACGTCTTTAAAACTTATAATCAAAAATTGTGTACAAAAAAACCCACAACAACTACTTGTTTGAAACGTTGGTTAAATAATTTAACAGGGTATATAAAACCCATGTAAATTTTTTCCCCTTTGCGTATGCGAATCGTGTTTCACTTGTTCACAATGGAAAAAAATATAAGGTAATAACTGGAATGAGTGTGGCATTTGTACTGAAGACACGCCTTTTGGAATGGAACGAAGAAAGTCATAAAATCGTCTAGCGTAAGAAGTCATGAATAAATAATTTTGCGGTCAGAAAAGATATAGCAAAGTTGTGGAACCATTCATATCAGAGGTCTAGTAGAAGGCTTTTTATGCCAAATGATAAATGACTAGGGACAACGTTTACGACCGATTTTCAGGCAATTACAATCATTGTGGAAGTTGTAATTAGATATATGCTGATGAGATTAGATAACCAAGAAAAACAATTATCAGTACATAATGGCTCATACATGGGGAACATACAAATGTGTTGGGGTTAAGGTTATGACTGATTGGATACTGAATGAATAGATATCTAGACAGACAGACAATGCACCAACAATAAATTGGCCAAACAAACAAACCCTAACAACTTACAAATGAAGCATCACCTGAAGTACATGACAAGAAACCCTTTATATACAGGAAGTATCCAAGAGTAACAAAATGTGAGTGAGAAAGAGAGAAGGAAAAAGACGAAGGAAAAAGATCTGTATCGATTCCGCCCATCTATTTTATGCAAACAACTTAAGTCGTTTTACTTACTTGCCCAAACTGTTTGTTGTTTTTCTCATGCTAAATTACTTCCTAGAGAGACCTTAATGATCCTAAATCTGATAGGTATGAAACCATAAATGTATGTTTTCCTTAATGTTAGCTTTCCACACTGGCACTAGCTCTTCTAACCCTAACACACCACAATATCAGAAGGTGTATATTAGAATCTTCATCTTCTAAATCTTTAGGCTACAATTTTTTTACGTGATTTAGCATTCTATTATTTGTATTCCACCTACTCTCCTTGTTAGACTATTGTTGTGACTGAAAACACATGTAAAATGGGAATATAATAGTACATTAGTAAATTCAACTTTAGAGAAAAGTTGAAATATGATCGTTTAACTAGCATTTTCTTCCGTTTTTTCCCTAGTCACCAAAAGTTGGTAAGAGAGGAAAAAGCTCTTGTTTTCTTGCTAGTAATATGAATTGACAATAGAACCCATATATGCATACTTCTTTAAACCCTTAATTCTATGTGTGTGTGTGTGTGCGCTACGGTTCATAACTTTCATCTTCAGCATATTGTGTCGCATTCCTAGTCCAAATATACAGAAAAATATTTCTTCCAACCAAGTAGTTTATGTCACTACATCGCGGTACACACAATCAGTGTGTCATTTTCTTTCGCCTTTTCATTTTTTGTTTTTATAAAACTTCAACTTTACAAGGGAGAATTTAAAAAATATGTGTATCTGTCATGACTATTTTCCTTGAAAAAAACTTGGTTTCTCTCTCTCTCTCTCTTCTTCACTTGTCTATTGTTATATTGTATCCCGCAAAAAAAGCAAAGCACCTAACCTTTCGTTTCACTCTTATCTTTGGTTAAAATCTTGAGCAAGTCTAGTTCACAATCTTGTTCTTTCCCTTGATGAGCCAAAGGGTCCACCACCAACCATTATGCTTTCTTGAATCCATTACTTCTCAGCTCAACCCACTATGAAATGAACCTTTTTTATGTCCTTTATTTTGTTTCAACAAAAATTCAAGAGGACATATCTATGAGAAGAGGAGACGTTAACACACAAAAAATCCATGGGTTGTGTCCACTTAACCATATTATTTTGTAAACGAATTCATTGTATAAGGTGGTAAAAACCACTTTGTGAAATTATAAATGACAAGGACTACCCATGTGGTGCTTTTTTCTATTACTATCATCATCGTCCTGCGATGCATGCAGGAGGAACTCATCATCAACCATACTCCATGTTATATGCCTTTATCTCATTTTATTTTGAAGAAAAAAGTAGGATGGTTAGTTTGTTACAAGATGGGATGATTTGTGGTTATAAATTATTTTACATGCATGTTATACAACAAACATAAGTAACCTGCTTAATTTTTATTGCATTTCATGCTGTCGTCTGTCTTGCGACCTGCTGCAATGGTGCAAAAAAATATATATATTTCTTCGTTCTCAAACTGAAGAAGAGAAAAAACGCCGAAATGACGTGCAGCATAGGACAAAGGCTAGATTATTATGTTGAGTGCACATAAAATACTTATAAAAAGTTAGTTTTATTTTAAAAATCTCTGTGAGAAAGAGGGAGAACCCGCTCCTAAGTACTTATGAAACTCTGCCTTCCAGTGAGTGGCATGATGGCATACGACATTTGATGTAAGGCAACCATATATGATTTCACAACTGTCTAAAATATTATATACACATTGTAAGGCCCCTTTACACAACTGCAACTACTACCCATGATGATGATGATACAATACTTATGATATGATGGTACATTCATATCATGGGGCTTGGAATAAAACGATTATGATGATGTTGATGTCAAGATGTTTTTATTATCATAGCGTCAAGCCAAGGTGTGTGCGCATCATAGAGACTTGAATCTTTCGTACAATGTCTCTCTACACACACAATACTCAGCAATAACTATTATTTACTCAC
The DNA here is from genome assembly GCA_964034955.1 of Orchesella flavescens. Classification (NCBI taxonomy): domain Eukaryota; kingdom Metazoa; phylum Arthropoda; class Collembola; order Entomobryomorpha; family Orchesellidae; genus Orchesella; species Orchesella flavescens. Next base: position 28,535,021 of record OZ035953.1, read on the forward strand.
GGTAAACTTCTGCTGTCATTTACCACCCTTAACTTTACTGTAATGTTGGTTAATGCTATGCTACAGTATAACATATTATACATCTTCTAGGATCACTCAGAAACAGTCACATTCTTGTGATTTTGGCTTTATTACTTATAACAATTGTGAAACGCCTGCGTTTTTATATAATGTGGATGTATACTATACAAAGCTTGCATGCTTACTTCAACAGTTTCTTATGAGAATTCCCCTAAAAACTATTTTAACAACTTTATCTGGACGTACCACCCATGTTCCAAGAGTTCATCTGCTATTGTTTGCCCCAATGTGCACTCCATTCCAATTCATATTATACCTGGGGTTTTCCCTGCACTTCCTCTGGCTGAAACATTCAATACTTTCATACTGGAGTTACGTAATTTTTTTTATGCCACAAAAGCAGCCCATTTCCATTCCCCAATGGCAACAATATTTTTATTAATAAATACAACAAAAAAAATAGCTAAAATCATAAGATGTAATCATTATTCGAAGAAAATCACAGAATTCAACCTCCAACCTTCTTCAATGCCATTTTGGAGCTATGGGCGGATATCCTGTGATTTATGCTTGCAATGCACTGCGAGAGCTTGCATTGTTTGTGTGTGTACACAACATTTATGTACTCAAAAAAATAGGACGTGGTTACCGATCTGATTAAATTGTTACAAATTGATGCTTACATTTTGGATTTGTCAACGGCGTTAAATTTGTGCAATAAAATTTTGTTTGTATTCAGCTGCTGTCCACCACCACCTACAATGAAAGAAATGAGGCTATGCACCAACATTGGTAACTACTTTCTATATTACCATGTAGTAGTAGTAGGGTAGGTTCCTCCCAAAAAAAATTCAGGTTTCTATTTAAGCAAATCACCATTTAAACATGTTTTTAGGAATCTGTTTTTTATCACAATGACATTTGCATGTCGCCAACCCGAAATAGCACGTACTAGCCAGCATGCTTTAGCACGACTCATGTAAACACCTCAACAGCACCTCCACCAGTAAAATGGTAATGAATTAGTTTGTTTTGTCAACAAAGAAGAAAGCTGTGACTCAGTCTAGAGTATAGAGAATGTAGAGAGACAAGGGAAACTGGTCGTGCAATGGTACTATTATTGTACTTGTTTCGCACGAGTAGAAGCACGCATAAACTCATGTCGGTGCGGTGGTGTGATGATGGTAATGCTAGTATAGCAGTATGTGTGGATGTAATGTTACGATAATGTTCACTTCAAACAAGTAACACACCTCAGCTCATTACATTTCCCTCTCGGTCTCAGCTCGACAAGTAGTAAAGTACGTAGTAAAGGAGTGAGTGAGAAGTTTATCTAAACGGTAAAATGAAATATCAGAATTGTACTGATGAAAATTAAACATGGCAGTAGTACATGTCATTACATGACATTTTCGCAGCTTGTCATTCCCCCCAAGTTCATCATCCTAACATAACTTAACTAACATACTACAAGGGGGAAAGGCTTCATCATATCAAGGAGTCCCAGCTAACTTTATATTGAATGCGTGATGTTATGAATGAAGTGAGGAATGAATGATATTATGTAAAAAGCTCACTGAACACCGAACAAAATGCCTCCATTCTGGTATTTATAGGAAAGTTGGTTCAGCTTTCATGCAAAAGCGAGAGTGTGCTGGAGAACGAGTGGAGAGACACGGACATGCATGCGTCTAGTTTTACTTATCATCGCAGCTTATTTAAGTAACCGTCAACTGTCACAGTAATAAAAGTAATAAAAAGCAATGTGAGCCTTCCGGTGGATGCTTGCTTGGGATGCACTGCTAGCATGTTCTCATATGCATTTCCCAAGTAAGAATTCATACATATACACACAACCATACAGTTTACAGTTTTAGTTGTTGCTTCCACTTTGTGATGTGATGCAAAAGAAGACGAAGAGAGAGCGACTAGTACTTCACAGCTAGTCCTGCAAGGATGACACTAAAACGGGAATGAAAAAGCCATATAAGTGCATGTCAAAATTCAATAAACGAAATTAGATCCCCAGTTGACGCTTCTCAAGCTGTCATTTTATTCAACATGCTGGCATGTCAACCCTGTCGTCCTGTACCGTTGTCGGCCCTTTATATATCCTTTCTGGAGAAGAAGCGTACAACAAGGTAAAAGCTCTGAAAACTCATTTTACAATGGGAATTTAGTTAGCTCTTACATAATAATAATATGGATGTGTGTGCATGCGTACCAGTGTATCACTTGTTTTGAATGCTAATACAGAGAAAATGGATATGCGTACATCCTCCGTATCATCATTTCATTTCCATATACAAGAACAATGAAATTACCTTTCGTCCATATCAAGTATCCCATCGGATCACTTTATCTTCTGCAGAATCTACCACCTTGAAGAGAAAAGAGAGATGGGAACAGCCACACATTGTTATATTCTAGCTACTGTCTGTGAGTTCGACGTGCTTGGCCAACTATTACAGAGTACATAATTACTACATGGAATGAAGTGTCAAGTACAGGCTTCGTAGTCCATCATCAGGTAGGCTTGTCTCATTTGGTGCGTGAGCAAAATGACTGTCATAATTCAAGGGTTGTGTAGCGAGTAGCTACACCAAATAAATTCAAATATGACATCAGGCTCATCATCATACGCATAATTAACGGTATCTTCACATTTTGGAGTTTGCAATAAAACGTGACTGTTGGGCCAAATGATGATAGAACAAAAAGTTTTGTCTCGGCATGGGCTCGACAAAACTTTTATTATTTTGAAAGTACAAAATTTCGCGATACATTTTAATTCCAAAAACATCATCACCACATCATCACATCGCATTACCAACAATACAATTCCCAGATCCTTTCATTCAAGGTCTTTTTATTATTGGTTTATAAGAAGATGCTCTCAAGTCTACACTCAAGTGTTATGTTTCTGCAGATTCTCTTGTAGCACTTCTTGATATAATCTTACAATCCCTCTGTCTCAACAATACATACATATGAACAGAGGAGAGAGTAGAGAACACTAGACAGAGGCAAAATTCTGTACACACTTTTCATCAATATTTAAGAAAGGCTGTCGACAGATACATGAAAAATTCCATCATGTCATTTCATTTATCAGATGACGTCTATACATGGAGTCTGGAGTCGATGATGCAAAGAAAACTTAAAGATGTAAGCTAAGCTACATACCTTCATAATACAAGTTCTATACACACCTACTACGAGTATGTCAGGATGAAACGGTGGAGCTGCTAACTAGAATGTTTTAAAGTAAAGTGTAACTTCTCCCGTCCATACTTGTAGGTGTGATTGTTCCAAATTACGACTGTGAGGCGGATGTAGTTGAAGTGATCAAGGAAATTGATTTGACTTTCTTGGAGCGTCTCATGCATGTAGGATTTAACTATTATTATTATTGTTGTTGCAGCACCACTACCACTTTCCCAGTTGTATGGTTATTGCTGCTGGAGCCAAGTCAAACAAGAATGAAAACGAGGTGATCGTATAAGGCTGTCATCACATCACATCACATCGTGTATAAAAACGAGATGTGCCCCTAGCACACTAAAATGGTATATCGAATATCATCATCACATCAACTCAACTCAACATGTATGTATATGCTTGCTTTGGCATCACATCACAGGAGGTTGGACGTATGAATGTATATTTGCATGGAATTGCGCTCAATTTACATGCAAGTTTTCACCCTCTTAAAGGTGAATGAGGGAGACTAGTGGGATATTAAGTAATGCTGTTTCCTCTCTACACATCCTTATCCTGGAGTCCCTGTCAATGAATGTTGAATGTGAGAAGATGAATGCTCTGTTAAATGGTTTAGTTGGAAATCATTTACTTTGTGAGTTGTGTTGAAAAGGACTGAATCAATAGTAATAATAAAGATACCTATTTCAACTCTACTTTTCTCCTCAATATATTCATCTCCGAGCTCCATGCTGGGCTGCCATGGCGTAGGTACCAAATATCTAAACGGGGGAGAGGAGACTGGTTTGATTCCACTAAAAACGTTCCTCATATACCCAATTCCATGTATGTACTTGCATACTGCGTACATTACATTACATTACATTGAATTGAAGTCTACTGAGAATGACATGGAACTTTTTAATGGAGTGGCAATTCACCAAATAATCAGACGAAATATATATCAAGTTTGTTGAGTTAACTTACGATTAAAATGCTTTCGGTCACACAAGGAATATATATATATATATATATATGTACATTATGCATATATTTGCAGATAATGTGCTTCTCCGCAGCTGTCAACTATAATGCACATATAGTCTTTTATCGTGATAGCCATATCGTCTAGTTTGGATAAAAGTTGTAAGTAAGTACAGTTCATTCATACGTACCTCAAAGGAAGTTTAGGACAGGATGATATGTAAATACGTATGGATCTTTTACTTAACTCAACTTCAGCTAGCAAACTCTGGGATGTGTGAGAAATAATACAAGGAACTTTTATATACACTTAGGTATGTGATGTGATTAGAAAAATGAATGAAGAAGAGGAGGAAGTCTATATGACAATTTGGTGTGGACTAATGAAGCTCATAAAATGAAAGGGGTTTGCACTAACGTAGCTTGACGACAATGATGCCTCGAAGTTCTCAATGGCTAGGGAAAGAGGAACAACAACTATTTTATAGTTTTAAAAGACAAGAAAACTGGCAAGTTCACAGGTCTGTTCCATTTTATGAAAGCAATTTAACTTGCAATAAAATGCTTACTGCTGCACCACGACCTAGTCCCTAAATGCTCATGTCGAAAACAACTGAGCTCTAAATAATCCTTTCAATTTATACTCCGGATCGTATCGCAATGAGGAGAACATATTATACTCTCTCAGTCACAAGAGGAGTAATCCAATTTCCTACATCTGAAGACAGGATTTAATGAAATGCAATGCAGTTCTCTCAATTTCGGAATTTCTATATAGGAGTGGTAATGATTCGTAGAGGAACTGCATTATGCTTGAAAGGATGGAAAAGTAAGGAAAGGAAGGCGAGAAGTTTGTGAGTGTTATCATCATTTCTACACATTTTCAAATAAGGGTACTTAAGTGGGCAAAAGGGAGTTTTGGGAGTTTTATAGGATGCAAAGGAAAAGCAAAGAGTGAAGAAAGTATTAAAGTATGCAATGAAATGAGTACATTTTAAACTAAAGAGCATAATCTAGATAATTTTAATCATTCATTGTATGAGGAAATGGATGACTCACATTTTCTCCACATTCCGGGGAATCCCTCTTGGGACCGAGTGTAATCCTCTCTGGGAGCAATCAACTTGAAGACTGAAGCACTGGCATTCCTTGGGACATCGTCCCAACACATCATTGTTTACTCCAGAAGAGGTCACGAAAACCAATACGGCTGTTATAAGCACCATAGAAATCCTTTGCATACTTTTGAACATTTTGTCCACCATGTGGAGTCGCGACAAGTTACTCCCACTGTATACCATGATTGTTGGGAATGTGGCAGATACACCAGAAAATGATGATGATGATGAGGAGGATAATGCTGAAGAACAAGAAGGATTAGTAATTATCGTATCCCAAGACGGCCAGAAGCGCATTCTTATACCCCAACACCAATCATTGAAGTATTTACACACCCTCGAGAGGTATCCTGGTTCTTGATGTTCTTTCCCTATTTTTACAACCTTCAATGTGTGCTACAAGTCACTTGAAAACAAATTTTCAGCGTCGTGCGTAACAATACTTTGTTAGCGCTCTGATTTCTCACTTAAAAAATTGCTACATGCTCAACTTGCTCAATTGACTCTGTGATCGTGATCACTAGTTGATGTTGTTCCCTCTGTAATAACAGGAAATGCATCACTAAAAATCAACAGAGTGATCGTTTTATGTACATGTGCTTAACTACTTCTCTCAATAAGCATGTGTATGTCTCTTTCTTTGCACAGTTCCATCAATTCCCTTCTGTGAAGTGGAGATAAGAGAAACTGCGTCTAAAAAGGGGTATGGCTATACCCATTCATTTATAGTTAAGTAAAGCTTCACACCGGGTAGACGAGGTGGAGGTTATCTTACATCCAATTAACGTTTGCATGCACTTTACTCTTTTCCAACGAAAGAAAACAGCGTTCTTTGGCTCAAAACGGAAGTAGTAATATATGTTTTTTTTCTTGTGAGTATCTAATAAAGCCTTATGTTATCCGCTCTCTGCATTCCAGATTTTTTTAAATACTCTTCCATAAAAAGTAATCTTTTAGGAGCACACTACGTCCACATTCTCTAGTCAATCTGACTCAGTTTCACTTCACTCCGCTCTCTTCTTCACAAAAGAAACTTTGAAAACGGTTTTCACTGATGTTTTTTTAAATGTTTACATAAACTTCATGAATTTTCCTTGAGCTTTATCGAGAGCCCAACCCAAAAACGTTGAGTTATACAATATACCACACTCACTACAGGAAAAGTAAAGTTGAGCACATGGAGCGATGGAAGGTGTTTTGACTTTCAAAAGAGAATTCCATATCAGACAAAATGTTTTCAAGTACAAATATGCATGGATGATGATGATATGCCGTTTTTTCAGAGACTCAACTCTTCCGTATCCGTCACGATACTACAGCCGTTGCTTCTGTTTTGTTACATAAAAGATTGCAAACGCTATGTTGTCATTTTGCTGTGAATACTGTAAATATGAGAGTGAGAGAACAAAGTCTGCTACATATCTTGTTTGTTCATTCGGATCTAATAAAATAACAAAGTCTACATAAATGTTAGAAAACTTGGTTCACTTTGCATTTGTGGCTATAATTTTAGCACGTCCCCGCACATACCATGCAGATATACACTTGGATCCGAGAGAGTCAAGTCATTACTATTCTAATTTGTAGCGCCTTTCTAATTATATGAGTATCAAGAAGGCTTTTACGGAAATTAATCGCCAGATCTCCTGACAAACTTCACACGAATACAAAAGAACTTATTAGACTGCTGCACCCGTACTCTCTCAACTAATAGAGTGTGTTGTACATACTACATATATTATTTTATATTAATTCAGCCGCAAAAGTTCTTTTTTTCTTCTTCTTCTTTCTTTCTCTCGCCTTTTTACGAGGATTATGTACTTATGCCAACGCCAAATTCTATTTCTTGTTGATATGCAACAAAAAAGTAAATCGTTCAAGATTAATATCAATAAACCGTGATACTAGTATCACGTTCTGTCTTCGTAAGACAATCTTCGTTATAACTACATAAGTACGTGAATATCAAGAAAAACTGAACACAGAAAGAAGAAATATATTACTGTAAACACTAACAAACTGTGATTACTTTATTGTTCAAAGTACAATTGGAGTGTACCTGTCCCTTTTAAATTGCTATACAGTTTTTTTCTTGTAAAACTTGAAACAAAACGAGGATGAGTACAATAAGAGACGGAGGTTGTTGCTGGTTAGCGGAGTCGAAAATTATTTGATTTTTTTTTGTACTGCACATTAAGCAAAATGAATAATAAATAACAATAATAACAACAATATGTCGTGTATGAAAAAAAATTGTTTCTTTTTCTTCTCCTATTTTCAAGTACAGTTTTTATTGCTTGCAGAAACCGTCCATAAACAATGCACAGAAAACACAACAGCTCACCAAGCGTCCTTCTCAGTTTTGTCTATAGCTTTTGATCGCACGCACTCAAGTCGACTATGCCACTGCGGAACACAAAGCTCTCTCGTCTGTTCACTTCGCCTTTCTCTCCACGACTGACTAGTGTGGAAAGCAAGAGTGGGAATAAAAAGTGAAGTCGCTGTGTGTTTTACTTATGAACGATTGCATCGTCTATATGCTGTAAGTAAAGGTTTGATGGTGGTAGTGAGCTCTGAGTGAGTTGAGCATGTAAAAATCTGTTACTGTTTGGTGCTAGCATCTGTCCTCCGGCTTTGGCTAGCAGTTAGTGAGTGTGTGTGTATGTGTGTACAACATTTTCGACGTAACATTATGCATTCACTCTTAGGCAAACATCTTTCCATGCCCCAGAGATAACGGCGAAGGAAGGGGTATGGATACGGCTTTTTTGTTTGTTGTCTACCTCCCTTTCATATATGGATAGATGAAGTTGATTTTTCTAAAGAAAAATTACACTGAATGCCTCCTATTTACGGTTTTAGCTATGAAAGGATTCCATGACAGAGTTTAAGGTTGAAGGATTTTAGACATGGCTCCCATAATTATAAGTAGATGAGACAGTTTAGACAGATAATTTTTTGGTGCGGAGTAATTTTTTACAGTCACGAACTAGAAAGAAAGCAGCGACTCGCTGTTGTGTGGCGGGGTCTTCTGCACGCATGCAGGACTCAATTTACGCATAGTGGTCTTCCTCAATTTGGAAGAACATCCGAGGCCTGAGTTTGGGGTATCAAGAACAGATATAAAAATGCGTTCAGGGTTTCTATTGTAATTTAACCAAAAAATGCAATTACCTCAACAGATTGAAAGAATTACAATGACACGTTCTACTACATATTGCTTGAGTGTGAAGAAATAGGATACGTTTTTGAATCAGACAAGAAATATAGTTCGACTATTTTCTATGCCGACGGGATAGATTAAAAAATGGTCATAAGTTAACATTTGCCAAGTAATAGTTTTTAGAGTGGAATTAATTGACTATGATGGCTGATTAATAATTTATGCAAGACTTCTAATAACTTTCACCATCAAAGATCTTTTATTCACAATCCGGTATATTCATTTGAAACTTAACGCGTGTATCTGTAACAATCAAAATACAAACGTTAACGAATTGGGTGCATGTGTTGAGGGGATTGATGTGTAGCAAATATATTAATTTAATGAGGCAGCTCAGGATTGCGTAATTTTTATAGTAGTCAAATTTTAATATTTACACATTTTAATCTAACAAAATTCGTAATATCCTTAAAGTGTGCACATGCAATTCAATGACAAAAACCATGTTTCCTAAGGCAAGTAATGCTTTAGTATCATTCGCAGACACATAGTCACACACCGTCCCTATTTGCAGGCCATTACATTGAGATCCAGAAGATTGGAAGTGTGACAAACAAGAAGTATTAATCACGGATTGATAACTATAGCTTTCCGACGATTGCTAGAAAGGATAAATGCTTGTGTATACTAAATAATATGCTCATAACATACAACAAAGTGAAATTCTATTTCCTGAACAAGTGTGGCACACAAATGAGGATCCAGTTTCTGGAGGATTCGCATTATATACGAAGGATTGATGAGTACTTCTTTTTGGCAGTTTTACTGTAATTATTGAGTAGCAATAAATGGCTAGTCAAAAGTTTTTTTCTGTCTGTCGTTCCGTCAGTGCATTCAGGGGCTCGTTGACTCAAGAATGGATGAACATTTTTGAAATTCTGTTTTCACTAATCAATAGCTTAGGTCCTTACTTGGACCAATTTCAATTATGTGCCAAACCGGAGTCACCCTTCAAGGTCAAAAATCATGATGACCTTGCATTTTTTAAGCGTGCCGTGTAGCGTATCATTCGACATGCAATTAATTGAGAAATTGACCATGATTTGCACACTTATCTCCGATATGACTGCAGGTTCAAATGTCATCTGGTTCTTCTTTTAAACCTAAATTGCTAGTTGGTTACACTTCTGTGTCAACAAATTTATTTGATTTAAAAAATACGGCTTCGAACGTCTTCAAGTTTTTATCTTAACTGATGATGTTGATAATTAAATTGATAATCCTTTAATAATCGTTAGGCACCAGATAGGAATGATTGCATGATATAGGGTTTGCAGGAAATCTCCCAAAGGGAGTTGCACTAATTCATTTAAATGCGTATTAGTACTTTAAGCTAAGTCTCTGGCCTGCGTACTAGCAGCTTATTACGCAGCTGAATGAAATTAAGTGAAGTAATGGTTTTACTATCCGTAAGTCCGTCCGTCCGTCTATTTACCCTCTCCTGGCCACATACACTGACCAATTTGCAACATATTTGGCACATGACCCAAGGCGATTTGGAAGGAATCGTACAGAGAATCATAGGAGGCAATCACTCAGACGCAACTATAAAACTTTAGTTGGCACTACATAATTGATTCCAGTAAATTAAATTCTACTCTTTTTGGTTGATAATTGTCTGAAATGAGAGCACTTAAGCAACACTTGAATCATTTTCAGTAGTAACTAAATTAATTCAGAAGCATGCTTACTATAGACGGGCTCTATAAGCCTTCGCCTAACCTCAGACAGAAAAAAAATCGAAATCATCCATTTTTTTGTCATTAATTAGTACTCAATTAAAAACCCAACTACGCAAAACCATTTCGTTCAAAAATTCTGTTATTTCGGAGTTTTTGCCATTTTTTTTGTTGCAAAAATGACCTTTTCATTTGTCGCGAGCTGTGGCAAAGACGGTTGCATCTATTGACTTGATTTTTTCTCTAAAACACTCTTAATCGCTTTGCCCAGGTAGTGTTTTCTTTAGTTTTTTAATTTTTAATACCGTTTTTGCTATAGAAAATCTCAAAGTTTGTGATGGAGATTCAAGCAAACCTGGTTTGCCACAAAAAATTACAACGAAGTTTGAGATTTTCTGTTGCCAAAACGGTATTAAAAATTAAAAAACTAAAGAAAACACTACCTGGGCAAAGCGATTAAGAATTTTTTAGAGAAAAAATCAAGTCAATAGATGCAACCGTCTTTGCCACAGCCCGCGACAAATGAAAAGGTCATGTTTGCAAAAAAAATGGCAAAAACTCCGAAATAACAGAATTTTTGAACGAAATGGTTTTGCGTAGTTGGGTTTTTAATTGAGTACTAATTAATGACAAAAAAATGGATGATTTCGATTTTTTTTCTGTCTGAGGTTAGGCGAATGCTTATAGAGCCCGTGTATATGTGAACATGTATGCATTCCTAAATCGTAACAGCTTTTCTACTGTAAAATCTACATGCACGGTAACGAGCCGAAATAAAAAATCTGTTAATTCTGAGCTAAGAAACCGAAGCAACCAATGCGATGTTGGACGTTAACAACTTCCCCGTGACAACATGCTATTCTTATCAAGAAGGGTTAAATTTATCACACCAATTGTAATTATATATATATAGGATAGGAAAAGTAGCTCTGGATTTGTAAATCTCTAACGATAAATCGTAAATCGTAAGTATGGTTTACATAAAATATTCCACGTCAACGGATCATGAGTGTTTCACAACCCTATAACATCCTACCAAATACATTTTTACAATACCTTTGACGTTTTTTGGTCTATTTCCCCATTGCTTTAACAAATCTCATGTTCCAAAAGAAAGAATGATAGATGGTCCGTGGCCATGGATAGTAAGTTCTTGATACTTCGGTTAACTAAAGTTTTACTGGTGACTTACAGTACCGTCAACTCTTTATTCAGTGAGTAAATATGGCAAAAGTATCATCCCATCTACCTCTAATACAATAAAATTGATGTTGCTCCATGATATGTTTTCGGCCAACGCATTACGAAAGTAATTATAAAAACTAAAATTTCGTGGATTCGGCAAAATTTTCGTACCAGCCACCTCCTATACAAAAAAATTGACGTTGAAGTGATGTTACTCCATGATATGTTTTTGGCCCACGCATCGTAACCATGCGGACGAAAGTAATGGTAAAAACAAAAATTTCGTAGATTTGGCAAATGTCTCGTACCTTCCACCACTTTTACAAAAAATTGACGTTGACGTGATATTGCTCCAGGAGATGTTCTTTGCCATCGCATCTTAACCATGCGGACAAAATTTATTTTAAAAACTAAAATTTCGTGGTTTCGGCAGAAGTCTCGTTCCAGCCACCTCTAATACCAAACATTGACGTTGAAGCGATGTTACTCCAGGATATGTTTTTGGCCAAAAACTCTTAGCCGGCATTTCGTGGATTCGGCAAAAGTCTCGTCCCAGCTCCCAGCCACCTCCTATACAAAAAATTGACGTTGAAGTGATGTTACTCCATGAAATATTTTTCGCCAAATCATCTTAACCGTGCGGACGAAAGTAATTTTAAAAACTAGCATTTCGTCAAAAGTCTCGTCCCAGCCACCTGCTATACAAAAAATGGACGTTGACGTGATATTACTCCAGGAGATGTTTTTCGCCAAATCATTTTAACCGTGCGGACGAAAGTAATTATAAAAACTAAAATTTCGTGGATTATGCAAATGCCTCGTCGCAGCCACCTCCAATACAAAAAATTGACGTTGAAATGATGTTCCTCCATGGTATGTTCTTTGCCAACACATGTTAACCGTGCGGACAAAAGTAATTATAAAAACTAACTGTTAGCAAATTTGGCAAAAGTCTCGTCCCATCCGCCTCTAATACAAAAAATTGACGTTGAAGTGATGTTGCTCCAGGATATGTTTTTGGCCAAAACATCTTAACTATACGGACGAAAGTAATGTTAAAAACTAGCATTTCGTGGATTTGGCAAAAGGAAGTCCCCGGTCACCTCCAATGCCAAACACTTGACGTTTGTGTGATATTACTCCAGGAGATGTTTTTCGCCAAATCATTTTAACCGTGCGGACGAAAGTAATTTTAAAAACTAGCATTTCGTCAAAAGTCTCGTCCCAGCCACCTGCTATACAAAAAATGGACGTTGACGTGATATTGCTCCAGGAAATATTTTTCGCCAAAACATCTTAACCGTGCAGACGAAAGTAATTATAAAAGCTAAAATTTGGTGGATTGGGCAAAATTCACGTCCCGGTCACCTCTAATACATTCAAAATTAAAATTTTAATATTATGTAAGATGATCTGGGACGAGACTTTATCCAAATGTATCTGGTCCGTTCTATTCACATGACACGTTGGACCAATCTATGGTACATCGTCATTAGCATTTTGAGCCCACTTTTTAACAAATGTCTTCTTATCGTCACATTCCAAAAAAATAGATGTTTAAGTTATACTACTCCAGGATACGTTTTTGGAGATCACATAACGTGCCGATGTAACGTGGGTATGCATGCTCAGCTCTTGCATACCTTTTCTATGTTAAAATACACACAAAAAGTACCTAATGTAAGATATACTTATGCTATGTATAAAGCTTATGACAAGTTTATGAAGTATCTAGTCGTTGTAAATGGAGAATAAAGAGCATTCTGAGTTTGGGAACGAAGAGAACAACAACCAACTTGAGCTCTTGACCACTTCTTCCTTAGAGATAAGAATCCTCCATCTTGTCATTTTAGAATAGAGCATATATTCCTGTAGTCTTCAAGTAGCATTATCTACCCTATGGAGCATATAATACTCTAGGAGCAAGATAATTGTTATACCGACGAAAGCAAGAGTAAAAATCATTATTTCTGAAGGAAGCCCCGTCACATTCGCCTTAAATACGTGGTTTCAGAACTTCCGTGTCTATAACTTTCAAACCGTTTCACTAACTTGTCTCAACATTATTCCAAAAGGTATGGTCGAGTACTATCGGTCAGCGTATTTGGGCAGGAGAGTTCGCACGGACAGACAAACTTAGTAAAACCATTACTTCACTGAATCCAATTCAACTGCTTAATAAAGTTACATAGCAAACAAACCAGCTCACAGCTAAAGTAGTTTAGTTTGCCCCGATTTAAAACAACATTACATCCCCAACTGTCCTAAATAGTGTACTGATTCCTTTAGTATTCAATCATACTGATGTATTAATTGGTGTAAACTCTTTTTTTACTTCACATTGCATACACGTCAATAATAATAACGTGATGTATCTTTAATTCTATTAATTAAAAGTCATCAAGCAATTGAACTACGGTTAGTAACTTATAATGAAGTTATTTTACAGAAATTAATCGTTAATTGAAAGTTTTACGTAACTACTGCACCATCTAGGAACTATTGCAAAATGAACAAGAGAAACTTATTTGAACATTATTTCATGACAATATCATTCTTTACCTACACAACCGGTTTTTATTTTTACGTGCCTTTTCAATGCGTAAGTTACTTAATGATGTTTAAAATAATGATAATAATTCCTTTATTATCATTGGTGCCCAAAAATACATCGGTAATTACATCTGAGACATTATTTATCAATTTAGAATTAGTCATATAATTACAAGGTATATTTTTACATGGATGCATATGTTTGGATAAGTGAAAATTAAGTTGATTACATTTATATCGTTAAAGTTAGTATAATTGCAACTTTTGTGTCATAAGAAGATGAGCGTGTGACATACAGACCCCAGATCAATATTGGCTACAATCCGCATATCATGCTTAATGAGCGCAACCGATTCTGTTCGCTCCGCTCTGAACTAACGAGGGAAGCACCAGGTGTAATTTTTTTTGAGTTGGCTGGGACGCGGTATAGTAGAACCTTTTAGTGAGAAACTAAACCATGCAACGTGTTTAAACTCCATGGCCACAATTTTCCGAGTTATGGAAATTTTAATTTTATCGATTTCAGTTTTTGAAATTTTCCTTTTTTCTTATAGAGTTTAACATTGAGAAACCCGGTTTTCACGGTACAATCAATTCAAATTTCCCAAGAATGCAAAAACATGCCTGAAAACCGAATGTTTTGATGTAAAAGTGTTGCAAACCATATAATTTCGTCAAACGATTCATTTTAGACAAACAATAGCTATTGGTGGTCCTATGCATGTAACCATGCTTGTATTGAACAAATCAAGTTTGACAAATTGAAGGCTCGTTAACTCAGAAACACTTTGCCATGGTGACCTCGCATTTAGCACCAAATAATGTCTTAGTATAAGGTACTTCTACGCCAAGTTTAAACCAAATCAAAAAAAAATCTTGCTTGGTCCTTCCCTCGTAAGTTGGACATCACTTTTAATCTTAAACATTTTGTAGCAGAGTAGTAAAAAGTACTTTTGAAGTTTCATGACAACTGCCTACTTAAAATATCTTGATTTTAACACAAAAATACCTTACTATTTAGAATATTACATGCTGTTTCTTGTAGTTTCAGTGTATTGAGATTTATAGTTTCATAGATACAAGTTTTAACATAATTTTAATTCAAGTATCAGTAGAAAATACTTAGTCTCCGTTTAAAACGCGTTGCATGTGTCTGTAGTCTTACCTACAATTGGACACAATCATGTCTATATAGGACACCCTCACAGATAAGATCCTCCTTAGTGAAACATCCGCAATCATTCATCATGGTATTTTCTATTACCGAAAATCCATTTTGTTTAATAGTTGAACAAATATAGAAGCAAAGAATAAATCATTGTTTCCCCGCGAAACGAGTCTCGTTTGTGGAGAAGTTGTTAATTTTCTAGCGTAGGAAATTTGGGAAGGAAAAGATCGAGAAATTAATTGCCACACTTCAGGATTTTTATAATAATGCAAAGTAGACTGAAGAAAGTACTGCCCCATTTACTCTAGGATACTGGAATCTTGCTTTGCGGCACGATATATCTCCGCTTTTGGCATTTTATAGGGAATTTATAGATATATCACAGATAGGCATGTACAAAATATATATACATATCCGTGAAATACCTATAAGTTTCCTATAAAATGCCAAAAGCGGAGATATATCGTGCCGCCAAGCAAGATTTAAGTACCTTAGAGTAAATGGGGCAGTACTTCGAACTCACACTCAGGAAATGGACAGGCAAACTCTTTTAAACGTGGAAATTTAACTACATTTTCTCCCAGTAAGATTTTGTGTTATTTTCCTTCCCATGCAAAATGTTCGGGGTTAGTCAGCAGTTTTTTAATGCCCACATCTAAACGCAGATCAGTACGTCTTGCTGCAAATATTTCGATGAAGGCTTCCAACTCATTCATGTTTAACACGACGAAGGATTTTTTTTTGGAATTTCGAAATTCGTAACGAACTTGGAAGATAGCATCTGCAGTATACGAACGGAATTAATAATCACTAGAAAAATTATGACTCAGAATAACATTTTGCAATGAACTGGTGCTTTCTACATTTTTTTCTTCACATTTATGTTGTATCAGGTAGGAAATAAATTAGCCTTTTATATTCAATCATTCAAAATTTTAATAAAATTTTCCGTTATTTAATGTGCTTCAAGTACATGTCATTTGAATAACCACTGATAATACAATCAATAACAGTCTAATGCAAATAACATACAATTATCGATCGGGGGAATCACTCTTAAATATCCCTTCCAACTAAGCTCGTTTAACACGCTTTTCAAATTGGCTAAACTTTAGTTGACAGTACATTATTGATTCAAGGATATTGCTTAAATTCCACTCATTCTCGTTGAGGCAGTCAGGCAAAGTGAAAGGTCCTTGCTGTGTCCTTTGGAGCTGTCTGACGTGAGCGCACGTGTTCAATGCTGGAAGTATCAAAGCCAGAACATGGTTTCATCATTTCATCATCATCTTAGATCATTTAATATTTCGAATAGCCTATTAAACATCAAATTAAGCATACCTATTCCTAAATCGTGTACAAGACTTCTAACATAAAATCCACCTCCGCAACGAACATGTATAGTGAAGAATGGAGGGCTAAAATCTGTGCATTCTGCGCTATAACATCGAACTACCCGATCACGAGGTTGTACGTCAACACCTTCCCTGTAATTTTTTTTAAGTTTACTAAATAGACTCAACAAAGATTTGGTTGTAAGCCACGACTTTATTTTTCTTACTTTATTAAATCAGACATGCGTTGACCGTTAACTTTTAGTGCTGAGTATAGTGGTGCAGTTTGCCAAATATCACCAACAAATTGTTTTAACACAGCATTAAGGTCCTCTTCTAAAACGTGACCTGAGTGACACGTCAAAATTGAAAACATTAACACATACATACATCAGCGAAACGTACTTTTATGATTTTGAATATGAACTGGCCAGCTTACTATAAGGACGCTCATCAGTTATCCTTCCACATTCATTATACGTATCAGTTGCAATACCTAGCTGGCCGACAACAATATAGTTCTTAGCACCATGTAATAAAAGTGGAAGTTTTTTGCACCCCCAGTTCGCCCCAACAATAAGTACGCCAACCGCAGACTTGTCTAATGTGCCACCGTGGCCTAACTTCATTGCTACCGGTCTAAATTCATCAGGTGAATCTGGAATGATAGAAATGTTATGTCTTAAAATGAAATAGTTACAACCATGAAAGAAAAAAATTGTCATTAGGAGAAAAACAAATCTTGAATATCATGAAATATTGTTACCCATCAGGATAATTCGCTTAAGATGATTGAGCAGTTCTGCTGATGTAAATTCCTTAGTCTTGTTCACCGCGAATATTCCACGTCGTAAGATCGAAGCCGTTTCACGACCTCCAAGCATCATCCTTTAATGCCTATGACAAAACGTGGGGCATTTGAAATTTCAATTTTAATGTAACGAGTTGAAATGTGTCACATTAATTTCACAAATCCACTAGTCAAAAGAAAGTGATGATTAGATGGGACATCTATAAAAACGGCTTTTACTTACCTTCTATTTCTGGTAATTAAAGTTTGACTAGAGAAGCGCAGTGAACCCTTCATGCGGCCATTGTCATTGGTAACAGTAAATAAAATCCCACCGATGATGCCTAGCTTTCTAACACATCCTAACTACCGTAAATTTAAAACTCAAACCCAAACAAATGACCCTGTTTCCAAGTTTAGAGCAAAGTTATGCTTCGTTGTATTTGAATGACTGTAACCATAACTGATAATACTGACTATTGCACTATTCGTTACATGAGCCTTTCCTTGCCTTTTAGATTAATTTGAACCGTTGCTATATTTTATCACTAATTTATCCTGAATATAAACAGGATAACAAAATGAGCCGTACCGTACGCTATCGACTGTGGCTGGTACAACATAGGCATATTATTATGCAAAGCCCTTTTTTTGGATTTTAGATTTGTTGTTATGCAGTACACTTTGGGAAAACTTGGACTTGTTTAACCTCCGATTCCCACAATCAGAATAAAAATATTACTCAATGAAAAGGGGATTTTGAGCCTGCTGTCTGTGTACAATAACCGGAGGCGTTGCATTTTATGCAACAAAGAAACATGAAGACAACGAGATTCCTCCATTTAGAAATGATGAACGCTAGGATAGGTGTATTTTTTATTTTCGGAGTGCAGATTTTTGCTTACAAATAACATTTTAGACAAAGCAGGGTGAATTACTCAATGATTACTTTCATATTAGAAACTGTGAATAGAAGAAGGAATTAGTTGCCTTGATCCTGGAAACGGCATCTTTCCAAATACTGACAGGAAAACAACGATACTACATGTATTTCCGTCAACTAGTACCAACCGTGTCAAAACCATTCAGCTGGTAGTAAATCATGTCAAATCGTATAAAATCCAGTCAGCTTTTCAGAATCATAAAAAAGTAATATTTGGTTTGCGAAAAATCCAGATACTGATTGATGTGTGAAATTTTCAGAAAAGAGTGAAGATTACCGATTTATTACTTCAGAAAGTCACACCTTATATGACAAAATCAGTAGTCATAGATGTCACTGACTTAAAAAATGCAAATGTGGATAGTATTTAATTTGAGACGTAAATTAAAACGAATGAATACAATATACAAACTTATTAGTTGGAACACCAAATCCTGTATCATAAACGGCGTTGTATTTAGATTGATACAGAAACAATGCATACAACTCCTGTCTTGCGTTCCCTTTCAAATGTGTAATGACGACTTCCAATACGCAAAGCAATTAGTTGAAAATCTTTCAACTCTAAATGAGTTTTATTGCACTGCATGTGTCATTTAAAGTGTTTTATTAGAAAACTACATTAGAGTTTCATATTTGCATATGCACGGAAAATACTAACCTTTCAAGGTGTTGCAACATTTATTCCACTTGACCAAACCTCGTTTGCCATTTGAGAAATTTGGATTTGATTGAGGCATTAAATGGTCGTCCAACTATAAAAACAATGTACCAAGACGGGTATTACCATGATTACTTTATGAATTAAGTGATTTTGAAGATCTTGGGCTCATGAAGTGAACACGCGGTTCCCCATCGACGTAATGATTACGATATGGGTTGTCCGCAACTCTTAGAAATTCAACGCTTTTAATGATCAGTCCTACTGTCTGGCTGTCCTACTAGGAAGATTTATGATCACATCTGTTAAAAGCACATGCTTCCTTTGGATCATCAGGAATGTTGTATCCGGTCTCAATTTTGTTATCATCCAGGTAAGTAAAATTTTCGAAAAGGTCCATAGCATAGCTGGGCAGCCCCCCGGTGGCCTTACGACACCGACCATTATTGGGACGCCGGCTACAGGTTGTCTGGTAGGAGGTGACGTTGTGTGCATTTATGCTGATAAAATCTAAACATTTGAAGAGTTTGGTGTCAGTTACAGTTTTTACTGCAAAAAATGGGGAGAGTCGTGGGCAACCGATCACCTAGCCGTGATTAAGTAATCGTCTCGGGGGCCTGGTGCCCCAATGATTGATCGGCGTCCGGTATGTCCCAGGGGGCCTGGTGTCCCCATGATTGATCAGTGAGCTGGTGTCTAAATCACCCATGATTGGGACACCAGGCCACCGGCAACCGACTCATGATTGGGACACCAGCCGCCGAACCATATTGTTTGGTGCCTAGTGCGGTGGGCACCGGTGCCCTCGGTGAGCCATAAAGAGGTATGGACATAGGGGCCTCGCATATGTCTACCAACGCCAATTAAGAGATCAGCTCCTCATGCTGAAATGGAAGCCTATTCCTAAGCTTCTGCTTGGTGAAAATGAAGTTTCCAACGACCCAAGATTGGGACACCAGGCCACCGGCGGTTACCAGGTGGCCTGGTGTCCCAATGATTTATCGGTAGCTGGTGTGTCCCGGATCATGGGTCGGTGGGGGATGTTCTTGGTGCCCACAAATTGGTCGGTGCCTAGTGCGCATGGGTATCTGGCACCGACCAATTTCTGGGTGTCTGAAAACTTTTTTTAAGACATGGGAGGAACAGCTTAACGTTACTACTCAAGGAAAACCAAAACTTTTGGTTGTAAACAAATAGGATCTCTGTGGAACTCCTGATGATCCAATGGAAGGATGTGATTGCGACACGTGTGATCGTCTCAATGCTGTCCAACTAGAACACCTGGCCACCAATCAATAATTTAGACAGAACTTCAGGACACACTGGCCACCGTCGCCTGATTGGGGCACCATGCCCCCGGGACACACCGACCACTTTTATTATCATTCACGTACGTAAAGCTTTTGAATGGTCCACAGCATAGCTGGTGACGTCAATACAACGTCAGCACATGCATGAGTATGCATTGGGCCGCCAGATAGCGCCAGCCATACAGAGTCACTGTATGAACCCACCTCCTGGATCCTCCCAACGTGTAGTGAAAGCATTACTTGTATAATACCATTCCGGATTCTGGATTTATGTAAATACAAGCACATGATTCCGGATGTATGCACAAGCTTATGTACACGGTTGCTGTGCTCTGCTTACGTATACGTATACGTTTCAGCCAAATCGATGAGTTACTGAACTCTAACGCCTATAACTTTCGAACCGTTTGACCGATTTAGCTGAAAAGTATTCCCAGAGGTTCTCTTGAGTAGTACTACCTGTGTACCAAATTTGGTCCAAATCGGTCAATGTATGTGACCAGGAGAGTGCGCACAGACGGACAGACAGTTTTAGTAAAACCATTACTTCGCTGAATGCTCTCGCTTCAGCTACGTAATAATACGGAATTTATAAAGGAGTATATTTGGTTTTACACTCAACTCATCACTGAGTATAAATGTAAGTATAATGATTTAGCAGTTTCATCTTTATAATTAAGTGCAAAATTATTTTACTAATTTTCGATGGCAGGGCTAACAAAATTTCGCGAATTTTTTTTTTAAATCTTGGTTTGTCTACATTTTTTGTCAATTCTTTCCAAGTCCATGTACCCTCACGCGTCTTACCAAGGGCCACGGAGAAGGACAAAGAAATGATGAGTTGAGTTTAGTAAAGTGCACTCAACTCGGCATGAATGAGAGTACTTTACTCATCAAAATGAGTGGAAAATATTCATCGTGAGCTCATGAGTACGAAATATGCTCATTTATAAAGATGCTTAATAAAGCTTAGCCCTGCTTTACCTAACGTCTGGATTCACCAAAAAAACTTAACAACAGGCAACTCTTAAAGAACAGATTGATATGCAGACATCGATAAGTGGATTTGTTAAAATGCAGAGATTTCGATTCTTGCACACTTGAAACTAGTAAATTGTAGGCTCTTCTGCTAATTTTGTGACTAATAAATATATGCACGTAATGGTAACTTAGATTTTTTTAGAACTGCATCTTCTATAATAATATCATTGACAACAAATAATGTACCCAAATATCATTCACCACTTACAATCCTAATACAATAATAATTGCCACGGATGCAATTTAAAAGGCACAACAACATCACCATAAATTACGTTGTTAGATGATTCTCACATTTTATTAATATTCGATTTTAATAATCTTTTGGGAACGGAAATACATCATCATTTAAAGAAAATACAAAATTTCCACATTTTGAAACTAAATCACGAAACAACGTTATCCCAAGACAATAGTTTTGAAGTCTTTAAAAATCATTTATTTTTTAAAGGTTTTTTAACCTTCTTTAATCGCTGCAGGAGTTTATGGGAAATAAAGAAGTCAATTTTAATGAATTGGCTTCGCACATTAATATTGTGATTCAATTGGAATTGCCGCATCAGACTGGGCAGTTACGGCAAGAGTACTGAAGGAAGTTAGAATGCTACACGTCAAACAGCAATTCTTGCCATTTTGTTTTGGAAGGTTTTAGAGGGTGTTCGAGTATACAATGCCATAACTTAACAATCTGATGACTGTCACAAGAAAACTCCATTTTGACACACGATGTAACGTTAAATGATTTCCTCAAATACTAGGCAAAATGTAATGTGCAATAGAAGAATGGGTCCTTAAATTAGCATTTATCTTGGAATATATAAAGATTATTCGTAGCTGCAACTGCGATAATATTCTCTTTCGGATGCCACGCTGTGTGCAGTATCTTCTTTGAGAAATCCAAACAGTCTACTCCGATCTCGTCTTTCTTCCTCTTAGGGGTTGTACCAACCTATAATGAGTAATAAAGTTCGTAATTAAAAAATTGTATTTCAACAATTCTTAAAAACAATTTATGCTCATAAACTTCAATTTGGTTTCTTACTTTGCGGGGTTTCAGGATAGTTTTTGGTTTGGCAATTTCCCTTGAAGCTTCCAAAGTGTAATCTTTTTTCAAGTTGCGGTCGAACACTCGGAAGAAATTGTTATAAGAGCCAGTCATTATGGCGGTGTCCGTGCCGTTCCAGCAGCACTCAAATTTGTCAAATATGCAGTCGTTTTCATAGAGTGAACACAGCTTTGAACGCAGGTATTCATGGACCTTATTTTTAAAATAAAAAATAATGCAAACATGAACTATTATTATCTTTTACCACCAATAAAACACTTCTAGAGGGTGTATCACCACATTGTAGTTTTAACTTACAGGGTAACACTCTATAGGTCTAGTCTCCATGTGTAAATCCCAAACTTTGATCGAAAGGTAGTCTCGTGAAACCATGTAGCGTCCCGAGTATGAAAACTTGACATCAGATATACTAGATATGATTTCTGAGAAAAAACTTCGATTGGTCGGGTCTTCTGGTTCATCGAACACTGCATTAAAAATAATAAACTCATAACGTTACTGAAATATTTTTTGAGCACCACAAAATTTAACATGATATTACTCACATTTAGCGTGCTTATCACACAGTGCCGCTGCCCTCATGTCACACAATCGAATGGTACCTTTACTGCTACTATACACGAACAAATTACAGCTGGATGGGTGAAACTCACTTGCCGTTATCACTTCAGTTAGCTCCTCCATATTTGCAGGTTTTATGTCTACGATATCTACATGGACAAAAATCAACCCAGTTTTTAAGTAGTTTCCAAATAGCTAGTTCAATTGTGCGAGTTTGTATTATATTATGTTCCAACTTACTGAAACTCTGGTCGGTAATTTCTAAATTCCACAAATTAATGCGCAGATCATCCGCTGACAAATAGGTTTCTTGGTCGGAATTAACGCTGATTGAGTTAATGTGATACGTGTGGGCGTTGGCAAAAACCCGGCGCAACGAAGCTTCAACTGTGTTAGGTGCCTGGACAACACGGGGTACCTGGAAATTAAAACAATTATAAGGTACGTTCGTAATGAAATTATTGAAGGGCAATCTTACTTGTAGTAGTGCAAAGCAATGGGAAGCAGTATAAGAACTACAAATTCTGTTGAAAAGCCATTGCAAACAATTTTAATTATAATCTTACCGAAACTGATGTAATACTAGATGGATCTCTACATCCATCTTTGATGTTAAAACCTTCAACTTTGAAGTCCTTTTCTGACACTCTCCATAGCTTAATTGTTTTATCTGAAATAGAAAAGATGTAACATAAGTTGAGGCTACTATTTTTGGAGTCACCATACATTTAAGCAAAAGGGTAAACACTCATGCAATCATTAAAATAGCAAAAATCACGGTAAAATCAAAAAAAATACACGTACCATTTGTAGATAATAGAAAATGAGCGGGGTTTTTCCTCTTTAGCCATTTTATTTTATTAATTTTTTCTTCTATTTCTAAGCTCTTCAGGTAGTCAAACTCAGGTTCATGACTTTGAAAGGTGCTATAGACACTGTATTCCCCCTTCCTTGAAGGGAAGTCCTTAGACTTATGACAAACAAGAAAGCAAAAGTGAGGTTATTAGTATTAGGTTTTTCATTTGATTGTTAACCATTACTTACTTTAAAAAATTCTCAAATCTCACTACAAGTTCAAGAAAGTTAGACTAGCGGCCGCTCATGAACATATATGTAATGCAATATAGCAATTTTAGTGTTTCTACATTCACATTCAAAATTTCAAATACGCACTAAGCTGCATTCTCAAAGTGACAGCAGCCAACAATAAACTGCAAAGAATCGAGCAATCGCAGATAGAACCACGCAAGTACTTGATCATCTTTGTGACTTCAGAGGTCACAATACATGAGCGGCCAACAGTGTAAGCCAAGTGGTTATATATTCAAGATTTTTTTACGTTAATGAAATAACCAACGGCTTTCAAGACTATATGCATACAAAATGCTAACAAGTTATGAATTTACTTAAAACTCACCTCATCTTTATCTTTATCTCTGCTGAAAATTACAACACGTCCTCCCTTGTCACCCGTTGCAAGAAATTCTCCATCATCATTGAATTCAACACAGGATACAATGTCGGCTGAAAAAATAGAAACAAAAGGAAGTTTGGTTTAGAATTATAGTTAAAATAGTAAATTACTAACAACACAAATAAGATTTGGCCTTTTTAACCCCAATTAGTATCACAAACCGTAGGTTAGATGGTTCATATTCATTTTGAATTCCACCCCTTAAGGTCGTAAGGCTTGTTCCCCTTTCTTTACTTTCCTTTGATTCCCGACTACACAAATGAGTAAATTTATCATATCGTATGTAAAAAGTGCTTCCTACTACCAAACTGATTTTTTTATAATCCTAGCTGACATTGCAAAGTTAATATTGCATATAAACTCGATTTTATATGTGCTTTTAAATGCCACAAGGCCGTTACAAGACGATCGTTTTGATGACCAGAATCTACAATCAACTAGTTAAACAAAGAAAAATTGTGACATTTCTGGGTCACACGACTCATTCTGAATTATTATTATTGATATTTTCATTACCTTCACCTCTGCCAAACTGTTTGTCACCAACATTCCTGTTTTCTTTATAATCATTTATTTTTGTGAATTATGCTTATAGGGGTCAATATAAAATAACTATTAAAAACTGTTTCATAAGTCAAGGCTGCGAAAGGCAGTACCTTTGTTGTAGCTCGAATTATCATGCTACATACTTTTTTCACCGTTCAGAGCAGTGTATCGTCACGTCCCTATAGCGCCTCGCTTCCTACTTCCGTATAAAGGTTATACTAAAGGTTTTAAATAAGATGCTAGCTAAAAGCTTGATAGGAATGAACTTGAAATGATGATCCACGGTACACATGTATTCCCTTAAAATATTTTTACACTTACAAGTTCGTATTATTAGCACTCCTTTCTTGTAAATTAGAAGACCCATTTTAAATCTTTCGTTCACCTAAGCTTCTATGATAAATTAATCCTTTGTTTTATTGATGTAGCACATTCGGTACATCACTACAGTGATGGGTGGTTTTCAACCTGAATAAATTAAAAAATCGATGCTGCAAAGACACTTCTGGATACATTTTACAGTCTCAAACAATTTTGCTTTTTGCTGACAAATTTAAATCCTATTGTAGCACACGAATACGTTTTGCATAAAGCTGGCTATAACACTATTTAGTGGATGGGCGGGTAGTGGATACAGGCTGTAAGTTTCCCAATTCCCAATTTCAGAGAACAGCATAATCTTAAATTAAAAGGGTACCTTCGGTGACGTCGTCATCCAGAGCTCCTTTGACCTGTGAGAAGCACCATTGAATCTCTCCATTTCCTGGATTGAATAGGAAAGACATGGCATCTTCTGATGGATAACTGCTTCTTATTTTGTCATTGACATCATCCTCGCCAACTAGCACGGACATTTCCAGGTAAACCAAAAGAAAAGAAAATTATAAGAATAAACTAAAAAACAATCTCTCTGTCGTCCTCCTTGTCGTTGAAACGGTTGTGTTGATAATTATTTTTTTTCAAAATGAGAACAAAATTTAACGGTTGTTTTTTTTTCGGTTTTTCACTTTCTATAACGCGTATTTTGTAGTTCAGTTTTGTTGTATATAATTTTTTATGTATAATCTTGTTTCTTTCTTCTTGTACTCCCTTCCTCCTCTAAATAGCATAGCGTACACAGCCTCCTTAGGAGAAGATCAGCTACTTACTGCAGTAAAAGACAAGCTAAAGAAAAAGCAATGCAATGTAATGGCATGCAATGCAATGAAGGGAAAACGAAAGGAGCGACCTCCTTTACAAAAAGAGAATTGTCAAGATGTAATATTGTTGAGTTTTTGGAGGATAACAAAAACAGCAGCAGTATCATAGGTATTTTTTTTCACTCAACTTCAGTCCGTGGTTTTACTGACTGCGCAGGCATGTAACGTATATCACCATCATGTAAAAGGCAAAGGGGTGCATGAAACATGGATTGGATATGGCAGCACACACTTGTGGTACTTCGTGCATGCAATTCTGGATTTACAGCTACAGCATGAGCGAGTACAGTTTTGCTCAAACACACTAATGGTACTACCACAATTACGATACGGCTGTCCAAAAAATGCCTTTAAATACATATTCACATTCTTACTGAGAGTGTGATGTGATGGGATGTTTGACATGGGTTGGATGGAGAGGATACAGAGGAGCGCAATTATCATATTCATCATTGTCGTTAAAAGTATACTCCAGTTAAAATTATTCCATGTTTCCTCATGACCCATCGTCTTTTTTGAACAGTTAACATTAATGATCAACTTGATTTGGAGTTCTAATGAGAATATAAGCAGTGGGTTGAAATGTGGACGAATGGGCATAATATGTATGCAGCCTTAAAGGATTCCAAGGCTTCTTCTAAAGCTCTGCTTTTTAGCTAAGAATATGATATCCAGCTCATGCCATGCTATTTTCCATTTTTGCATTCCAAGTTCATGACACTGGATCTATCAGAAGAAGGGATATGATTAAGGGGATTTCGGATCAAAATCTAGAGACCCATAATTACTGACTTCCCTCTCATTTCCACTACCGTCTTTCGTAGTTTACTTGCAGTCCATACATTCTTCTTCCTTCATTGCTTCTGGGTGGCAGCATCACATCTTCAGCATATAGATTAAAGCATTGTGTCCCAATGAATCCAATGCGTTCATTCAGGGTATTGTGAGCAAGGAATCGCACTGAAACTGCATGGGAATGGCATAGAAAATGAGTCGCGGGAAGTATGCAAGTTTACAGCCCAACTGCATCCCTTAGTGTGTATGGTTGGTTCATGGTGATGTGCTAGAGCTATGCTACACACACACCACAGCTACGAGAGAGGATTATATAGTATATGGGCATAACGTTAATAAAAAATGAAATAAAATAAGATTGCTTAGTGCTCCTTCGTCTCCGTCCGTTTAAGAGTGGTTTTGTATGCATCAGCCTCCTCCTTTTATTTATTTACATAGTATTAATATTAGTACAACAACCAACCAACCAACAAAAAACATATTTTTAAGCATTGATCCTTTCCAACACCACCGTTAGAAATAAGTTGAGTAGATAGATGGAAGAATGAATATATAAAAAAAAACTTGTTAAAGTAGATAATATACATAATATTCAATGCAATATGTAATGAATCTGAAAACAAGTTGAAGTTAGATACGACGGAGCACAAAGAGGCCAATGGCATTATTTATTTGCATAATGTCCATAGTATGTCGTCACTCAATTTTTCTTGATGTTGTGATTCAAGAGAGAGAGAGAGAATCGAATCAACTTTGCAAATTCGCTGTTCATGTACTAAAATGGCAACTGAACTGATTACTTTTCATTAACTACACAAGACATCATTATGGTTATAGGGATAGGACATTGTATACGGCTTTAAAATAAGTATATTCATATATGCATTCAACGTGTACATATACATCGTTTCTCGCCATCGTTACTTGTACTTCACAATAAACATATCTATAGGTACTAAGCTGCTACGGACAAGCTGCAGCATCACCAAACTAAGCTTGTCATCATTTTTGCTTGCAATAAATAAGGTACAAGATGTGGGCATGCTTTTGTAAATTGCTTGCTACATGCTGGACCAAAAAGGTGATATTTTGGAAACTACAAAAAGAGGTATCTAAAAGAATCCCAAAAACAAATTAAATCTGAATCAATGACTAATAAGCAGTGACAAAAATGTATTTATTTGTTGCAGTATATATGCATTTGCAGAGAGGCATAATCTTGTTTGTTTATTTTATCTTGAAAATTTCCTGGGTGCAATATCAGTTTGGAAGTTATCGCCATATGAACTTTTTCGTCATGCACGCATATCCACATTCCACACACAAAGCATTCATTATCTATCCATGGTTCACCTTGTATGTTACAGATGAAAGTTGTTAATGAATACTGCATCCAAATATATTAAGTACCAGGAGGGTATCATTAAGTAATTGAGTCTAGCTTTGGCATTCCGTAGTGGTGGTCAATGGTGATAAAATATTGTCGTTAGCAAAGTATTTCCTGGGACGGTGCTAAATGATCCCCATTCTAATTTACTAACTGGATCAATGAATAAGTACAAAACTTCATGCTTTCTGCTGTGTAGTGTTGCTTATGTTATGAGTAGGCATGTAGGGAATCGGAAGAGGACACAAGGCAACCAAAATTTAGCTTTGTGTGTTTGTGTGCGTTTTGCTGAATGAGAGAACATGCTTCTAAAAGTATGTAGCCTATATTTCAAGCGGCATCAGCTTACTATAAGAAACATGAGCATATTTCATTCGAACCATTTTAAGCTATAAGAAGGAAGGTAAGAAAAATATTGTAAAAATGAAAGTCCACTGACCAACAGCATTGCCCCAATACGCTATAATAGAGAATACGACAATGCAGAGTTGCATAATATTTCTACTCGTATGCATGTCATCAAAAAAGATTTCGATGTTGATGTCTGCAAGTAGTCATCTTTTGGTTTCCATTCGCAACATAAGCTCATAATATCTCACACCGACTTTTATGTAGCATAATAATATGTATGTATGCATATATATTCATATGCACAATTATGATTCATCATTATAACGGTTGCTAAAAATAAAAGGACGACAAAATATTCAGGCAAAATGTTTCTTTTTTGAGTATTTCGCGCAAGACGTCCCTCTCCGAGTGTTTATCCAAAAGGGCAATATTGACAACTACATAGAAGACTTCAAAGGGAATGAAAAGGCTGCTTAACTTACACAATAACATGATTACTTATGTTGATATGTAACGTGCCTTTGAAAGAACTGAAAGAAGCATGTATCG
Organism: Orchesella flavescens; assembly: GCA_964034955.1. Taxonomy (NCBI): domain Eukaryota; kingdom Metazoa; phylum Arthropoda; class Collembola; order Entomobryomorpha; family Orchesellidae; genus Orchesella; species Orchesella flavescens. The sequence goes on from OZ035953.1 coordinate 28,564,160, forward strand.
TAACAACACATTACACGAGTAAATCACAAAAAAGACGAGAACAAAATTTTAGGGCCTAGTTGTGAGCACCCAGTGGAAGTACTTCAGTACGATTATGTTGGCGTATCCCTGTTGTACTGTTACAATATATGCTTTGTGTACCTATTGACTCGTTGCTTTACAAAACGGGCCAACTCACTCTGTCTGTCGGTCAGCTTGACAATGTGCATTAAATGGAAGTTGACTACTATTACTATTAAATACATTTATATCTCTGAAAATAAATTGTAAGATATTCATTGAAATTAACTAGGGGAAATCTAATCACTAACGTGGTTAAGCCTGCACTCACTCTATATTCTATGTATTACTAGACGACAGTAGTTCAATTCTCAGGATGATGTCACCTAAATAAGTTTTGTGACAAGCCAAATTCACTCGTATCCTGATTCGTCTTGCTCCCTGAAACCTTGTGTACATTCCGGTCTTCCAAATATCAAAGCTAAGGTGTCAATTTACTCAATATCCTAATAGAGTCAACCAAGAAGGTGAATGTGGAGCAAAGCCTATGGTAATACTTTTTTCGTATGACTACTGCATTTCTCGTTTGTATGTTTTCTCTCTGTGATCTGCTTACAACATGAAATATTCATTTGATGTTGAACATCACACTGATTGTGAGATTGAAATGGTGTAGTGTACTAACAGAATGTATGGTGAAAAAAATGGAAGTCACGGCCACTGATATATAACCTTCCACAGCAGTATCAAAGTCTGTGGGTGTTTAACTCTGGAGTAACGCAGATTGGAATACTATGTTGTACACTACATAGTTGCCTTTCATTCCATTTACGTCAACGTGTTAAGTCCAGCCAGAGACCAAGACCAAGTGTAAACGTTTCAATGCTTGACTTCATCTTCTTTTTGCTTACTTTATGGAAAGGGATAGAATTTTTTACCGTCTTTGATTGATGTTCCCCTCTTAAGAAAAGTACAACATTACACGAAACCATGTTACAAACGTGATGTGATGAAATTGTTGTTATGCAGAACTTGGACGGTTGAAGAAGCTTGATGAATACAGAATGCTATAAATAGTAAAATTATGAAAATATGTGCAATCTTAAATCCTAATTATAGAGCTTCTAGAAATTAGATATTTCTGACACCTGTTGAATATCAAATTCCCTTCTACAATTCCAACTTCTTTTGATAGAAACATGATTACGTAGCGTATTTTAAGTATTTGTGGACGCAAGCTCAACGACAAATCGATGTGTAAGGTGGGAGTCGACTAAGTAAGTAAGTTGTACGCTTTCTTTTCTTTTTGAGTACTAAAGCTGCATACTTTTAGTACTTCCCGAGTTTAAGTATCCATGCTACTCAGGTGTTTGTTTAATCGATATTTGACGGAAAGATTCATTTATTGTAAACTTATGATACATAAATATTATTACATGTAGTTGCAGTAAACGTGATAAAGTAAATTTCTAAGATAATATATAGCTGATATTCCTAATACACAGCCAACTTACTAAACATTTATGAGGTTTGGGAGTGCTAGCATGGTGATAAGCGGTTTGTGTATGAATGCAGTCCGATGACCTTTTAAACCTTAAATCATCGTCTGGCTAGCTAAGAATGTATGCATATTGATTGAAGGTATCACATCCGTCGATAAAGACACAAATGTTGGAAAGCTGTTCAAACAGTTCATCACCAAATGTAGATATGAGATTAGTAGAAATATCGCGTGTCATAAATTTAAATAATCGTCCCACTACTTCTCTCCTTAGTTGCTAGCATTCCTTGATCAGAAATTATACTGATTTTCTCCACTAGTTAATAGTGCACAGCATACACTTTTAAATACATACATAAGCAAGTATCTTAAGCCCGGAGTTAAGTCGCTTTGCTTGCATGCCTCACAACACACATAAGCTTTATTCCATTCTGTACTGGACAAGTTTCCTTTTCAGATCCTCTACAATGCTACTATACTTTCCTGATATTAGCTTACATGGCAACTTTTAGGATTGCGCTTTGTCTACTTACTTATGTTCTTGCTTGTTAGTGGGCTGTCAGATAAAAGCGATATATCTGGTTCCTTGAGAAAGTAACCAAGAAATACGTACATAACAACTTACGTATAGAACGGTCTTGTGTAAATGATATTACATTTTTGTTGAGGCTTCTCTTTCTTTTGTATTGCATTTCATAGATACCAAGATGCATTTAGCTTAAGCTGTTTTATGCTAGTGAGATAAATGATAAGCTGTTTAAAAATAAAATCGTAGCACAGCATTCTCAGCAGTTGATGGAAAACACTGCCTTACATTGGCCCCCATATGATCATTGATGGTTTGGTTGTTGAAAGTTAAGTGTGATGAAGCTTCTCCACAAATTTATTCTTTTAATTCAGTAAAATAAAAAATTCTAGCATCATGAGTTATTTTCGACCAGTAACAATCATTCAAAGAAATGGTTGTAATATTAGATTGTACTCAACAGTGCTAAATACCGAAGTCCTAACGCAACAAATTAAAAATTTTGACGACATTCCTGGTCCAGTACGACTTCCATTGCTCGGAAATGCGTTGTACTATAAATCGGGTAGGATATTTTTTAAGTGTTGCATTGTTCAAGAAAAATATTCAAATGTAAACACTTTAAAATTTTGTGGTTTTAATGTATTGTACTAGGGATATTTAAAATATCTGAGTACCACAATGTACTGCGCCAACTACATGAGAAGTATGGACCAGTTGTGCGTCAGGATATCGGGAGTAGAACTGTTATTCATGCATTTGATCCCGATGATGTTAAAAACGTGCTGAATTCAGATGGAAAAATACCGATTGTGCCTCCGCTACAAGAAACCACTAAACTTTATAGAGAGAAACGTGAGCTTTCACCTGGACTGGGTAACACGTAATGCTTGCATACTCTATAGATACAAATAAATTGGAAAACTTATCGTATATATTTTCCAATTCTTATCAATTTGATGAAACCATATGTACTATTGAACTATTGTGTTTAAAAGCTCATTTTCGTTACAACCATCTAGTCCTCGTCTAATGGATTCTGTCTAAAATTCATAGAAACGGAGATGAGTGGTATAGACTTAGAAAGGCTGTGCAAAAAATGATGCTTCGTCCCAACGAAGTCCACTACTACCTCCCTTTTGTAGACACTGTGGCAAAGTCATTTGTTGAAAAGATAGAGTTCTGTCTAGACGCAAATAGAACTTCATTGGATCTACGGGATTTGGTCGCCAAGTGGAGTCTTGAATGTAAGTGCCACTTTGGCTTCAAAGGGATTTTAATAATGCTTTCCCGTATAATATTTATTGCTGTACACAACATAATGTATTTTGCAGTCAACCTACATATTTGTTTTTATACTCCAATGACCTAAAACCATTTGCCTGGTGCATGTTATAGCATTTATTCCTTCCAGTTCCCAAAACCTACAAAATTTTTATTGAGCAATATTATTTTACAGCCGCTGGAATGGTTTGTTTTGAGCGGAGACTTGGAGCATTGGACAAAAATGAACAATGGGCAGGAGCAATGGTTAACGCGAATAAAATCATTTTTACTCTTGGAGGTCATTTAAAACATTCCCTACCAGTCTTCAAATATATCATGACTCCAAAATGGAGAAAGTTTTTGGAGGCAGAAGATTTCTTCTATTCGTAATACATTAAAACTTTCATTATGCATAGTCTGTTAAGCCTATATAACTGCTCTGGATCACTTGCTTTGGCATAAAGAGATATACGAATGGCCAACTAATTTTTTTATGTTAATAGAAATGCCTCAAAAGTTATTGGTGAGTCAGTTCAGCACATTTCTGACCTTGAAAAGTCCGGCAAACTAAAGGAAGGTCAATACAGCTTCATAACATATTTGCTCTCACGAGAGGAATTGGGTTTGAAAGATGTTTTCATCATTACGCAATCTTTGTTTGGAGATGGATTAAGCACGGTATGGTATAATTCACACTAGAACATTTTTATGCATACACTTTATGTTCTACTCCCCAAATGCAACGTTTTTTTAGACCACTCCAAGTTTTATGTTCAACCTGTACTGCCTTGCAAAGCATCCAGATATTCAAACTAGAATATTCCAGGAAATAAAACAAATTGTTCCGTTGGATGGATCAATTACCGTGAGCATGATTAATCAGTTACGCTTATTAAAAGCGGCCGTAAAGGAGACATTCAGGTTTAATAATAGTTTATTAATAATATTTCAAACATAAAGTATTGATTTATTACAGTGATTGTTAATTGTCACAGATTGTACCCAAACGGAACAGAAATATCAAGGATAACGCAAACTGATCTGATAATTGGAAACTATCGAGTACCCAGTGGTGTAAGTAGTTGTTGTGGATTACGACATAAATCACATTACAAATGGTTTGATGATATAATCTAGTTTATTACTAATATTAAAACATATATTGATTATGGTTGCAGACTCATGTTGATTTAAATCAATTTGTTCTCTTTCGTTCACCAAAATACTTTCAAAATCCTAATGAATACATTCCGGACAGGTAATATCAGAGATGCGTATAGTTTGTTCATTCATATTATGTTAAAAAATGAAGCTGGCTATCAGGTACAGCGTACATTGAATGTTTATTATTATGTATGAAAAATAGATGGCTGCGTGAAGATCAAAGTGAGGATAATCTTGCTACACATCCGTTTTTGATGATCCCTTTTGGTCATGGAACTCGCATGTGTGCAGGTCGACGATTTGCTGAGCAGGATATGTACACAGCACTGACTCGCATCCTGCAAAGATATCATTTGGAACTTTCTGATCCAAATGAGGAAATGGAACAAGTCTACGAGACGCTTTTGTTTCCTAAAAATCCATTGAAAATTAGGTTCATCCGACGAAAGTAAGAAGTTTTTTTTTTAAATCTTGATTTCAGCAAGATGCGATCATTATGATCGTTTACGCAGGAAATAACTTATACGAGTAAATAAAATTGATTTGTTTATACAATTAATGATTTAAAAGATTCACAAATCTTGTTTATACTAACTATTTTCATAATGGAAAAAAAATGGCAGTTGTAGAGGACATAAATCCAGAGTTTGTTCCTAACAGACCTTCATATAATTCAGCATGAAGTCTTACGAAACGTAAGTTATAAAATATTAATCTGTAATCTGTATAATTCATATATATATTATTTCAACAAATTATCATTTATCTTTCAAAATCTCTTACAGTAAAAATTAAAAAATTATAATAATTGAATGATGTCAAGACGATAAGGAAGGTATTTAAGTTGTCCGCTTATTGCTATACCGTACCAATACTATACTTCTAACTGATTAAACTTAATATTATGAAATTAACTGAAAGGTAAATTGAACATGTTCCATGAGAGTCATATTGTAAAATAAGATAACATATGGATACGATTCTTACAATCAGTCAGTGCTCTGACCCCTAATTAGGCCCCCTGCTTGGACCCCTAATTAGGGGCCCGGGACCTCTAATTAGGGGTCCAAGCAGGGGGCCTAATTAGGGGTCTGAGCACTGACTGACAATTGCGATGCGATGCCATTACAATGTGATCTGATATCAGATCAAAAACAAAACCTATCGTAGCAGTACCCCTTCAACGAACCTAATCATCATCCTCGCTATTTTCCAATTCTTCGTTCTCCAATCCTCCTCACTGTTTGCCTCGTCTACCCTCCGTTGTTATTTTATTCGTCTTCCTCGCTGGTTTCTTCTTCTTCTTCCTCGCCGTTAAAGGCTTAAAAAATACGGATATTATATATAATATTATATATAATGTATGACTATAAAATGTTTTTAACTCCAATCTCACTCACATTTTCGCATAGAACTATTATTATTAATTACAGTAAACAATGTGATATCATACCTAATGCTTTATTAAAGTGGATTGCAACGATGTGGCACGTCACGTCTTCAAAGGAGACACTCTTGTCACAGTAGGGACACTTAATGGTGTCAACTCTTCTCCCCGGGTCATGCCGCATCCGGTAGTGCAAAAAAAGCTTCTTGGTGGCGTCTTCCGCGTCCCTCGTTCCTGTGAGGACTGAGAAACAGACGACACAACGTGGTCTGTTATGCTCGTTGAAGCAATCGAGAGCTTCTCCAGTTGTTTCAAATTTCATCATTGTCATCTTCGTCGTCCGTTTCTTTTGACTTCTTCGCTTTACCAGCCGCTTTTTTGGGGGGGTTGCTGTCGTTTCTTACCCCCGGCTGCGACGCCATTAGTTTTCTTGACACGTGCTGCCTTTCCTCTTTTCGTCTTAATTTCTAAGCCCGAATCCTTGTCAGGCTTTTTCTTCTGAACTGGCTTGAGAGCTCTGGTACTTCGACGACGAGATACTGGAGTAGTGTCCATTTCTTCGTCGTCGGAAGTAGGCTCATCCTTATACACCACCTCCAGCTTGGCCTCGGGCATGACGTCCATTTCTTCTTCGTCGGAGGTAGGTTCATGTTTACACACAACCTCCACCTTGACCTTGGCCTTGACAGCACTCTTACGTGCAGGAGGCATTATTATGCTTGCCTGCTGGCACTTGACAAATAATTTTCCTGTAACAATCAAGCAATAAAAATCACATCAACAAGGGAAAAACTGACGATTATTTACTTAAATATCCTTACAAGTCACACATCCTTGCTTGCTAGTAAAACAAATTATAAGCCCACACTTCACGTCACCATCAACAAATCAATCAATCAACAACTTACCGGTAGTAGATAATAACGTGTACGGCGAGTGTAAAGTGTACAACACTAATGAAAGTGCTGAAATCAAATATTGCTTTTGTAGTTTCTACTTTTTTTAACTAATAGAACAGCCACCTTCACTTCCTGACTGCTTCTCTCTTCTACGCCTCTCTGATCACTAACCACTGACTTTTCCTTGAACCGAACTGAACAACTGCTAGCAAAGTATTTAGGCAAGATCCTCGACTACCTCTGTTTATATCCCCACAACCACTTTAATTTTTGGGATGAGGATGACGATGAACGAACGAGAGCACAACAACAACGCTAACACTTTGTGCCTTGATTTAGTTATGAGCAATATAAAAGCACCGTGGTTTCTGTAAACAAAGGTTTTCTTTATTCCACTCGATCCAGTTTTCCTTCCGCTTCATGGGCTTGCTTAAGCAAAAGTGTTCATCGAGAAGAGACAGCTCAAAACCCATGCATTTACTAGTCAAGTACGGATAGTAATTCTAAAGGCAAGAGAATGAAGGACAAAATGCATCCCAGCTCCAGCAGTACCGTCCTTTACTTTATGCATAGGGATACGAAGGTGGGTGGATTTTGGATCTCGGATGCTTTTTCAACACATCCAACACCCAACAACATGAGATTTAACAAAAGTGCCCGTGCAGTGGTTTGGATAGGATTTGATACATAGTACTGTATGCAGTGGGTACGCATATAACAAGATTAGGATAAAAATGACCCAAATGCAACAAAGAAACAAAGCTGCTTGCTCATAATATATTTTTATAGTTATACAGAAGAACCAAAACGCTTTGGATTTGGGTAGTCTAAAAATAATGTCCTTTCTCTGCTTCTTTGTGTCATGATCAATCCCATTTCCAGTGACCATACAGTAAACAACATACCATACCAGTTGTCGAGTCTTTAGACTTCTTGTGTTTTTAATGTTTTAAAGCTGTAAAAGCATGAATGAATGTGCCTACGTTTCAGGATTATATGGGGAAGATGAAGAAGATACACTTAATGCTTCCATAATTATTTATCTCTTGATCTCTTCTCTTTCAAAGGGTAAGTCTTCTTGCGTCCTTATCCCTCTTGTATGTACTGGCTTGGCTGTCCACAGATAACAAAATAACTTATGCATTTAGTGAGGGATAAATAAGCTCATTACAACGAATGTGTTGTACGCACTACACTCACTTCGTAAGTAATATTTTTATGTTGGATTTTTATGTGACTGACTTCCAATCGCCATGCCATTATGGATGGCTTTCTTATGATGATATGTATGTCAATAGTTGAAATCTGAAACCCAGCTTAATACCCGTATTCTTTGTTCTGGAGGGGTTTGTTCTGTTGTTCCTAAGCATGTCCAACATATCTTGTAGAGCTTGTATTTATGCAATTTGCGAGTTTGATGCGTTTCAACTGGCTAAGACATAAATGAACTACATATTTTACATGGTGGGATTTGGAGTTTTAATTTCATGGAATGCGCACGGCCGACCATGGATGATGAGTATGAATTCTCACGTCTTTTACATACAACATAGAAATGCTAGGCTAAGCGTACTTCAACTTTGCTTAAGCCACTTTATAGAGCATATGTACCTTCAACCTTCGAGATCTCCCGCATGGAAGAATAAAGTATAGCTTATCTTAAATGATTTTTATCAAACGTTTTGTAATTGTTTGTGGGATTGAAGAAAACATTTTGGCGGTTCTCACATCCTGCGATGTATCAGCGTTATAATTATCTGCATAAAATATGAATTCAAGTAAGAAACACTACTAAACCTAATATCATGTACAATATATAAAACAACGAGGTTATATACATGCACCAAACATTTTGATACATATGTAAATGCGTTCACCAAAATACTTTCAAAATCCTAATGAATACATTCCAGACAGGAAATATCAGAGATGCGTATAGTTTGTTCATATTATGTTAAAAAGAGAAGCTGGCTATCAGGTATAGCGTTCATTGAATGTTTATTATTATGTATGATAAATAGATGGCTACGTGAAGATCAAAGTCAGGATAATCTTGCTACGCATCCGTTTTTGATGATCCCTTTTGGACATGGAACTCGCATGTGTGCTGGTTGACGATTGCTGAGCAGGATATGTACACAGCACTGACTCGAATCCTGCAAGGATATCATTTGGAGCTTACTGATCCAAAGTCTATGAGACGCTTTTGTTTCCTTAAAATCCATTGAAAATTAGGTTTATCAGACGAAAGTAAGGAGTTTTTTTTTAAAATCTTGATTTCAGCAAGATACGATCATTATGATCATTTACTCAGGAAATTAAGTGAATTTTGCACGCATGTACTCGGATTTGTTCATTGATTTAAAGCTAAGTATTGTTATTTATTACAGTTATGATTATTATAATAAATGCAATCACATTCTGATTTGTTTTAAATATTTAAAGTCGAATGCTATTTAATTTCGTATCCTTGTTGTAAATCGTAAGCTGCCTAAACGTCATGGTTTGGACTTGATGCGTATAATTCTAAAAACTCGTAGCGAATTGCACTTTTAAACTCATTTCGAGCTAACGCTATTGCAATTATACATTTAAATATAGTGGACCGCCGATGGAAACTTCTTATAATGAAGTGTCAACGTAACTATTTACCGATTAAAGTTAATTCCACGTTCAAAAAAGAAATAGCAATTTTTGGTAATTTATTTATGGACATTGCATTGCATTGAAAGGACTAAAAATCACTGTATCTCCCTCATTGGTGCGCATTAGGGGACACAATCATTTTAGCACGCTCTTTCTTCACAAATTCTGCCGCAGATTTATCCCACTGTCGACTTTCCAGCGTTTGAAGAGTAATAGAGTTAGGCTCCTTCGGCAAGGTCAATGGCAAATTCTTTTGAGGAAGATCTTGAAGCTTGGTATCCGACGTAGTAAATGGAATGGATTCAAGAGGTAGGAAACATTCTCCTAGAAAGTCATTTCTTCCAAACAAATCATGGTCCTTTAGTGTAAACATGATAATGCCTCCTGTGGACAGCTCATCCGCACTGAGTGGTCTACAATTATAAGAAATGTTTTTGTTTACTGGATGCGTACAAAATAGTGTCCAGAGAAGACAGTTTTATTATGCCCCACTTACACTGAAAATATTTCATCGAATAATGGGAAAAGAGTTTTCTTTTTAATTTTCGTTTTGAATATTGGTGCCGATGGGAAGAATTCTTTTGGCACAAGTTTAACTTTGACATAAGGATCACATTGACCTAGACAAAAAAACACAGATCAAGAGTTTAAGTTAAAAGAACAATTGCAACTTTCTTGCATAAATACCATAGACATGAAATGTAACTTACCATTGGTGTCATGTGGTTTGAGATTCCTGGCGTTTAACAACTCAATTCTCAACGTGCGAATGTCTTCACAGTAATGAGCACGTATGGTAAGAGATCCCAAATCAGACGTCTTAGGAGTCTTCTGTGACTGCGCCTTGTTCCTGTCCTGATAATACTTTAAAATTAGCTCAGTTGTCGATGCACCATAAAATCCTATTAATTTCTCGATTTCTTGGATGTTGGAATTGTAAACTAAATCAATTTTTGCTGGACCCTCTGGATAAAAGAAATTAATGAGAATCTGAAGCATTTGATGAATCTGCTTGAAAAAACTTGGTGGCCTTCTCTTCTGCAAAATCAAATATAAATTTATATTAGCAACAGGACTGCAGCAGAATTGCATAAATAGAGCATTTATAAACAGCTTACCTCAATGTTCGTAGTGATTAGGTATCGTAAAGCCACAGATGCGTTTTCCCAAATGATAGCAAATACTTTATCGAACGTGGAAGGAGTCAGTTTATTGTTCAGTTTGATTAGGTTCTTATCGAGATATTTTACTAGTTTTTCCACACCGTATTCTTCAGAATCAGTCTCGGAGCCTTCCAGAAGAAGCTTTTGAATGACAGGTCGCATCTGCATAAACATGATATAACCTTGTTAGTTACATTCATCCTTTGTTGCAAAATAAAACATATATTTGCTTTAAGACATAGTGAAAGACTTACCTTTAACCCAACCTTTTCCAAAATGTCAATGATTTTGTTGTTGATATTTTCATTTGCATTTTCCATCACAGTTATTAATGTTCTTCTGCATTGATCTGCTACTGATGGCCCATTCTTCACTCCAAGCTGCTCAATAATGCTGTTCATTCCCAATTTCTCACTAATAGGCTGCATTTCTTCAGCTACCCGTTCAATGTTGTTGATTGCAAAGCAGAGCTCGTCAGAAATGTGATACTTTTCATCTGCAATTTTTTCCATTTCTTCTACCTTTTTGCACATCAAGTCTGCATAGAAAATGGTACACCTACAAAGATCCTGGTAGACAAAAAAACAAGAGTCATAAAAATTCCGTCAGAAGGAAAATGGATTTTGCGAATTGAGAGTATCAACTTACATCAAGGATTTTGGCAATAAACGAATAAGAACCCTCTACTTCTGGCCATGATAACTGATTCCAAAAAATTTCAATCTGAAAACAAGAGGATGATTTATAAGTTCTTAACAAGGTCGAGTACCATTTCATGTAAATATAATTGAGTAGGACAACGTACTTGATGGAAAATACTGGCCGTGTCCACAGCAGATGTGGTAATTTTGTTAAAGTCATCTAAAGGCTTTAGAGTGTCCAGCTCCACTGCTCTTCTAATGCGATTCATTGCTTTGAACCATGCTATGTCAAGCCATTGTGCAACAGTAGTGTGAAACCAATTGTGAAATGTGCCATAAATGCAAAGGTCACTCGTGCTACCCTGCACCTTTGACGAAAGGCTACAAACATTTAAATATTCATAAAGTAAATTCATTAAATAACCCTTTTGATCAAAGCCTATAATTGTTCATTCTTATATTTAATTGACAATTGACAACTTACTCTGCAAACTGTTTGACAGCTAGATACAACTCAAACAGTGCTGTTCCCATTGAGACGTCCTTGTCTTGACAGCAGCCATCATCATTTTTTAAATCTAAAGGTTTTAGGCTTCCGCATACTTCGGCTACGATTGGCTTTACCATTTCACAGTACTAAAATATTCCGGTAAAAATAGAACAAGTTGTGAATTGATATAGGTAAGTATTAATTAAAAATCAGATCATTGATGCATGTCAACATAACACACAATCCATACCTTTTCATCGTAAACTAGGTAAGTTATGTCAAAATACTCCACACCCAATAATCTAAACAATAAATAATGAAACATATTTGTTTTCGTTTTCAGTTGACTACTTCGCTTAATATGTTTATAAATACACCCTTTTCAATCAGTGAGATATACTGTACAGGAGAGCATATGTATATACTAATTATGTAGCCTTCAACTTACTCTTTAAAAACAGCGTGATGCATGTCAAGACTCTTCCGCAAGTCGGCGATGAGTAACTGTGCAACTTTAATCATGCGCTCCACTTCCGACTCTTCCGAGTCTGGGCTAAACTGAGCAATGCCAGTAAAACTGAAAGAACAATATGTCTAATTATTAAATCTGGAATCAGTTGTTTTTTCATATAAAATTAGTAACCGACAACATTTATTTGATGAACCTACAATTCATTTGCACCACGAGAGATTGCATTTTCCGTCCGTTCAATAATGAAATCGACAGTGACCTTCGACTCAAATTCATTTCCCATTTTTGGCTTAGCTGTGAGATATGACTTTAACAATTCCAGTGTCCTGTAGAATTATATAAGGTTTAGTAAGCTTGCATATATATCCACAAGAGCATTATGCTGAAATATATAATGCTACTAATGGGTAATGTGAGATTGAACTTACTTCAGCATGTAATACACTTGAGACGTAACATTGGTACTGGAAATAAAGTACTGATGTATATTCCGGAAGAAGTTGACAAAGTTTTCAATTAACTTTTCCGTTGAGAACCAAAATTTCCGTAGCTGAAATCAAATGAATTTCAACCATTAACATAACGCCAACGCACGGCATAAGCTCTAAAAATATTAAGTTTTACCTCGTCATCCCCAAGGGCCTGAGCCTTTACATATTGAAAAATGGTTTGTAACAGCGTCGGAAATATTTTTGCATTAAGCGGATGTTCACACTGGACTCTAGTATACACAAGATATTGTGCTACATCGATGTCTTTTTTTGTTAGTCCGCCTTGAAGTTCCAAGGTCTTCAAGATAAATGCAGATTTGTTACTGAATCGTCCTTCCCATTTGTGAGACTCAATGTTTTCCTCATCAAGTTCATGTACAAGCATTAAATGGAGAACATGCCTGTACTCCTGGGCAGCAACTTTCTTCTCTCTTTCTGCACCGAGTGCCATTTTCAGGTGAATTTCACCTTTCTTTTTGTGTCCATTTCCGCTCCTACTTTCTAATCCACACCAACGGTCTATTCCTTCCGTTGGAAGATCCTGTGCAATTAGTGGTTACCAAATTTTTAATGTCTTTCCAATTATAAAATGTTTCCAATTTAGTAATAAATATTTATAAAGAAACCATTTTATGTAGTTGCAGATCATTTATCATACATACCTTAAGGGGAATTTTGAGACACCCTAAAAACTCATGGCTTTGCTTCCCTGTAGATGCTGTCAAAGCAATTTCTTTCATTAAGATTCTCAAGCCTCGGGTTGACTTCACTTCACCAAATCTCCTCATTTTATCTTTCAATGTTTCCTCTGGATCATAATCCCTGTTGATTTAGAATTAAAAGCAAGTTTCCATTAAGTGTGTCCCATACTTACTCAACGCTGACTCTATGGCATGCATATTGCATACATAACGATGAAAAAATGCTCAGATTTGTATATACTGCTGCTATTTTGCAAGCAAATCTAAGCACAATAAAGTAATATAGCATGCTTATTCTCATTTGGTACAATACTAGCTATCGTCTGAATTACTTGTCACTCATGCCTCTTCTCTTATATACAGCGTACATTCCCATATATTATGCATGAGCTAGTGGTTCACTGTTGCTGTTGGATAGCATCCAAGCTGCATTTTCAATTTAGGGCTAAACTGCATAACAATTGTGCCACTAACATAAAAGCCCGTGGAGAAAATGGAATAACAGCCTAAATGAAGAATAAACGTACGCCAAAGTGATGTAATATAATGCAAGAAGTACAAATTGTGATGAGCCTCAGAGAAGTTTTGCATGCATCTTTTTGTCAACTAATATTTCATTTTGAATTAATAACGACGTTCCTCATTGAGCAGATGTACAGACACAAAAATGTTGATCGGATAATAAATATAAACTTTTAGTGATACACTAGTTGCTAGTAAATTGTGTATATATTCATGTATATATTTAATATAAACCTAGCAAGAACTTGTTTACTTCATCCACTCAAAGGAACGTCGCAGTACATATCACACTACCTAAACATGAAAGCAGAGATTTTCATTGAACTCAAAGATCATAAAAAATTTGACTTACCACACTTCAATGTGCAGAACGTCTTCTTGGGAGTTGGAAACTGGTCTGTAAATAATGTAAGCAGTTAACGCTGACCTTTTTCTTGGAAATAAACATGGAACTATCATATTTCCGTCAGGCTGACGGACAATTAATTACTTACAATGAGAAATACTCCCTCCACACAGGGTTCAACGTTTCAGGTTTCATGGAAGTATTATGTTTACTTCTTGGTGAAACAAAGATCGTGCAAAATGGATCACTTAATCCTATACAAGATTAGCATAAATGAGAAGGTTGATCCAAGAAGGAAGGATGTACATACATATGAGCTTTTCTTTCTATTTCTTTTCTTTTTACCATTGACATCCTTTCCTTTGAGACCCTTCGCTTGCACCACTTCCAAATTGAGCACCAACGGCGGTGCCTGCTTTTCCTTGGCATTGTCCAACAATTTGGCATGTTTGTCATTGTCTATATGAAACACTTGCTGAAGATGTGCAATGAAGCCATCAGTTTCGGATTGATTATCACGGAATCCTCGAGGATGGACCAAAGCGTAAAGAATTTCACTATATAAATCATCAATCTGTCAGAGGGAAAAACACAAAAGGTTCTTTTAATTCAAATGCCTTTTAAAACACATATCACATATATGTACAAGGTCGCATGTCATATATGTACATATGTATGTTTATGATTGGAAATGAGATGCGATGACTTTTGAATTAGGTATCTTCTAATGACTAATGACTCCCTAGCTACTGTCTATGATAGTGTAAAAATCAAAAAGCACAATTAATTTGGAAAGGGACAAATCCGCCATCCATACAGTCACTTTTCGTCTCAGTGTAGTGCAACCATCCTCAGAATTTAGTCGGTTTGCTGCAAAACTTCTACGGAGTATTTTTAACCGGCTCATTTCTAATTATTTTAGTGATTCCAAATTTCAACACATGTAATTATAACATGTGCACAAACACAACTTTTCCGTAGGGAAATTTTTAGCCTAAAAATCACAAAATAACTTTATTCTCTTTGAATGCAAATAAAGTTCACACTAGACACCAAGTCAGTCAATGAGAGAGAAAAGTGGGAATATCCTATTAATTACAAGCAAATAGGATACACGTCTTTTCTATTAATCACAAGTTTTACTCTCAAAGATTTCAAAGAAAGTAGTCCCAATTTCACAATCCCACTGCCCTATTTCGCGATCAACACGCATTTGCAACTTTGCTAGCATTTCAGAGTTCTGCACTCTGGGATAAATGTATTCCCATGTTAATTCAGGAAATGTCTTTCTTTATGCTGCCGAGAAATGGCAACTGGCAACATCAGGATCAGGAGCTGTTCTTTCTAAACTTCCTTGAGAGACGTTGAACGACACTGACTATATATACCAGATTAGATTCTTTCCCTGCATAGAAAATAAAGGGTGATGCTGATGTGATGCGCTACACTACTGAATAATGTAGCATGAAAAACCATGAAAATAGAATTCACCTTTTTCTATATTAATACAATATATGAGTGCAGCTATACTTATTGGCGAAAAAAATTAGTGCAACTGATTCACATTTCCTTGATGCATGCAGAAACCAAAGTAGGTATACAGCGTGTGTGTGTGTGGTAGTATGTATATTTATAAACACCAAAAACTGAAAACGACTCAGAAACAGAACTCTGTGATGAGAAGTCACAATTCTCAATGCAATCTTCCGTTCTAACTCATTATACTACTGTATATTTTAGCGAGTAAAAGGACTTAAAGCTAATTTTAGTTGGCGTACACAAACACATATGAAGCAAGAATACATGGAAAAAAGAATTGTAGATGATCACAAAATAAGGGAAATACGACCTTTGTTGTCCCCATGGTGGAGGTATGGTCTGGCTTCCATCCACTGCTCAATCTGAGACTAAAATCGGTCTGTGCATAACGCCACCACACACTTACTTAAGGAGACTAACTTTGAGCATCAATTGAGTTTAATGATGAGCTTCATTAAAACAAGTTTAAGGGGTTGTAATGTCATATCAAGTGAAATAAAGTAAATACAAGAGAGAATCTGACAGAAGTGTGGACAGAAAAGTATAAACTTAAGTGGCTGTGCTTGGTCTTCACTATTCGTTTTTCCTATTAAATGCGACCATGTTACGCATTAACATTGTAATTCATCATTCATGAGTTTGAAATAAATGGGAAGAGAAAAGAGTAAAAAAGACTTGGGAAAACAGACGCTGGATATATCTAGAGAACATTTAACATAACGTTTTTAATGGACAATAAGTATACTATGGTGCAAGATAGGAATGCATTTTCTTTAAAATTTGAGGTACTATCATGATTCAGCCTGTCACTGGTTTGTTTAATAATTTCGGTAAAATGTTTACTTATAGATTCTCAGATTGTGTATTTGTTCAACAAAGTTTATTTCCCTGTAGCACTAAAAATGAATTTAAATTTATATGATGAATGAAAGCATAATGAGAGCTGCAGACCTTGACTTGTCACTATGCATTTAGCTACGGCGTAACTTTGAGACTTTGACCAGAAAACCGAAGTGAGTGTGTATTTTATATTCATTCTTCTCGAGATGTCTACATATTGACAGCAACTGATAATATGAGAAGAGAGAGAGAGATGTGCGCAAGTCTGAAGTCATGCATTGTGCTCATATACACAGACATTTTTAATTTATATCTGCACAAAATAAATCGGTGCTTCCGGTATATGCTAAGTACAGTCGGCATATATGAATGAGATTTGCTGGATGTCTATTTGAAGTCTTCAAGTTGCACTGCAATATTTTTGGGTGGCGTACATGCATACATCATTTAACATTTTGATTCGTCCTTTATACATATCTGCCTGCACTGTGTGATCTACTCAAGCACGTCATTACTTCCATTAAGGGTGACATTTACGAGATTGTGTTGGTTAGGTTACCTTACCCAATTTATTTCTTACTCTCTGTTCTGGTTACTCAAACCAAGTAGGTGGCTATATAATCCTAGATTTATGAGATGCTATCAATTATATTTACGTAATAATTCTTCAACCTAATTGTAGCTGGTATCTGAAATATTGAAATTTGAAAAGCACTTACATTCCAACCGCCTAGAGTTGGCCACAACTGGTCTGCGAGTTGTCCATCCACATCATCTGGCTGAAACTGAAACTCCTGTATTCTTTTCTTTTCACTGTTTTCATATGAGATCCGAATAGAAGAGAACTTCTCAAAGAAATCCTCGTTGCCATCATGGTCGGTGCTGTAACACAAGCAAGTAAATAGTTTGTAAGGTTGGTCGAGGTAGTGGTGTAGCGTGCAATTTTTTTATCAATGGTTGAAAATGAAGCAATCAAAGCCATTTTTGCATTAACCAATTTCGTTTTTTACCATTTATGTCTTCTCTCCACTTTACGCCGTAATAAAGTATCTGCAAATTTACTCAGGAGATTACTTCCTGGTGTAGATGCTTCTGTGATAATCATTTTCACCAATAAATCACTAACTTTCCTGTCACTAAATTAACGAACTGAAACTTTTAGTTTGTTCAACTGCGCTTTGTATGCGAATAACGCAAAGACAAAACAAAACTTCACTGTGAGACTTTCCTCTTCACGAAATCAAATCATTTAAAAAATTACTTAAACCAACCTTCATAGTTTCTAAACAAATTCTATTTGGTTTGTTACTTATTCGCTTCGTTTAAAGTTTCTAGAACCAGGTAGGATTATTTGTTGTACATCAAGCAACTGCTTGAAACAAATCACTTGTGCCACACGACAAGGCAGTGATTTTTTTAAAAGAAAAGCCGGAACTTGAACATATCTTCTAAAAATTCTACAACAGCTCTCAAGCTTGTGTGCCACTTTATGCACGAAATAACAACGTTTATAAGAAGGTGCATGATACAGAATAAATTAGCTGCTAATAAATTCTGTGACTTATGTATAAGTACATTTTAATATCGTACCTAGAGTTCACTACAAAGAAATGTTTGACGCGAGGCTTCAATGAAAATATGTATGCATGTTAAGTAAACATGTAACAATATGCAAGACTTGAAATGTCAGCGTGACGCATCATTGCCAATATAATAATCGCAATCTCACATGAGTCAATTTGCAGGTAGTTGATCAACGTTTCATCTTATAAAGACTCAATTGGTTTTTCATGCAGTAAGTATATATATAGATCGTGTGTGTATTCATTGCGGCTAATATACAATAAAAAGTGTTGATATTCATGAAAGATGTTTAATCTTTGTAAGCAACAAAAGTCTTTGTTAGTTCATTTCATAGCTATAGTCCATGCTGGTACGAGAAACGGAATAATGTGTGAATTAATTAGCAGCAGTTCTACTGCACCATAAAGCACAAATAGCCAACCATGTACCTACATATATTCTGTATTCAGTTAGTGTTAATAGCGTTTAACTTGAAATAAAGCGTTAGACAGCTTTTCTAGAGTTTGCACTCTCTCGAATGTATTTCGAGCTACTTGGTTGCATTTAGTATCAGAGGCATGCTAAGTGAATGATTATGTCACATTTCTAATCAACAAATGTAGTTGAAAACGTGCTATACTACGTAAACTTAAATCAAAAAGTGCTAATGCATGATGGAGCAAGTATCCTGTAAAGTTTACAGTTACCATTATGATTGATTATATTCTGCTTAAACAAACTTAAAAAGATGCGATGAAGTACTAGGAAATCTAAGGAAACGGACATGGAACAGCCAAACAGACACTCATTGATGAAGACAAACAAGTTTAACTTAGCCTCGTGAAACTGTCAAATCCTTAACAAACATGCACAAGCATTGAAGTTCTTCTAGCTTTAAAGCTCCATGACTCAATGCTACTTACGTAGAAATGGGTAATGAAATATGCATATACTCTAATGATAGTGATTTGATGTCATTGTCATGAGCAAAACTGCATGTAAGGTAATACAATGCAAAGATGCAAAAAATGCATCATGCAAAATGCAATACCATTTCCAAAAATAGTATCATCCCAACAATAACATGATGATGCATGGCTCAATTTGAAGAAAATGTAGCCTAGTAGTAAGAACAACCATTTAGTTTGATGCTGTTAGAATTTTAAATCATTTTAAAACCCCAAAAAATTATGTTTAAATACTACGAAAGATCATATTAAAGCTTATTACAGTGGGATTCCTGTTTCTCTCTGTTGACGCACAAAAAATTTTCAACGACACAAAGCTGTTTGTTTGATACAGAGTTATCGTTAGGTAAAATTCCCATTTCATTTTTGCTTGACAAAATCTATAGTCAATGACCGCTAGTCACTGACGTAATAGAGACAACAATGACAAACGTCCGTCAGGGACGCCCAGGTACATTAAATGGTGGTTATGGTGGTGGTGGTTTACAAGGCGTACGATGAACAAACTTGATTTATTTGTACCTTACTCGATTTTTCAATTGGTTCTTTAAGTGTTGGCCATTCTGAGTAAATTTTATGTTATTGTGATACCTAATTTCTTGAAGATGCGTGAATGACGTATTATGTAAATCTAATCAGTGTTTTGACTTTCAGAGGAAGTCGGCATCATTAAAGACTCATCACGTACCGGCTACAATTATTGGTAATGAAGCAATTTGTTTCCTCTTTTCTGCGTATGGTATAGCTAAATCCATCGACAAATGAACAAACATTACATAATGAGATTATATCTGGCCGACGAGTTGTCGAACTCCAGCTATCAAATTACGACAGCTGGTACATGCATAGTGGTATCAGGATCTGCAGCTAATAGAATTTACAAAAAATACACAACGGAAAATAAACCTTAACGATGAGAAATCCTTTGCTAAGTTTTAGAATAATATGCAGTACTATAACAAAAAAAGTCTTGCACATAGTTAAGCAAGTAATTATAAGCAGAAACTTTGTGTTTCGGATAGAAATGTAAGGTAGAATTCAGCAATCGAATGTGTTGACAAACTACAGGATGAACAAAGTAAGAACAAATATTTTTTGTCCAACATCCGATAATTTTAATATATACTTTTGAATCCCACTAACTAATTCGTAACTTCAGTAATGCAAAATGTAGTTCACATACTTTCCTTTGTTTTACCATCACCCAAATTTTGTGCGTTGCTGGAAAAGCAAAAATAAATATAGAGCAGTTGTACGACATTTCAAGTAAAGTCAATACAATAATTTACATAATACAATTGAGTAACACCCATCATGAACGAGTTGTAGATGCATTCAAAGGTATTAGTTGGAAGAGAAAAGTGAAAACTCATAATTATGCATGGACAGGTTATTAATGTGCTAATAAATTCAGTTCGGAGAGTATAGTTTTGATTTAGAAGCACCTCTGATGAAAAGTGAAACGTACAAAACCAGAATCGGCACGAAAAGAGAGTGGGATAGCTCGCTGTACCAAATACTGTCATGTGCATACATTCTAAAAAAAATTCTATTCATTAAAAATTTGTGTCACGTGCAGTTTGTCATGTTTTGATGGTTGACAGCTCATCTTTTCACATGAACTATTTTGTGAAAACTGCATTGATTAACACCACATTTTACCCTATTTACAACCGTGTATCTGACGTATGTATGCGGCTTGTTTAATACAAAAATAGAGTCACTGTTTGTGTTTATCATAAAGTAAAACTATGTCAACAATTGATAATTAATTAGGAAAAAGTATTACTATAACTACCAAAATGTATAACTTGATTATAATTAATCTTACCAATCCGCCAAAGCTTTTAGTAATGCTCGTTTTCTCACATTGCTTCGAATTCGAACACGTTTTCTAGTTGAAGGTGTTGCTGGGATGCGTGGGGAGTCAAACGAGTCAGGAGAAACAACAATGCGTATTTGAATTTGCGGAGGCAAGTTAGTATGATTGTGTACAGATAACGTTGAGCCAGACTGAAATTGGTCACAAGCACTGCAACATGAGGAACTCCGAACTTTTTTTGATTTCCAAGGAAATCGCAGTCTAACATGAAAGCACTCAGTCAGCATTGTGACAACTGTAGTTGGAATGAGGAATAACTGCACAGGTTTTAAAAATCACAATTTCATACTCTAAATTCCTTGTACCCTTCTATTTCTATTATATTCACTCCTAGGCCCTTGATCTACTGCAACCTTTTGCCTGTCAGAAGGTGACGTAATTGAACAAAGCACAGGAACAGGCGTATTCTCAAAACTCAGGTATACAGCATCATTATCATTATTCCGTCGTCTTTTATGCATGTCTGTATGCAATTACGAGAGGAAAATGAAGTACAAGATGGGCTGGGAAATATTGTAAGATGTTCAACAACTTCCTTTCATCCATCCCATTTTACTACTTAACAATTTCATGAACCCCAGTTTATGTAGTTCACAAGATTGAAACTCATCTACAGGTATTTAAGCAAGCCATCCGTTATGGTTGAGGTGGTAACTACAACAACAATGAGCGTTCGCCACTTCCAAACCCTCCTCGTTTGGTAATCACTGGTGCATACACACTAAAATATGATACAGCTGGTCAAAGAGGAAGTTGCACGGTATGTTGAACCACGACTCTCGGTTTGAAATCAGCACAGAGAGATTCGCCTCAACGCACGCACAGAAGGAAACCTCGAAGTTATGATTTAAGAACATGGATGTGTATGGAAAAGGTCCTGGTAAAGAGTTTTAAATGTCTAAAAACTAATACAACTTCAATCAAATTTGTTTTGAATCTAAGGTAAAATTTTTGACGAATAAATATTGTTTGACTTGCAAACGTCTCCAGACCAAACACAAATAAATTTCATGTTGAGAATTAGGTAATCAAGCTGGAACTTGTTTGACAAAAGAAATAATCTGACTTCTTGGGTGATTGAGGTACCAAGGATCACGTGTATAAAATATGTTATTTTGTTCAGCATGTTAGCAAGAACGAATTCCGCATAAATTTGTATCCCAGACGTTCTTGATCTTGGGATCCAATACGCATATAAAATTTGTGTATAGAAAATAGGTAGTTGCGGATGATCAGCTAATTCTACATTATAGGATGGACTGGACAGAAGCTAATTAGAAGTTGCACTTTATCTCAATACACACAAACTATGTCGGTACCTTGCTTGAGTTTGTTCCTTCACCAGCAATTGCTTGGAACAAGTTTTGGCACATTAACTTTGATCTCCAAGTATATGTAAATCATATAGCTAGGACCAGTTTGCTTTTACAAAGTACTAAGAATCTAAGCAATCAACTTTTTATTTTATTGGTCCAAGAAAGATGCAGATTCCTTTGTACCCATTTTTTGCTTCGGTTTTGTACCACTTTGCTAATCACTTTGCATTTAAGAGAGTGAAAAAATCAAAACCTGGAATGGGGTAACCCTTGTCATGAGCCACAAAAACTTATTGTGTCACTTATTGCATGACGCGTTTATCTAAAATTTATGTCTCTGGTTCTCCTGTTCGAATCAAGTTTAAGGTTGAACGTCAAGAACAATACTGGGGGAAATTGTTATTGTTGGTAAACAGTTTTGTTTGAAACAGGTAGCAGCAGCAGCAATGGAAATGAAATGCTTATGGTTTGTACTTGCAGATAAACTTTTTTCAAATGTTTAAAGCATGACTCACTCCCGACCGACACATTTTTATCACTACCGAGCAATAATGAATGCTACAACAATGTGAAAATAATTATTTTCTCTTGATGCCGATAGTAAAGCTTTTAAATTGGCATTACGTTTATACTGCTGCTATGCTTGTTTAATCAGAAGAGGGGTTGATATCTATCACAGTTTTATGACAGACGCTCAATTTCCGCAAATGCTGAGTATGAGCTGAAGCGTGCAGCATTAGGTGTAGATGATGCTTGATGTTGCGATAGGATGTAAAAACTGATAGTTGCACCTGCTTTTGCCAAAAGTACGCAGAGTTCCTCCATATAATCCATGCTCGTATTTAAGTCATTTCATGCAGCATTATTACCATTATCATTGTTGCGCTTCTGCAATAGGTGGTACCTACTTAAATTCAGGCAATATGTTGCAGGTACATCATTTTGAATCTTTTCAAACCAAGCCTTAGAGGGTGATTATGGCTTGATTGTTGCTATGCCATGTCATGTACGTGTATGTGGTTTGAGAAACATTTCCGACCAAAGTTTTTTTACAGCGTTCACTGCCGTAATTATAGTGTGCCTATAGTAGATGCTGAACAGTTCATTGTACAGTATTTTTATGAATCATCCATGAATCAAATATTATGGTAGTGGTATCACGTATATAGGTACATACTCTTTCAGAACAATTATTGTAAGAAAAACCTCAAATCGAAACGATGGAATAAATTCCAAAAAGATACTGTCCTACCCCACATAAAAATACAGAAATGAGAAGCAAAATATACTGAAGATTACTTGAACGACATCTCTGTTCGTTTTTTAGTGCTAAATACTTTGGAATGACAGGTTACAAGGAATTGGCCCTAGCCCAAGTTCAGTCATTATCTTATTTTTGAGCAGGTTGATGATGATGGAAGCTCATCTAAAAGTTGACAATTCACATCAGTTAAATGATTAAAAAATAATGATTTGAATGCAAAATTGTACTAAGATTTTGCTATATCTCTTTTTTATGACTCATAAAGGTTTACATCTTGCTACTAAGCACTATCATTTTCATGTGCCTCAGATTTTTTTATAGCAATAAAACAACGACAATATATATAATCAACAATAGACTGCAACCATGATCAACAAGAACATATTCAACGCAGTGTGGTTGCGTGAATGAGTTAAAATTTACACTCAGCACTGATTTCATGCATCAAGTGTATACATTGTGAGTAGATATATGACAGGAAGCATATGGCAGGGCTGTGTGTCTGCCACTATTCATTGTTTGCATGGAGCACGGCTGTTACGAATCAATGCAAAATACAGTTCACGCTTTTTGGTGTACGCAAACCAACCTTTCACGTCGTTGTCGTTGAATAATTCTATTACAAATAATGCTATGTTGTGAATTGTTTTGCAATGACTGAGATATGATTTCAAAATTAAACGTGCCCACCCTCTATTAAAGACCTCAAAGTAAAATGCTCATCGCATTGCTTCATTTGGACTGGAAACAGAAGCAAGCTTGTAGGCTGTGTCATGCCAGTTGCATGAATGATTCATAAACCACTGAATCACATTACCGGAACCAACAACAATGTTCAGAGCATTACATAACAAAACATGTATAACATTGTCAAGTTGTGATTTTTCAAACACAACTTTTTTTATACATACACATAATATAAGAGAAGCAGGATGATGTGCCTCACGATACCATCAGATATAATACAATAAAAAAGGATAAAAAACGCATGTATGACGTATATATATGGGCTGCTCTAATGCAATGTGCGGTTGTGTTTTTAAGTTCTTTTTTTACCACCGTTAAATTAGGTTTCCAGTTCCATTGAATTTCAATGTCGTCCCCTCTCGTTTTTTGCCATCATTAGTTGAAAATTGCTTTAACAACAACAGACCCTCCAATTTTGTTAATACTTTGATCACGGTGTATATAAAAAGTGGCAATGAGTAAATGCATGCCAAATCTCAATCTTAATACAAAAATTATACATCATTTATAAAAATGTTTTATTGTAACATGATATAAATGTTTGCAACTTGCAACATTTGTCAAGATGCATGTATATTTAAGTCTGCGTAAGAAGTTACAATTTTTTGGAAACCCTTCAGTACAAGCTTCGCTTACGTAATATACAAGATTATCCAGCAAAGACTAAGAGGTCAGAGATCAATTGTCAGGCGAATCTTTTATCAAATTGTCTCTGCATTCAAAAAGTGGAGCAAATGATAATATAATGACTACCAGTTGCAGTAATGATGCAAGGTTGTGGTTATAATTATATCCAGCCAAATAAAACTAGAAATCTGGTCTGCTATTCATTTCTGCCCATAGAATTTTAAATCACTTACTTAGCTCATCTCAAGGTAATACCGTGATGTACAGCTGCGAATGCAGTAGTTATTTTTAAAAACGTATGATTATTCTATTACTTCAGTTATCCTCAAGGTAATCATTAAATATACTGTTAAAATTGCATGCAAATATTTGTTGTCCATCCCTAATACATTATGTGCGAAAAATCAGTTTGAAAAAATGTTGTATAGCATTACAAATTTAATGTGCATATATGCACAGCTTCCAGTCATCGCTTGACTCTTGGTAATTTACACCTTGTCTCTGAAACTACCATCCCACTGGTTTCACCTACAGATTACATCATACCAACTATGAAAACTTATGAATGACTCTCCTCAAGTTGAACTTTATGGTCTGTTCTTAGTCATTTTTCTATAATGACTCGACAATTTGGAGAAATGCACCTTGACGAAGTGTTAGTAAGTAATCAACGGAAAGAAATATACACCTCGGAGACACCTCATTGCATTCATGAATTAAACAGCAAACATTGGCATGCAAAAAATGCATTATGCAACTCGGAATTAGGTGTAACCGGTTAAAAATTTACACATCATTATGCTTCTGTTAGTAGTAATTAATTAAGTGGTGAGTAGGACAGTAGGCTTATAATTTCATATACAATCTTACGGCTCATTAGTAGGTACGAGCTCAGCTGAGGGCTCCACCACGGTCGGAATGTCAGATTTTATGGGCTCAACGGCTCCATCATCATTGCAGTCGTCTAGAGCACATGAACTTATTTCTGCTTCTTCCGCATATTCCACATTTCTATTTTTCTCCACTTCGGTTGTATCATCATCACAAGAAAGAGTAGTAGACTCTGTAGCCTCACACGTGGGCTTTTCCTCTGACATTCTGGGATCAAAATACACTCACCACCCGGTATTTCAAACTTCTATATTTTTTTTTCAACCAAAGCAGCCGGGTTGACGAAACTTTCACTTAAAGACTTGTGTTAAGGGTGCAGGCACAAACTGTAATTAATTCCAACGCTTGTCATGGAGCTTTTGACAGCGTGTCTTCTCAAAATTTGTTTCAAACAAGAATGAATGAATTAATGTTGAGTTGTTGCTAAAAGAGTCACGGACCAAATAATCAAACACTGCGTCAAGCTAGAGAGCTTCATAGAACTGAGCTCATCATGATCATCCTAGCTATTGCTGTACTTCTCTTCTAAATTTTGGCAACTTGAACCACACAGTTGTTGGTCAACTGATTCCGGCAGTGGGAGTATCTTGGAGGATATACACACAATCTTTTTATATGACTCTTTTTGTGTACCAGCTTCAGCTCATGTGCTTGCATTTATTGATGTTTGCATAAAATGCATCAACGGCAACGTGTTTCCCTTTCCACATCATAATATGCATATCCATGCCTCAACAAACTTTACGAGTCTTCAAAACAAGTATGCATCATCATTCTAATCTCTTCAAGCATTAAACAAATGAAATGAGCCTTGCTTCTTATAAAGGTGAATTTCGAGAATTGCTCTTAGAAAGATGTAAAACATTGCTGTGGCGGCTGTGATCGTGACTTTAGATTTTTAAAGTGGGAGGTCGATATGAAATGAAATGATTATTGTAGAGCGAGTGAACTCATCACATCACCAACACTAACATTGTAAGCAACACACCATCAACATTAGTAGCAAATGAGAATGCCATTCATTCTCGTTGAGATCCTTCCAACGAGGCTCTAAAAGGAAAGTAAAGATACATAAAGAAACTGCTAAATGAAAAATAAATCCTTGACCAAAAATCCGTGTGTCATGCAAAAAAAAACCTTAATGATGCTGAATACAACGTGTGTGCTATACTTTTATGGTATATACTTATAGCGAATGAGAAATTGGTTAGTGGGAGATGGTTTACAAGCGTTCCAATGTTGACTGTATAATATACACCAAAAAGTTGGATCATAATGATCATAAAACAATTTTTTTTGTACAAGAGCATACGCCAATATTTTCAACAATACTTGAATTTCTAGTCTGTGTGCACATTCCTGTGAATTGTATATCAGATATGAGCCCACCGTCGCTATTTACCTATTCTATACTCATGTGTATGCATTTTCTTCATTTAACTTTCTTAAATTATGTAAGTTGTACAGATTCCAGAATAAAAAACAAGCAACAGGGGTTTCAGTGTTATGTCAGTGTGTAGTTTATTACTTTGCTTTTGCCGATGGATGCAGGTGATTGTGATTATGAATGCATAGCAGTTGTTTGCGAATTCATGCTCCTTTCATTCGTAAAGATTTTTGGTTATCTGTTTTTTACTTCATGATGTATGTATACAACTATATAGACGAGGATTATTACGTTCTATTTGAGCTAGAGATTTTAGTTGGTGAGGCTGGAAAAAGTCAACACAATTCTATCACTTCAACCTTCTATCTGTCATGAAGAAGTAGTCAAGGAGCTAAACCATTTTGAAGAATAAAGAAAGACTGGCAATCTCATTTCTTTTGTAAGATTTCAATGATAGGATGTTTTTTTGCTATTTCCTAAAAAAAATATTAAATAGTAGCTTCGGGCGAAAATGCCCAACAAATGTTGACAGTCGCTGTTGGTTGTTCCTTGGTATCAGCAACAATAAAACTCCATTAGCCAAGGTTGAAGGTATACTAAAAAGGTGACATAGTGCCCCGAGATATGTATTATGGGAGTACCTGCAAGAAAGCCATAAAACAACAACAAAGGATGTGAATGCCAAAATCTTATTGCCATGATCATTCATCAAAGCTAAGCCGGCATACTGTGTTTGTAAGATAAATTATATCCTTACTGACGACAATGATGAGATTTGTAAAGCAGGTTCACTGTGTACGGATTTTGATAACCAAAATATTTCTTAAGAATGGCCTCACTGTGTTATCATTTTATTGGCTATGGAAGCAAATGGTAAATAAATATTTGTATGTGAACTTAGAATTTCTGTAATCCCATCCGATTATGTCTTATGCAAATTTATTGTTTTCCTTTAAACTTTCAAAGAATCTGAGCTGCAACAAATAGAAACGAGCTGAGCTGTCAAATTACGTGTCAACTTTGATCCTAAACTATTGTTGTACACTGGGATTCTTACAGAAGTCTATTGGAAAATAATTTGCTTAACCAAAATACTAAGCAGGTTGTTGCCATGATGATAGGAGAGTTGGAACGGGAATAAATTTCGTCAATATTTTTTAGATTACCTTTATTTTTCCATAACTATGGATTACAATTCAGTTCTGATGCAAAACTTAGAAATCTGTTTGAATAACTTTTAACTTGTGGGTTGTTAATTTAAAAAGTAGGGCTTTCTAACATACGAACTCCAAATACGGTCAAATCCACCACCCACAACATGTCAATTCAAAATTATTAATTTCAGTCTACACAACCACACAGATCTTTTATTCGTGGATAGAGTGCAATATTGAATATGAAAGCAGGAAAAATATTACGGTGAGTTTATTTGAAGTGCAAATGAGAATTTTGTTGAGAACCGAAAATATTTCGTAGAGATGGAAGGTGATGATGATCTTTAGTATGTGGTTGATGGAAGTACATTAAATGTATTTATGTCAAGCTGTTTCGTTTACTCATACGTTCGTTTCTAAAAAGTCTGACATGTGGTGTTTCAGTAATGTAATACGTGTGTACACCAAATTTCCATTTTAATCCATCTATCGGCTATATTTTTATAAATAGGACTGATGTATACATATATTTATTGAGCATGATTAAAAAAAGTTTTTATACTTCATTACAATTCACCTTTCTAGCATATCGGAACGCTTATTCACCATCGTGAATTATATTTGGGTGTTGCGTGTTGTGTGAATAAAAGAATTAAGGCGGCAACATAGTAGTATATCATTTACCTACAGCTACGCTGAGCTAACTCGATATTTGATAATATGCCATACTTGGTAACTACGCGTTTTCAACATCCTCAAGAAGGGGA
Organism: Orchesella flavescens; assembly: GCA_964034955.1. NCBI lineage: Eukaryota > Metazoa > Arthropoda > Collembola > Entomobryomorpha > Orchesellidae > Orchesella > Orchesella flavescens. Next base: position 28,593,320 of record OZ035953.1, read on the forward strand.
TGGTGACTCACCTTTTCAAATCATTATGTCACCATATACACATTTACCGCAACGGCATCCCTTTCTTGAACTTGGCTAGAACCCGGATAAGAATGATAATAGGCGTGGGATACTGAAAAATTCATTTGTTGGTTTGGTAAACAAGTCATTGTTCTTTTGCAGGACATATATGGCACGACGCTGGCTGCAACGATGACGTGAATATGGTTTTAGTATGCATCCTACCAAGTATTTACTTTTATCGCTGCATTCTAAATTATTGCTCATTCGGAATTTCTCACGAATGTGAAGGAAGGAAACAACTTGAAGTATTAAAAATGATGTTCATTCATATTTTCAAGTCATCCGTCATGTCATAATAATGAAGTTGCGTGATGTGATTCATATCCCCTTTTTGTTTTTCATATGGTGCAATATCAAAGTCTTTTCTAATCTTAAGCAAATAAATGACACATTTGAATGATGGCATGTGCTGCAAAGTATTATTCAAAAAACGGCCGTGTTTCAAGTACAATTACTTGTCCACTAAACTATTACATTAGTACCTATCAAGTAATAGATGATAATATTTATGTTAAATATAGTAATGAAAAATACGTAAAATTATAGAAACAAGATGCTTTTGCAAATTAATTCTGATGATTAAATTAATAAATAGACGATGAAATTAACACGTTGTGGTTATCAAGTTCAAAAATATGAAATATAAAAATATCACATGTATGCATACATACCTGCAACAAAGAAAATACTTCAAATTAGATGAGCACGTGATATAGTAAAAAAAAATTTAGTGAGCCAATGCTGACGGTTTCAAAATAAAAAAACAGAGTGATCAGCTTCCGGAATTTATTTCTTAATTGCTACGACTTAATTCATGACATGATTCCGTTTTTCCACTCATCTAACATCATTCTAATACGTTGGTGTGTAGTAGTTACTAACGATAATCAGAGAGAATCTAGTCTATTGTGTCGCTGACGTCGGTTTGTGTAATCGATAGCACAAAACGTCTAGAACGCTTCTGCGGTTTAATTGATTCTACGATGTATCGATAACCAGAGGAATAACATCGCAGTTTTAATATGAGATATAAGTATCCATAAGGATAATAATACGTACCCAAGCACGATATAATACAAAGTGGTCTGAAGATCGTAAACGTATGTACATAAATTTTTGCAAGTAAAAGTTAGGTTGATTGATGCTAGAAAATTGCTAGTAAATATCCATGTTTGGCACGGATGTTTCAGCTTATTAAAAAACTTGATCCTTCTGCCCGTCTCGAGTCAGCTCTATATAGTTAAAGGTGTTTTTACAAACACAACATCGGAAGCAGAAACGCCCGCTTCTACCTCACCATGAGTAAGTGATTATAAAATTCATCTTCATTCAACTTATCTTAAGAGTGTTGAAAATTTGCAAGTCCTTGACATTGAGATTAAGAACACTAGCATGAAAGTCATCATCATGTGGGATGTAGGTTAGATCAATGTTATTTTTAAATGGTGTCCTACAAACCCTTTCATCATCATATTTCCTTTCCCAGCTTATCTTTTAAATGACACTTCTACCTTGTGGTTGATGCACCACAAAGTACATTTATATGTTTATGGAATGGTATTTTTCAGACTGTTTTTTATGATAAACTGATTGGACAGGCAACATCGTGATAGCCATGCGTTTTTAATCTTATCTGCCACCACTATGTCAATGATTGGATGTGCAATACCAATGCCAACTTCTGGTTGACGTTTCATAAGCATGCCAAAATTTCGGCACGTCTCTGTCTGGCTAACTCTGAGGTGAACATCTTTTACAGCGTTGGTTCACACTTTTTGCAGATCATATCATCCCCAGAACACTTCGTCGTCTTGACGGCTTGGATCCAATAAACTTTGGCAAAGAAAAATCATGAGTCAACGCTATATCGAGTTGTGTAGAGTAAGCACATATTGGTATTGCATAATGTCAATCGGATATAGCAACGAAAAAGTCTGGTCTGGAGTCTGAATGAAATTACGTTCCATAGTCAATAGTGGAGCTAGGCATACCTTTTCTATACACAACCATTACACAATCTCTGTAGGTTAATGGCAATGTAGGATGGGTGAAGTGAGATATAGATATATAAAGTATATGAAACGATACTATGCATATCCCAACCTTTAAAAGAAAATCTATAATATCAGCCCAACTTGCATGCTCACACACTAAAGTCAACACAGCAGATGTAAGCCCATCACATCACCTTTTCATTCCGTGAACATGTACACATGCCTACACATATGTGCTTTTGGCTTTAAACGGAAGGAAATTTCCTGAAAGAAACAAATCATCAGCCGATTTCAATTTAGACAATGAAACAAATCATATTGCATCATCTTAACTAAAGAAAACGTTTTAGTTTCATGAAAAATCTTTATACTTTCGAACGAATATTAGTTTGACACATTAGTGACGGTAGTTCAAGTGGTTTTTTTGTTCACGGCTGAAATATTTATATGTTCCTATTTTATATGAAAGTCCAAAAGTTGTTGATAGGACCATAATTTGATGACTGTTTCAAAGAAATAGAAAAGGTAGTAATTCATTGATTTACTCAGGTAGATCACAAAACCAAAGGCAGTGAGGATGATATCCATATTAGCAAAGTCACGTGTGTACAGGCCGGCGACATACAGCAATTTAATTAGGTTAAGTGAACACAAGTTAAATGTAAATAGTACTACAGTTCGGTGGTATTATGGAGCTAGTGGTGTGAATAGGTGTTTTCATCACCATCAGCCAAATCAATTTTCTCATAGAACTAATCAGCTGAACAGTTATCGTACAAATCATATTCCTTTTATTTATTCGGTGTCACATCCACCCCCGCAAATTGTTACTAGTTTAGTTAGGTATATTCACTCTTCGGAGCCGTTGGGGGATGGGGAAGGAACTAGTGGTAAGAAGGCATCTTCCAAAGTTGAAGAGACTGTTAAGGTTTTGGAGAAAGAACTGGAGAAACAAAAGCAAACGCCTGTTCCTGTTGTTAAGCGACCACTTTACAAAAGAATTCAGGATGAGGTAAGATTATTCAGTGATGTGCTGTTTCATTATAATGATGTTGCTTAAAATTGTGATATTAAAGATGTTCTGATTTGTTTTATTCAGATCCTTCATTATTACCATGGGTTCCGGTTGCTATTTATTGACATGAGAATATCTGCAACTTTGATATGGAGGGTTTTGAATGGGAAAGCCTTGAGTAGGAGGGAACATAAACAGCTGATACGTACAACGTCTGATATGTTTCGCTTGGTCCCATTTTCCGTTTTCGTCATTATTCCGTTCATGGAGTTGCTGTTGCCATTTTTCATCAAGTTATTTCCTGGAATGTTGCCTTCTACATTTCAATCTGCTAAGGACAGGGTAAAAATACAACCGAAGAAAGTGAATCTTAATTTTTGTAAGTTTTAAAGGAATCTCAAGACATTGTTCTCTTTTTTTAGGAATCGAAAATGAAAGCGGAGTTCAAAGTCAAATTAGAAATGGCCAAGTTTCTTCAACAGACTTTAGACGAAATGGCTCCACAAGCTAAAGGAAGGTCTTCTGAAGATGCAAAAGACTTTTCTCTATTTATTGAAAAGGTTAGAAGCATGAGATGATTCACTTAATTCCCAGGTTGTAAGTCAAACGCTGCAGAAATAATAATAATGAATTGATATTGAAATACACTTACAGATTCGAACTTCGGGTGCTGAAGTGACAACTGAGGAAATTCTCAAGTTCAGTAAACTGTTTGAGGATGAAATAACGTTAGATTCCCTGTCAAGACCACAGTTGTTGGCCTTATCAAGAGTATTAGAAATTCCAGCTATTGGAACCACAACAATGCTTCGATTTCAGTTAAGAATGAGACTTCGTAACTTGGCTGCAGACGATAAAGTAAGCATTTATATAGAAATTTGAGCATTTATTAACATCAAGAATTGTCAATGCACTAACTACTTCACCCTTTTATCTATTACATAGTCCATTGAACGAGAAGGTATTGATGCTTTGGATTTACCAGAACTTCAAAATGCCTGTAAAGCTAGAGGAATGCGTGCAGTTGGCGTGCCTGAGGATAGACTTAGGCGTCAATTAGATCAGTGGTTAACCCTTTCCTTACGTGAAAAGGTTCCTGCATCTTTACTGCTGCTAACACGAGCAATGTATTTGCCAGAGAATTTGGCACCTACACAGCAACTTCAAGCTACGTTGCAAGCACTTCCAGACTCTGCCGTATGTTTTATATTCTATTTGTAATGCAACAACTACGCAGCTATCTGAAATTCTTTTTGTGAATCCTAAATCCTAATGCTTGTGATTTACTTTTATAGACATTACAAACTAAAGCTGCAATTGGTGAAAGAGAGGGTAAGATTGATCACAAGACAAGAATTGAGTTGATCAAGGAAGAAGAACGTAAGATTAAGGAGGAAAGGCAGGAAGCTAAGCAGGAGAAGGAATTGAAGGAAGAACTGGAAGCTGCAAAGAAAGAAGGTCGGAGTTTACTAATTACTGCTGAATATTGTCAAGCTTAACATTACCGTTGAATCCATACATAATTATATGTGTTTTATCCTGCAGTGGTTATACCCGAACCGGAATTTGTTGGACCAACACCAACGGAATCGCGACCTGATGCCCCACCTTTTGCAACACTCCTTGCACCTACCTCATTCTATCCTCAAGAGGATGATCATTCCGTCGCAGGCTTAATTAGTCGGACGTTATTCCGTAAAGTCCCACCAATGCCTTCATATGATGTAGGATATGTAACAAGTTTTAAGATTTACGCCATCAATTTGACTCCTCAATAATAAGTAGGATTTAATGCTTATGTTTTTTAATCATAGGATAAAATTACGGCTGACGACTTTGATGCAATTGAAGTAGCAATCGAGAAACTTGGAAAGAAGAAGATGATAATTGAACAAGAAGAGCTGCAGGATTTGAAGGAAGAAATATCCGACTACAAGGAGGATGTTGAAAAGCTGGAACAAGTGGCAGAGCAAGATTTCACAATCAAGGTATCTTGTCCTAAACAATTCTATTTTTTTAAATACATAATGTCTGCTAACATGTTATATAACCTAACCTAATCTAACATGTACTTTTTATGACTAGGTTCGAGAATCTAAAGGTGCCCGTCGACTTTTCAATAAGTTGAATAACATGGTTTCCAAACTGGAGAGCAGAGTAAACACGGTTGATGTAGAAGAAACGAAAACGCAATTCCAGTAAGGCTTCCCTTATTCAAAAGCAATCTCATTTATCCCGGTGTGCTACTTGTAGCTAATTAATTGATTTCTTACACAAAACAAAATAGGAAACAACTGGTTGCAACTGAGGAGTTAATGGCAGGTGTGCGTATGCTAAAAGATGTAAAGGATCCTGAAAAGCTGGCGAGAATAACTAACGTATTATCAAAACTTGATGACGACAGCGATGGAAAGATTGAAATAGACGATCTTGTTAAGGTACAAAAACCAAACATGTTTTATACAAAAAACCAGCTATCGTTCATTTAATTATTCTAGGTACATTAACGATTTGTTTTTTTGTGCATAGGTACTTGATGTGATTGGACGGGAGCATGTAGACATGAGTTCAAAGCAGCTTGAGGAGATAGTCAACATGCTAGCAAAAGAAGAGGTTGTGGAAGAAAAGAAAGCCGAAGTTCAAACGAGTCCAAAATAGTGGATGCGTATTTCTTATATGTGATAAACAAAACTTTAAACTATTAACAATTATTTCAACATTGAGTACATGTCCTTGATCAGACATTGAGTTGAGCACAAGTCATATTTCAAATTATATTGTAATAGTAATTATTGTTGGTTTCAATAATCTTTGTTACAAGTTGGATGCTGTCTCTTTATTTAATTTTTCTTTATATTTATTTGTGTAGTCACGTGATGAATGAGCTGGTTACTTATCATTACTTGTTATTCTTTATATATTAAACATTGTTATAACCGGTAACATTCTCACAAATGAAATGAAGTTAACATAAAGGACAAAAAGTTAAATGCATGCCGATCGGTATACCTTAATTTTTAAAACGCTTGCAATCAAACTTATACTCGTACTGGTACACTTAAAGTTTATTGTAGACGATTCTACGTAAATACATTATGAAATTATTAACGAAACCATAGCTGCTGGATTGACAGGTTTTATGGTTGCAATTGGTTACGACAAGTGAAAGAATTTAATGAAAGAATAAAAAAAGATCCCAAATTTCAGTGGACAAAAGTCAAACATGCAATTATTTTATAATTCTCATTGTTCTGATTTTGAAAAGTATTTATATTTCATACATCTGAATGAACATTGGAGCGTGACCGGGCTCAAGAAGATTATTACTGTTATTTGCAAAGGGTGAAGGAGGACTGTCATTACTTCTGCGTAAGCAAAGTTTAATCAGGTTGCATGACAAATTCCAACGTAATCCGTTACAACAGTCACACAATGCATATTCATGCGCATTAAACTGAATTTTATGCACATAAGGAATCATCAATAAATTCTGTTAAAATTTACGAGTACGCTGCTGAACTTACTATACCATTCAATTTAGAGTTGTATGATACCATATACACTAACGATAAGTAGATACATACTACATTAGACGACTTAACAGTTTCAGAGTTATTCTTCGAATTCAAAAACTAATACTTCCAGCTGATTCAGCATGTCAAATAACCTGTAGATACTGAGTTTCAGTAATTGTGAGGAGTTTTTGAATTTTCCCGCGTATGTTTTTGAAATACTTCTTAAATTTAAAAAATAATACTACCAACTGATTCAGCATGTCAAATAGCCTGTAGATACCGAGTTTCAGATACTTCTTATGATTTTTTAAATTTTCCCGCTTGTAGTTTTTGAAATACTTGTTAAATTAAAAAACCAGTACTGCCAGCAGATGCAGCATGTCAAATAACCTGTAGATACTGAGATTCAGTAATTATGAGGATTTTTTGAATTTTCCCGCTTGTAGTTTTTGAAATACTTGTTAAATTAAAAAACCAGTACTGCCAGCAGATGCAGCATGTCAAATAACCTGTAGATACTGAGATTCAGTAATTATGAGGATTTTTTGAATTTTCCCGCTTGTAGTTTTTGAAATACTTGTTAAAGTAAAAAACTAGTACTGCCAGCAGATTCAGCTAGTCAAATAACCTTAGGTTCCTGAATTAATCTCGTAAAAGGTTAATACTAGCACCTTAGCTATATATTCATAAAGCAAAAGCAATGAGCATCGTACTAACTGGCAGACGCGGTTGATTCAGAAAGGGTCAAAATTACAAGCCAAAGGTGATAGGTGATGAAAATCAGTTGATCGAGCGCTGTGTTGATTTTTGTTTCGTCACTTTTTCGTCGTGCTTTTTTGTTACTACTGTTATCATTGGATTATTGGAGGTATACAATACGAGTAGTGATTTGGACAATTACCCATTTTGTGATATATTTATTCTGTGATAAGTGAAAAACATTTTCAAATCCACACTTACTGTTGGTTTCTGTGATTTGGTGTTTATTTCTAATCACTTTTTGGATTTTTTCTAATTTGATATCAACTTTCACAGTTGAAAACGGCTATTAGCGTTAGACTTAGTGAAATTAGTCTCTCCGATTAAAGACAATCGTAGAAAAACCAGGTTCTTTTAGTGAGAAGAGGAATTTTGGTTCATTTTGTTACTACAGACAAGTGGTAATCTTAGTCAGGTGAGCTCCAATAACTGCTGGTAAGTTAATCGTACCTATTTATTTTCTTTGTTTGGTCAGCATTTCATTTTAATTTTGAGAGGTAACGACATCTGCATTTTCTATGGAGCATATACTCTCTCATCCTCCTTTAAAACTGTGTAGGAATGACAGTGCAGAAAAGGAATGCAAGATCTGAGATCTTCTTTACGTTACGGATTGAATCCGTGTTCATTAGGCAGTCAGGTTTATTTATGTACATAACTTCTTTTTTTATACCCGTACGTACGACTACGGCTCAGGTTCAGTTCATATACATAAGAGCAAGTTCAACGTACTCCTGCTTTGGAGAGGAGAACAACAATGCTCTCTAGCGTGTCTTGAGAGAAGCAGGTATGAAGCTCCTGTTGCTGCCTGATGCAAAGCTGAAGGAAAAACTCTGTACTTTGTCTCGTGCATCATGATCATATTGTCATGATAATTCTCTAATTCCTGAAAAACGTTTTTCTTTATTTATGTTCGATCTCGATCAAAATTCTTGCACCCATTGAGTATAAATTAAAGTGGTAATATATTTTACGTAGTAGATATAAGTTTGTAAATATTTTGTTTGTTCTGGATTGATCTAGAGATAAAGGATCGAGACCGGATCAAGGTTCATACTTGGGTCAATAGGATCACAGGATCATATCATTCTTGAGTTTTCCTTGTTTTCATTTCGGTCCACGAGAATTGGGCTCTTTTGCAAAGTCGGCGATTTTTCTCAACCTTTTGCTACGCAAATCTAGTCATTCTACGAAACTGATAGTTAATTGTGAGTAAGAGACAATCAAGCATTTTGAATATTAACTACATTTCTACAAGCTCTTTCCCCACATTTTATACTAACTTTCGTAAATTGAGGCTAGTTGTTGTACTTTAAATAAATATAAACATCATCCCTTTAGTTACAGCTGATTCTTACTTCAAAGTAAGATATTTTGATGATTGATTATGATACAATAGTTTTGGATTGAAAAGTGAATGTAGTTATGGATGTTTTGAATAATATGGTGAATAGGACTGTGATTAACATGTATTGTCTTCTTCATAGGTACCCATCGTTATTATTCAAAACTCTAGAAACCAAGTCAGACGTCAACCATCCAAACCTTGAGAACAGACAGAAATCGGAGCTGAATCGCGAGCTGATGGTAATAACAATAATATTTATGCATATTTTTCGGTAATTCAATTTAACAGGGACGGGTGGTGATGGCTCCACTCAGTCGTCGTTCTAATGCTCCTTTAGTATTCATTTAAAAAGAACGAAGCTGCGGTTGAGTGGGTTGTGTAAATACAATGTTGTTTGATGGTCATCATTAATTTTTATTTTCCATTTCTCACCGCGGTTTAATTCTTCAAACGTGTTCATGTTTTTATTTTTTCCCTTTATAGCGTTGATTCCATTCTCAAGCGAAATAATGGTTGTCATCAGAGTAAGAGCTTCATGTTGTGACGATCCAGATGCTGATTGCCCCGACTATGGATCACCGTTGGTAAGCTAAAAAAAATTAGTTATCCCACGAATCATTTCTTTCAAGCAATTATTTTCTTCGCATTTTTTCAGCATTTGCCTTGACTTTAGGCTTTGCTTTATTTAGTTCATTTTCTTTACATTAGATATTAAAATTACATTTGGGGTTTCGGTAACTCCATTGGTTGTATACAAATTACGTGTATCTATGATAAATTGGTTGAGGAAGAGAGATAGTATACCTTTTGTATTTCCATATGAAAACGACGAGGAAACACCAGTGCGTGAATCCTATTTATTTAGAAGATGAATGATATGATATTTGAATTTATAGATAATTTGTGTTGTTAAACAAAGCACACTAGATATAGGGCTAGCCTAGAGTGCTACAATGTACCGTTGAATAGAGGATATATTCAGTGTTTGGTGATGATGATGATGATTATGGTGATAGTGATATGAATATGGGCATTGTAGGTTTAGGAATGAGTTCAAGTAGGAGTATCAGTTTTGACATTGTCAGGTAGGTTTAGAGGGTTTCCTACATGCTGGCTGAATTAGAACTGCGACTGAAATCCCAGCAGCAATGAAACCCTTCAGAGTTTTTTAGACTTCTTTACTATGCTTGCTGTATCATAGTTTTTTTAAGTTGATCTGAAGAGTTGCCAGTCACATAAGGAGCAACTGCAGCCTTGCCTGAACATGTTCCTCATGTTGAACATATAATATATACATACGTATTATTTCTATAGTACTAGGGCTTACAAGAGACGTGAGCAGAGGAACTTGTGCTTTCAGCTACTGACTGACGCTTCTGAAAAGAACCTCTAACCAAACCACCATGCTATGTTTAATGTAATAGTATGCTCTCTCTGGCAAATGTCTGTGATATGTGAGCATCGATCGAGTAAAAGGATAGGGAACGTATATGTCGTTTTTTAGCATATAGGTACTTGTTACAATGGACTGGCTTTAAACTCTGTACATAGAGGATGAAAGAAGAGAGAAAATAGGAGAACTGTGAGAGAACAGAGGAGAGAAGAAGATACGTATACGAATGTATATGTAGTGGTATTCATTGGAAACGCTTTTTGTTAGGGCCAGAGAGACAGAGATGTGAGGAAGCTGACTGTAAACTTAATACACTCTGAGAAAACACAGTACACACACACTTTCTGATCGAAACACAGTGTGTGCGAATCGTAAATGCATCATCATTCTATCTGACTTCTATCAAAAGCTTAAAAAAGTGGAGAAAAATCTTTAAAGGAATTAGTCTGTAATCAGTTAATTAGTTTAATCATTGGCTAGTGTTATAATCATCTTGGAAAGGGAACTTTAGGTTAACGCTCACGGATGAGCAGTAAGACTACTGTCACAGTGAAACTATTTTGAAAATAAATATGGGAGGAGAAGGTGGTGGTGAGGTTTAGGTGAAAATGGATTAAGCTCTCTCAGCTCATTGTCCATTTTCAGTGATTCTTGTATGGAAATGAAATATTACCCGAGGTTACTGTTCACGACAGTTGACGTATGCTTAGCCATGCTCAGCAGGGTTTAAAAAGGTAGTGGTGAAGAGACAGTTTTAAATTATTAGGTTCACTTTTACTTACCAGTTAGTTTGTGTTAGGTTAGAGAGTAGTTGTAGGTGAAAGAAACAAGTGGCATCTCCCACAAATTTCCTCCTTCAAACGGTGTCTTCAACTCATTCGATCATATTCGAATATCTAAATTAACACTGAAAGCACACCAAAAATGCAAGCATCATGAAAATTGATCGCTCTAAAATTAAGAGGAGCACCACTGAGGTGGTAAGTGTTGTCATTTTATATAATAATTACATTTTATGTCATTAAAGGTTGATTTTTAATAGTCACGTTTTTGTAGCTGTGCTTCCTTCTGCTTCTTGTCATATCAAATATACAGGATGTCTACGTGGCATGTATTGTTCAAGTATGGAAAAGTGACTTATAAGTCCAATTTATTGTTTTTGTTTCAGCCTCCTGACTGCAAATCATTGATTCTGAGAATAGTTGATTGCAAAGAGACACAAGATCTCACAGAGTTGTTGAAAGGGGTACAAACATGGACGTATGGAAAGTGTGAATTGTATCATTGGATTGATGCATTGGATCGGTTTGATGCGGTCCTTAGCAAGGCCACCTTTAGAGCTGATGGACGATGGGCTATGGCTTGTGATGTCAATGATGACTCAGGAAGAGAGGTAAAGTTCCAAATCACCGATATGTCATGTACCTATATTCATATGTACCGAGAGTATACCTAATGATGAAAATTCTTCTCTTTTTGCAGCTCAAGCAATGTGTCCTCCAGATTCTACGGTTCACATCTCTACTCATTGAGCACTCATTTTCGAGAACTGTTTATAATTCCATGGATTATTTGACGGAACTTCTCTACTCTTCGGATTTGACATTGTTACTGGAAAATCTTCATTTGTTATTTATGTTCAGTAAGAGAAGCAACCTGTTAACTCGACTCCCGGATGACAAACGTGGATTATTATTAGAAGGCTTGTATGCCTTGGCAGAGGTAAGCAATATTGAACCTTTTATGAGAAAAATCACTAAAAGTTTTATTACCACGTTGTATTATATTTGGGGAATCTTTGACATTTTCAGAGTTGGGGAGGAAAGGAGGCTGGATTCGGGTTAGCTGCTTGCTGCTTGAAGCGACCACTAGAGGTTAGTTACAAGTTCATAAATAATATGGTGTTGTTGTTACTCAACCTTATTTAGAAATGATTAATGACAATGGTATATGTATGGATTTTTATTATATCTTAGGACTATCCACCAACTGCAACGACAGTTCATATGGAGTTTTATCGTGATGGAACTGCGGCACGTAATCGGTCGGAATCATGGACTGTGTTGCACATTGAAGATGTGCATCTGATGAATAAATCTCCATCAAGAATCCTTGACGAGTGTATTGACATTTATGATGTTCCACAAGACAAACAAGTAAGTCGTCATTACGATGTGAATTACTTCTAATATGACTTTTATTATTCAAGCCAATATAATGTATTTACTAACTTTTATTTTTTTTTTTATTTTTTTCACAGCTTTCTCTTTTGACTCATTTGCGCCTAGCGTACTACTTTCCAGTTTGGAGTGAGCGAGTAAAGTTGGTGCAGGCTCGACTCCAGGCGTTGTCTATTCTAGTGTATGCGAATGCGATCCAAGAGAACATTCAGCAATTACTTTACAGTGGTCTAATGGAGGAGTTGGTAGATATTTTGGAACTTGGCCAAGACTACTTAACAGACATCAAAGCTGCAGCTCTTAGAACATTGACATCTATCATTCATTTGGATCGGGCACATAATTTCCCCAAGTAAGTAAAATCTCATGATTCCCCCTCCGATCACCATTATCATTGTAATAATCTAGGCACTAATAATGGTATAAATGAACTTTCACTATTTTGCAGTATTATTGAAGCTACCGGTGCTGGCTCTTATCATGGGTTTTTGCCAATGATGGTCAGAAATTGCATCAACTCACTTACAAGCTCAACCCCAGATGCCTCACAGCAGTACCCTCTACCTTTAGCGACGGCGCTTTTCAGTTTTTTGTACCATTTAGCCAGCTACGAATTAGGTGGAGAGGCTTTAGTCAATTGTGGCATGCTGGAAAGTCTTTTGAAGGTTGTGAATTGGGAAACGTCGGATGTTGAATACATTACTGTAAGTTTACTACTACATTATAAATTTTTCTAACAAAGTAACGTCTTGATATTTTAATAATATTTACTTTTCATATCTAACTTGTATTGGTGTATCTTTATTATTGCAGTTCGTAACTCGAGCGGTTCGAGTTATTGATCTCATCACAAATATGGATATGCAAGCATTCCAGGCTCACAACGGATTGACGTCGTTTATTAATCGCTTAGAAGTAAGTCTTGTAATCAAAGGATGAATTAGTAATTGGCTATGACTTGATGGTTATAATTAAATTGATATTTTTATTTCTGTACAGATCGAAGTAGCAGCTTGCAGAGCTGATCAACCGTTTGAGATAATACCAGAAATATCCTCCGCTAGTAGGTCACAATCTGCCGCAGCAAATGAAGCTGAAGGCAACCGAGATGAAGGAGCAGATGCACAGATGGAAACGGATAGTAACACCAACGTTATGACGGTACTAATTTCTACATACATACTTTCACCATGTACCCATGATTCATTATACAGAGCATAGAGATGACATTTTGATATTTTCTTCTTCTACAGGAGCAAACTGTCAGTGCAGCAAGTTCCAAGGATGGAGCTCCTTTAGTGAATCCAGGAAGTGCATCTAGTTTCGTTCATAATGGAACCACTTGTTTGCCGCAGAGAGCTGCTTTATTGAAATCCATGCTGAACTTTTTAAAGAAAGTGATTCAAGATCCAGCTTTCAGTGATAGCATCCGTCACATCATGGAGAGCAGTTTACCAAACTCACTAAAGCACATCATCAGCAATGCCGAGTATTATGGCGCATCCCTCTTCCTTTTGGCCATTGATGTTGTGACAGTTTACGTTTTCCAGGAGCCATCCCTTCTGCACTCCTTGCAGGACAACGGATTGACAGATGTCATTACTGAAGCGTTGTTGATGAAAGATGTAAGTTATTAATAAGGATCCCAACCCATATGAAATAGTATGTAATTATTTATAAAGCTTGACCTATGGTATTAACTAGTAATAATAATATCCATGTTTTCTTTGTTCAGGTACCTCCTACACGAGAAGTCATTTCGTCCATGCCCAATGTGTTTTCTGCACTTTGCTTAAATAGTAGAGGATTAAACGCGTTCATTAAATGCAATCCATTCCAGTCATTATTTAAAGTTCTTTTATCTCCGGAGTATCTCCCTGCAATGCGACGAAGACGCACAGCGGAGCCCATGGGTGATACAGCGTCAAATTTAGGCAACGCAATGGATGAGCTCATGCGTCATCAACCTAGTTTGAAAGTAGCTGCTACAACAGCAATTATACAGGTATGCATATATACAGTAAAAACACTTGCCCCTTTGGACCTCAATGAAAACTCAACATTGCTATAATTAACTGACTTTTTATTACTTTTTATCAGCTATTGAAACATCTTGGCTGTCTTGGAGGGGACACAACAAACACTTGCATGAAATCTCAAGCGAAACCAATGGTCACCACACTTGGGGGCAATGCAAGAGCAGGCACTTCTGAAGGTGGAAGTAGTGACGAAGAAGACGATGACGATGAGGAGGCCTCAACTGCATCTCATACCCAGCCTGCTGCAACAGCACCCGCCGTTCCTAGTACGAGTAGAGAGGCTGCTCCGGTAGTAGCACTCAGTGGGTTCTTAGGAACTGTCAAGCCTGCAGATGAAAAACTTCCCCTACCCTTAGTGGACTATATTTTGAATGTGGTAAGTACATGACTTTGGTAATAATGACCTTTGTCTTATGTCATATCCGTTTCTAACGTTAAAATTTTTTCGATTCCGTAGATGAAGTGTGTGGATGCTATTCTAAGTAACAATTCAACTGATGATCACTGCCGAGAGTTTGTTACCCAGCAGGGACTAGATCCTTTACTCAATATATTGTGTCTTAGAATACTACCTATTGATTTCCCTAATTCTCCTGCATGTCAGGCAGTTTCATCGGTCTGCAAATCGATATTGGTAAGTTACCTTTCATCCCAGTTTTATAAATTTTGAACAGCAAGTTAAAGTAACCATGACATGTGGAGTAAATTCTTTTATATTTTTACCTTATCTTACAGAATTTAGCCCATGAAGGCTTGGTATTAGACAAAGGCTTAGAAAAGCTACACGCTGTTTTGATGCGCCTTGATGTTCTCGACAGAACAATAGATAGTCCTGGAAGCAGTGTTCTGCTCCGAGAGCTTGCTAACTCAAAAAATCCTGTGGAAGCTGTTGGCAACTGCTTGGAAACACCAATTCTCCATGATATGACTGCCGTGCATTCATTGATCATGATGTTCATTCACGTGTGTCGCACAGGCCAAGTAAGTTAACCTGGATAATATTTGCAGTATGTATATGCACTTATTTTTAACCTTTTTTTTATTTGGAATTTGCAGAGTGATATAAGAACTTTGTCAATTAATCATTGGGGATCGAAGACAGGCCTAGAGGTTCTGAGACTGCTTTCAAAGCTTTACCTGAATTTAGTATGGGAGAGTACCGTGTTGCTAGCATTATGTAGTGGGGAATACCAACCCGACCAAGAAGGGTTTGGTCGAGCTGATTTAGACAAATTAATTCCACCGTCCGATTCAAAGGTACGTATAACGATCACGGTGGTGATTGTCGTTGTCTTATTATAAGACTACAACAACATGTATTTGATTTTATAGAAGGAAAATGAGGTGAGTTTTGATGGCGGAAATGATATTGATTCCCAGCCCATCGTGTCATCACCTTCTCAAGATTCTAATTCCACGATGGAAACCCAGCAAGACTTATCAAGATCCTGTGACGGAGAATCATGGGATCAAATGGATGTTGACTCAGAATCTAACATGGCCACAAATCCAGGCTTGGTCAACTCATCTACACAGACAAGTACAAAGCAAGATAAAGAGAAAAGCAGTGCTAGTGACACATTACAGCACTATGCCAAATTACTTAAGCCAATTCTAAGTGCTTCCTCAAGATTGGGAAGAGCATTGGCAGAACTTTTCGGCCTATTAGTCAAAGTAAGTCACACTAAAAATTTTTTTTAAAAAAACATCATCATCATCACCCATCATGAATGAGATTTAAATGTAGTTTTTTTCACCATATATTATTGCAGTTATGCGTTGGCTCACCTTTAAGACAGCGTCGAGGTCATCACATGCCCGCTATGCAAGGCTACTTGAGTACCACAGCAACTCAGGTTGCGGAAGTCCTGGCTCAATTACTCAACAATGGATTGAAATGGCAGCCAAAACCAAATTCTCCAGTACCAAGATTGACATTTAGTATCTGTGCGGTAGGATTTTCTGCTCCGCTTTTGTTTGACGAGAAGAAATATCCATATCACTTAATGCTTCGCCAGTTTACTGAAGCAGACGGGTTATCTGCTCTCTTTGAGTGAGTAAACTGCTATTTTAGCAGCGCTACACTTAACTGATGATGATGATGATGGAACGATCTGTACTGCTATAATTTTAACCATAATTATTATTATTTTCTCTTTTTTAGAGTGTTTTATTGGGCAATTTCTGAAAGCTCCCCGGATGCAGGAGGGCCTGTTGCACTACCAAATGAACATCAAGTTGAATTTCTTGATTCTTGGTTGCTGCTGATGGAGAAGTTTGTGAATCCAAAGCTTGTTTTGGAAAGTCCTCATAGTTTACCATTAAAATCACCCATTTTGAGGAACCCCTTTAATGCTAATCTCTTTTTGGCTAATGTGCACAAGGTTAGTTTTAAGATAAAAAGTAAGGTTGAAAATTGTAAAAGAGTTGAATTTTCATTTGTATCATCTTTCACATTTTTTACAGAGAGCATTTGATGCCGTGATGTTTTTGTGGCGTCGTTATGATCTGAAGCTTTATGGAACGCGAGCAGTAGAATCAATGTTGGCAATTTTATGTCACATATTGCGTTACCGAGAACAGGTACGGGATTCTTTTTCTATAATGCTATGCTCATGATGTGCATGTACTTTCTTTGCAAAAGAAGATGTAACTAATAAATATTTCATTTTCTAATCACAGTCCAAGCTCTCAGTAAAAGGGAAAGAAGGGACACAGACCCAATCAACAACAACAACGCAAAGTAGATCAGTTGCAAATCCTTCAGGGTCAGGGTCCACTAATGACTTGACAACCACAACGGAAGTAACTGCGTCCAATGCCCGTGCTGGTCCATCTACTAGTCAGCTTGGGTCTTCTGGAGTTGTTGGTATTATAAGCGTGCCCTCTGCCAGCGCTCGTAATGAGAGTGGCACAACAGCTATGGCTACCTCGGAGTCCAACTCCACCCCTCAAACAACTCAGACGCCCACTACTGTAACACCAACTGCAGAGGCCGGAAGTCAACAACCTACCGATGAAACAACACCAACACCAACAACATCCTCAACGCCAAGAGCCGGATTTACTGTTACCGTTTCGGCTACTACGGCAGCCGTTGCCGCAGCTGCTATTGCCGGTGGAACTTCCGCAGCAGGGCACATGACGGCTGCCTATGAGCTTGGGATTAACGTTGACCACTTGAGGCAACTTATGGATATGGGATTTTCAGTTGAAATGTGCATTGAAGCCCTTATCACCAGCAATAGCCTTCATCAGGCAACGGATTACTTGCTGAATGCCAATACCCAACCGACAACGACTACTTCCACTACGGATCCGTCGGACCAAGAGATGCTAAGACTGTTTACTAACCTTAAAAGTGAAGAGGTATGACACAAACTCAATTTTGCTAATAGTACTACTATCCAATAAATTTTTAGACACGTGAGCATTTGACCCATTTTTGTGAACTTGTAATTTTAGACCGTTGAGCACTTGAAGGCGGAAGATTTGGACTCTTTCACAGAAACAATTATGGATCAGTGTTTGAAGATTTTAGATACGGTGCCGGAAAGCGTGTATCGCGTTTGTGAACTCTTGGTTGCAGTGGGGCAACGCAATGGTTCCGCATGGATGGAGGAAACGCTAACAGGAATAGTGGCACAAGTCAGTATTATTAATTGATTGATATGACGATTACATTCATATTTTAACTTTTGCTTCAGTTCCGCACAATTGCTAATGATTTAATGTTGTTAATTTACAGATTGAAAGTGGCATTGAGACGATTTATTTAGCAATCAAAAAAGACGTTGATGTCTTATTGACTCCCGAATTTAAAACAGAATCAGCTCCTGTCGCTCATCGTATCCATTTGTTTAGTTTGATGTTTGAGGTTTGTTTAAAAAAAATAATAATATAATTTTTTAGGAATATATTTTATGGTTGGTAGTAATGCAAATTTTTTATATTGTTATGTAGGAGCTGAAAGGGATGAGTGCAATGGCTTTAGAAAAGAAGAATGTGATCGATGCAGCAATCGAATTAATCCGAATATTCCATGATCGTTGCATGAACAGTAGTAAGAAGGAGGAGCTCAAGAAAAGAACTCCAACTTGGCTTGCACCGTTGACTCTTATGATCGACCTATATGAGAAAGCAGCCGTGGCTGCCAAGCGTCGCATAAGAGTAGCTGAGGTAAAAATTTAATTTGCTATTATAACTGCATGTGGTACAATTTTATTACTCTTTCCAAAATAAAATGGTGTTAATGGTTGATATAATTGTTTTTGCCAACAGGAAACTGATCACATTTGGAAATGGTTTGATATTAATTCCGGAAAATGGTGCTCATACTCATCACAAAACAATTGTATAATTGACAAAGCATTCTGGGATGGAGAAAGCATGGTTAGAATCACAGCAGGAAGGAGACGATACGTGATCAACTTTACTGCAATGATCCAACTCAATGAAGAAACAAGCAATCGCCGCCCAATCACTTTATGGTTGAAGAGCAATGAGAATGCAGCAGTTGATCCTCTCCTCCCATTGCCAAGCCCAACCGCATTGAACGCGCTGGCAGTTGAGTTCAATACAGAACGACTTCGTGATCTGTACTCATTCATGGGTGATGATGAAGAGCTACTAGGTGGCCAAGAGGAGGCTCCTGAAGTTGTTCAAAAACCAGCAGCACCTAAACTCACAAAAGAGAGCACAACCAGTGAACCACCAGAAACCCATGTTGATACAGGAAAAACCCCAAGACTGAAAGGCTTGGATATGGCTCAAAAGAAACAAATTGTAGAGTAAGTTGTTATTCCTTATGTTAATTGTGCTGAAATTTGGGGAAATGTTAGAATGTTATAAGGGAATTTAATTTTTTTCCCCGTATTTTTTATAGGAGTACCACTATGTTAATGGGTTGGCCAGTAAATCCCGATGCTTTGCATGCCATTATGAGACTGATTTTACGTCTTACAAGATCATACGAAGTAGCTGAAGTGTTTTCCGAACATGGAGGTGTCCGTTACCTAACAACGTTGACATCAGACTCAGGGTTTTCAGGTTTCTTCCCTCTTGCTAATTTATTGATACGACACGTCCTGGAGGATTCACAGAGCTTAAAATATGCCATCGAGAAGGTAAGACTCAAGATATATATTCATCATTCATGTTAATGAAACCACTTTATGGATGCAGGAAAACCATGTGTAACAACACGACTGTAATAATTTTTTTATAGATGATTCGAGCTAAAGCATTAAGTAGTGGTGCTTCTACTTGCAAAGAACTACATTATTTATTGCGCGTCCTTGCCCCAATTGCCTGTCGTCATGAGGACTATTTCGTAGAGGTTGCTGGAGGCATTCTGCGAGTTGACATCAGCTTTGTTACTCGACGAGGTCAGTGAATTTATACGAGTTTGTAATAATAATACAGTGGTTAGCATTAAATGTTATCGCAATTTAATAGTGGATGCTAAAGATTGTTTTTTATCATGCAAATTTAGGCGAAGAAGACACGCGTTTAATTGTGAAGCCAATATCTTGTAAACTTGGAAATATTGAAGGACCCGTTGGAGAACAGGCTCGAAATGCCATTGAGACACTCCTGGACGCCCTAGCTTCACCCAATTCTCGTGAAGAAGAACAAAAGGCTGAAGCCGCCGCCCAGGCAAATGTTACAACTGCAGACATTGGTACTCAAAAATCAGAAACTCCTCAAGGGTCCAACGAAGAGGAATCTGTAAGCCCCGTCATATTCCTTTATGCACTATTTTACTATGCTACCTTCTTTCCTATCAACCTTGAGTTGCATCTCGTCATTTAGTAATCATATCTAATTGGATACATGCATAAATCTCTTATAGATGGAAACTGACGCTGTATCCGTCAAAACAATCAGTAAAAATGAGAAGGGCTCATCCACAGCGGCGGATGATCCAAAGAAGAAGCAACTCATCCCGAAGTACGCAATTTGCCAACTTCTAGCCGAGTCCGTGCATTCATATTCATTCCCTTGCAAGATCATTGCTGAGCATGCCTTCTATAGGTCAAACATACCTGGACTCCAAGAGGTGGGTGATTCATATACACTTGTATAACTTTTTTTTTAAAAATATATTATATTGAAATTAAAATGTGAATTATCATTTTTTTAAATTTTTTTAGGACTGTACGGCACTGGCATTCTTACTTGATAGAATGCTTCCAGCTTCGGAGAACTCAAGTGAGAAAGACTGTTCAACAGCAGTGAGAGATTTAATATCTGCAATGGCAGGCTGTAATCACATCCCAGATGCTCAAGCCATTGTTATATCAGAGGTGAAAGCCGCCTTACAACGTGCGTTGAACATGCGAGAATCCCCTGAAAAGCACTCTAGGATTCAAGGGTTGGCTGCTCTTATTTGTACCATGATAGAAACATGTCCATCTGCTCCTCCTACACAGATGGTTCCAGTTCTGAAGCCTACAACTTTATGGTACGAAAATGTCTATTTACTTAAGGCATGCAGCTAAATGCAGTGTCAATTCTATTAAGGAATTATTTAATTGAAAATTATTATTATTTTATTTATAGTATGAACCAAGTGGTTCGTCTCCTCATTCGTAAGAATGTGACCATTGATTTAGCCCGGATTCCGCATAGCTTAGATCTTTCCAGCCCGTACATGGCGACAACTGTGAACGCTGCCTTAAAACCGCTGGAAGTTATCTCTAGAATTGTGAACCAACCAGTAGCTACCAATCCTAACCGTCCAAAAACAAAACCTGAGACTACCGTTCAGGAATCCACGAACAATACACACACAGGTACGACTCCTATCTATTTTGTATTTGTTGTTAAATGTATATGATTTCAGTTTAATAAGTTGGCAACAATGAATTTTCTTTTCAATAGGAGGCACTAGTAATTCTGAAATGACACATGCCCAAGGGGAAGAAACTGTAGAAGATGCAGATAATACGGAACATGACATATCCGCGGCTGCTGAGAGCTTGCTGGATGCAACATCCGAAAGTCATACTCATGAACATGATGCACCTGAAGCTCCTGATGATGATGTTTTGGATGAAATAATGGACCAGTTACTTGAACGGTAAATTACATTCTACGTGTAGCATAAATTTCTACTTTTCATGACTAGAATTCTAATTTTAAATGTTTGAACAATAATTTAATTAATGCTCATATTCGAAAATTTCTATTAATAGGGATACTGGACCATCTGAAGAACTGATTATAACAGAAACATCTATGATGGATGCATCATCAAATCGCATGGATACTGAGCAAGACTCGACTCAAAGAGACTCACGAGAATTCGGGGGCAATCAGGTATAAATCAAGCAATGTGCAATTGAAATTTTTGTTTATTCCTGTACTGAAATTAATTGTGTATCTAATTTCTTATGACTATAGTACGAAGAAGATCATGATCATAATGACACCAGTGACTCTGAATCGGAAGCATCAAATGGAGACGAGGATGGAGAAGAAGAAGGTAAAAAATCACGATAGTTTACCGTTATCATCTTGTTAAATCTCAAATTCCCCATAAATACAATTTGTTGGACTTATTTTTAGGTGAGGAAGAAGAAGACGAAGATGAGGAGGAGGAAGATGACGAAGATGATGACGAAGACGGTGCCTCAAACTTTGACGATCGCGGACAGGAAGAGTGGGACGATGGGTTTATGAGATTTACTGGCCTGGATCGCGATGAAGATTTACTCATGGTCCAGTACGGACAGGATCCAGAAAATACTCCAGTTTTCTTCACTAACAATGCCACATACAACTTAAATGTTGGCCTCTTTGATGACCCCATGGGCAATGAGCATTCAAGTGGTAATAGCATTTTGAACTGCACATTATTTCCCCTTTGACTTCCGACAAAAGTTTTAAAATGTGTGCGATTATTTGTTTCGTAGGATTGCGATTAAGCCATCCATTACTCCAGCCACCAGTTACTGATCAACCTGTTACTGGAACAGTCACCACTCGTGGTCACCGAAGTGGACGACAACGGCGATATCAATATATTCAGTTCAACCCAAGGCACCCTCATCCTCCTGCAATCCTTCAACGGCTACTTGGTCCATCAACGGCACAGGAAGTTATTCAGTTGACTACTGGCCAAGCCTTGAATCAAGGAATGAGAGATGCACGTTTCTTAGTTATGGATGCTACTGCAGTAAGTTTGTTTAAATATATTTTTGATTTCAAACCCTCGCAAGTTTAGAAAATATTATTAATTCAATATTTGATTTACATTAGGATCAAGGTATCAGTCGCAATGGCGCATCTGGTTCAAGTGGTTGCGTTTCCAATTACACAGCCCTGCATTGGTGGTGTGAGGAAGCCAAAGCCCTTGATGGCGAATCTCTACACGACTCAGTCGTTGGTATGTCACCCACAGAATATATGATTCAAACAATATTTAAAAAAAAGGCAAAAGTTGAATAAATTTAGTAACTAAATATTTTATTTCATTCACATTCCAGCTTGCAAACGAAAGATCGTTGAATGTATTGAATACTGCCGTGATATAGCTTTTGAAATGCGTCGAGAAATGAAGAAAAAACAGGCAGAAGAGAAGCAAAAGCGAAGTATGTGAACCTTATTTTTAAAAAGTTATTTTAAATTATGACTTTAAGCAGCCAACTCATTTTTTATTGTTTTTATTTTATGATTTAGCAGCAGCCGATTTCAAGCCAGTTCCTCCTAAAAATTCAGCCACTACTGCTCCATCAGAACGAAGTCTTCAAGCTGTTGCTGCAGAAGAGTACCAATCTCTTGAGAGAACCCTGGAACGCATGGTGGATATACGCCCAGTTTTAGGTACGTTTTTAAGAGTGATGTCATATTTCCGCATTATGGTAGCATTTCATACTTGAAGCTTATCATAACATTTCTTTAAAAGCAGGCTCCACAAATTTGACAGCCACGGAAAGAAACATTGCAATTAATTTGGATCAACAAATGGGAATTTCAGACATAACCGCAGCTCTTACTTCTGTGCAAGCCTCTAATACCGGTGAACCAAATTCAAATGGTCCTATTAGTATGGACAATAACGTAACTGAAACAGAAGTTGCTTCTTCTCAGTTTCCTGCTGCAGCGTCTTCCTCGTCTAGTGAACCAGCGGTAAGAATTAACTTAATTAATTCCGAAAATAATTTTTTTGCTTGGTACTGTTATTCATGACGTCATTAACAAAACCTTTTTTGTAGACCGACGCCCCAGAGGCCCCACCAGACGCATCTAAGGATACTGCAAGTGCATCTGATGCAAGCAGCCTGGTCAATGATACCAAAGAAGACAATGAACCCGCTGGTTCTAACGGAGGTTAGTTTTGCGACGCCAATATATAATTTAGTCACAAACTAATATTAGAAAATCAAAGGTTTAGGTTACTTAGCATTACACATGGTTGGTAAATGTTGTGTAGGTGGGGATAGTAAAGTGGAGTTGTCGGCGGAAGAAGAGTTGGATAAATTATTTGACACCCCACCCTTAAATACTAACACAAGTCAAGGTACCATTTAGCCGTTTTACGGTATTCGGCAAATATGATGTTCCAAAGTTGTCTTACCTGAATTTCTGAATATTTTAGCCGCTGCGCTTACAACTGAGACATCGGGTGGTCGTGCCGAACCTGTACCTGGACCATCCGGTACGCAGACAATTAATGAAGATTTCAGAAACATTTTAGGGGATATTGATATACCCGAAGGAGTGGATCCATCTTTCTTGGCAGCATTGCCAGAGGATATGCGACAAGAAGTCATTGCTGAGCATTTAAGGTATTTTATATTTATCTCTATATAATACTAAGTTTGCATGAACAAGTTATTGTACCAGTGGTATAATAATACATGTTGTTTATTTATATTTATAGATTGCAGTCTCTTCGAGCGAGACCTCAAGCTGCGACAGGTCAGACTGAACCTGCATCTGTTGTTGATGTCAGTCCCGAATTCTTAGCAGCATTGCCTCCAAACATCCAGGAAGAGGTATTAGCTCAGCAAAGAATTGAGCAGCAACGAAGAATTGCTACTGTCAGTAATCCAAACGATCCGATGGATACGGAAGCGTTTTTCCGAAACTTGCAGCCATCCTTAAGACAAGCAGTAAGAATTTAATTAGATATGAAAATTCCGTACAAAAAAAATAATGAGAGTTCTTCATTAATTCTTAACTGTTTTGTTTTAGATACTAGCTGATATGGAAGAATCCCAAATAGCTGCTCTTCCTCCAGATTTAGCAACTGAGGCACAGAGTCTTCGACGAGAATGGGAGAGCCGTAATCGTCAATTCCTGCAAGATCGATTGTTTTCTCATGGTCATCACACGAACACCACTTTATCCTCCATTCTTCGAAACAGTGGTACATTGAGTACATGACAATATAGTTATATACATAATAATGGTATGAATTATATTGCATCTTCAAATGACTTGAATTTTTGTAGGTATGCGAATTAGTTCCCGGTATTCCATTGCTAACGTCGCCCAGCGTGCACAATGGTCTTCACATTGGCCAAGAGCACCAACCACCATGGCCACTCATACTGGAATATTGGGTGGAAAAGTCAAAGGGAAACAACTAGTTGATAATGAAACATTATCTTGTCTTTTGGTGCTCCTTTTTGTTGACGAACCTCGACTAAATACCGGAAGGCTTCATCGTGTTTTAAGAAATCTTTGCTATCATTCTACCACTCGCCAGTGGGTTATTAGGGTAAGTGAAATGTCTACGTTTTTTGTGGTAAAAAATTTGGCAGAATTGGGATGATCTGCAATGAGATTTAAATTTTTGTTCAATGCTTTAATTTTTCTAGTCCTTGTTATCTGTGATGGAACGCGCAAACGATTGCACAATCAACACTCCACCAGGCGTAGTTACAACACGACAGAAGCTGGATCAGTTGCCATCTGGCTCCAAGAGTTGTACAATCCGTGTTGAGAACCCTAACGCGGTGGACCGTCGTCAGAATAGTCATACCCCGGCATGGCTTAACATTAGTCTTGACGCTGCCCTGGGATGTCGGGCAAATGTATTCCTTCTACAGAAAAACGCATCATCATCCGGTGGTAAAAAGAGTGCTGTTGAGCACAGACAAATCTTCATTCATCCTCAGGCAGTTCCAACCATTTGCCGGTACAAATACTCAATTTTTATATGATAATGAGTAGTTTATTTTTTAAAAAAATATGTTGGTTCATATTTATAACATGATTTTTTTACTTTTATTAGGCACACTTTGGACGTATTAAGTAACCTTGCGAAGAGTTTCCCATCTCAGTTCCTCCCATCAAAGGGCCGTCCATCCCTACTTTGTTTAGAGCCTAGCCTTAGCCGGGCAGCCGGAGTGATTGAGAAAAAACCACCTACTCCACCACCAGAATCGAAAAGCCGAGGTTGTTCCTCCGCAAAGTCGAAGGTGGTCGAAAGCATGATTGATTTTTGGGATCATTTGTTAAAATTAGACTCTGTATCCAGCAGCAAGAAGGTGCGTTGAATCCTTATTGTTTTATCCGGTGTTTTATATTTCATTTTATTGAATTTTTACTCATGAATGATTACTAACAAGCAAAATATATATATTGTACCATTTTAGGGCAAGGCTGTAGGAAAAACGCATTCCAGCATGAGCACTGGAATTGATCAAGGAGTTCCATCAGTGTCATTTGAGGCATCACATTTTGGACAACTCATTTCCATGTTCGCTTATCCCTACGTTCGAAGAAGCTCAGTACTCACTGACAAGCTACTCCGATTGCTCTCTCTGATCTCCTTGGGAATACCCGATACGTCAGGGTTTGGTCGACGAGTTCTCCTTGAAGAACCAGAAACACCGGTGGATCAATCTATGTCTATTTCGAAATCTCATCTCAAGTTGATTATCGATATTATCACTACCAAGAGCTGTTCCGAAGAGGGGTTGGAGGAGGCAACTTCATTGTTGCTCAACTTGTCGTATGGTCCTCCATCTACAAGAAATAAGGTAATTATTCAATAACCGAAGTTTTCTTTAGCTAAATCTAAACAGTCTTGTTTCTGACTACGTTTGTTCTTAACTTAAAATATATTTTTCATACGTGGTGTTTTTTTCTTCAGATTCTGGAGCTTTTAACTGATGGTGTACGAGATCTGGGGAATACCGTATGCTCTCACATTGCTGACTTGCAAAAGGAACTACAAGCACTTAGAAAGGACGCCAGTGGCATTTCTGACGAAGCATCAAATGCTGGAGACCATGAAAGTGATAAGGGTTACAAAACGGATGCTGGAACCATTGTTGATAGATTCACTAAAGAGAAGGTTATCATTCAGTCCGCCAGCAAAGGGAAAGCACCAACTGAACTTCAGTTACCTGCGATGGCTACTTTAACATCAAAGTCATCCAGTCAGGCCTTTTTCCTTCGACTTTTGAAAGTAATTATTAACTTACGGGACGCTATACGTGCAGCAATCAAAAAACACAAACAGAAAGGTATGATTTTTAGACATAGTTTTCAAAAAATTAAATCACAATGAATTCAATATTTATTGGGGGAAATTAGGACATGAATCAAATATGAATTTAGGCAATCTTGGAGGACCACCACTTATGTCAAGCACAATCGTCGGACCAAGCGGTGGTGGTGGTGGTGGTGGTGGTGCAGCAGCAGGTGATGCTGGTCCTAGTAATGCTGTCACCACTCCAGCTAGACAACGAGATAGGTCTAGAGTCGCTGTTGAGGATCCATTGATTGATGGTTGGCCTATGGATGTTGATGTGGACCCATTCCTTTATGACTCTATGGACACATCTGAACCAAGAGATGCCAGGTAACTAATATTTTTTTGTAATGCGCAGTAGTTTGTTGTTCAGAGAAAGCTTACAATACTTGTAAAATTATAATTATAGTAGAAGTACATCCGCTTCTCGCGTACCTAGAAACCGTCGCAGTGCAGCCGCAGAGGGCGGGGAGAACAATGAATCTTTGCCACCACTTGTTGATGCGGATGAAACCGCTGAGGATGAGACCACTGGTCAAGCACGCTCTTCTGAGACTAGAAACGCCTCCAAATCCGTTTCTGGAAATGATACAAAGGACGCTATCAATGAAAGTATTGTGGATGAAGCTAAGCTCCTCCCACGCCTAAGTTCTCTTTTAGATCTAGATTCGTTATGGGAAACTTTGAGCCAGTGCTTACTTGAGCTAGGTCACACTCCAGATCATCATGCCGTATTAGTACTCCAGGTATTTCAAATTATATTTATCTTTTCCATGCAAACGAAGATGAATGATTGCGTGCTGTGTAAGGAAGCATTTTACTTAATTCATGTACTTATTCACTCCTATATTTAAAATTTCAGCCTGCTGTTGAAGCTTTCTTCTTGGTTCATGCATCATCAAGTGAACGAGAGGATAAAAAACTAAACATCCGTGAAACCAGGGAAGCTCAATTAGCTCATATTCACCAGGAGTTACCACCAGTGTCTCCAATTGAGTCGAGTAATGGAGCGGAAGTGCAACGTGATACTGAAATGATTGATCCTCACAGTTCCGCCCTGCTTGATTCTACGGGAACAATCAACGCTCCATTGTCTCCTGATACGCAGAAGTTCTTAACGTTCGCTGGTACGTATTATTATTTTTTTTTAAATATAAATAGAATGCGCTGGGGAGCCAGACTAATTAATTCACTCTCTTCATCTGTTATTTTTTTAGAAACACACCGTACGGTACTAAATCAGATCTTACGCCAGTCAACTCAGCATCTAGCAGATGGTCCATTTTCTGTGTTAGTTGACCACACTAGAGTTCTAGATTTCGATGTTAAGCGCAGATATTTCCGTACTGAATTAGAAAGACTGGATGAGGGAGTAAGACGTGAAGATCTTGCAGTCCATGTACGTAGATCTCACGTCTTCGAAGACTCTTTCCGCGAGCTTCAACGGCGACGTGCAGAGGAATGGAAGAATAGATTTTACATCGTGTTTGAAGGTAAGCCAGCTTTTCATTTCGGATGCATCTCTTGGAATTATTTTAGTAGGTTTAAGAAATGTGAATGACATTGTTGTATATGTTACAATTTTTATTAGGTGAGGAGGGTCAAGATGCTGGAGGCTTATTGCGAGAATGGTACGTTATTATTTCTCGTGAGATATTCAATCCTATGTATGCACTGTTTACAACTTCACCTGGAGATCGTGTGACGTACATGATCAATCCGTCTTCCCACTACAATTCATCTCACTTGCTCTACTTCAAGTTCGTGGGTCGAGTAATTGGTAAGGCTTGTACTTTTATTGAAAACTGAAAGGTTTTATTATTATTATTTTCCTGTCTTTACTGGTTCTATAATTAAAACATTTTTGTTTTGTTAAATTCCTTTTAGCCAAAGCGATATACGATAACAAATTGTTGGAGTGCTACTTTACCCGTTCGTTTTATAAGCACATTCTTGGAAAATATGTCAAGTATACAGATATGGAGAGCGAAGACTATAGCTTTTACCAAGGCTTGGTATTTTTAATGGATCACCACATATCTGAGCTTGGATATGATTTGACATTCAGCACAGAAGTGCAAGAATTTGGTGTGACAGAGGTCAGAGATTTGATTCCAAACGGTAGGAATATTGCTGTCACTGAAGAGAACAAAATGGAGTACATTCGATTGGTGTGTCAAATGAAGATGACGGGTGCCATTAGAAAGCAGTATGTGTTCATATTTCATTTTCATTTCATGTAATAGAATATAAGGAAATATTTTTTTATTTAACTTTAAAACTTGATGTGTTTTTAGACTCAATGCCTTTTTGGAAGGATTTTACGATATAATCCCCAAAAGACTGATTTCTATTTTCAACGAGCAAGAGTTGGAATTACTTATTTCGGGACTTCCTAATATCGATATTGAAGACTTGAAATCTAATACGGAGTATCACAAATATCAGCCCAACTCTCTACAGGTTAGACTTTTCTTTTATTATTTTTTGGTGGAAATGAATTCATTTTCTCTTTAAGTAGTATTTCATGATAACCTTCTTTTGTCTAAATTACAGATTCAATGGTTTTGGAGAGCTCTACGGTCCTTTGATCAAGCTGAGAGGGCCAAGTTTTTGCAGTTTGTTACTGGAACGTCGAAAGTGCCTCTTCAAGGGTTCGGAGCTCTAGAAGGAATGAACGGTGTACAGAAGTTCCAAATACATCGTGATGATCGTTCTACTGATCGTCTTCCAAGTGCTCACACGTGGTAAGGGAACCATTCTTTTTATAATTTTTATGCGTTGTACTAGAGAAAGCAGATAAAGAGTAAAGAGGAAAAATGTCTAACAAATGGTAATGCATTGTTGTTTTCAGTTTCAACCAGTTGGACTTGCCAGCATACGAAACGTACGATAAACTGTGCACTTATCTTCGAAAAGCTATTCATGAGTGCTCTGAGGGCTTTGGATTCGCTTAATTTAAGAGAAAGTCAGTGCTTCTCTCTACGTTTGAGTGATAAAATTTATAAAGAAGTACCTACATATTTCAAAGATTATTTGCACGAACTATATAGGTCTACTGTGAGCAAGGTTAGTTTTAATGATGATTTGTAAATCTATATTATCCTCTGTAGGATATGTGAAGAAAGCAAAGGTTAGTTCGAAATTGTAAATTTGTACTGCGCGAAGTGGTTACAACATGATTTAATTTAATTATGTGTAGATTAGTTTAATATTTGTATGATCATTAAACAATGTTATTATTGCTGAGAGAGGTAGTATAATTGTTGTGTACGTTAATGTTTCTGTAAAAGCTTATTTGAATCTTTCAATAAATATAAGGTGAATTCATTGATCCCCGCAACTACCATCCTATTATTTATTTAAATCTTAAAATGAACATACGCTCTCAAAAAAAACCTTTACGACTTCATAAAAACCTGAGGAGGCTACACCTCTATCATAAAAAAGCTTGTCCATACTTTTTTACATCTTGCTTCTTCATACGCTGCTTCCATTCTGTCATATGCATAAACGGATATAACGTAAGTGGGAAAGGGTGGATTTGGATAAAAGTTCATAAGACTTAAATGTAAAACGTAGTAAATAGTACCATGAGAAAATAAACTTTTATTTTCCATCAGTAGCACATTTCATCCGAAACTGTCGGCCAGAGTTTTTCTCAAAGTGTTTGAAAGATATTGATCATACACGAGTATCTTGGATGGTATTTTCAACTGATGCTTCATTAAATGTCAAAGGCCATCCATGCAAAGATGATACACCGCATGATATCTATTACGACATTCATATTTGCAGTATTGTCCAGGGACCCCCACGAAGTGAAAGTCTGTTGGGGATTTGCTTAGTAAAAACATGTTTGGATTTCATGTTTGGGCTGGCCCATAAAAATTATATTTGCTCTATTAAGTTATAGATAATGATATTAAATTGCTTACTAACTAAAAACAAGAAACATAAAGCATTGAAATTTTAAGCCTTTATGAGCGAACAATGTTAGATAAAAATATCAATTTTCTTTCATGCTTTTACAGCTACATTTTAAGCATTAAATAAAGTATACATACACTGAATATATTGGACGAGTAATAGAATCTGGTAGCCAGAATAATCTTTCATTTTGATTCAATAAAATTTTCAGTCAGGAAACTGAGGGA
Organism: Orchesella flavescens; assembly: GCA_964034955.1. NCBI lineage: Eukaryota > Metazoa > Arthropoda > Collembola > Entomobryomorpha > Orchesellidae > Orchesella > Orchesella flavescens. Next base: position 28,624,279 of record OZ035953.1, read on the forward strand.
AAGAAAGGAAATTATCATCTCTCACAAATGTACCATAGTCGTCGATATCAAACATTCGTTTCTTTCCCATATTCACATTGCTACATAGAATTGCATGATACACCTATATTTCAGTCATATAACATGAAGTTTGACTGAGACTCATTCTTCATAATGTGGAGATATTGCAGGGCAAAATGATACGCTACTTTAGACGAACTGTTACATGTCGGGAATGCAACTTCCAATTTTTATACAAAAGTGGTACGACCAACGGAACTTGGGAGAAAGAAGGCGTAAGTAGTAGTTCGAAGAAACTATTCTTTGGCCTCTAATTTTTACCGACAACTTTCACTCCCAGCTCTTCAAATCCCAAGTATTACGTGATCCTCCGTCTGTCTCCGTTCCATTTCGTCTTCCTAAATCTATTCACCTAGGTAGAAAATTGACAATCATAATGGTGGTGAAAGCAACAGCTTATTGATTAAACTGAAGTATGAACACAACATTATTTTGCAATATTTTAAGGAGAATTTGTCATGAATCTTATGTGAAAGCTTGACAGAAAGTGGAACAGACGTCTTTGCTAAATATATCTCTTGTAAACATGACAGAATTCAGTGTAAAATGATATCTCACATCAAAAGATTTCCTAATCCATATAAATGAAAGGTAGATATAAAGAAATGACGCAGTTAGATATTTATGTAGAATGAAAGTATCATAACAACAACATGTACAAAGAAATGAAACTCCCAAAAAACATCCTTATCTTTCATTGCTCATTAGTGTCACTTCTATCATATCATATTAGACAGCACCATTTAGGGGAACTTACAAGATCAAAAAACGCTTCGCAGAATAGACAAAAATACATAAATGCAGGGAAGGGCACATTGCAAAACCTTTTCTTTTGTTTTGTTCGACAACGACGTACATTAAACAGTTGTTTGTGTTCACAGTTTCCTTGGTCCCGACATCCGAAGCTTTATTTAGTTTCGCCAATTCTAATTTCTTGTCGAGAGGAACAAAAAGACCTAAGAAAACTTTTGGGATGATAAGAATTATGATGATAGACTTCTCACTTCATTTTATTGCACATTGGGGCACTGTGAAACTCGTAAAAATAGATATATACCACCTTTTATAGGTCTTTGTCCTTTGTTATTAGAAAACTGCGTGATACTTTAGCGGATAGTAAACAGGGTAATATAATTCGCATGGCTGATTATCAATGATCATCATCAACACTTTTTTTTTAACGACGTGAAATGTGGCGAAAGAAAAAGTTAGTCCCATAGTCTCTCATATTCTACCTGATGTAAGGGAATGATGATAGCGTTTCTGATTTGTATTTGAAGTGGGTCGTCTCGAAAAACACATTCATTCATTCACCCCTACTCATGTCCAGTCTTGTAAATTCGGCGTCTAGACCCATCTCCCTAACCCAGGCTAACAACAGATATTGTCTGATTAAAGGTGTTAAGGTACTTTAGCTCATACATTTATTTATATTCATTTAAATTTTTGCGCTGACCCTCATGATCTACACTGATATCTTGATGTGATAATGATGATGTTGATGATGTAGCTTAAAGTTTGAGAGATATTAAAATTACTTAAAATATTACTTTATGGTACTATAACCTATTTGCATGAGTAGGGAAGATAACTGTTGCATGAAACAAACGCATCCATAGATAAGAAAGAGTATTTGCATGCTCTAGTCAATGCAGTTTGATAAATTTAATCAAAAGTAACAAAGAGAATATAAAAACATTAACAGTTTATGTAAAAGTATACTAATTTGCATGGAGGATGATGTAGACATCCTTTCCATAACGTGTAATTCACAGAATCTCCCCATATCTCAGAGAATTAGTTTCACAATCATAAAGTTTTTATGTATGTAATATGTTTTTTTTCGACAGCGGTGTTTTGTCTACTTTATGAATGTACACATATTGTTTCTTGGTGACTATTTACTAAAATCCCTAGTCCTTCATCATCATCATCATCATCATCACCATTCAGAAGCAATAGATAAGGAAACAAGCTACCATGGCACATATTTAAAATGCATTTGTTGTCCATTCATCTGCTAGCTACAGTAAATATAGTACATATATATCATCACCGGTTTTTTAGTTTTAAAGGTTCAATTTTACCTTAAACGTTACCTAAAGAAAAGTGATGTTTTCAAAATATTGTGGATCTATCAAGCTGGTTCTAAAAACGAAATATTTGACAATGCTTAATTTGAATAAAATTAATTTATTTAACTTGTCCATCCCTAAAAGTTGTATTATTAGAAGTATCCCTTGTTTTACAAAGAAGTATAAGCTTATCCCTTACTACAGATGCAAATTTACATCTCGCATATCTCCCTGCTTATTTCAACCAAGACATCTACATTCAGCAAAGCAAGCAAACACATAAAAATGTTTTTTGGTATGAACAAATTTTTTGAGATGATGAGACAACACGACGATTCGTTTCATGCAGCTGGAATATCTCAAAGAATAAGAGATGTATTAGTGTGACAGAGCCCAAGTTGAGTTCAGTTGCAAACTTGCAAGCAAAAGCTGAGGAGGGATACTTGTTGTCTTGAATTTTCTTTCAGCCGGATTTGTGTGTTGGTCTCTGCTCCTGTCTGTACGTGTACTCACTCACTCAGTCATCATCAATATATACGGTTTTTGTTTTTTAAAAACATCTCTCACATCACATCTCATCTCATCACATCACACAGCACCTGCTACTAGCTCTCTGCACACAAAGCAAATCATCATTCTTTCTTTCTTTCTTTCTTTTTTGCGTAGTGACTGTAGGCAAAACTAAATTAGGTGGCAAACTTGCATTATACATAGATATAATATACCGTAAATAACATTGTTTTAATTAATATCCATCCTGTGTGACTAATATTAAACATAGTGGACATAATAATAGTATACTCGATCGTGTGGTGAATGCACATTTTTATTAATCGCCTGTGATTCTCTCAACGACACAAACACAACATTCGCATTAACCAAACTAACATCACATCATTTCACATCTTTTGCATAGGCAACATAGGCTCAGAACAGAGAGACGGCATAGCATGCGTTTTGTTGTTGTCCAACTTGCAGCTAGATTTTGTAAATTTATAGACCAATCATTGTCCATTACCAGAGCTTTAAATAACTTCAACTTCACTCCAAGGACTGTGATTGCCGCAAATCAGAGTAGATTCTCTAATGCAAGTAAATCCAAGCTAGTGATTGAGCTGACAACAAGAAAAAGTCATAATAACAGTAGTAGTTGTTGTTGTTGGGCCAAGTGTAATAATAATACAAGTCGTGGGATTCGGGTACCATATGATTACTCTTTGAACAGATACATTTACACAATTCACCAATTCGATACCAAGATGACTGCCAAGCTTGCGAAAACAAAAATTGTCATTATGGACGGAGTTCCTTACAAGTAAGTTTTTATTGTTTTCTTCCTATTGGTTTAAAAGATTTTGAGTCATAATGGGAAATTTTATGTCTTTGTTTTAATAAGTATACCCTAAGAAATGGAGGAGATAGACTGCGTAGCGTCATATTTTTTTTATAGCAGAATGTAAAAATATCCTTGTTACCTCTATTGAGGTGGCTAGAGAATATATATGTAAATAAGACAGTAAATCAATCACTTTTTTATTGCTTTGTGACTCAAAAGTAGTAAACAAAATTCCCAATGTTACGCATGTTAAAAATCGTGGTAGTAAAATGACAGATGTGCAGCTTATTTTTGGTGCCGGCTTATTTTATTTTTATGGGTAGACAAGACAGAAGAGAAGCCTCATGCATAATAATTATTATTTTCTATTTTTATTTTTTGTTCAAAAGCAACAATTCGTATTCCGGGATGGAACTTCGGAATTTGAGAGATAACTTGACTCCATTGTATCCATTCGGGGGGCCGGCACGTGTGCCAATTCCGGATGACAAGATTGACTGGAACTCGGATTGGCTTGAGTATACTCCTCCAGAGTTTACATTGGAATCTATCTTGATTGGGGACAAGGAATGGGCCGACAAGGAGCTTCAGTTGACGGATGTCGGACTCTGGCCCAAGTGGAATTCACAGGATGGAGGCATTAACAGAAAGAGTCATCATGGAAATTATAGGACTGATAATGATGGCTACCCACTGAATCCAGCTGGTCGCACAGGGATCCGGGGAAGGGGTAGCTTGGGTCGTTGGGCAACAAATCATGCTGCGGATTGTATTATTACTCGGTACATTTGCATTTTTTTACGTACACCACCAAAGTTTTCAAATAAAGCGTTTTGTTTTTTATTATTTATAACCATTGATTGTTTCTCAGATGGAAGAAAAATGAGATGGATGGCTCAGTCTACATGATTGATGGAAAGCCACAGCTTCAATTTATTGGAATTATCCGCAAGGACACTGGAGATGCAGCTTTTCCAGGAGGTAATGTAATCAAATTATATAGTAAATTTGCTAGGATATCATAAACTAAACTCACACTCCTGTCGTGTGCAATTTAAAGGGTGTCAATTGATAACATTATCTCTATACAGGAATGATTGATTCTGGGGAAGATGCAATGACTGCTGTCAAACGTGAGTTTTTGGAGGAGGTTTTTAGCATCGAGGAAGCCACAGATGAGGAGCGTTTTGCCCTCGAAGATTCATTGCAAAATGTGTTCATGAATGGCGAAACTGTTTACAAAGGTTACGTGGACGATCGCCGGAATACGGACAATGCTTGGATTGAGACGGAAGCTATTAGCTTCTCTCTCGACGAATTAGATACTGACGTATTTAGCAATCTCAAATTTAAGGCTGGCAGCGATGCTAAGGGTGCCTTATGGATCGACATTGATCAAAATGTCAAACTATATGCTAGTCATAAGTCCATTATCAAACTTTTGATTCAGAAACGAAATGCTTATTGGTAATGTATTATTACACTACTACACATGAGAAGGGTTGATGAGGATGTTTACATGCACATAAATATAGAGTTATTTAAAGAGATAAACGACTGTGTTTTTACGGTGAACTTTCCTATATATATATTTGTAATAATGCTGAAACCTATGTCCCATCATTATTCTGTAGCCAAGTAGATATAGAAATATCACATAAGTACATACACATATATGCAATTATATCATCAGTATATCCAACTAAAAACATCAATATATTATTATTACTATTGAGTATAGTGTAACTAACGAAAAATATACCTATAAAGATAAGCTGTAAAATGCTGTACGGAAAGTCATAAACACCCCTTTTGAAAAGAGTTTATGATGCTCAGATAAATTTATGAAAAAAGTACTTATAACATGTTAAGTATTTTGCGATAAAACTATCATCATAATAACGAGACGTTGTCAAAAATTGCTTACGAAATTACATACAAAAAAGTCTCTTTTATCCATGGCAAAAAAAATTGCAACCACCACCGTATAAGAAACATGATATAGGTTTTTCCTTTGATAATAATAATATTGCAAATGAATATAATCCTTGTGGTGCTTTGCGCTTTACTATCATCATCATCATTTCCAAAAGCCATGTGGGGTTACCTACTTTTATCATAAATCGCAAAAATAATTGTTTGTTACACATAACACATAATATTAATATAAAAATATAAAGTATTATTTATAAATGATTGTAATCTATTTCATTCCATATGAATGTGAAATTGTACAATTTGAATTGTTGTCTGCTATCTCTTACTGATGGATTAAATTGTTACAGTTGATTAATAATAACGACAGTAGCTCTGTTTCCAATATATTGTGTTAAATAAACGTAGGAAAAAGTTGTTCGAGAAATGTCCATAATATTCTTGTCAATGGTTTTAAAGTCACGTATGTATATGAATTCTTGAAATAAATTTTAAAAAACGTTCTTCATATTTTACCGTCCGTTATAAAAAAAATTGAGTGTGTTGTTATATCTATCTATTTACTTATTATTATTAAATTTATATGGCAACTTGACCATGATACTTGACACTGTCAATGTTTTTGATTGAGGATAAACATAAAAATAATTAGTAAGGTTGCATTACATTACATCTAAATTAAACCTGTTGTGCCTGGGACCGCATCATACATGATTTGCTGACCGAACTTATCTCAATCCCATTTTTATCTCTCGTCACAATCAGTCTTTCAACTCATTATCTGACAGTGTGATATGGATGTCTGAGGTACACACATTATGTAGCAACATTGGTTTTTACTTTTCTCCTTTAAATGGACTGAAGAAGGAGTTTTACGCAATGGCAATTCTGCACCGAGAAAACATACATCTTTGTCTTATTTGCTAAGCGGTTAGTCACCGAGTAGGTGTTTTGATGAAAAAAATACAAAGCGATATTATCTCAATTTCCGTTTTGGCAGTTTCCTGCTCATTCTCTCCCCCATGTCGTCTCGTATATAACCTGAACTATTAAAAGAAGGTTGGCAATGCTCCACTGACTCAAGCTCTTAACGGTTCACTCTGTCTGTTGTTGTTCATCGTTGGCAATGTGATAGTAGTCGTTTTGTATAGATTCTATTTCTCGTATCTATAACAAATTGCTCTTTTCTGCTTCTGCATTTGTTCTCACACGCTGTCACATATCTTCAACGAGTTTTATTTCTCTGTAGTGTTCCACACCACCGCACATGGTAAATGAGACTCGGTCTCTGTGAAAATATTATTATTTCTCGTTAAAAACCAAGAAAGAACATCAACTCGATTATTGACGGTGTACGATTTCTCCAAAAAACAAAATCCATCATGAAGTGGGCGACGCTACTTTCCTTTGGCTGTGCCGCTATGCAATTTATTACTCCTTGTACTAATGCAGTGCCCACAGTGGACGAATATATGCGGTCTCGCACAGCAGCTATAGAAGTAAATAGACCAGACGCCTCATAAACATTGGAATTTTAAAGATCTTGCGGTGAAAATATTTTTTTTTACTTTGCTTTAAATTTAACTTTTGCAATAGGCTGACGAATCCACAATCCTTGGTGGCTCTATGACACTTAGCGACGCTCGGGAAAGACTAGTCAATTCTATATTAACGACTCTAAAGGACAAAGAATATGCAGAAGGGGTGGATTCCAATGGCAGATTTTTTGCTGCAGCTCAACATTTCTTTCACTCTAAAGCTGCAATTGAGGGTTCCAATGTGTTCAAAATCATAAAAATGATGCCAAAAGGTAACAGAATGCGATATAAAATTACTTATGGACATATGAAATATGTCTAAGCTTATAGCCGATTCTATTACCGTACATTTTTACTAGGGGCTGGACTGCATATGCATGATGCCACCGTTGGGGATGTTCAGTATATCGCGTATAACCTTACAAAATGGGAAAATTTGTATTATTGCGTGCAAGGTTGGGATCACCTACTGTTTCGCTTCTTTGCGAATGAACCGACGGAGGGTTGTTCTGCAACTTCCCAATGGAAAAGTGTTGAAAAACTTCGTGAAGAGGCATCAAGTGAGGAATGGGTCAATAATTGGTTTCTCTCCAGCATGTCTATGTTCACCCCAACTCCTGAGGGTATTATTTTTTGCAAACATATGGTTCTCATTAAAGACCAAACGGCTTATTTAATGAGCTTTCTAAGAATACATTTTGAAAATATTTTCTATCCTGTCTGTATATTGGCAAACCCAGTCGCATACCCGGATACTAATGCTGCATGGGATTTGTTTGAAAAGAAAATCACAACTATAAGTGGTGTTATCAACTATGAGAAAGCTTTAAAAGACAACTACTACCAAATACTTCAACAGCATTATGACGATAATGTTATGTACCTTGAGATGAGAGGACTTCTTTCTGATGTGAGTATTAAAGGGGAATCTATGCTATGCTTGAATGACAAGATATATTGCGAGATAATTATTATCCCAATAAATCACGTTTCTCCATTATATTTCTAATTCACTCATGATTTGCTTTGTAAACTTAGGTTTATACCTTAAATCAAACTACGTTGACGACATTGGACACGCTTAAATTATACAAAGAAACTACTGACGAATTTGTGCGTGATCATCCAGATTTCTGGGGAGCAAAATACATTTATGCTCCACATCGATTTCACACCCCAGACACACTCCAAGAAATGTAAAAAAAATGATGTTCTTGCATTTGCGTATAAAAGAGGCGTCTGATTTTGAATGTAGCAAAGTTAATTATTATTGATAATTTTACAGGGTAAACAACGCATCAACCATGAAATCTACATATCCTGACTATTTTGCTGGGTTTGATTTGGTGGGTCAAGAAGATAAAGGTACGCCACTAGTCGGCTTCCTGCCACAGCTTCTGGATGCAGCATCCAAGAATATTAAATTTTTCTTTCATTCTGGTGAAACAGGTAATTATTTCTTACAATTTTTTTAAAATTTGGTTACTCGAAAACTAAAACTCATACAGTTCTCATTTCATTATAATATTAATATTCATGTAGATTGGCATGGAACAAAAATTGATGAAAATGTAATTGATGCTGCTCTCTTAAACACCACCCGTTTTGCACATGGCTATGCTTTGCACAGCCATCCACACATATATGAAATGGCCATAGCGAAGGATATTGCTACTGAAGTTTGTCCTATATCCAACCAAGTAGGTTTTCCTTTAATCCTACATCTGCATATATGTATGCTGAGTCGATAATGTTGATATTTGGTGCTCGTAATTAAACATTAAAAATTAATTCATTAAAGGTTCTCCGATTGGTTGAAGATCTACGGAATCATCCAGCAACAAATTATTTGAGAGAAGGATTTCCAGTTGTTGTAGCAAGGTAATTTCTTGATTTCAACTATCTACTTTAAATACCAAAGGCAAGAAATTAATATATAACTCAATTCAACTTTGTCGCAAAAATAGTGATGGTCCTGGAATGTGGGGTGCCGCAGCGCTTTCACATGATTGGTATATGGCATTCATGGCTATAGCTGGCAGACGAGCAGATCTCCGCTTTTTGAAACAACTTGCAATTAATTCTATAAGGTATACAAATCAACGTACCTAAACTTTGTGTTTACTTGTAATAAGAACCATTAGCATTTTAATACGATTTCAAAAAATTTAAACCAATTTCCAGGTATAGCGCAATGAGTACCCTTGAAAGAGAAGAAGCTTTTGCGAAATGGAGTGTACAATGGGATGATTTTCTAGACAAAGTGATTCAAGAGTACAGCACTCTTTCAGATGCGTGCATGGCAAATGAGGTTTGACTACAGTAGTGCTTATAATGTGCACAATATAATACACAGTCAGATCTTTTATACCAAACCACCGAGAGTCCGTGTCCAAACCACCGATGTACTAAAATAATTATGTATGCTAATCACGACTCATGAAAACTTGTGCTGAATTAATAATATCTTTTCCTGGAAAGCTTTAAAAAAGTATGTAATTTTTAAAAATTTTATTCATGCACAATAAAATTCATATAATTTTTTTAAAGTTGTAACAAGTTGTTTAACTAGAACAAGACTAAGATTTGTGTTCTTAAAGTAGCTTTTACACCGGTAGATTGATTCCGTTACAAAGTCTAAAATATTTTACTGCTACATAATAATATACTCTCCACTTCGTCACAATATATAACAACTTTTGGTAACAATTTCATTAAAAATTTTATTTGATTAATCACTAGCGTTTCGTTATTGCATACACAAGATCGTTAAGTTACTCAACAATTTAAGTAGAATTCATTTTCATATCACTTATGAGTCACATTTTGTATTGTACTGAAGGTAACTTTGGAGAACACTATGTAAAAATGGTCATCAATAATCCTTACCGCCTCTAATAGTAGCTTCCATTATTTATTTGGAGACTTTAAAGAAAATTGCACTTGTTTAAATATAAAACTTTATAAAGCTGGAATAAGAATATTCAAAGAATAAAATATAAATCGTGTATAAGAGATAAAACAAATATTATCTCGATATAATATATCTATCGGGAATAGGAATCTTGTTTACTTATGTACAAAAAACAAAGTGAACATTCACTTCTAAAACTAGATAATTTCCGTACACCGGATGAAAGATTCTGTAATGGACGGATGTCAATTTTTACCATTTCCGTTGGAAATAGATTTCTGTAAATGCTTATTAATCAGGATCAGCAACAAACTCCTTCAACTTGTCTTCGATTGTCTGCATCTGGAAGTATCCAGCTCCACTCGTGCTCCCACTAGCTTGACTATCACTTTGATAGCCAGAAGAACTTGAATCCTGCTCAAGAGCTCGTAGAATGGATTCAGTAGTAAAAGACGGGGCTAAATACACCTCATCTTGATCAATGTCAGGGCATCGACTAGCCATGATTTTTGCACCAACCGGATGCTTGAAGGCATCTCCAGTTTTGTTTTTGTTTGACAATTTGGTTATTAACTTTGCTGACCTTTGAGACGGCAAAGTATCGTAGTTTAATGTCAAGTTTTTTTGACTAAGCTGCAACAATAGAAATGTCAAGTGTGAACAAATGTGAATAATATTCATTTATTTTTTTTATAATTACACGCAATTTCATTCTTACCAATTCAAGCATGGCGTAAAAATGACGACATGCTTCAGAATTTTCAAGCTTCATTTGTGAAAATATGCCATCAATGGGAATCCAGTTTGCTCCATCGATGCTTCCATTGATTGATGACCTTCGTGAAGGAGAATACATGGCCAGAGCTGTTGAAGTCTCAGGTTGGGGGGATTCCATCCCAGCTAGTGGCAAGATAGGAGACAAAGGGCATAGAAATTCGTCCATCTCATTTTCCTGACTCTCCTTAAGTGTCGCGTCCATGATATCCATTTCATACTTTCTCACATCAAATAGCCCTTGCTCTTCCTCCTTTTTGAGAACTGATTTGACCTTATCTTTGAATTCCTGTATGCGTTGGTAGACAACCTTGTCACCATCAGCTCTCTATTATTAGAAACATCCATAATGATTTATTTATTTATTTGTACATGTTAAACATATATAGAATATCAAATATTTTTTACTTTTAGTAAACTTACGACATGCCACTTCTTGTAGAGACCGCATATGGCACGCTTCAAATTTGCAATAGTTTGACTTATAGGAACTTCTGCCTCGGGTTTCAGCTGCTTTTCTTTGTTATTCTTAAAATCATTTTCCAATTGCGTTTTAAACTGAGCAATTAGATTAGTAATTGATGAGCCAATTTTATCCGTCTCAGATATTTGAGAATCCTTTAATTCTGCAGATCCAAATCAACGGTAGCGGTATAAAAATCAATAAATTATTTTAAGTTAGACACTAAGTTAAAAAATACGCGTCACAGCCAGTGAAATAACTAATTCTGTTTCATACCTTCTTCAGACCGTTTCACCAAAACATGGTTTTGGCTCAAGAGGCCAACCGCTTGGCCAAACTTTTGCTGATAAGCATTAGACACGTCCTGATTCATAAAATCATGATGAAATGAGAAGTTGTGCATTTCTTGAATAAGCGTGTGAAATGTCTCCTGCTCGTCTACTGGAATATGATCCAAGGTCTGGTAGCTAGTCCCATTAATGTCTTTAATGTCTTTTCTACCTTCCACTTCGACTTTTGGACCTTGTTGACCATCCCCGCCGGAGCTTTGGCACGGTTTGCAATCAGCATCTTCTTCGTTGTTGTTGATCACAAGCTTGATCTTTTTTCGACGAACCATGAGATCCAAGACTGGTGGTAAAGGCTCATCCATATCGATATCAACACTGTCTTCAATGTTTGCAAGCATTGCGTTCCATTCGTCGTGACAAGATACTAAATCTGGTGGGTCTTCATCATACTTCCTCTTTTTGAGAGTGTAGTCTCTCGCTTTTATCTGCAAAAGTTGAAATATTAAAATGATGACAATGTAAAAAAAATCTAAGAAGGCGTAAAAAACCTTTCATACCTTTTCCAAGCTTAAAATATTTTTAAGCCGATCCGACTGCCTTCTGGTACAACGACCAGGAATTTCTTCCAAAATCTGCTTTTCTAAGTTAAGCGCCTCGGTCATAGTTAACTCTGGTCCAGGTTCATCAGTTTTTCCATTTTCTATTGGTTACAAGGTAAAAGAAAATGAAAATCATGGTACAAATCGGTTCATAAAAAAACCCCGACATAAATTGAGTAGGCAGGGCTTACCCTCAGCACTAAGATTTTCTCCAGTTTTGTTAGTGTTTAAGTCTTCTTCATTTCCAGTCTCAGAACTCTCTTGAGAGTGAGCAGTTTCATTGGCTTCTGAAAAAATTGCCTCGATTGGAACTTCCATGCCAAAAGGAGAAATTTCGGCATTACCTGGAGAAATGTCTGCATTATTAATCATGGCGATTTCCTTTCTTGAGTTTTCGGCAAATTCACGCTCAAGAGCTGCATTCCTTTCATCATTTTTATCCGGTACTTCCTTCCTTTCATTCTCACCACCTTGACACTGCTTCTTTTTATTGTTTGCAGGCGGATTTGCACTGAAATACATCAGAAAAATGTCCATACTGTATTCGATCTGATGTTTTGTCGTAATTGTAAGGGGTAGATATGTATATATGCAACTGTACCTATTACTGAGACGGTCCGCCATAGCGTAAACGAACTCCTGAGTCGTTTTTATTTGTTTGAGCACAACATTTGTAATTCCAGAAACGAGTAATGCTGCTTCGGCGAGATCAACTTCTCCTCCTTTCTGTTGCTTAAAATGTTTAAGCGTATCGGCAATCACCTGTAAGGAAAAGGTGTTTGTTATTTAGTAAGCAATAATAATAATTTTGAGAGATAAATATTATATTGGAACATTGGTGACTTAAACAAAGCCGTACTTTCTGCAATTCCTTATCGAAGGGGTCTTCAATTTTCCTCAGTTTAAGAAGCGTTGCTTTAGTTTCAGCTGATAATTGGAAAATCAAAGTCTCCTCCGCCTCCTCGTCTTCAGCAACTTCATCCACAACTCCATCGTTGCCAATTTTCTTTCGCTTCGATGGTGTTTTTGCAGTCTTAACAGCGTTGGCTTTCTTAGGCCGCTTCAAACGGGGTTGAGAGGCACAAGGCATCATCAAGTCTTCTGGAATACTGAATATTTATTACAAACATTAATTTGTTTACTTCATTTAGTATTTTAATACAAACCGAATTGTATTTACATTTAATTACATCTGCACTTATTATTTTACATGCATTAGTAATTTCATTGGTCACCATACCTAACGTCCATTGTGATTGGAGCTGTACTTTTTGTACTACTTGTGGATAAAGGCGACATCTCATTCATAATGGAAATCTTGAAGACAGAGTGGCTGGTGGGTGGAAAGCATTTATTTCAAATAATTCTTTGATAAAACTGATACTGACAAAGGCACTTGGCCAAATACTAACCACAACAACTACATGTCAAAAAATTTGAACAAAGTTATTCTGAACTGATTGAAGGAATGAGAAGTTGAACAATGCTACTTAAGCGTCACTAACTGAACAGAATAAAATGGTCCTTCTAACCTGACTAGCCACCAACGGTTAGAATTATTGGCTGCCAGCATTTTCTAGTGAACTGAACTGCTTTGATATGATTAATTTACGGTATTTTCCAACTTGTAGCTTCGAAATGTACTTGCGCTTCTACGAAATGCCAGTTTCGTTCCAAATTATACAATACTAATAGAAACGGAAAGCTTAAACTTATAAACAAAAATAACGTTTAGCTCTCATAAAAGGATCTACAACGTTTGTTTTTTATAGTACAGACTACATTTCATAACAAAAGGAAAACTCTGACCAATCTTCATCTACATGCGTAATCGGCTACATGTGCTTCTGTTTGTATTAAACAAATATCTCCCTAATCTTATCAAATCCGTTTACTTTAATCTCGTTTTCTTGCAAACACGCCAACCTAGCTCATATGCCGACTTAACATGGAATTTTAAGTATGATATAATACACCATTTAACCATGTACTAATCCTTCCTACGTACTATACGACTTAAACATGAACTTAATTGCACTTCAAGTTACATAATTACTAGCAAAAGTTTCGTTTGATGTGTGAACCTTCTTCCTTGTACGAAGAAGAACGAGTATTTACTGTCTTTCTGCTGCAATCCCCGCCGTGTTTTCGTGTAGAAACCTGAAAAATCTCTTGTGGATCATGGGAAAGGGCTGTTGCATAAATCACAGCCTCAACTTGAACATATCAGACATTTCTTATGATAAAAATTTAATGTTTTTGTTTTCATGAATTGGAAGTGTAATGATCTTAATAAAGTTTTTTTTGGCTAATGTAGTATATTTTTAAAAAATTCAAATTCCATAAAAATTAACAAAATGGATTTGAAAATTATATGTGAACTATGCTTTCATTCGGGCATCAACATCTTAATAGCGTTGTTATGCATATTCATATACGTACGTATATACCACCTTTGTGCATATGCCAAAGGGTTAATTCAGCGAGCAGTTGGTTTTCTTCATAATATATGTTTTGAGGTGTTGTGTATAATGTTATGTATGATTGGTGCTACAGATAAAGCTTACGCTTTACATGCTGAAAAACCTCTTTCGTAGAAGTTTGGCCTAAGTACGAAGAGTGAAGAGAGACCATATCTCAAACAGCAATGCATAACATACATATTTTTTGTCCTTATTATTTTACTTATGTTGTACAAGTGAAGCATGTACCTACTACAAAATCTATACGTGGAGTTTTTATGGTGTACTTAAATCACGGACATGGGTGAAATGAACATAGATTCATTTATGATACGCTTATATTTATATTAATATGCTTATATGTCATACATGTTAAACACATACTTTCACGCAACGGTCATCTTATGTAGTAGGTAGTTTGGGACGCTATGGTTCAAAGTGTTACGATTCTTTCACAGCAAACAAATTATACCAACTGCAAAAACGTAATGGTGTTGTTGTTGTTGTTAGCATATCTAATATTGTACACCATAATGCTATTTTTTATGTTGGCATTTCAAAATCAAATCTCTCTAATAATAATTTAATTTAGAGCTAAAACATTAATGCTTTAGATGAAAGATTATGTGCAAGATGATACATTTGCATATTGTGCTTTGCTTATCGGCATTCAAGTTAAAATTTCATAGTATATAAACACAAAGTAAATATTGTAAGTATCATGCTTCTCGTGCACAATACACGCGTACTCTTTTATTTTCATTTTATTTACTGTACGTATTGGAAAAGACCGAATTTTACATATTTTTAAAAAAGTTTTGCGACCTTACACTTTTAAAATGACATTTCCGTTTATGCAAAAATTTAGATTTCTTACGATTAGACAACTTTATAAATTTTTTTTAATTTCTTGAATGAGTTAGAGTTTCTCCAAGGTCGATATGTTGGTAAACGACGTATATTGGAAATAAGATTGTATAATAATGGCAGATTTATTGATTGTTCATTCATTACACCCTTATCATCCTTGTTTTTTAAAGCCAACTGGGCACTGTCACACGTTCGGGTTTTTAATGCCAATATCTATTGTCTTAATATTCGACTTTTAAAAACCAACGTGGTACTTTCCAAACGTCCGAGTTTTTAATGCCAATGGGTATTGTCGTACGTGTATTTTAGTCTATAAGCTTCAGCTACGATGAGGCTGATTTCAGAGCTTTCCCAATTTTGAGTAGGCAAGTTCTGAAGTAGAAGCATTAATCCCTACGTATAATAATAAATAAGTTTATTAGATATGTCGTTACTATTTCAGTGCCATTATGACAAATAATGTGATATGTTGCAAACCTGAAAGTCGTTTTGACGAGTTAACTGTTCTCGCCAGTGGCGTAGGAATGCAGCACACACATATAAAAGCACTGAACCACAACCATCTGGTTCAGAAAGGTACGTATCCCAGAGTCTTATAGTACATCGTAATGGCAGCTCCCTCATAAGCAAGTTATTCATCCATCGAAATGAAAATTGGAGATAATCAATTTCATGCCTCTGAAGGTGATGGTGTAGCGGAGCTAGAATGCATTTATAGCAAAAAGTTTTACAGAAAATGCTTGTATGCTTTAGGTTAAATTTTAATACAAAGTATATAAAGAGTGATAAACCAATAACGTATTCAGTACTTACCATCAATACGTTCGATAAGTTCTTTCAGTTTTTTAACTTTCTCTTGGATCCCAGTCTGAGCAAA
The DNA here is from genome assembly GCA_964034955.1 of Orchesella flavescens. Lineage (NCBI taxonomy): Eukaryota > Metazoa > Arthropoda > Collembola > Entomobryomorpha > Orchesellidae > Orchesella > Orchesella flavescens. The sequence continues at coordinate 28,640,472 of OZ035953.1, forward strand.
TATATAATTGACTTGGATACTATCAAGGAATTTGGACATGCACCAATATGAATCTGCCTCAATATTGTTTCGTATTTCATCCTTCAATCTGCTGACATCAAACGTTTCCACTTCCACATCTATGGGTAGAGAAAAAATTCAGTTAAAATATTCATTAAATATTATTCAGTTCAAATATTCATTCAGGAACAAATTGAAAAATTGCACATACCTGGTGGAAGAACCTCTTCCAGGAAGACAACAAAAAATGGCGTTACTAAGTCATTCATTCCCTGAACGTAACCAGAAGCTGGATGTCGAATTGCCCAAATGAAAAGTATCCGCTCAAACATTTCCTGCACAACCCGTTGTTGAAATAGGGCAATTAAAGGACACATTCTAGGTATATCAATATGAATCTGTGTAAAAAAACCAAATGATCAAAATCAAACGTTATCTTAAATCACTTGCAATTGAAAACTCAATGCCATTTATCGATTAAACAAAACATGTAAGTTAATCTAACCTGGCGGAAAGTATCTTGGTGGGATTCTTCTTTCCGTGAATCATAGTACTGCTGCACACATTTCCAATACTCTTCGCGTTTTCTTTGTAAAACTTGTTCCCTTCGCTCAATATTAGCTGGAAGATAGCCCTGATTTAAAAAGTACATTTAAATGATAGCTTTTCATCATATTATTACAGCAGACAGTTGTTGTCCTTTTGAATAAGGTACAATCTGCTTACCGCTAGAAGCTTCCAGGTCGTTCCGCGTACTGAAACTGGAAGGCCTGAATAGCTAAGAGACTGCAATTCCTTCAGATCTGTACTACCTGTTCCCTGAAGCAGACTTCGAATTTTGTCAGCCTTTACCTTCTCGCTCTCCGTTTCTACGAAAATGTATTATTATGGAATTAACAAGTAGTTATATTTTGCTCAGAATTTTAGAATCGAAATATTTGTTATCAACTAAAGCTTGTCAACTAACCAAGTCTATTAATAACTCTTGGTTTTGCTGCTAAATTATTTCTGAGGGAACCAGGCACAATGGGTATCTCAGAGTTTCCATTCGGTAGGTTAGAATATACTGATGCTGGCTCGGGTTTGTAAACAGAATCTGTCAATAAAATATGAAAATAAAATTCTCCGCATGTGTACCTCTCAGTAATTGTATACATACAGATTGAATTAGATCAATGTAAGAAAGTTAGAATATGAACGCACGACAATTTTGTCATTTACCTATATTTGCATTCACAATTGGATTTGGACCCGGATTACTTGTACCAGATGGCTTGGTAGAGGAAGGTTTAGATTTTGCGGGATTTGTATGATGGACATCAGGCTGAGGCTGAACAGAAGATAATTTTGTAGGAGAACTAATGGAACCACTTCGATGACTGTTGATTACACTGAGTGCTGTAGATTGAGCAACCTTTTTGCTGATTTTAACATCCGCTAAGAAAAATGAAATACATATTTTTTCAGTTACAGGTCATCATTGTTTTATAATCCTACCAAATCTATTGGATTAATGCATACCTGCTGATATAACGGAGAACTCGTCATCTTCAATGTCCCATGCGTCTCGAACGCTGTCTTGGAAATCCTGAAAAGAAGATGTTCCTCCGGAAGACTTTGGCTTACCCCATGAGAGACTGTCCTTGCTTGGACTTGGTCTGTATAAAAACAAACAACAACAAATATTGCACTTGAGTTAATCAATCTCATCGATTAGTTTTTTTATAAAAAAAAATGTGTTCAATGCCACATACCTTCCTGGGACTGTTTTGCTGTTCTTCTTCCAGAAAGACATTGCCGAATCGGCATGATTTGAACTCTTATTATTACCGCATTTCTCCATGGAATCTTTCTTTCTGTAAACGCCTAAACAAATGAAAATAAAATTAAGTTTACTTCTGTCTAAAATAAAACCAATTGATCTCCATGTCATAATTTTATTCCAAACTATTGCAGACTATTTGATTTGGCTACACTCATATTTGAACTCACTGCTCCTGATTTTATAAGGTTGTATTAAATTAAACAAAGAATACAAAAAAATACAACCTTGCTGATAATGAATGTATCAATAAAATTTTATTGTACACAAAATCCCTTACTCAGCTATGTGTTTATTTTTAATGCTTGCAGGAATAAAACGGAAAGCAGAATAAATCATTAAAACATTTCCTAACAATAAACTACTCTAGGGACTATTAAAATTTGCACAGCACACTCGTCAAGAAATATATAGTAATTCAGTATTGGCTCGTTTCGAATAAAATCAAGAAGTTTTGTACTAGAGCCGTTCAATACACTACAAATGTTGAAATATATTTGTTTACTCACCTCGGTAACACTTTCTCACAAAATATATAAATGATTTGGTCTATAATGTTTAAGAATACTCTCTGCGGCTACTGCTACTCAATGATCAATGATGTCTGAGAATATAAAAATTTAATTAATTCGGTATTAGGGGAAGAATCAGCCTCAACTTTGGGATTTAATAACAAACAGAAAGTAGCACTCAAACAGAGGATTCAACACCATCAGCCAATGTAGTAAGCATATCTAAAAAATAAAAACAAACGACTCAATCAAATTAAAATCGTTAACCACATTTAGCCTATATTATTAGCGTGAAATTATGATGCCGAAATGAATAAGCTAATAAAATGTTTTACAATCAGTTATGAGGTGTGTCTCACTCAATATTTTAGTGTTGTAAAAATACTAATGTATGGATGTTAGTTTACTCACCTCGGTAACTAGACTCTTTCCCAAAGAGATTATTGGTTTATAGTTGTAGGAATACTGCTACGGCTGCTGATTCATTTATTTTGACAATATGAAACTGTCGATTGATTTAATGTCGGAGAAAGATCAAGGGGCAACTTTATGGTTATGAGTTACACAATGACAGCTTTAAGAAGATTCTTCACTATCCGATAATAATTCTTCACTAACTAATGATGTTTCACGACCATCCACAGTTGATTCTCTACACCAACGGTTAATAAGTTATCAGCTTCAACGGAAGTGTGAGACGTTTCTAGAAAATAAAAATAAGTCACGCCATCAAATCAAACCCTAAAACATATGCAGCCAATAATAGTCAGCATGAAAGGAATAAACCAGTATGTTTTAAAATCATTTAAAAAATGTATCTCACTCATTCAGCTAATTCGTTGACAGTTGATTCAATAGTACTCAAGCTTGTCGTAAACAGCTTATGCCAAACATAGAGTGCGTCCAGTAATTAAAAAACCGATATGAGCATATTGTGTATCAACAGTAAAAAAAATAAACTAACACGCCGATGCCGACTAACATAATGACACAAAACTCAGCGTGCGCAAATAAAAAATATTTCACTGTTTTAATTTAACTTCAATTCAATTTTAAAGAAGCCAATCCTTGAGACAAGCTTATCTGCCGTCATCATCCCCGTTCAATTGAAAACTTAAGTTTTTAACAGCAGCACAAATAAGTATACGAGAACAGAATTGCTACTTCTAAAATAGTTTTTACTTTGCAAATTAATAAGTTGGCCGTTAAAGTACTTTTGTCAACTATCCACCCCAAGAAGCGGACAGGATAAGGCTACATTTTCTTTTCCAAGTTGGACACATGACTTTTGCTTTCGTGTCACAGCAGCTGATGTTAAAATTGCCGTTTTTTTGAGTATCTCAACACGTCGACTAAACTAATGTCAACAAAGCATACTGACTTGGTTTTGAAGTAATGCACACAAATTTAAAATGTTGCTTCTTAGTTTAAACCTTGCAGCACTTTTATCCTAAATATGGAACGAAATGGCAAACGGATTGTATTTTGTCGGAGAAACGAAATAAATAGCAGTTATAATAGCCTAAATTTGTTGTGGATAATGATGACCATGATGATGTTTTGGCAAATCAAACAGAGATAAACCAAAATATCACAGGTTTGAATTTACGCCATTTGTTCACTAATGCTTTGCTGCTATTTACTTTTCTGATGAGTTATATGGTATACTTAATCCTTTAGAGTATTAGTGGAGTAGAATGAATGTGTTGTGTTGTCATTCTACAACATCTTCTACTGCAAATTCTCCCTTTGCAAAGTAAGAAATATATATGTATACACCAAAGTGTACTTTTTTGCAAATCTCAAATAAATTGTGTTTTGGGTATAGTATTCCACTGGTGGGTGAGTGAGATAGTGGTATTTATGAACACACGGTCCGATAGTAGTAGTAGTAGTGGTGTAGTTCTGTAGTAGTCTAGCTGCTACGCATTGTAGTATGCATTATGCTCATGTTCATCTCTTTCAGAGTAGAGCTGACTTGTAATACATTTCAATATTTGCTGACATTCCGAAACATCAAGGCAAAAGGGTAATTTGATGCCATCTCGTTCTCACCTTACTACATGTATTAGAGGTGCGCTAGGAGCCAGATGGAGTGTAACCTAATTCATGATACATATGTCAAAAAATGTCAACAAAATATGTTCCAATTCTCTTCCCCTTTTATTAAATTTTATGAATTGATTCATGTCGGCTTTTTATATCTAAACATAAGCAATCACTCGATAAACAAAATGCTTATCGGTAATTTTGCGTTACACATTGGAAGTCCGCATACGAACATAGGACTGGACACAAGGCTTGAAAGAAATTTAACAATCATCAACGATTAGTTCGCTGAGCAATCAAACTAATCTGTTGTTTTCATGTGAATAAAATACAATAAAATTTAGTCTTTAAGTTTTCATAAACCGTGGTTTAAACTCCGTCATTTCATGTGAAACACATAATATCTTCTCTTGTTAACCTACTATGGCATCCTCCATAAAGTAATTTCATGCTTACGAAATTCAAATAACTATGCAATAATGATGTATTCGAGCTCATTAAAATAATCATGATTAGTAAACCCCTTGTAAGATGAATGCCGGGCATGCGTATGTACACCACTCTGTAGTAAAACTGGTTATTAACCTTGAGTGGTATTACATTGCCCATACGATTGATTTCCTTATGTTGACTATTCCGTCGCAGCTAAACACACAGCGTAAAACTGACTGGAAGCAAACCCAAATTTCTGATAATCACCCCTCTACATTTATTATTAATTTGTAATCAGTCAAAGCCGAGAAAGTTCTTCCTTTGACTTTGTCAAGGTTATAGCCCAAGAATTTTAATCGTATTCAGTTGGCCTTCAATTCCAACTGGATATCAGAAATCTGAGGCCTCATTAAGTAATGGATATAAATGTTGGCACAGTTTTTTTTATCATAACATTACAGTCCTTTCATGAAAAATGAATAAGTTTTTAGATATAATGTCTAGGGAGTTGGACACGAGTTTTACATGAATGAATGAATGAATGGGATTTAGTTGCTCCTTATGTTATTATATAGTCATCGTTGAGCAATCCACTGACAAATGGTTTCGATCGATAAGAATAATGAGGGATACTTCAAGTAACGTCTTCTGTAAATTAGGCGCCTATGCTTTGAGGATGATTAGGTATAAACTTGCATCGTAAGTTTATTGACATACATATATTGAGGCTAATAAATGCGTGCGTTACTGTTTCTTCCTTGATGTGAATAGTGAGGAGCTCACGAACAAAGAATTCATGAAATTGCTGGTTGATTAGTAGCAAGACATGTATGATAGGCTAGTTGATTCAGCTATACCAATATACCGCTAGCATGATGCATGTATCGGAGTGTTGGGAATATTAGGAAAATTTCCGATATTTCCAAACATAGTACGTAAACCAGCAAATCGCCCTACTGTTTTTACTTGCACATATGCACATAAGTATATAACATGTGCGTGTATATATGTACATATAGATGTATTGCAAGCTAGCTTACCCTGTCCTATGTTTTTGTTTTGTCCGTCAGTTTAGAATATGTCTGCATACCAAATCCGTAATAAAAACAACTAACAGCATAGCGATGCAATTAAGTAGGTGGTAACTGGGATTAAATTTGCGATTTTTATAAAGCAGCATCAATACGCCAATTAAAATTTTGCCACAATCTAACCCTATAAAAGGGGTGGAACTATACAATTATACTTCGGATAGAATAAAAGTTGAAATACTCTACAAAAAAATTAAAGCAGCACTTATTCTGTGGATGTTTCGAGCCAAGCTATCAACTATATTGTGAAAGAAGCAAAGTGCAATACTGAGAAAACTCTTTTAACAGTTTTTGACATGATCAAGTCTTGAGCTAGTTATCTAAATTCCTAATACAGTAGCTTTATTGATTACAAACACACATGATCCAAATACGTCCCTCCATAAGCATGAAATGTAAACACATGAAGAAAGAGGAAAAGGGAAAGCGAAAAAGGTTACTACATGTAAAGTAATCAGTAGTACAGTTATCTACGATTTAAGCTACACTGCAATAAATACATCACAAGCTCACTAATCTACTTTACTTTAATTTCTTGTCTTCATGTCTGGTCTTCTTTACTGAGTGACCACCGCTACTGCTGAGTTGTGCGTGCATCTACCCCATAGAAAAAGGTAAATAAATATGAAAAGCTCATTTAAACTCAAAATGTATTTGTACTTGACTACCCCTACATATACTCAAATTCTTCAGATATCTAACAATACAAGCGGAGTTAGTAAGTGCATGAAGCTTATTCCTAATAAATACCCTTAACTTCCTACATGAACGTTATATTTTATGTAGAAGATGTTCATTCTTCATTTACGTATAATGAGTGTGAATCAAAATGTGCAAGTAAAGTAAGAATGATTATATGGTGTTTGTGTATGTGTGATTCACCATGTGTTGAGGAATGAAAAATGTATGAATGCTTTTGTTCTCTGCAGAAAGGCAGGGCTTTTGGGATTGCAGAATGTTTATACAATTCTACTATAAACATAAGCACCCCCACTCACTACTACTCCTTTTTTATTGTATCCACTGACCTACAAACATTATTTCACGTTGCAGGTGCCTTTTTTTCATGCATATGCACACCACCAGTATCCTCACTACTGCCGTCTTTTTTAATGGCTTTCAAAATGTCACTCGGCACATCCCAGACCAAGAATATAGTCGAGGTCTCCTGTCAACATCATCAGTTGTGTTGTGCTGACTGCAGTATTTTTATTTCAACAAGTGGCAGCATCCCCACGTACAATGAGAAAAATACTACTACTACAACGGTTGTGCGACGGCTGTCACACCGACAGTTACCAACATCATCGTTTGCCTTGATAAAGCCTCATTGTTCAATTAGAATACCTCAACATTTTCCGCAGTTTAAAAATAAAAGTTTTGTGTTAAATTGTTTCGCTACTAGTTTGTGTAAATTATTCATGACTGGAGCTCAATTGTTACTTTCTGACTTTTTCGCATCAACATCAGTTTTCATTGTTGAGTGACTTAAACTATAACCTTGAATTGGCAACACGTCTACTACCTTGCATCTGATTGTATGATTGAACGAGTGAACTCTGTTTCAATACTATCTACTTTGATGTTATCTTCTTCCACCTTCTGACACTAATTAAGATTTTAAAAACTTAAATTTTTCTTATGATGTCGTTCAAAAACGTGAAAATAAATATAAGCCATGAAATATGTCCAGAAGTTTTTAGCAACCCGTAAACATTTTGGCGACAGTGACTTTGTGACTCTTTTTACGTGTAGTTTGACGTGTGACACCCGTTTTACCAACTCACTACCAATGTGGATACCTTCGTAAATGAACTTTACAGAAAAAAAACGATATATTATTCAAGACGCAACCATTGATGACATTCACATTAGACAAGAAAAGTGGTAATTGGATTGTGATTCAGGAAACCTATCTGATGTTCAATAAATTGAGTCGGCAACCCCTCTGCATATCAACCGCTGGCGTTCCTATATATGATATCCCAATCAATGTGCAATACATATGCCTTCTTACATGAGAAATACATTGTGTTCAACCTGGTGGATTCTAGTCATTGCGTATGACTAACTCATTAGGAATCTTCTTTACAGCAATAATGGTCACGTAGCACGCGCTATGGTTTATCAATAAGATATTTCTAAACGTCGTCAATGTTACTGGTTATTCTTATTGAATCTCTCAAACTTGATTTGCCTTTGGTACACTGCCAACCTGGAGGTGGAAATCCTGCAATAAACTCAAGGTACATTGCTTTACTATTACGTAATCGCTCATTTGAATCACAAGTTTTCCATTTCTATTTAATTTTATCGCAACATTCATTTTGTAATGTTAGAATAGCCTTTAAGTGGTTGCCACAAAGATCAACAATGCACTTTCAGTCAGTGCTCAGACCTTATATATAAGGTCTGAGCACTGACTGACTTTGTTATTAGCATATACCTTGAACTACGCACATAATATCCTGTTGATTTGCATTGTGTTATTTAATTGCATTGCATCCATCTGTCATCGTACATCGTTTAGCCAAGCTTATGCATTTAGCTAACATAAATTTTGGGATATTCAATGAAGACATTCGAAACAAGCGAACGAAGATTTGCAAATGCAGTAATGAAAAATCAAAATAACATAATATCGCAACGTAGAAATGAAAAAATAACGCAATTGCATGACTTTCGTAATGAAATGCTGTATAATGCCGTCAAATTAGTTGAGAATGTTCAATATGAGGTACCAGAGTACGTCTAAGATGGTGAATCGAGTCGAGTTATAAGGGATATCGTAATCTTTTTTTTAAACGGCGTATGATGTGGTTTTATTGCGAAACGCACCAGTTTGTGACGTTAACTTACAACTTATTTACAACTTCTGAGCATTGAACCAAATTAAACATTAACTTTACTTGGACACAAAAAAACTAGAATGTAGCAGCTTGATATATTGAGCATTTTGAAATTACAACCTAAACTGTTACCACAACTGCTTTGCTTTTTTTACTGTACAGTCAACTCCCCTCATAAGAGCACCCCAAGGGGAATCGAAATTTGTCTCTTACATGGGGAGTCCCTTATACAGAAAACCTCCATATAAGGGGTTTGTCTCCTTTATGGAGGCTTAGTGGGAATAATGTGTGGCATGTACATACATTTACTCACGTATGATATCCACCTTCTCATTCAACGTCGTTTTTGTTTTGAATCAGCCATTTTGTTGAGTATAACCACTTAAAACTATGACTGCTAACTTAACAATGACTGATAAAACATGAAAACAGTTGATTTACAAAAATTCTGTACAGGCCAAGTGAAACAATTCAATAGTGATGATTTCAATTCATAGCTTACATGAGTTTCAATAAGTTTAGAAGTACCACATTGGGGCATCGTCGGGCAGGTGCTCCTTTGTGGAGGTGATTTAAGTAAGGGATATATGGCGTAGGGGAAAGAAAAAGTGTCACTTATGACGAGGTGCCATTTTATGGAGTTGCCCTTATGAAGAGACAAAAATCAATTAGAATTTGAAGGGCGGGCTATGAGGGTGCCCCAGGTAGGAGGTTGCCACTAGAGAGAGTGCTCTTATGAAGGGAGTTGACTGTATTGCATTGAGTAAAATGATTTAGTAGCTATTAATAAACGTTTAAAAGTTTTCTAACTTTTAAAAAGAAATACTTAATATTTTTCGAAATGTGCGTATCACACAGCCTCCTCTTATCAAAATAATATTTTCCACTTTGTACAATGCTGCTCCATATTCAGGATTTAATCGTACTCAGATGAAAAACTTTCATGCTTTACTGAACACATATTCAAACAAAACATAGTCGTTTGATATCATGCATTGACCAGGGGTTAGACAACGTCAAGCATGAAGCCGGAGTGAGTCATGCAGATCTTTTAACGATGACCGTCGTCGTTCTTTAGCATCTCGATCAAGTTTAACTTCATCATTATGCTTATCCGCTCACGATTTCGTAAAATGATAAACTTTGAATGAATCTTTATTATATACATCCAAAAGAACCTTCTGTGTGCCTGTCCTTGAAATTCGTCATCGTCATTAATTCTCCATATAAACACATGGTAATTTACTTTATGTATGAAGCACATATCTCAGAAATATTATGTACATTTATTACGTCGTATTATAGCAATTACATAGCTGGAATGTTTTGGTTTCATACAATTCGTCATATTTTCTCAAATCAGTGCGCTTGAATTTACACATCCGCATAATATTTTATATAACATATGATTTTATATTAGACACAGAAAGGAACTAACTACGAGTAGAAATAGAGTTTTCCTGGAAATTTATGTGGCGACGTAGCCTAAAATTAAGCTTTGTGGTAGCACAATAATAATATGCATTTGACAAAGCAAAATTGAAAAGTACTGGATGTGTGTGAAGTCAGTCTCTAAAAATTTCAATAATTATGGCATTTTATGCATAAACTGTTCAACAGTTGACATGACGTGATTAAATATGGAGTTAGTAGAGTTCCAAAAAAATGGCTGAAAAAATGGCTGTTCTGGCCATGAAATTTAAATCGCAAAAGATTCAAATTGTCAGGGAACGCATCACAGCCTCTTCCATTCTCTTGCAGAAAAAAATACATAAACACAAAGAATGTAAAGGATACTTGGTAACGGTATATAGTGTGTTCAATAGAATGTGTATAAGGTACTAACATGCTTATTTGGCAATTTTAAAGGGATAACATTATCATTCGCAAACGCGAATATTTGCTATTGATTATTAGTTAGAATCGTAGAGATAATCAAAACAATTTTAGCCTCTAACGTATCATCATATCAGAGCCGTGTCAATCTCCAACAATGCTTTTCTATTATTGTGTTAGTAAGAGGGTTAGTAGTTGAATAGCTAGCAGAAAACTGTTAGCTCAAGATAATTATTGGTGATATATTATTGCACACTAAAACTGAAAGCTTAGTGTGGCATGTGTTATGTTTGTACAACAAAAGAATTCATACAAAACCGCATGCCTATAAAAGAGAGAATTACGCTAGCCACTAGTGAGCACGAACAGCAAACAAAATTATATCGAAAGGATCAAGACCTAATCCTATGTACATTTCATTTCCTCATTTAATCCCCTGTTCAGCATACATTAAATGTAAAGAATGCTCCCTAAATTACTTATGCATTTTCTTTTCTCATAGCTTCCAAGTAGACAATAGAGCTATAGTTTGGGCAGTTAATGTCTCCTTCTCTGACAATGAAGTTGTTTGCGTAAAAATAGCTAGACATGATCAGGAAAATTTGAAAGCAGGTCCAGTGTAGTTTTATGTGAGTGTATGTGTGTGTGTGAGAGAGAAAAAGAAGCATTGTGAAAACGGTCTGCTGTTTTCGGTTAACAAATTCACCGTAACTACTTTGAAAGCCCGTTTTTTTCTTCCTTTGTTTGCAAATGTAATTGGATCCTTTATTGAACATTAACGCTATTACCCTTAGACAAACTTAGCTTAGAGTAACATCACGCGTATGCAGATTGAAAAGACAATTTAAGTTTAACTGCTTGGAAACCTATATAAATTAACCGTTCGGAGTTACGTACGCAATAAAATTTTATGGGGCACTCTAATGATGAGACCTTGAATAACATCAGTTAAAAGATGATTGGATAGTGCAGTTGTAATGAGATTGGAGACGTCTGAAGTAATCTGCCAATTCATTGTTATAAACTCAATAATTTTGTGTCCAAATCTAATAAAACACTCTTCTATAAGTATTCTACAAGTGTAAATATTCTTAAAATTTGAACTCGTTGCTTGGAGGACCAGTAGTCATAGCCTCTGCTTATTCCTGAAGGTGAGTTACTAAGTTACCAAAAATGGGGCATTGTAATCAATGTAATTTTTTAGCGTTCAATAATAATAATTAGAAATCAAGTACTTTGATAAGAGGACAGGATGAAATAAATCATCTAATATTCAGACCCACCCATTATCTCATTGAGACAAGTATTCTATAAAAATAAAATAAGGATGGAAACGGCATGTAATTAAAGCTGTGAGGTCATAAAATTGAGCCAATGCATTTGAAAATTGCAAGATGTATGGAAATCTGTCTGTGCTTCAGGATTAATTTTACGAAAGGTAAAAAATACACCAAAAAATGCGCCAGTAAGAAAAATCGTGCACATTGAAGACATCAAAACTAACCATGAGATAAATCTGATGTGGGCAGTGTCGTAAACGCTATGTAAGCATTCTGACTAACTACTAGACTAGAAATAACTTCTTGGATAGGTATGGATATTAGCGCAGATGTTGATGTGTCGGCAATAGGCATGCGTCTTGTCATATACACGCACGACCTAAGCGAATAACTTAAACAATTCATCATTAATTCAGCAATGTATGAACTAGACATGCATTCATTTCGTCGAGTAACCTTCGAATCTAGAGCTATTTCCAACGGGTTTACGAGGTCCTCCTACACAAGTCATACTTCTAAATAGGATTTTCTCAGAACATGGTTTATATTTTTGATGGTTTATGTTTCACCGTTTAATGCGTCACTCGGAAATTGTTGTTGCCCGCTAAGACTACTCTCAGTAATAAATATATAAGTACATGTGCTGCACTAAGCCTTAAGCCTACATAGTCTACATGGCTGCACATAATTTTAGTCAATCTAATGGGGTCTTTTCTAGTCCGACAATTAACCGAAAAAGTGTTCCCGAATGATTAACCATAAAAGTCAATACAACACACCAGGTTTTGGAAAGAGTAAATAAAATAGACCTTTAAATCTTTCTCTCACCACACCACCTTCTAGCATGAAGTACTATTGGTCCACAGCTAGCTTTCTGCCTTTCCAACAGAATCCCTTTTAATTTGGGAGATGTGTTTTGTTTTCCAAAACGACTGCTATTGCAATACTTTACTTGGTTTGTATTCTGTGCTAGACGTTTTCATTAAATTCGACAACGTGTATTTGCAAAGTATATCAATTAGGCTCTTTCCTGATAAATAAAAACGAGTGGCTGTGCGTAAAACTTACTCAAGCACTACTAGCTTGTGTCTCATGATCCAGTTCCAGTTTGGTTTTGCGGTAGTAGTGGTAAATGGTAATATGGATCATGTCATGAATACGTTCACTGATTCGATGAGACGCAAAACTTTTGTATAAGAGTTGTTTGTTGACTTTGACATTACTTTGGGTTCGACTAGCGTCATATAAAGCATAAACACATAGCTGACACACAGACATGGATAAAAAATGAGGTAGTCAGATTGCCCACGTAGTCGTGAGGAATGCTTCTTTCCAATTCCAATTCCAACACAAGGGGATCCAAGTTTGAGGAATAGAGAAAGAAGGCCTTGTTCCAAATTATTGGATATATGAGCCAAATAGAGTGAAAATAACATTCTGCAATGCTAACTCACGCGGTGGACTAAATGGTTTTGCAAAGGTGATGTTGCAACTGCACACGGTAGTGCTTGTATTCAATACTGTCTCACCACACCACCACACACACACAGTTCCCAAAGCATGATAGAGACTTTGTTAACTGCACGTATGAAAGTACGGTGACATGTACCAAATGTATAGGTAATGAAGAATAAAATGCTGAGGTGTTTTCATTTGATAAAGGACATTTCTCGTGGTTTATGAAACGCAAGATGTTAAGCATGGCCCCTGGAGTCACTTTGTTTGTGTGTAGTGTCCTGTTTCACTCGCCAGCTAAGTATTAAAGGTACATATTTGTATCCTATACTCACTGGTCATGGTGATGAAGTTTTTTTTTGTGTTATCAGATTACACATTATTGCTTCTTTCTTTCTACGTAAGTCTTTGTATTTATGTGTGCAATTCCCAGTTCGTGCATATCACCCGTAGAATTGCCAACGATGAGTGTCGTTGCTTGTGTGGGCATGCATGTCACAGGTGTAAAACTGTTAGAGATAATATCATGATTCATTAGTTTTTCTTTCGGCTTTACTATTCCTCCCCAAGCAAAAAGGGAGACAGTTAACTGTCCACGCTCCGGGTGTTAATAACACAATAACAATCCGACGAGATAGGGAGAGAGTATGAGCTTCCACTCGTAACCTACCTTGAGAGATCAGTTTTATCTAATAAATCAACCGATATGTACATTCTCCCGATATCATGTGCTACTTCAAATTTCAATGTGCAACTACTCGAGAGTAGTTTTTGTGTCTACGTGGTTATGGTTTTGTAGTGTAACATTGATCTTGTATCATAGCGATTTAACTTCAACGACAACAGCAAGACTCTTGTTACAAACACAATTTGGTTGCTGATATGAGGGTTTAGACGTACTTAATCAGCAGCGGTTCCCGCGTGTGACCTTTAGTGGAAACAAGCTTGACTTCCCGGTTTGAATGGAATGATTTGACTATTATGAAGTGACTTGGTTGACCACCGTGATTATGTTACGTCACTATAAAGCTATTGCAATATTTATTCGTTTTTGATACTCAATAATTTAACATGAAGTTTATCATGAAATCAAAATTAAAGTGAGGCCAAGTTTCTTCAAGGCAATGAATCATATTACGTATTTTGTGCCTCGATGTAACGGTTTCTGTACTGGAAACGAAGTCAAGTGATACAAGAGAAACAAACTATTTCGAATTCCAACTTGTTTACGAGGATCAGTGTGAATTAGTAAGTGGTGCGTGTAGTATCATTTCCGTAACACTACAAGTTAGTGCATTAAAGACATTAATTTTCGTATTGCTTCCTATGGATTACTATTACCGTCTTATTAAATTATAGTGTAAGCTGCCACACAAACACAAATCTTGCTCTACATATTGAACTTGAATGTGTACCTCTTATAGGAATGAAGGAACGTTGCATTTACAAACATTGTAGCATGCACATGCTGAGTTTTTAGCCACATTGGGTATAGGATGCAAGGTCTCAAGTCAGTATGTATGCATCATAAATAGGTAGAGGAAATTAAGAGGAGATACCCTGCATGACATTCATTTCATCCACAGACTACTTGTTGGATAATAAACTATCGCATGTTTTAAATGTTTACCATGTCTGCTTCCTCACAAATTATCAATGCATCCGAAACTGCCATTATATTGTATTTTAAATGACATTGAGTTTCAATCTGGTCAGAGGTAGATGTGACGTTTGTTCATTTCTAGTTTTAACTCATCTTTAGATCTGAGGTTTAATATGTTATAGGTTCACTTGTCACCTATCAATAAATAAAGTGGGTATGACGAAATAGCAAAAGTGGTATATAATATTCGAAATATTGTAGTTGGATTTGATTTTGAAAACAGAGATGGTAGAAGATTTTGGAAATGTAGTTGTAGCAGGAGTTTTGAGGAGGCCTCAAATAATACAGGGATTATGAAAACATGAAGCCCTGAATTCAAACCGTAGTGGAAATGATTTTTGTGCATGCCAAAACGGAACCACGGCTACGATAGCTAATATGAAAGTGACATGACCAGTTGTTAAGTTGTACACCTTTCCTCGTGAAGTCTTACAGTCGGTATTCTTAACGGAGGCGTAGCTCGGTAGCAAGCGTGCGCAATTTGTATTCAGTAGAAATATTTGGATTGTAGTGTTTAAGCCTGCATGAATACAACTAATCAGCCTAAAATTATATTCCGTTATGATTTTAAGCACTCCATTATGTTAATTACAGCATAACGCACAAAGATTTATAAATTGTACAAAGGCAGACTATCGAAATGTCATGTTCATACGTATTTATGTCGTATTGAAAAATAGTATTGCATAGACGTCTTGTTATCATCATTTGTGTACTTCAAACTCAATCCCCCAAAATATCATATTCTTGATATCTACATAGACTTCAGAAAAAATTACCTAAACCTTTACTTTCTCAACACATTTGGCTAATATTTCAAAATCGGCTTAAATCCAAAGATCAACTTGAAAACCTCCAACTCCAGTATCGTGCTCACTTTCTTGTGTTGCAAAATTTCAAAGAAATCCATAACTAAATCAATGTCGAAAGCCTAGAGATGCAACCAATTTATAGGGCAGAGCAGAGTATGGAGTATAATATGCGCTCTTTGTGCCTTCTGCTTAAGGATTGCGTGCCACTTGAGTGGTTGCCCAATAATCCAATACTCCAAATTGCATTCGCACAACATACGTTCCAGACATATATAGTTTTCCTCATTAGACCGTGTAACGAGTAGCAGCGTAATACCTTATCACGATCGTGACAAAGTCTAGCTAACTCTTTTGGTTACCATTCGCTCCCAGTAGACTGTCGTTTGTCCCTTTCTAGTAAATGGTATTTTTATGCATACTTGCAGACTCATATAGCTTTCTAATATTATGGTAAAAAAAATGAGAGAATACAATCACTCTAACTTTCTTGACGTCTTGAACCAAAGCTGTGGATTATATTTCATATTGGTTTGCATGCATTGTCGCTTATGAAGTTAATAAATTAGGAAGTCATATAAATATGCTCCAGGAAGCTTACAACATTTACTCTTGAATTAGAAACCATTTCTCACCATTGAAGTTCTTGTTCATTGAACTTGGTGCGTTTTCCTTATTACAGAAGCTGGTCTGTGGTCTACCACCTACAACCCGCATGGGGCTGTCAAAGGAGTCGATCATCGGTAATCAAACATATTATATAAATCATAATAATTAAAATCCAAACGAATAAAAAAGCTAAATAGAAAAGTATGTCATGGGCTTGATTTCTTTTTGAGCATAATGACGTCGATGAATTGTTCGGCTAAAAAATTATTGCCTTATTATATAATATTTCTTAATGAATTAACTGTAATTTTCCCTTTGTTTTACAGTATAATGGACGATGATGACACATACCAATGATCATTCTGCAGTATAAAATTTTACGATATAATATTAATGTTCAAGTCAACCTTGCAAGATGTTGAAGTAATCTTCTAAGAATCCTCAAGCAGAAAACCATACATACTGTACTATCTACGACTTCTCAGAATTTATTCAATCGTTTCTTCTACCACTCTCTCTAGGAATCTAGTTCAAAAGACTTTTAAAACTTTTTTAACCAGTGCTAGGGAAATTTTCCCCTTATCTCAAAGTGACAGTTAGACTTACAATTAAGTATATATATTTTTACAGTACCTGTTTATATCACCGCTCCAATTTGTAGACGTTTGCCTTAATTTACAAAATAATAATGATTTTAACGCCTTGAATGGCATCTGAACTAATTCAATTTTCACCGAGTAAGCTCAAAATGTTTAAGACATTGTAGTTTAGTCTTTAACTTGAAATTCACATGCAATAAGTATATTGAAGCTCGCGACCAAAAGTATTGATTTGTGGAACGTACACAACAATAATAATTTTCCAAGATGTCGGAATCAGACTGTGATGAGGAGGTAATTGCTTTATTTTCTACTTAAGACATACTTAAAATCAATTCAATTAAACTAAGCTTAGATTGTGTAATAAAGTCTTTTAACTCAATGTGTCTTCTCAATTTTTAGTCATTCCACGATGCATCGGAGGACATTGCGAGGTTAGTAAGCACCTATTAATATAGGCCTTAGAATAATGCGTTTGGTTTGATTTATGAGCTTTTATTAGTATTGAAATGATTGGAAATATGATTTTTTGAAATAATATCTCTGTGTTTTTTACTTCTAGACCGGAAGTAATGGATCTTCCATGTGCCATTGATGAGGCTAAGTTAGCAATGGATTTATTCATGAATAATAAATTTGACGAAGCAAGAACCTTGATTCGACCATGGTACGTTTCAATACAGATTGATATAAGAAATATATACTTATATCTTACATATTTTGAAGTATTCAAGAAATGGATTAAATTAACTACGTTTTTTGAATTGCAGGGCTCGAACAAGCATGTATCATGCGTTAGGACATGGTACATTTCAGTTTTTGGAGGCAGTGCTTACCTTCGAACCGGTAATGTGAAATAATGTCAGAAAATTCACAGCGGAAAATGTTTATATGCTTAGTTTCAACAGCCATGTTTTGATAATTTGCACACAGCAACGCATCGAGGCGGCTTCTGAAGCTTTGGAACAGTCTGTTGAAGTCTGCAATCGATATCGGAAAAAGACCACTGTGTACGAGTCCATTGGCAAGATCATGAAAAAGACCAACTATGATGCATTGAGTGAAGGTGAGAGGAGAGACTTTCAGTTCGAATAGTAATGGGGATCACTAAAAGTGACTTGTTCCAATTACATAGTTTCCACTTGTGTATGTGTGTGTGTATGTACATTGCTTCCCAGGAAGATCAAAGGTGTCGAATATGCGTAGGAAATGCGTGGGATTGTGATTTCTAAATCGTGGGGGATTTGGCAGCGGGTTATGCGCATAAAACGCGTGTCATCTATTACGCATGTTAAGTGTGCGTAAAATACGCATAAAACCGGTGAATAAAACATGCATTTCCCACTCCGGATACACACACTTTATACGCGTATTTTTTATACGTACCCACCACTTATACTAACATTTTATGCACCAAAATTGCGCTTTATATATGATTGACGTTATGCATAAAATCAAAAATTGGAAATGTCTTTATACAATACATTTTATTGTTTTACAATTTACAAAGGTAATTTCTATACACTTCATAATTGCATTGGAAAGTGCATAAGGGCATCGGTTGCTTCAGGAAATCAATAGGTTGAGGCTCAGATGGTGGTCTGTCACTGCTCTTCGAAATTGGTTGCTGATGGGGTGTTTTATTCAATGTCGATGAAGGCTCTTGATGGAACGGGGCAGGAAGAACTGGACGTAAATGGTCAGATCCAACTTCCTGGGAGTCTGTTAATAATGTGACTATTAAGTAAGCGGACTAGTTATTTGTATTGAACGATATTCGATATAATACGTGCAGTTTTACTTACGGGTTTGTTGAAGCAAACTCAATACTTCTTGGTCATTGAAGCTCCGGTCAAAATCAGGATCGGAAAGATTTTCCACAGGCTCATAATCCGGCAAATTTATTTTATTTGATGGGGAGTCGTCACTGGAACAGTCATTGCTACTTTCAACTTTAACCTCGGCTAAAGTGTGTGAGAGGTGGCTCAGTGCCTCATGAGCTCTCGCTTTCGAATAGTCACCTAAAATTAGAAATTAACAACAATTCACATACATGATTTCAATACACCAGCCTACATTTCCCCATTACAGTTTTGGTTTACATGCAGTTTATCAATAAATAATCAATAGACTACATACGTAACTTACTAATTGGTTTCTGTGATATTACACTGACAGGGCACTTGATCCAATCCTTTTTCGGTTTTGCTTGATCCTGAATGCGATTCCCAGGTGGTGTTGGTGGCCAAAACAATGCCGTTTGTCCTTTAGTAACCATTTAACTGGTATCAACTGCACTGCTCCTTCATCGGGAAATTCTACAATTACAAACAGTCCCCGAAGCACTTGCAAATAGTAGTTGAAGTTAAAGTTGGACTTGTGTGATGAAATTTGTTTACGGAGTTTAGATCAATGCCAGCCGTTCATGCAATGTACAAAAAATGTAACAAATGCATGTCACTTGTATACAGCCGGGCTTATAAGAAGCTTCACATTCACTCAATGGTAATTGATAATGTCTACTTAGAGATTGAATGCGTAGCCGTGTTGTCGGTATCGGAGAGTTTTACACACGTTTCCCATGCATTATCAGC
Source organism: Orchesella flavescens (assembly GCA_964034955.1). Classification (NCBI taxonomy): domain Eukaryota; kingdom Metazoa; phylum Arthropoda; class Collembola; order Entomobryomorpha; family Orchesellidae; genus Orchesella; species Orchesella flavescens. Next base: position 28,660,072 of record OZ035953.1, read on the forward strand.
ATAAGAAGACCGACTATAATTGTATGAAAGTTATTATGCAACCCACGAATTTCCCCCACATAATATGCACCGAATTTTTCCAGAAATCCGATTGTGGGAAGCATCGAAATCAATGCTTTATTTAGTGCGTAAGAGATGCATATTCTTCGCATATTTTCCCTTCCCACACCATATACACACTACCCACACATTTTAGATACAAAATCGACGGTCAAGTTCTTCCTGGGTTGTTAGGAGCACGTTGTTACTGTCAACGCCGCTGTTTTAGTGTTAATAAGAAACACTTGAAGGCAATCAAAGCGCACGTGTGCCTTCCAGTAGTATTACTGACAGAAATCCGCTTTACAATTTCAGGATTGCTTTTCGCTGATTATGAGATTTTTTATTGGTCCATATAAATTTATGTTTCTTTTTCTTCTTTTTGCAGAGGAAATCCATGCAGAATTATGTTATGCAGAATGCCTTCTTCTCCGTGCGGTTCTTACGTTTGTCGAAGACGAAAATTTGATTAGCTTCGTCAAGGGCGGACTCCGAATGAGATCCTGTTTGAACGCTTACAAGTAAGAAGTGTTTGATTTATTATTGAACAGAGCTTGCTATTTTACATTCATTGCGAGGGATAAAAGTATGGAGACAGGATGTCTCAGTAGTGAAAAAATATGTATGATGTGTTACTTCATTTATTTTCGATTTTATGCCAAAAAAAATATCATGAGTGGAAGAATCCTATTATTTGCAATTCTTTACTTACCGAGAAAAAAATCACAATGACTCTATAAACATGAGTATTCGTTCTCTCATGATTTCCAAAGTAATGTTGAACACAAACCAGTAGTTATTCGAATTTATGTGTTTTAACTTACCTCCTGCCTCCTGTATGAATTTTAAGATGATTCTTTTATTTTAGGGAATGTTGGAATATACTAAAAAATAAAAATTGGGACGAATCCAAACACAAGCCTCACTTTGAGAGTGGAGTACGAATGGGCGTTGGAGCTTACAATTTGGTACGAACACAACATTAACTTTATGGATTATGGAAAATATTTGAGGAGTGATGTAATACTATTTTTAATGTTCTCTTAATATTTGCAGTTAATTTCGATGTTACCAGCGAGAATTATGAAGCTGCTGGAGTTTATAGGCTTCTCGGGGAACAGGGTAAATTATTAAATTTTTAGTGTTCACTTTTGGCACTCACCGCAAAAAAATATTATTTCATCCCGTACAACCTGCAGTTAACTACATCATATAAATTGAAAACTCAGGGCCCTTTGTAATTCAAATTTAAGTACAGCATAGTTAAAAAAAACTATGAAAGTCGTTTGCGATTAAAATTGTCATCAAGTATTGACATGAAAGTAGGATTTAAAGGGCGTTGCTCATACTTTTTACCAAAGCCAAAAATTTCGGTGTCAAGCAGAAAAATACGGATCATTAATTTTGAATGTTACTTTTTTATTTCGACTCTATAATTTTGTGATGAGCGCATAATACACTCAACATCGTTGGTTTTAATATACAGTAACTGAATGGGGAACAATCACAAGTGGAGAATAGTTTTTGATGCTGACAGTGTAGCTGCAGATATAAATGATTGAAAATGAGTCAATTGTTTCCCTTTTTCCTCAGATGTATTTTACTCTCATCATCTAATAAGAAAAAAATGGTTAAATTTTTTTGTAGAATTTGTTGACACTCAATATTTTGAACTTCAAATTTTTTCAACATCACATTAAATGAATGGATGATTTATTCTTTTTCTAACTTGTCAACTCATCATATGCGTTGGTTCGTATGTAGGATTACAAGGTAAACGTTTAAATACTAAACTGGTAGATGTGCACTTAATAATCGATACATTCCTTTTAGTACAGCATGCAATCAATATATGATATGCCTTAGCGTTATGTTTTAGCTGTGTTGTGTACTTTATAAAAAAAAAACTTTGTAAACAGTTAAGTAAACTGCGCTTCATCATTATCATGTTGTTTTATATTAACCTTGGCACTTTATACATCCATACTTATCTGTTAGACTAAAGAGCTGTTAAACACTAACTTCAAATCCAACTGCACATTTTTAGAAAGGCAACCTTCCAAAAAAATGGCTATTACAGCGCTATTTAAAGGATTTGCCCTATTAGTTTAAATGACGTAACGCTTTCGTTTCGTTTGCAATGAGCGAATTTGAAGTGATTTCTTTTCCTCCCGAAGAAAGAAACGGGGGGAAAGAGCTATAGTCATAATATGACTACGTGCATGCTGAGCCCCTTATTGTTTGCACATAATATCAAGACGGAGATGCAGACATGCTCTCATTAAATTTTATACCCTGCTCAAATACAGTAAATATTCAAGACATTGAATAGGATCCCGAAAAAGCCCAGCTTAAATCTTTGCACACATTATCTTAAAGTAATTCCGCCACCATGTTTTTTTACCCCACAAGTGATACTTCTACAAACTGTGTGATGTGATGCGATGATGAGATATTCTACGTATGTGTGTGATGATGAGTTTTTGCAAAATTAGATTCATGAATGTTTGCTATAACATCTAGTTTATTTTCTCATTTTACAGGAAACGGGATTGAAGCAACTCAGCATTGGTTGTGGATTACGGGGATCCCTCCGTCAAATTTTGTGTGCCATGGTTCTCCTTGGATTTCATCTCTTTGTTCTCTACGTTCTTGGATATGGGGATGGGGACTTGGAGCTTGCTGAAGTCATTATCCAGGACCAATTATCGGTAATATGAGTGGTTTACATGGAATTCAAATTCTGCATGACTGTTCTGAATATAAAAGTTGAGACTTGATGATACTCACTTCAAGTTGTAGTAGTATAGATAGATATAACAGACATGTACGTTCTGAATATTAGAGCACACATGGAACATGCAAAATTTGATGCAAACTGACATCATTCTGATATTATATTTGGGTTGATGCTAATACATTTTGTGTGTTTGTTGCCATGCATCCAGGTTTTCCCAAATGGCGTATGGTACAACTTCTTCAAAGCCAGACTAGAATATGTCAAAGGCCATGTGAATGAAGCCATTGAGTGGTACATGAAAGCTTGGGCGAGTCAGAGTGAATGGGTTCAGTTCCATCACCTCTGCTATTGGGAATTAATGTGGGCGCATTGGTGAGTGACCTAGTTTGGATTTAATTATAAATATATGGTGACGAGGGGAATGAACGTTATCTAGTACATCATCATCTTTTCAACAAAATCAAAGTGAATGAGGAGATTATGAATTCATGATGGCAAAACCAACAAGGGATTTAAAAAATATATTGCATTAGGACGACTCAAATGGAATTTTGATACATACTTTACAATAATGTTTGTGCAATGAGTTTTTCAAGTTATCATAGTCACTGACAATGAGTCTACTGAAAACACATTTAATTAAATTATCAAATTGTTTATGCAAGTCAAGATTCATGAATAACGACTTGATTTTTAATTGGGTTGACTAGTCAATAAATTTGGGGTGATGGAATCCTTGGGCTCATTCCCAATTACATTGTTTGATGGTAGTCTATTCTAAAATGGAATCGAAATGTTTTTCTCCACTAAAAATGCCTGGGTTTCCATCAAAATGGGGAGAAGAAATTTCATCCGCCTGTAAACTGTTTTGACTCAACTTTATTAGCAATATTTATTATTCTGCATTTCCTATTAGTATCAAACAAGATTGGTGTTCAGCCCGGGACTTTGCTGATTTACTATTGCAAGAGAGTCGTTGGTCTCGAACAATTTATGGCTACCAAAAGGCTTCCTTTATGTGTATGATGAGAGATAAACTAGTAGGGGATCAAAATGAGGAACTACTGCAGCTTTTTAGGTAAGTGTTTGCATGAGTCAAGTCGAAAGCTAGTCCATAAGTCAAATTGAGACATCATATTGGTAATTTTACCACCTAACTGTCAATGTATATTTCGTGTTCACGAAAAGTGATAAAGTTTTTTAAAATCTACGGATTTTTAAACTTTCACCCAAATTAAATAACAAAATGAAAACTAGGAAAAGGAGTCACGCCAGGAGAAATCCTTGAGCAACTTTTCCACTTGCATATTCCAACTGCTTCTTTTTCTCTCCCATTCCCAGCTCCCATATTTATGCACATATGGGCGTATAATTCATTTGTTGCATTTGCTCTCGTCTCGTTTTCTAGGGACATTCCTGGTTGGAAACAGAGGATCGCCGGAAAATCAATTCCAATGGAAAAGTTTGCCGTGAAGAAATGTGAACGATTTTTCGCACAAGGAAACAAATTGGTGTTGCCTGCTGTTGAATTGTTATACTTATGGAATGGATTCAAAGTTCTTGGCAAACAACCTGAGTTGATCCGCCCTTTGTTGCATCTGGTGGAGACGACCATGAAACTCTTGGAGAAAGAGAGAGGTAATCAAGAGACCATTTCAGCTTGTTTTTTCAAGCCAGATAGCCTTTTTTTATATCTTTCACATAGTGTATCTTAAAGAGTGGTCGTTGCTAGTAAGTACATCAAATTACACAGCTCCATTGGACTTTGGTTTTTTCGTCGCGTAATAAAGAGTTTGAACTAAACCCAGTAGTACAATGTGTGCTTGCCAAACGAAGAAGAGGAGAGAGAGAGAAAAACTCCATTTACCTAATGCTTTTCCCTTTTTTTCTCATCTCTCTACCCATTCCCATCGTCCGTAGTGGTACTACTACTCTCTACCTACGTATTTCTGATTCATGTTAGTGTGTGTAATATATAAATGTTGACTTTCATTATTAGTGGTTGCCTTGCATTCACATAAAGCTATCTCAAAGAAATAGGAAACCCCCATCATGAAAGGAAACGCAAGAAAAATGTTTAGTGAGGAGAGAGAGAGAGAGAGAGAGAGAGAGAAAGAGAGTTTACAGGTGTTTATACAGTCTCTTTCACTTTTAATCCTCTAGGCTAGTATTGAACTGACGTCAAATCTGTTGTAGCAGCTTTTCCTTCTCCCTTTTTCTCCCTACTTCCTTTGGCTTCATTTCGTTGCACTGTTTGAAGAGTTTTAGGGAAAGAGAGAATTTCCCAGTTTTTTTCTATTATTAGTAGCCTTTGTTTTACTGACCCTTAGCCATTTCTCACTTTAATTTGGCTTCCTTACATCCAAATGTGGAGGAGCTCTGTACAGATGTATGATATTTTAAACCAGTTCTTTAAGCTGAGTCTCTTTCTAGTGAAAGAAGCATTTGCTTGTACTCAGACTCTCCACTTACCTTTTTTTCCTCTTTAATATGATATGTTAGACAAAGTTTTACTTTCACATGATGAAAGCATGAAACGTTCTTGTGAGCTCTAGCTTTTTTTCCTTTCTCCTTTCACCACATCCCATTTCTACTGCTTCTTTTTTTAGATATGGATTCAGGATGTATTTATACCTTATGGATTTCATTGAAAAGCTGTGTTGATTATTCGCATGAGGAGAAAGAAAGGTTTTCTTCTCTTTTTTTCTTTCTGGAAATGTACAGTATATTGTACATGGTAAATTGGGTACTGTGTGGATGGAAGCCACAACAGTTTACACTTCTAATTGCGAGAGTGATGATGATTCCTTTCCTTGTTTCTAACATGGCTTACAGCTCAAGATAATAACTTCTTCGTGGACAATAGATGTCTGCTTTTACTTCTCAAAGGAATGTGCCACAAGTACCTTGGAAACTTTAGTGAGGCTGAGAGGCTATTTCAAGAACTCTTTTCGTGTGAGAAAGAGCTCGTTGTTGATACTTATTTGGTTCCATACGCTACTTACGAGTTGGGGACACTATACTGGACGAAAAATGACTTAAACCTCGCTACCGTCACTCTAGAGAATGCCAAGTAAGGTCAAAAGGTTTTTTATATGGGTTTTTCCATACCTACATATAAATTACAATCTGTGGTTACATTACAATTTTTAGTAGCGGGATAGACTAATAATGCTTTTTATTTGGTTACTCAAGCCAGTTTACAGCCTTGGCATAAAAATTTGATTCTTTATGTATTTTTCGTAACTGTAACCACAGTGCTTGCCTCCGCTTCAATATGTGATGATAACACAGGCAGTCCAATTTTTTATTGCGACTGGCCTGATGACCAATTAAATGTAGGTCATTAAAAATATTTAATTTCTTTTGTTCCCTTTTACACGTTTTTTTAATGTACAGGAACAATTACAAGGGCTATGCACTCGAGTCACGTCTTCATTTCAGGATCCACTCAGCCCTTGCAGATCTACGTAGTTTTAGAAAAAGTGATTCACCAACGGAGCCATCAAACACCAATGTGATCGACAATAACACTAATCCACCTTTTTAGCGGCAGTAATGTGGGTGAATAGTAATACTGTAGAGGATAATTTTTGCTGAGCCATGCACATTATCTTCTTCTCTCTTCTACTTTTTTGGGATACTTACTTTTACTTGATGTATTATGTGTACTCCATGTATTGGAAAGTATTACAGAAATTACAGTGGTTTAATTAGAAAATGCTTTCACAGCTCTCAAATTTTTAGGAGAATTTTCAAGTAAGTTACCCTAGCAAGTCACGAGGTACTAAAACTTTTGATGTGTTAGTCATCATATCACACATTAAATCGATATTCATTTTATGTATGTGGCCACGTTTTTATTATTATGGTTTCTTGAACACATATGAGAACTTTTTCTTTATTTTGTGAGTTTTGTGATGCTGCATATCCAAGGATAAAATACGTGTACGAATGAAAAAAAATGTATTATGATGCAGTATTGTGGGTCGTTCGGTAGCCAGATTTGATACGCAGGAGAAATGATCTTGTTTCTTTTAGTTAGTGTTATCGTGTTCGTCGAGAGTAATTTACTTGTGATAAAAGAAAAGTAACACAAAAAGTAGGAATGAACTTTGGCTTGATATGGTGTATGATATGATGATGACATGACAGTTACATAGGCTGTAAGAAATTTTTGTGGGGTTTTCATCATCCATCTTCTTGCGTATTTAATCCTCTTTGACAGTTCGAGTGAATCAGATGAAAACACATATCATGTCATTAGAAATTATAGTGTACATTCGATCATGTCTCAAGTCTTCACAAATATACTATGCAAGACGGAATATACTATTATGCTGTCAAGTCTTACTGTGATTATAACCGGTATGGTTTCTTATTTGAAGTAAGTAAGTAGTCAAGGAAAAGTTACTGAATCCACGGTGCAAGTAGTTAATGGTGCTGAATGTTGTTAGAAAGTACGTACGGAAATATAAGTTTCATTGGTAACAAATCTCGTTTTAGAAAACAAATATTTAATTAGCAAAAACAAGTATTGAGATACTATATTATAGAAGATCAAAATTAAAATTCATCTATCTAACTAAACCTTACACTTCCTCCGTAGCTAAAATACTTATTAAAAAACTTAACTACATCTTGTAGGCCTTTCAGATTTATAGCTCATAAATGAAATAAATTATTTAATAATAATTGTAAGCAATAAAAATGTGCATTGCAGGGAAAACTGGTGATTTTTTGTAGGTGGTAGCTGCTTGTCGCGTCAAATACTGTTTTAATATATGTATGTTCATTCCGGTCTACGTGGCTTTAGTTGAAAATATATGTAAAAAAAGAAATAATAAATCTTGAGTCATATCTCTCGAGTCTTTATATTTAAATAGACGATTTTACGTAGAAACGGCCATTTCCTTAATCAATTGTTTTCAATGATCTGTTCGCAATGCATACGTTATATGATATAATTTATGGGAAATGTATTTAAAGTGTCCGTAAAGTAAATACAAAGTCTCCTTTCAGAAAATGACAAAATGACAATTTTGTACTCAATTAGACAAAATGTCCTTATGAAAATGACAAAACTATCATTGCAAAAGTCCTTACGAAATAGAACTAAACAAAGTAACCTAGTTAGTAAAAAAAAATATTAGACACATTATGAGCACTGCTCGGCAGCTACAATATTGCCATATATTTCTAAGTTTTAACTTTTCATTTTTGTATTTGTTTATCATTAAAACGTAAACACTAAAGCTGCAAGGAAGTGTTAATTTTAATTTTCTGTTTCATTTGACCAAAGAAAGTAATTATCTGAAAAAAGCAGAGACGTGGATAAGTTGTAAGTTATTGTCATTAATTGGGGGCAATTCGTCTAATGTTGAATGTGGGTCTATATTGACTTTTTTAAAGTACACTTTGTTTTGTTATTCTGCGGACCCTTTATATTTATCCGAATTTAAAGTTTAAAATATTATTTGGTTATGTATATTGTAAGTCTTTATTTGTAACTGTCGAGATAATTTACTTGATTGGTTATTGAATAAAAAAAGGAAATAATTTCACTTCTGGTTTATTTTCTCTTGGCAACTTGTTTCATTCTATGTGGTGGTGTGTTATTTCATTAAACCGCATAAGGAATGTATCCATCATTCATAAAAATCAAATGTCCTCACTGACTGGCAATCCAATGATAAAGGAACTGATTAAACACGTACACAAAAACTTCATCACGCCACGCCTATTGGTTTTTGATGTCCAAATGATACTTTTCATCAACAAAATATTTAATACGGGTACGGATCACAGAGATCAAGACATGTTGTTGATCCTGAGATTAAAAAAAGGAAAAGATGTGATCTATTTCATCTCTTAGAGTGCTTAATTCGCCCCAATGTTGAACGAGCAAGTTTTGTGTGGAGGTGTGTACATGTCGCCTAACACGTAGCATCCATTTCTTAAGTATTCACGGATTATTCAAATCATAATTACATTATGAAATGCTTCATTCGTTTGTTTATTGCTTAAAAGAGAGTAAAACTGAAACATTTGAATTTTATCGGCCTTGGTTAAATAGCAAGTTACAGGGTGTTCGTTTCAAGTGTTATCATTTTGAAGCCACTGCCAAAGAGCCGCTTCTTTGGTAAACACAGAAAGCAATACACCATTTTAATCGGGGGAGTCTGCTCTTCATTTTCCGCTATCGGTCATGGCTTTTGGTGAAGTCCTGCCTGGACACCTGTCCCATGAAGTGGAGTCGCTCATTTTGGAGCTTTCCAAGGGTAACTGCACCCAGAATAAGATAATTTCAACGTTAAAAGTAGAAGGGATTAACGTGTCGAGACCAACAATTTACAAAGTAATCCATTGCAGAGGAAAAAGAAGACCTGCGCATGCGGTTGGAGCCACCACACCGCCCTGGAATGCAGTCAAGAGAAAGCGGAATCAAACCTTGATCAGGAAGGTCGACCTTTTTACCAAGAAAGAGACCCTGCCTCCTATATGTGAGATGGCTACAAGGTGCCTAGTTTCCTCCTCTACAATTCACAAAAAAAAATCATGAAGATTTGGGGAAACGAACCTTCAGAAAAAGTGTCGTCCATGTCTTGAAAGACAGTCATCGTGCAAACCGGAAGTCGAACTCTAGGGGCCTCTGTGAGGGGCACCTAGCTGGTGGAAAGAGCGAGTTCGTGGTCACCCTTGAAGGGGCATGGTTTTTCCTCCATGACTGCAACGGGAAGAGGAATTTCTGTTATGCTAAGCAGAATTACGAGGTGGAGAACCTCGGTATAGAAAAAAAGGAAAAGTTTAGTCACAAAATGATGGTGGTGGGTGCTATGAGTGGGAGGGGTGTGCTTCCTTTATTCAGGGTCCCCCCAAACGTCAAAATTAATGTTCTCCACTATGTAGAGCATGTTTTGAAACCTCTAGTTGAGGGTCATATTCCAAAACTTTATGGTAGGGACACCTTTAAGGTGTTCATTCACCACGATGTCGCAACATCGCACACAACGCGTTTGACCGCTGCGTACGCCACCAAGTGAATCAAAAAACAGGAATAACCATCATCTACAATTAGAAAATACCTGTAAAAAGCCCTGCCGCAAGTCCCATGGATTTCTTTGGCTTTGGGTACTTGCAGCAGAAGTTTTTCAGATGAAAACCAAAAATCTTGGATGGGCTTGGAAAGGGCAAAATGAGCGATTCCACTTCATGTGAAAGGTGTCCAGGCATGGCTTCACCAAAAGCCATGACCGATAGCGGAAAATGAAGAGCAGACTCCCCCGATTAAAATGGTGTATTGCTTTCTGTGTTTACCAAAGAAGCGGCTCTTTGGTAGTGGCTTCAAAATGATAACACTTGAAACGAACACCCTGTAAAATAAGATAGTATTTGTGACGTGGCAAGTATACATGGATGACGCTGTTTTATCAGAATTTCATCAGATTCATGCATTCAAGAGAAGTTGAACACCACGTGGTGTCAACTCTTTGACCTAAAGGTTAGTGACAGCAGCGGTGTTAATTATCATGATTACAAGCATTTAAACAAGTAATTAGGATATGTATTTTCTTCACACTGGGGTCAGCTTGTCATCATTAATATTGTGCAATCGTTCCTTAACGCCTTTAAAACATGCTGAAATTGGAAATAACAACATGTATTTTACTCATTGTCGGTATGTCACAGAATGTTGATAATGGGGGTGATATGACACCAAGCTCTCTCATCTTCTCTCAATTATTCTGTTAAAATCCAAGTAATGATGCAAAATCATATTAGTTCCATACGGCTTTGATCACAGTAATGTAGCACATACTGTGTGCTTTTGCATCTCACATCAAAAAGTGTCGACTCTTCCAAATATTCACCTTTATCCAACATATTTTCCATCGAAATCAATTCAAAATCAAGCAATTTCGTTGCAACTCACGTATCTGCATCGACATTATCATTACTATCGCAATATCGTGAAATTGTGAAAAGTCTTCAAATTGTTTTAAAAAGTAACGTTCTCAATTTTCACCGGTAACAGCTTAATTACCATCATCATGAAGATTTCTGTACGAGTACGTGGGGAATGGTTCCATATTCCATGCAAAGATGGTAAATGCATATTTGTTTTCCATTATTTTATTCAAACTTAAGAAAATATTCATTAGAATTAGGTGAATTTCCGGAATACAATGCACGCCAACTGATAAACTGTCAAAACATGATACAACTGACTTTGACGGGGTAGTCTGTCAACCAACGACGATTTTGAGAGCGTCGTTCACAATTGAAAGTAAATAAAATGCGATTTCAATGTCATAAAACTTTTGGTGTGTGTAATAGGCAATGAAAAAATACAATGGCTAGGGGAGCAAGCGTTGAAACGCTACCAACGTCACCAGGGCAAGTCAATACAACCCGGAAAGAAAGAAGTAATTTCGGACCTTCGAAAAACTCGTGGTGGAGCTATACTCGATCCACTTGATTTAATCAAAGAGGTACTGGATGATAATGATTTCATATCGGTTGGTAAGTAATTAATTACGTAATTGATGCATACGCACGTTTCTATCCCGTTTATTCACTGTCAATGAGGAGTAAATGATTGTCATAAAATTCTACAATAAAGTTGGTTCCTTTCCTCTCTTTAGTGTTGGAGAGTGATTGGCCGAATCCCGTAATGGCTTCTGCTGAAATCAAATACGTTCCTGAGCAAGAGTACGTGTTAAAATTACTAATTTTCTTTAAATTTTGTGCTTATCCAGTTTTAACCGCTGGTGTGAACCATAAAAAGAATACGGAGATACGCATAAATTTCCGGTTACCATGATTTGTAAGAAATTTGGAATGAGCTGCGATATAAACTCTCTCTCGCTCTCATTTTTATGATGATTATGACCGACCTAATTAATCTGTAGGGAGGAGGGTGCAGCTGCACAAGAATTAAAGGACTTACTAGACCCTCATAAAATAACTATTATTTTCTATTTTCCAGGCCGAAAACTTTTGTGCACCCACAGGAGGTATGGATACTGGACATAAAACTTTTGTTTTTTCAAATCTCTTCTGCTAAATGCGTGCATGAATTCTTGGGCAACATCATATCATCTATGTATGTGTGTATTACTGTGTGTGTACTTCAAGTGCACCCAAATTGCTTTTGCTTTTTGTTGTACTAACTTCAAGTCATAATGTTGTATATGTGCTTGCTAAAGTTTTCAAGACTTCACTTAATATAATTACAGTTTTTCACATGTTTTACATATATCCCCTCCCAATAAGAATTTCAAAAGGGGAATTTTCCGGGGTAGCATTATAATTAGTGCGAGTAGCTAATTAATTCTATTCCCAACGTAACTCTGAGCTTCAATCTTGTAGTCTTATCCTTTTGTGCATATTGATTTTCAAGATGGGGAGTAGAATTTACTACGAATTTTTAATGAATAAAGTAGAGCTACCAAAAGGGTTAGCATTGAGATTAGCAACTGCCAGCCTTTTGCCTTGCTCCAAATTTGATACTTTCAATGTTATCCCTTTAAACATTCCTAGGAGGTTATGAAAAGTATTATATCCGTATCTCATGTAAGAACTGAATCCACCTTGGAAAAAGTGGAAGCATGACGGGAATAAGTACAAAAGAGTGGGGTTGCCACGTGTGTGTGACTACTTCAGCTTGAGTAAAATAATCCTCACAATCAGTTTTCTCTATGCTGTGCCAAAAACTACCACTGTCTGCTTTGCTAACAACCTTGAACACACGTATCTAAGCTGGACATAGATGAAAAATACATTAAATTCACGAACTGGTGAACGTAATAATGATTCCAGCTGTTGGAAATAGTTTTTCATAACTAACCAAAGTAGCTCAGCTCATAATAATATATACTTTTGTCAATTGTCTGCTATTGTTAACAAATGAGCTCAGTGTCTGATTGGGGTTTTTCATCTTCTTACTTTTTCGCAACGAAAACCAACAACCAACCCACTACTTCTACTTTTTCCTAGTATATTACTATCGATGGATGCAGCTTGTCAACTGATGATCTCCTGCAACTTGGGCGAGGCAGTTACAAAATAAAGGTCATTTGTTGTTTTGACATTCAAAGAGCATTACAACTTTCTCCGACGTTCGCCTGTTATTACTTATGCTTGTTGATATGAATTTAATGATGTAGATTTCCCAGGAAGCCCAACAAAGGGTCTTGGATGCAAGGAGTTTGGTGGAAAAGATATTACAAGAAAATAAAGGTATGGGAGCGCACATGTTATGATTATGGGTTTCCACTTTTCCTTGGAGAAACGGGGCTCGTGTTATATATGCATTAAAATGAGCTACCATTCAGCATGACAATGTCTTATCACATATCATATAGGATTGGCAACTTGAAGATAAATAAGTTTTTTTTGTTGGCATGTCTTTGATTTGCATTCAAAATAACTCTGTTGGCCCGGTTCCATGATAATGATGTGAATCTCTGCAATCCATAATAACATTGCACTTTGTCCCTAATGATTACCCTGTATCCAATACTCTATTCTTAGCACATTGCATTCGATTAAGGTGCATTCTTACTACTGAACGACACAATCATCTTCTCATCACTTTGGGAAAAGGGTAGTTAAAACTTTTTCCCGTTCCAGGCCAATACTCGGTCCTAATCTTTAGTTCATTTTGGTTGTTTGCTTGAGTAATAGTAGTATCCTATTTCTTTCCATAGAAGAAAATGTCAGAATCATTTCAAGAGATTGTTGAAATAGCTTGTTATCATCTGTATTGCATAATGAAATAATGATATTCAATCCTTATGTTAGGTTACCAACTTTTTATAAGTAGAGATCGGCTCACATAATTCGCAATGTATTAATGGCATTCATTAGAAAAATTGAGCAAAGTATATTTACGGCTTTTAATTGTAATATAACATTGCAGGATTATTAGCTTTTATTTTATTATTGTGTTGGTTTTTTTAGTTGTATACGGCATTACAACCGGTTTCGGCAAGTTTGCCCGAACTGTTATTGAGCCCGAGAAATTGAAGTAAGTTCCGCTTTTATAATATTATGACATAGTCTCCCAATTTAAATCTGATTAGTTTGGCTTAGCCTCAATTCCACAATTGCAATCCAAAAAAAGAAAACCTTGGAAGCTACTTTTATTAAGTACCTAAATTTTAATTCATCGTTTTAAGACGTTATTAATACCCTTAAAAGTTGCTTTTTAGAATGATCATATTCATCAGAATCTGAAGTTTAATAAGTACTCTATTTAATAGACTGTTGCAAGAAAATCTTATCCGATCCCATTGTGCCGGTGTTGGACATCCTCTATCTCCAGAGAAAGTGAGGATGCTGCTGGCATTACGTATCAACGTTTTAGCCAAGGGCTACAGTGGTATCAAGCTAAAAACCCTTTTGCAACTTGTCGACGCCTTTAATGGTAAGTTTAATATTTTTTTTTATGAGCTTGACTAACATTCCATTTTTTATGTACCTACATGAGTTTACAAAAGTTACCTAGTTACATTCCTCCACAACGAATCAATGTTATTAGTCTAATTAATTGAAGTTGTTTATCATATCAACTAGTCTTACCTCAGAAAGGAAAACTCATTTCCGATTATGTTTTCCACTCGATGAAACTAAGCAGCTAAATTTATTACAATTACAATATGCTGTATTGGAAATATAAATGCTTTGCAATGTAAAACAAAAAACACTCTTGCTGAAGCTGTTAAAAACGAAGGTTATTTAGTTGCAATGTTATATTTTTTTCTTGTTTTTAGCATCATGTCTTCCATGGGTACCTGAGCAAGGAACTGTTGGAGCAAGTGGGGATTTAGCCCCATTAGCTCACTTGGCGCTTGGAATGATGGGCGAAGGAAAGATGTGGAGCACAGAGACGGGTTGGGGAGAAGCGAAATATGTAAGCTGTTTTATTTTTAGAGATGTAATTAACTACACTAGGATATTATGTATGACTCTGTTTGAGTGTGAGAATAATATGCATGTTTCAGTAGGCAATATTACAATATTAGGAATGACGGTTATGCCGACAATAACAGGGGTAGCATGCATTATTGGAGGTGATGGCAGAGCGTATGGGAAACAACGAATAAAATATAATACAATTTTCCTACATTCCTCAAAGACATACTCAAAACTTTATGGTGAAAGTGCCATTTATTTATTACTTTTTACCTCATGCCGAAAAGGATTTAGTTATTTGGTAGGAATTTATTTCTAAAAGGTAAAACGGTAAAATAGTGACTTCTTCGTTATAAGCTTGCATGTCTGCATTTTCTCATTATTATTGGGAAGTATTTGAGAAGGTATTCCAAAGTTAAAGAGTTGCTTCAACAGACTTATTGTCTCGTAGTATATTTTGCTCTGCCTTTAGAACTAGATTCTGTACAGGTAATGAACTTTGTCTGTAGTTGGTAGGCAGGTTTGCAGATGAAGTATCTCTGGCTTGTTTTACTGGGTGTTTTAGGTAACATTGTGCACCACATGTGTGTATGTGAGTGCGTGTGACTTGATAAAATTTTATAGCTACTGCCGTTGTACACGTCGTCGTTCTTTATCTACCATGCAGAAGGGATCTTTCATTACGCTTTCTTTTTCTGACTGCATGATACAGGTCTTGGAAGCACATAATTTAACTCCCATCTCACTGGATGCAAAGGAGGGGCTGGCGCTAATTAATGGCACTCAATTAATTACATCTCTTGGAGCAGAAGCCGTTGAGAGAGCATCAATTATTGGCAGACAGGCTGATGTAGTTGCCGCCTTAACTCTGGAAGTACTCAAGGGAACCTCAAGGGCTTTCGACAGCGGTAATGAACCATGAAGTCACTGTATTTAAATCAGATACTTTAATCATTACATGCAATCGAATACGTTTTCATGCGATTGACTTTGGAAAGTCAATGATAAAAACTGAGCAGCTTTTATCTTACGAATGTTCTTATAAACTCGTCACGTTTAAATGCAATATTAGATTTACATCAATGCTTTTCCTTGTTACTTCAAAACTCATCGTCAGTAGATATTGTAACGGTTCAAATACATAACACATATATGTACGATTCTTTTGCGTCATAACTGATATGAAAGGTGTCTGATGTAATGTTGTGTTCTCCTTATTCGGACTATGGACGCGTGCATGAAACATATTATTTCGTGATTTGAAACCTTGAAGTTTCTGTCAAATTTTCTCTTTTATCCAACTTAATCGCAAGACTACGTCCTTGAATCAGCTACAATCTTTTGATGGTTGATTGGTTTGATGTGATGATGTGTATGAAAAGTACTTCCTGTTTGTTTCATCTTCTTGATTTTACTCCTAATGCATTAATGTATTACGTTTTTTATTTTTAGACGTTCAAAATATACGTCCTCATAAAGGTCAAGCGCTAGTGGCGAGAAGGCTTCGTGCCCTACTTCATTCAACAACTTATCGCTCCCAGATAGCAGGTAAGGCAGTAAATGCATTCTATTTGTTAATATGGAATTG
This sequence comes from Orchesella flavescens, assembly GCA_964034955.1. NCBI lineage: Eukaryota > Metazoa > Arthropoda > Collembola > Entomobryomorpha > Orchesellidae > Orchesella > Orchesella flavescens. The sequence continues at coordinate 28,676,358 of OZ035953.1, forward strand.
GCCTCATCATATAACTTGTTTTAGGAATATGATTAACGGTAGCTACTAGTCGAATGTCAAATAGTCATGTCATGTCAAGGTTTTGGCTACTAAGGAAAAACAGGAAACTGTGCTGTAATTTAATTTTCTGTAGTATGGCAATACATACTTCCCACTTGTTCTCAAGAATTTACAGTGAAGCAAATAATACAGGATGATATGAATGAAGGTTACGACACTACAAGCCATAAAATCTATCCTATAACTTCAATACATATAACGTCATTCGTTTTTCATTTTAAATCAAATTTAAAGGATGACATTTAAAGTTTGGCGAATGCTCGGAAAAGTAATATAGGGCACCACTTACAGTTTCTGCTTAAAACTCAAACTGCCGTTCCTGGAAAGCTAAAGGATGCAAACAAATATAAACATCTTTGTATGCTTTGCTTTGTAATCTAAATATAGATTTGTAGGTGGTCTGCTATCAAAAGCATTTAACTTGGCCCTGTAATGCGACAGAATTCGCTATTTGCGTGAGTGAATCTCCCTTGTGTTGTCAAAAGTAGCAAGCTGTGACTCTACTTGCTTTGAACTTCACCCTTTTCCATTACCATCCATCCTTCCGTGTAACTATCTATCTATCAATCTGTTTTCTCTCACTTCTGAGTATTATCTACTACGTGCCTCCTCCTTTCTCGTGAGTCTTCTAGCTTGCCAACTTACAAGGGAAGGACTAGTCATGTCAAAATTGTTAACCATAATAATAACAACGTCGCATAGTAAACCTTCACCAAATTTAAAATCAAAGATCAAACTAAACAGTGGCCTAATTTGTTGTAAATTTAAATATTCTGTTAGCTAGACAAACGCTGTAATAGCAACTCATACGGTTTCTCGTGCCAAAGATTATTTACAATATTCAAGAGTGAAAGTTTCCTTGTGAGTATGGCCAAAGTCCATGATGATAAGACAGGCAATATATTTTCCCTAAATGACATGACTTGCTTAGTTAACTTGTGAGCCAGCTTAGGAGAGTGAAGTAAAGTTTGTCAGAAAGGTGATGGTAAAATACGGACTGGTGTAGAAAAAGAGAAAGCGCTTTCACTCTATCTTCACCTGATCTTCTTGTTTACATCTCGACGAAGCAATGCAATCCAATATCAAGCACTATAGAACTTGATCTTCTACAAAGTTGAGAATCAAGAACAAAATCATGAAATAATGGGCGTCCCTGAAAACTCTTGCATTGGAATTGTCCTTTGGGTAATGATTTGAAAGTTGATTGGTAACTAGTTGTCACCTTCAAACTACGAACAGAGAGGACATGTATATTATATTTGGCCAAACTAGAGAAACAAAGTGAGTGTAGGCAGCATATAAGTTACATGAAAAAGGATACTTATTTTTTATATAATATTACAGCAAAAAGGTGAAGCATATGATGATAGTTGTCTAAATTTGTTCTTCAAAAGCTACTACTACATAAAAAAGAAGTCGTGTAGGTTTTATACAGAATGATATACAAAAACAAGAGCGTCATACGAATTTAGTGTGGCTACAGCCAACAGAATCTTCAGTAGTGGGGGCTAAAACGAAAACTCCTACATTAAACAATTTTTTGTCTGATTAAAAATTGTCATAAGGTGTTGAATTCTAACATTTGTGAGCTAACGTATTATATTACCATTATATTCATTCCCGCCGTGGTGGTGGGTTGTATTGTAGGTAGTGGCAGGTGGTTCATGTAAGAAATGTATAAATTTTTTTCTCCTTCCCTTGTAAATTGAACCGTTAGTAGATGCTATTTCTTTCTGCGGAATTCCCATTGGAGCCTACAAAAATCCAAGCTCTTCCCTTTGAAATTGACATTTACGGAAATCTATTTATAGCAAGCCAAGCATGTCCTGAGAACTAATGGTTTATGTTATATGTATTATATTTGTGGTATGAAACAGCCGTATGGCATGGCTGTCTTCCACTTTATGAAATAAAGTTGGTTGAGTTCCTTCAATTCACGGGAATTTATGGGTAGAGGAGCACTACACAACTGTATGCTACACTGGTTCCTTTGCTGACAGCTAGAGTATTAGAGCTCCAGCAAAGAAAGTTTTTGATAAATAAATCATAATTGATCTTAATCCATGGTACTGTAAACTGAAATCATAAATACGACACATAGTACGTCATAAAATAAATAAAGGTTTAATACATGTGATGCTATTACGATGATGTTTTAGACAGTCACAGATTTTGCAACCGGGTACAGGACGCTTATACTTTGCGGTGTTGCCCACAAGTGCATGGAATTGTGCATGATACCATTGACTTTGTCCGCACTGTCATCTCCATCGAAATGAATAGTGCCACAGATAACCCAGTATGTTATGTCGTTTTTTTACCTTTATCTAACAGCTTTACATAATATGATTTACATTTACTATTTTAGGGCTGAATGCTTGTATAAATATTATGATGTACCTGTGTTGACAATTGCTAGATTGTCTTTGCTGATCGGAATGAAATAATTTCCGCTGGGAATTTCCATGGAGAATATCCAGCCAAAGTATTAGATTACCTTGCCATTGCTGTTCATGAGCTAGCTTCCATGAGTGAGCGTAGGATTGAGAGACTTGTTAATCCTGGTAACAGAAACACATATGAGAGCGTACCATAATCATGTTTAAAATCATCAGCAACACAAAAAAAATTCCTGAGGTTTTTCTTGTCCTGTTCACAATACACTATTTTAGCATTGAGTGAGCTTCCTGCTTTTCTTACCAACGAAGGAGGCCTTAATTCCGGTTTTATGATGGCTCACTGCACTGCAGCATCTCTGGGTAAGTTGTTGATTTTCTCTAAGAAGAGGACTTACTCTGTACTTAAGAGGAGAAAGAGGGTCGTCGTCGTCCCACATAAGTCCAACATAAAGTCAACGAATGTATATAGTAAACTATAAGTGTGGAGTATAGCATTTGGCATTATATTCCTAAGTAGATGTTTTTATTCATTTATCACACCCGATGAGTTTGAAGCCAAGTGGAATTAGTTTGATAAGCACGCATTTCAATAAACCAAGTACATGCTTTATGACTATCTTTTTTAGTTTCGGAGAATAAAGTCTTATGTCACCCTGCATCCGTGGACTCCCTTAGTACAAGTGCTGGAACGGAAGATCATGTTTCCATGGGAGGTTTTGCTGCACGAAAAGCACTTCAGGTAATAATATAAATTTTGTTCTTTACATCACAGCTTGACTAAAATACCATTTTCCAGATCCCGTTGTATACGTAAGAACGTACAGTTTTTGTTTGATTAATTAGCCATACTAAATTAAGCATGAATGCATCAATTTTCCAACTATTACTTTACAATCTCGAATGGAATGTTACTTGAACTGTTGACATAAAATTAATGCGTCACAATATAATTGTTGGTATCTAAAGCTGTTTACAAATGAGTAGTAGGCTATGGTCTCCCAAAAAGAGATTAAGTGAGATATGCTATTGCAAAACCAGAAAGGGGGATAGTTTTCTGAAAAGTGATAGCATATGCGAAAACATAGAGTCGTAGATTACAACTCCGAAGTGAGTCCCTAGTGGAGTAAGTAGAAAGACAAAAACCGGAGCTAATCCTAGCTCGTGTTTGCCAACCAAAGAAAGCACACGCTGCTATTACGGCTTCTCTTTCACTAACATGAGGTACTAACAATACAAACTATAATGGCATACATCTGTATGTTGTTAATGTGTTGGAAGTGGTTTCGAGAGCAATCACAACTGCAGGAGCAGATGACAATTAGTTTTTCTTTACTGCACTGCGGTCTTCACCAGACCCAGAAGCTGAAGAGAAATGGGTAACGGAAGACTATTTGCATTCACCTTGTTAAAAATTTAGTAGACGGTCACTGAAATTGATGAAATCGTTAAAAAACATTTCTAAAAAAAGGGATTATGAAAGGGCCAAGGAACGATGTCGTCAGTGATAACACATTCACAGCTCTAGAGTGCCGCATTAAAGTTATTCATGTCATGATCATATGCTTCCTATTTAACTTGGAGAAAGTCAAGAAACTAAACCGAAACATCGGAAAACGTAGTGTAGATAACCATAAAACATTTTAAATGAAACATATACACAAAGGGACAATGTTGTGGGGAACAAAAACAAGTGCAAAACCACTGAATTGCCGGGGACATGCCTAAAACAATGGTTCAAAGTACCGCAAGAGGGGCATTAGTTGCTTTCATGCAGAATAAGTCTCACTTCGCTAACAAAGTTTTGAAACACAGGGGATTTATATAGAAATACGAGGCGTGACCAGTTTGCGTGTAAAAAAAACTTTAGAATTTTTCTATTACAAGTAGTTCAACAACAACAACAAAATTGCCAATTTTACATTGTATTTTATTTCTAGCGTGCTCCAAACGTGAAAAACATTGTTCCACTCCTCCTCAAAAGATTTGTATCCTGGTACCTAATGCTGTCAGTGATCATACAATGAAGTCCCCTGTTATTATGGAGGTAACCTATTGGTTTGTGTAAATTGCCTTAGTGAAAGCAAAAGGCGGATATGACTGATCTGATAGTAGATGACTTGCTTTGAAATCCGTGATTGTATTTACAAAGGGGTACAATGGAAATTAGTCGCCTCTAGCAATTCCTTTCTACTGAATGTTGGACAACTGCATCCGTGCTGTTGCGCTTAGATATGCTTTCATGTCTCTCTATATATTGCCGATTTAAAAAATAAACAATTTTAAATCCTTCAAAAGTTACCTTAATGCTCGTTGGACGTGTAAAATAATGAAACGTTGTAGGTAGTAAGTGTTATTGCGGGCATGGAAAGTGCGTTCGGGATTGAAGTAAAATTAGATGGCTTTTTGGGGCAGCTGTATAAGTATAGGTTTACAAGTAAACCATTGAAAAAGGCATAATCAATCATCTAGCGAGGTCACCAAGCGGTCAGCTGTTTGTTACCTTGGAGCAATAAATACCTAGTTGCACTATCTATGATGATGCACTCTCAGTTTTCACTGTCAATAAGTCCTTCAAAAAAGAGGTCATATCCATGTCTGCAAATTATTTGACGTCAATCGTAAATTGGATGTTTGAAATCAGCTTTCCCTTAACCAAAAGCTTCCGCTTAAAAGTTGAACGGTTTGTAGCCTTTGATTTGAAGTTTCATTTCGCATTTACTCTTGCGTATAAAATTTGTCACAAGTAAATTTTAGTATACTTGTATTCCTGCATATAATGCAGATGAGCATTGTTGAGGATGAACTTCCCTCATTTATTCATAAAAATGTAGTAATCCACATTTAGCATATTTCACATTCGCATGAACTCTGCGCGAATGTATGTATACATGAAGTTAAATGGACGCTGGGCAGTATAAAAGGAGCCCAAAGTTGTCTCATGACTTCAGTGTGTTTTTGTTATCTTATTGTTACTCTGCTGAGTTACATTCTCGTAGAATGAATTCTTTAAGTGAGCTTGCTCCTTGGAAGTACTTCTCGGAAACTTTCTGACTTCGCTAAGAAATACCTTAGCAGTTAAAATTCTGAGTTATTGATTTCCACTAACGTGACGTTCAATAACTCATCAACTCTGACTCTTGAAAGACGGATGTTTGTTGTAAAACATAAAATCTTTTGAGTTCTGCATAAATCACTTATTTGTACGTTCATCGTACCTTCATATAAATTGTCACTTTACATACTAACAAACCGATCGCATTTCATGCATGGCCTACGGCTGTATGGTACAAAGAATCTGAAATCTTTCATTTGTATAGGAAAAAATAGCACCCTAGCATTTAATCCATTATAAATTGGCGAGTGTACCAGGATACCTTGATCGGTATTAATTATGGCAACTAGAAGGCGTATTCGTCCCGCTAATGCTGAAATAGCTGGCGATGAAGAAGAAGCTATAGCCGCAGCCCCAGTGCTACGCAGCCCCAATGAAGTAGCTGCCCCTCTACCACCATATGCGGCTCAACCAGAAGCTATACGTGCAATTCCTATTGCACCCAATCTGAATATGGCTGGAGATAATCAGCCAAACAATTTAAATGCGAATGTTGACCGCATGATTACGCTCCAAAATAATACTATACGTATGATGGAGGCAAATCACGCACAGTCCATTCAAGTGGCGCAAGAAACGGGCAATGCTATCGTGGCAGAATTACGAGCAATGCGTGCTAACGCACCCCCTCCGCCACCTCATGTACACCATGCTCGCCCACCTCCACATGCAAGGCATGCAGGTGGTAATCAGCCACCAAATGGTCCGCAGCAACTAGCTGCCAGAACTCATCACTTGAAAACAAGTGACATAAAAATACCCACTTATAGTGGAGCAAATGACACCAAAACTCCTTATGATTTCATAATGGAGCTCGAAAAGTACCAATCTGTAGTTGGTTACACAGAGGAAGAAATGCTTGCGCATGTCATACCATTATCACTTAATGGAGATGCGTACAACTGGTACCAGTTTGAACCACCATTAGTGGGGTGGAGAGACTTTACCCGTCGCTTGAGGACAGAATTCCAAGCTATTGGGTATAAAGAAGATCTCAAGCGTGAGCTTGATAATAGGTATCAAGGAACCAATGAACCTTTGACCGCGTTCATCCGTATTATCCTTGATTATTACAAGCGAATCGGAGATAATATAACTGAGGATGTATTAGTCAGCCAAATAAAAAGACTAATGCACCCTGAGTACAGAAAGGCATTACTAGGCATGCCAACCGATTCGCTAGATGAGCTAAAAGCTGCAGCTCCCAGTGCACAGGAGCTTATTAAAAATTACCGTTCCTATCGGCTTCCTCCTGTCAGTGGCAGTTTAGAGCCATCACTTGCATGGAAACCTATTGGTAAAGGAACAGAACCTTCTCATGTGGAGTCAAAAACAATTTTGAATGCTCCGTTTGAAAATCTTAAGAGTCCACCAAAGCTGCATAATGCTTCAGTTGACCCATTTGCATATTTTCATGCAACGCCTAAGAAGGAACTAAGGTTTCAACAACCACTTCCAATGCGAAGTCCAATTCCTTCGCGTGAGGGTTCACGTAATTCCTCACGAGAAAGTTCACCTGTTCGCAAATGTTTTACTTGCCAATCAACAGAACATATGGCAAGAGAATGTCCAAAAAATAAAGAGAGAAATGTAAATCCCTCTACTTCACGGCAAACATGGGAAATGTTTTGCAGTGATGATGAAATGGCCACTATTGAGCTATCTAATAGGGATAAAAAGCCATTCATTAATGTGAATATGCTAAGCCAAGACTTTCCAGCATTTCTCGACACTGGCAGCTCCATTTCTGTATTAGGTGATGATGTGATAAGCATCATAAAAGAAAGAGGTATTAAGTGTCGCAAAAATGCAAAACAGATAAAGTTTCTAAAGGGAAACTACACTGCTACCGAGTCAGTTGTGCTCTCCGTAAATTATGGAGCAGGAACCAAGAAGCACACGTTCTACCTTGCTCCTGGCACAATAAAAACTATTCTGTTGGGTCGTGATTTTCTCGGCCCTGCAATGATAGCAGTACATGTTGGTTTAGGTGGATGGACTGCTGGTCTCGAGCCACAACAAATAACACCATTTTTGGCTAATCAAATTCAATTCCTGTCAGATCATTTAAATACTGAATCTGAACAAGAAGCACAAATACCCTGGTCTGTTACTCCAGATGAGTGCCTTGCACTCAACCAATATGCATACCCAGCAGAATGTCTGTCTACTTGGGCACATATTGACGAAAGAATATCTCCTAAAGAAAAAGTAGAAGAAGTTTCACTGTTTCCTTCTTCACAATACGAGGAAATGAAAGCTCCTTCGTCATTGACAGACGACCAACGAGATGCACTGGCAACCGTTATGAAAAAATTCTTGCCAATGTTCACAAAGGTCCCTGGCCTTTGCAGAGCATACAAGCACTCAATTAATACTGGAGATGCAAAGCCAGTCTCAACTACTTTGCGTCCCATGTCCCCTGGTAAAAGGCAAATCTTTGATAAAGCATTTGCTGAATTGTTGAAATATGACATTATAGAACCAAGTCGGAGTCCATGGGCAGCAAACGCGTTTATAATTCCTAAACGCGACGGAGGCTTGCGCCCTGTAATTGACTATAAACCATTAAATAAGGTCACCGTACCTGACTCCTATCCTATACCGAGAATAGATGACCAACTTGCTTTGTTGGGACCATGTAGATGGTTTTCTCTGTTTGATTTGGTGCAGGGCTATTTTCAGATAGAAATGGAGGAAAAAGATAAGCTGAAAACGGCATTTCTTTCTCATCATGGCTTGCATCAATACAAGCGAATGCCTATGGGTCTCAACGGAGCCCCTGGAACCTTTCAAAGATGCGTTGACAGCATAATGGGAGGTTTAAAATGGGTTTGTTGCACAGTTTATTTTGATGACATCTGTGTTTTTAGTGATACATTCGAGAACCATCTCATACATATTGAGAAAGTGTTGGATAGGATTTACGAATCTGGGTTTACAATACATCCTGGCAAAGTGCAACTTTGCAGAACCCGCTTCAAGTATTTAGGCTTTATAATTGAACCACAGATTTGCATGCCCGACCCTGAAAAAGTAAGATGTTTGAGAGAATATCCACAGCCAACTAAACCAAAAGATATACAGCGATTTCTTGGCTTTGTTGGATTTTACAGGCGTTTCATACCTGACTTTTCCTCTCATTCAAAGCCATTGACTGCACTGCTCAGAAAGGGAGTAAAATTCCAATGGAATAAGGATGCTGAAGCAGGATTCAGAGCATTAAAAAACTCCTTATCTGAATACACGCTACTCTATCTGCCAGATATGAGCCGTGAATTTATAATTCAAACTGACGCATCTGACTTTTCTCTTGGTGCTATACTGCAACAAGAAGTTGATGGCATACGTCATCCCGTGTGGTTTGCAAGTCGTACTCTACGACCTGCAGAAATAAAATACTCTACTACACAGAAAGAAATATTAGCAGTTCTATGGGCCATAGAACGCTTTCGTGGCTATATTGAGTATAGCCACTTCAAGGTGGAAACAGATCATCAAGCTATAAGTTGGCTAAATCGACTCAAAGATCCCACTGGTCGATTAGCCAGGTGGTTTATGAAGCTTCAAATGTATGATTTTGAAGTATGCTATAGACGAGGAACTAGCAAAGAAATGAAAGGTCCTGATGCATTAAGCAGAATTGAACACATCCTGCATATTGATACCTCATTCAATCTACAACGACATGAGATGATTCAAGCACAGGATGATGACATTTTGCTTGGTAAAATAAAAAAGAGCATTCTTGCAAAACTCAATGGAGTTGAGGAGACCGATTTGAGTATTGCAAATGAAGCTAAGAAATGCATGCTTACACACGACAACATGCTAATGAGATATGTGGGTTGCAAAAGTAAAATATGGGAACATGAGAGTCTGCACTGGAGGCTTTATGTACCTTCTTCTCTTGCAAATAGAGTCATTTCCATATTTCACTCTGATCCTCTTTCAGCTCATTTGGGAGTTCGTAAAACCTATTGCAAGCTTGACGAAAGAGTGTATTGGAAAAACATGAGACGCGACGTGCAAAAATTCATTCGGCATTGTTCTACATGCCAAGAATCGAAAGCTGCAAAGCAACCTCCAGTTCCAGCTAGCAGCTTTACGTCCGAAAGTCCATGGGAGTTGGTTACTGTTGACCTTATGGGTCCATATACCAAAGGTTCTATGCAAAGTACCCATTTACTAGTAATAGTGGATTCCTTTACTCGGTATGTAGAATTATTTCCTTTGCGTTCTACAAAAGCAGAGATGGTTATTGGAAAAATATGGCAAGTATGTTGCAGATGGGGATCATTCCGTTGCTTACTCTCTGACAACGGAACCCAATTCACTGCAAAGATGTATGTAAATTGGTGTGAATCGCTTGGGATTCAACCATTTTATATTTCCGCTTATCATCCCCAAGCCAATATGACAGAAAGGTATAACCAAACTGTCAAAAGTATGATTATTAGCACCATCAGCAATTGCAAGCAGTGGGATAAACATATACCCGAACTTGCATTTGCTTTGAATACAAGCGTGAATGAGTCCACTGGATTCAGCCCCGCTTATGCAAATTTTGGAAGAGAGTTGCGAACTCCGTTCGACAACCTCATGCAATTTGCATTATCATCCTTCACCAATATTAAGGAAATTGGAGAACGACTGACACTGGTTCACAAAGTTGTGTATGAAACCAGTGAACAGAGTAAGGCAAGGTACTTAAAGTACTATAATGCCAAAGCCAAACCACGAGCATATAAAGTCGGGGATTTAGTCTGGTTGAAGACTCATTTCCTCTCAGACGCTAGCCGTGGGATCACAGCCTCCTTGCTGAAGAAACGTGAAGGCCCCTACAAGGTAATTGCCATTGTTTCTCTTGACAAGAAAATATACAATATCGAGGCTGTTGATAGTGGTGCTAAGGTTAATAAAGTGCACATTAACGAACTGAGCACATATTTCCAGCCACTTGCTGAAGATGTCAACTCAGCCAAACCAAGCCAAGCCCCAGCCGAGAAGGAGGCAACCCAGAATGACTCCATATTGCCTCCCAATGATGTATCCTCCACAAATGATGCAGCAGTGGATGGGATTCCAGATGAAGCCCCGCAAGCAGAAGTCTCCACAGGCTCTAGCCAGAGCCCAACGACGCACTGCTAAGCACAAGGCCGGAGAGGTGCAGCCACGTAAGCAGCCACATGTCCCCTCATCAACGGTGTCATCCCAACCTCAACCCGAATCCATGGACACGTCTGCAGCTGTGCCGTCTACGTCAAGAACAAAAATTCCCTTCATACAAACCAAATGCATGAAGGATGCACAAACTCAAACTGATCCAATTATTCCTGTCACTTTTCCGGATCCAAGGAAAGTTGTGATGGAAGAAGAGGCTCAACTACGTAAATTAAAACGTAAGGAGCAAATGAACTTAGATTTAGAGAAGCGTAAGCTAGCTTACGCTGAAAAACTCAAGTGCAGATATGCACGCAAACTCGAGCCAGCTCGGAAGCTTTCATCTATTCCCGAGTTAGCTAAGCCATCTAAAAACAAGGCTATTTTCCGTCCTATTTCAGGAACGATGAAGGCTATAATGGATAAGTCTCCTTTAACCTATGGAGCGGAATCTCCAAGTGCTGCTCTTGGTCATTTTGACAAAATGGCTATCAACAATCAGGATGCTGAAGCCCTTTTCGAGGATCAACCAGCCACTCCCACACCAATCAACCGTAATCCAGATGATGCACTTTTGGAATCCGATTCCGAGGAAAAATAATTTACCAAATTTTCATGATTAGAATCAAAGAAATACAATTATTATATTATTGTAAGTTATAATTATTCAGTGAAGTGAAGTGAACAAAAAATATTACACAAACTCTGTACATGCTGATGTAAAAGTTATGAATGATGATGGTTCGGATAAATAATATAAATATGATTTATCCTACTTTTAGGGGGAAAGAGTTGTCACAAGTAAATTTTAGTATACTTGTATTCCTGCATATAATGCAGATGAGCATTGTTGAGGATGAACTTCCCTCATTTATTCATAAAAATGTAGTAATCCACATTTAGCATATTTCACATTCGCATGAACTCTGCGCGAATGTATGTATACATTAAGTTAAATGGACGCTGGGCAGTATAAAAGGAGCCCAAAGTTGTCTCATGACTTCAGTGTGTTTTTGTTATCTTATTGTTACTCTGCTGAGTTACATTCTCGTAGAATGAATTCTTTAAGTGAGCTTGCTCCTTGGAAGTACTTCTCGGAAACTTTCTGACTTCGCTAAGAAATACCTTAGCAGTTAAAATTCTGAGTTATTGATTTCCACTAACGTGACGTTCAATAACTCATCAACTCTGACTCTTGAAAGACGGATGTTTGTTGTAAAACATAAAATCTTTTGAGTTCTGCATAAATCACTTATTTGTACGTTCATCGTACCTTCATATAAATTGTCACTTTACATACTAACAAACCGATCGCATTTCATGCATGGCCTACGGCTGTATGGTACAAAGAATCTGAAATCTTTCATTTGTATAGGAAAAAATAGCACCCTAGCATTTAATCCATTATAAATTTCGTTTTGGCCTGAATTAAACTAAGCTACTTAATAAGTAAGGTAGTACATTCCAAACATTTTATAAATACAAGAATCTGACAGACTCCCAAGACAGAGGGACAAATATATATATAATTATATATCTACGAAGCCCCTGTCCAGTTATTAATCGAAGAGTATGCTTGCACTTTCAGAGTGGGTTGAGGGAAAGGACGAAACAAAGTATAGATTTCATTTCACTAGCAAAATGCAACAGACGAGAAAGAACAAAGAGTATAAAAGAACAATAGATATATATATGAATTCTAGTGTCCCATTTGAAGCATATGTCAACAAAGTTTCCGCACTATTATTACCTATGTACTCCAAAAGTATAATTTTACTACTACCAAGTCGCTACTTTGCTGCCTCTATGTCTACCATGAGGCTGACGATTGATACTCTCTACTTCGGTGTGTGTAGGAAAGGAACAGAGAAAATGAATTTACCAAGTGATAGTAGAGAATAGAGCAACTTTGAAAGTTGGAAACATTCGAAATGCAGATTGTTCGGAAAAGAAAGGACTGTTTTCAGTAATGTGTGTGAGGACTTTGAGTGACTGTGCATAATAATAATAATAGTCATAATAATAAAAATAACAATGATAATAATGTTATTACGCCATATTTTGGTAACTGGTAGGGAATAAAGTGAGTTAGAAAGAAAGAGGATATGCGGACGCAAAGTTGGTGCTTCTTGTCTGTGTGTAATGCCTTCCTGTAGTGTTAGGGTAGCGCTACGATTAAAAAACTTTGGGTTTGTAGCTTACTTCCTATTAGATGATGTACCCTAGAATCCCTCTCAAAACTATAGTCATTCGGGTCATCTTAAAACACGCGAAGGTTTAAAGTACATTCCTCAATGCGTACAAATTTCACACTATTTTTTCCCATGAAAATGACAGAGACCAGAAGCCATTGTTTCAGAATATAAGGAAAATGGATGGAACTACGATCTCTAGAAATCTCCACTTCCCGATTTGTAGATAAGTATTGAAGATAGAGTGGCGGTTATTGAGTATACCGCACACTTTCTCCATGATGATTATGACGATGATGTTGAGAGTTTGTATAAAAGCATTATTTGGATGAAATATGAAACAGAAATGAATATCACGGAAAGTTCGCTCATGCATTATTACTATTGCATTAAATGGAGATAGCCGTCGTCAATCCCATTTAATGAGTTATAGTTAATGATGGAATGTCAAATCTTGACCATATTGTAGTATATATAATATGTTTGTTTTTCATGAGCAAGGCTAAACTCATCTCATCCAAAGAAATGTTCATCTCTCTCTATTTCTAAATGGTTTTGTGTGCTTCTTCAACCAACAGGTAGTACGGAACGTGGAGCGTGTAATTGCTATTGAACTCCTTGCAGCTTGCCAAGCGATTGAGTTCCTTCGACCTTTAAAAACAACGGATCCGTTAGAAAAGGTTTATGAGGCGGTGCGATCGGTTGCAAAGTGAGTGCAGTTACAACTTTATCCACTTTATTTTCTGCATGGCCACTCTGATGTTGGCAAATTGCTTTGTTGTTTTTTAATAATGAGATTCGGGCTTGAGTTTGAAGAAGTGGTGTTAAGTCCAACTCTTTTGATCCTTGTTATACATTGCCCCAAGTGATATTTAACAAGTACGGATTTCCGTGTTACGAAAATATAATCTTTTAATGGTACTTCAAAGCGGAAATGAAAACAGTTCAGTTTCATTCTGCCATCCTATTTGTGCTTGAATTCAATTTATTTATATTATGTTGGAGTGTAGAGAATTCTTGGGAGCCTTTATTGAATCTCCAGGGACTCCAATAACAAAGGCGTAGACGATGTATGCATGATATCAAAAGAATTATTAAGATTGAAATAGCATACAGATCCTTTTTGTTGACACGCAGAGATTGGGACAAAGATCGAGTGATGTATTTGGATATTGATGCTGTTACGAAGTTGCTCAAAGAGGATAAAATTTGGTTCGCCGTGAAAAATTATATTGACGACTATAACAGTTTGCAGGTACCAACTATTGTGTATTGCAAAACGAATCTATATATATATATATATATATATATATATATATATATGTACGTATATTTCTCTTTCGATCGTGAGATGTAATGGCAAAAAAAATTCACAATGTTGTACAGCATCTAGACGTTCCAGTTTTCAGTCCAACAGCATATGTTTTTCGTGGAAGCACTTCCAAGGATAAATCCGCGAATGTACAAGCTGCACCTACATCTAATGCTCCAGCTGCTGCTTTTCCGGCTAAGCATTCCTCGCCATCTCCAGTTGCTAACCCAATGCCTGCAAAACGTAGTCGTCGGAACCGTGAAGGAGATGCACAAGCAGGAGGTCCGAACAACTCAAGTTCAGGTAAAGTCAATATCCGTACTACATGTAGACCAAATAGCGTAATACAGCACGATGATTACAAGACTCTGAAATAACCACAGTAATTCCCTTTTATAGGTCGTTGAAGCTGAGTTTGGAAACTCCAATTACAATATGATGATGCTAGGGAGGATGCAGGTTTATATCATTACGTTGAATATTTTGAGCATGAATTGTTGCATTTTAATGAGATACCAATAAAAATTTGAAAATATTGACAATTATGACCCCAGCATTTTAATATCATCATCATGCTTGACTCATTTTGTGAGACAATATTTAGGATGCAAATGGAATCATCATCTTGTATGCATTAAAACACAGAATTTACGGCTCAAACGTATGAATGAGAGTCTCCATTGGAATCATATTGCTTAATAAAGAAAGATCGGATTTTTTATGCCATGTAGCCTTGTAGGCTGGAATCTCTCCTTCAAAATAGTCTGAACGGTATGAAATTTGATGAGAGGAATCTTTCCATTCTGGCTTGGTAGTAAATAGACGATACAAGGATATTTATTTAAAGTAAATTAGGGTTAACAATGGTACACGGTACACCACACTTGTGTATACATATGTATGTATGTATTTTTCATCATCATACGCATGTATGTAAGTTATATATTGTAATAATAATAATTATGGCAATGTAGTAATAATATATTTTTTACTTCATAGCAATGTGGTTGTTGGTTTCCTTACAACAAATCGAAATCTGGGGTGCGTAGATTTTTACACACCCAAAGACATATATTTTTATATATATATATATATTCATATATTCATGTAGTAATTTTTATACATGCTACCGTATAACAATGGTACTTATCGTCCATAAGTCACTACATTTACATAATAATATATAGTATTAAGTAGTCCGCAATTATACGATACCATGATTAAATTCACCGTCTTGTTTGTGGTACTTGTCAAAGTTCCCAATAGCCACCTAGAATCTGAGATTTATACAATTTTTTAAAAAGTATTCAACATTTAGATTTGAAGTTGTTTTGTAACTTTTCAAAATGAATTTTCAGTACAGATTTTTCTAGCTCCTGCAGTACGTCTAGTAAGTACATATAGTCGTGCAAAAAACGTATGGAATATACATAATAATATATTATTAACTGCAATAATTTTACCAAGTACACACGCAACATGATAATAATTTAGATAATATTTAAGTAATGCATAAATATGCTAAACAAAGCATACATAATTGGTGAGTATAAAGTTACGATAACAAATTTCAATTGCTCTAGAAAATGTCAAACTTCCATAAAACATAATACAACAAGTTCACATATTTATAGTTGTTCTGCGACCATGTCGTGTTGTTATGCATTGACTCTCTGTCATTGATTTCGCACCTGCCTTATCAATTAAATCACACAAATTTGTAAACCAAATGGTCTGCATTATCACGTAAAGAGTAAAACAACATTGCTATTTTAATGTTTGGTTTGTATAACTACCAAATATGTTGTATTGAAAATCACTGAAAAAGTGGGGTGACTTGGGAAAGAAAAATGAAACTATGAAGAAAACAGCTAAGCTAAATTAAGTAGATTATTTGTAGCAATCATTGGACATTTTTATTTGATTTTTGTTTCACTTTCATCATTTTAGTGAGGCAAGATTTTGGAAATTAAATCATTCGAATTTTTACCAATCATCATGGTATGCAGGGAAATTCCTTGTGATAGCCGCATAAAAGATCCATGTGAGAAGTTAAAAAACCAAATGTAAAATAGCAAATTTTTACACGTAGATTCCACATGAAAATGCTATTTTCAGTTTTTTTGGACTACAACAATAATGGTCCTGTAGTTAATGGTCTTTACAACGCTTAAAAGTAACTTAGAAACTAAACTGATTTTTTTTCAGAATGTGTATGTATTTCAGTAAAACGCAATGTTACATGTTTGATATATAGCAACGGACCCATATGACACTGAAGGCAGCTGAAAAGTGATAAAGATACGTACTTCCCTAAACCAAAATACCAAACCTGGATTTGTTTTTGATTTACATTATTTATACAATAAACCAAAATTTTGCAAAATCTGTTAAAACGCGGTGAGTCTAGTTTTAGTAGCAGCTTAAACAAAATATTGATATTGCCTTGCCTCAAAGTATTTAAATGATAAATGCGTAGTATTTTTTATTCATAACATCCTACACAACTCAAATAATAATATAGGTTCAATCTAACAGATGGCCAGAATGAGATAGTGAATGGGTGGAATTGCAAGGACAAACCCAAATGCTGATAAAATTTAACCTCCGCAGCTCAGGTCTAAACTTTTTCTCAATTCCTTCCCACATACATAAGTAGGATTAAAGCATACACGTGCTACGCTTTCTACTCCTAGTTGATGGACATGAGAAAACCGAAAAAAATGCAATGGTAGCTACAATCACAGAAAGAAATAAATCTTCTCTACAGTTTGAGTCTGTGAATGTTTTATCAATTGGTAAAATTGTTGGTCCTTTAGCAATAACTTTTTTCAACCGAACTAACGTTATGTACCACGCAGAATTACCACTTACACTTTGTGACTGTAATGGCATGCATGTAAGTACACGAGTTTTTTATAAGTTATTCAACACATTATTTACAAAATGGAATTTTAAAAATATTTGTTAATAACCAAACTTTACAAAAAATAACTAACTTTTTAACTAAAAAAAGCTTGGACTTGAAGCAGAAACCAAGTTTAATATCGTTTGGAAAGAAACAAGTGGGGAGACTTGAGACAAAAATAAATCCTCTAGTTTTGCAATTTAATTTAGAAAGACTTGAAGTTATCAGAAAATTAAGTACGTCAACACGAAAAATAAATATAGTTTCGTCTTTTTTCCCGAAAAAAAGTGACGATAAGTTAAAAGCAAAGAAAATAAAGTCCTACTTTATACATAATACTTGAAAAGACCTACCAATAATATGCGATTCTGCAGGTACAGCTACTAATAAGTAATCCTTATATGAATTCATAACAACAGCAACGATATATTGAAAATTATTCAGTGTGATGCCAAGATTTAGAGTCCAGCACCCAAAAAATATTTTCATCGTACTTCCACTAACTCTTAGGATCCCATTCAAGTTTTTTTATCACAAATTTTTGACTCCTCAACAAACATGGTTGTCATATGTGTAGATAACAATGTTCCAATCTGCGTGTTATATACAATGTGGTGCATGAGAAAACTAAAAACAAGTTTAAATTCAAAGTGTAAAACGATAAAAGGAGTAGTTGATTTGCGTTTTAATACATAAATATCAGTCGATAAGGAAGTTGCGTAGATAAGGTATGGCTCATACCGACACCTAATTTATTCACACTTACATAAGGTCCCATTACATAGAGCCATTGTGATGGAATTAAATATTATGCTAAAGAAAATTCCATCTGAGTACATGCCTAAGTGTATTCTAACACCTTTTTAATCGGAGGCATGCCCACCAACATACATAATATAACGTGTATTTAAAGCTTATAACTTGACTTGCAGCAATTTTTATGTTTTTGCAATTCATTTTTCCCTAAAATTTAGCTTTTCATGGGTCTGAAAGCTGCGTAAATTAAACACGGTTAGTTTAGTTTTTGTTTACTTGCGGCTACAAATGCTAAAGGTACTAGGAAAAATTATTTTTAGAAATGATGTGCTGTCGCCTGGGCATGCTTAAGTTATTCTGAAAATTACTACTACTACTACTACCACCAGCATTACATGTCTGGAAGATAAATGATGTATATGAGCAATTACATGTCCGATTATAAAGTTCCCCTGATCAATGAAAATGTGCAAATGAAGAAAATCTAGAGTATCTCCAATTAGTTGTGCTAACGTAACACGATTGCTAATGGTGAGAAAGTAGTATTTCTAACAGCACAAGTGATTTAAAAATGTTATGGAACAGATGAGTAGTTAAAAAGTTAAATGGATAAATTGCATTCTCAAAAGTTAGGTTTGAATACTTTTTTGGCAACTAAAAACTAGCATTTTCTATAACCCAAACTAATTTGAAAACATTATGGGTACTCATCTCATGACCTGTATAGCATCAATATTAATTAATTAATTCAATTAAGTATTACACAACAAGTAATATGGAAGATATGATTATTTGGTCTAAAAAATATATAGCACGGATGTCATGGTGACACATCCGGAATAATAGGAAACAACATATCATAGTATGTATAACTTTAATAATCTTTGGCATTTTGCGACAAGTCGAACGAAACTGCGACTCATTTACTAAATTGATTCCTTCATCCGAAACGTGAACAAAGTTTGCTTAGTGTCATTTTATTTATTTTTGCAAAAAGCAAATGGAATTCTTAAGGAACGGAACTAGCTAGCAAAATGTCTCTTGTACACAACGTAATTAATTTAGCTGAACGCAACAATCACTCTTGGTAATTAATTTATTATTAAATTGATATTGAAACAATTATTAGCTTTTATACAAGACATGGCTTAAGTAAATTTAGAATGAGTATAATATGCACAAGATAAAGTAGAGGGAGAGACTTGCTAGGAAATCGTAAGTAAATGAAATTGTCATGCCCCTGCTATCGCCTCATTCATTATGCATTTTTTGAGGGTTGTGGGAAGGAACCTGATTTTATAGTGGACTCTTCTACATAATTAATAAAGCTTATTTGTGTATCTTTAATTACTTACATACATACCATATCGTGTATATTTATAATTACCCTTTATACCATGCCCCTGACTTAAAATGGATTCTTCTTTACCTTTAATTAATTCGACTTGATGAGATTGTTTAAGAGAAAATGATTACATAGATGTATTTGTTTTTTTTAGAATGCCAATGACCCATAAATACACCTTAATACATTCCTAATTATTTCATATATATTTACAACTATTCATATTATTATTTACACAATATTTATATATGCATATAGCAAAAACATGTGAGAGGATCCTGTTTTTATTTTTTTGAAATGAGTAGTTATTCCCGTTTTTTTTGTAATACTCACATGTATTTCTGGTTGTTTTACTTATCCTATTTATATATTTACCTATTCATTGGTCAAGTGAAAAATAATTTTGGTAGTTATTTCTGCCTTTTCTCTCTTAAATAGTCTACAACTAACCTCACTATCATTAAATAGGTTGTCGTTATTAATAACAACAGTTTTTACTTGCGACGAAGTCACACACACACCACTTTCTTAGTTTTTCGAAAAAAATATGAGACTAGCTGTGAAGAAACAACAGGTATCGTATAAACTTTCTACAAAATACTAACTCCTACTGTCCATATCCTATTCTATAGTTTTATGGTTTGTAATAGTAGTAATATATGCACATCATAATGTAGCTTTTAGTATTCTTTAATAATGGTAGGTTTTTCAGCCATCGATCGATTGCCTGTATTTATGTATGTGAAGTGGAGTAATGGAAACAATGTCCAACAATCCAGTATTTTTTTCTTCATTTCTATTGGTTTTAATTAAATTCATTGGTGATTCCTATGATTTTGTTGTTGTTAATTCGATAGCATGGTAATTCAGAAGAAAAAAAGAAAAATTCAAAGCAACCGTACCACTTTCCACTACATTACTAAATGTACTTACATTCTTAGGATTTGGTAAGAGTTAATAAATTTATGGTAACACATTAGAAAGGTACTGGAATTTTCTTGTCATTCAGTTGTATGTAATCGATTGAGAAAACGAACAACGGATATGACGGAGGCTATGCAAGTGTTAATTTTTTTTGTGTCACTGTCACTAACTTCATAATTAAGTATACAGTAGATAATAATAATATTGTGGAATCTGTACAAAAATTGACTTGATATAAAAATCACCTTCACAAATCGGATGTTTACCCTACACCTTAAACATTAATCCTGCTATGGTAACTACAACCTAATAATAATATATCATGTACTTATTATGAATTCTATGAGTGATTATTTATTTTCGTCTACAAAGAGTAGCGAAATGAAGTTCATTACTGCACTTTCCAAGCATCGTATTTTCCTGTTCCAGTATGTTCCCTTTTACGTTCTGTAAGTAATTTGCATGCATAACTAGTGATATTCCAATAATGTTTGTATTAGCAATACTACGCGCACTTAAGTTCCTTCTTCCACTATTTGATCCGAAATTGTCCCCCCAATTTAAAGTAAGCATGATTTCAAGAATATTTTCGAGCAATGTGGTTTCAGGATGTAATTTATGCTATGACAACTAAACATATATTGGTGGTTGTGTGTGTGTGTCCCAAGTAACAATTAATCTAAATAAGAATTTAACAGATTATCAAGTAATCCACGAAAAAAGTATTGGTGGTTGAAAAAAAATATTGTTTTTTTTGGATTACTTCACTCCCTAACTCACAGTTCACTCTCTTGATCCTCCATCTCTCATATTCACAGAGCAAAGAGGAGCAATCGAAGTAAGTACGGGGTGGTTTTACAGTATCACATTGCACCGATGAGTTACAGTTTATGCCATATTCATGCACAATTTTTTCTCTCAAACAAATCTTCTTTATTGCATGCACAATTTAGTAGTCCCATTCTAAGCATTTGTACTTTACGGAGAAAAATGGAACATCCCGTAGGGAGGTAGGGACAACGTTCCAAGCAATAATCACACGTTAAACAACCGCAAACCGGCACAAGTCTAGTTGTCCGATAGGTGTACTTATGTGTAATATGATGGAATTAAGGGGTAGGTTGAGATATCAAGAAAATAATTTATCTAACCGTCACCCTGTACTGCGCGCTCCAAAACAAGTGACAAGGGTAAATATTAATTACTTACAAATTTATCTGACAGGATTCCTGATCAATTAAAACATGAGTTATTGTCTGTTCAGAAGTAAACAAAAGATTATTGAAGATTCAATAAGATTTTAAACAATCAAGTAAAACAGTAATTCTTTTTTGAAAAATAATATTTAGAAAGGATAATGACTTAAATTCGCCCAACCAAAAAGGCAGAGGAAGCACATTATAAATCACCTGAAACTTTGCAAACAACCAAATTTAAACCAATACTGTGTGAGAAAGACGATGATTAGAAAAAGAGGACTGGAATATTGTTTAAGTAATTCTTATGAGTATTCAAGTGACAAAGTAGCTTAAGATATTTTTACAAACTGGAATATTCAATCAATTAAACAGTAGATCTGGCGGGGAGTGTTATAGAACCTATTTGATTATAGTCATTAAGGTACTGGTTACATACAAAAGGTGAATTGATAAAAGAAACGGCGATATTTTCACAGGACTCACTGACTTGTGCTGTTCTCACTCAAAAGTCTTCTTGTAACGGGATGTATTTTTTGCTTTTAATAACTGAACCCTAGATTTCTCATCTTTAGATAATACATATTATGTGGTATACCCTCGTAATCTTAAGTTTCAAATGAAGACGGACAATAGAATATATCCTCTCATAAAACTTGATTTTCTTTCCACTATCTAAACTGGCATGAGGTGTAATTAAATATTACATAATATATTGTTCCATTTAATATCCCTATATTTTTTCGTCAATACAAAGTTTTGTAACTTCATTGGTGTTTATTAATAAACCTCTCACTATTAAATATAATATACATATTTTTTTATGCATATTATAGTATTATCATAGAATCTTCGGCTTTGACTTGCGATTTGATTTCTATGCTTTTTTTTATAATTTCTTTTCGAAAAAAGGAGGAAAAGGGTGAGAATAAAAGGAAGATTGTATTTTTTTCATAGTTGTTATGACAATGTATGTATATAGAATATGAGTAACAATGTTCGATTATCATCTTTCATTTTTTGGTATTGTTCATAAAGTCCTTAACGACAGTAATAATTATAATAATAACTTTTTGTTAATCGTCTATAGCGTAATGCATGTATGAATATTCATTGAATTTTTTTAAGTATAATCTATTTAGCTCACAATGTTGAGATTCGAACCACAGCTTGTTTACCGGATGATGAACTAGTACCTTCACCACCTCTACCAGTACCTGAAAGTTTTGGAGAAGGCGTTCTTGATTCCATTTCAACTGTGGCAGGAGCTGGAAGCGTCACAAGGGCTGTTGTCACTGACGTAACGGGGCTTTGTGTGGCATTCAAACGATCTGTTGATAGCTCCTCAATGTTCTTTCCAGAGATTGCCGACATATGTGCACCTGAGGAAGAACTTCGGGGTTCTCGGTCAGATTTCAGTCGTATCTGAATGTCATTCAACTCATCGGGGTCACCTTCATTGTCTTGTTCATGCGATCGGCCATGTTTCTAAACACATGCACCACAAAATTTTCTCATATTAGATTACTTCCAAATAATGTGTACAATTTTTAGAGTTCCCCAGCCCAGATTCTTTTTTACATAACATAAAAAATGGATTAGAGGATAAATTTTTTGAGGACCATCAAAAGATTTTGCAAAAAACCTATCTAATTTCTATATCATGTTTTCATTTGCTGCCTTTCAACGTATTACCTAAATATTGTCGCTCAAACAACGTTGTTTGATGAAATAATTTGTAGTTGATGTTGGTCGTTTATGTTTTTTTTGCATAATCTTGTTGTAGTTTCAGCATTTTATTCATGACTAACCTGTCAACAATACTCCTTTTTCTAGATATTACACCTTACTTATTTAAAGTCATCCGTATTTCCTTTTTGTTCATTGTTCTAGTTAACTGAAGACGTCAAAAACTGAGAGGAGGCGTGAGTTTTAAATGCTTGACACATATAAATCAATTCAATAATAGGGAACAAAAAAACGGTTGAGTTGCAGTCCAAGCAATATAATGACACAGTATAATTTTTCAAGTTTTGACATAAACACACACGGATTGGCAAGCTTGAGTCACATACAGCACACGCACAAAGAGGACATCCGTTTTTTCAACAAATACAGGTAAAATTAAACGACGCAACATATATATGTGGTGCAACGTAAATTAATACCATCAAGTCAAGACATTGAATGAATGCACACAGTATTATAATGCATTACATAAATAATTATATTTTTTCACAAAGAAACACACATTTGCTTAGCCTGAGAGGGAGACCAATACACATAAAATATACGACACATATTGTTCACAGGTGTGACAGGGTCAGGAATCGGTTGTAAAATAAATGTCAAGTCAACACATACCACAATTAATTGTATGAGAAAAGGAAGTTGTCAACAACTGACAGCATATAGTCAGCGCATACGGACAATGTGCCAAAACCATCAGTGGAAACATCAATAATGCAAGCAACGAAGGATTCATATTCGAGAAATATACAAAGACATAATACACTAATAATCCATTTTCACACAGCTAACTGATGAAAGACAAAACACGTCATGACAATGTAAGTTGTGTTTTGGACAAGATTTACGTAGGTACATACTTGCATACGCATGGCATATACATATTATATTTCGTTGAGCAGGGATACATATAAAAGCAGAATTAATTACATTTGTGGCCAGGCTAGAACTTAAAATGACGAGAAACCGAGTAGGTTCAATTCAAACTTTGGTCAATCATCACTTTTTACGTATTTATGCGTCAAGAAGCTTTTTTCACAGGCACAGTGATGATGCATTCATATTTACCACATAAATATAACGAATTGTTTCATTTTGACACAAGAGAAAATCACGGAAAATTCAATATTCGATTGTGGGATGGAGTTTGTTTTCTCGTGCGGCATTCGTATATAACACAGAAACAATACATCATGCGAAAGAAACATTATGGATACACATAATTTTCTTCAGCCTCATCCAGTACATTAAAGCACCAAAGTAAGTAAGACTCTTTCTTCGATCTAAACATCCAGCATACATTCTCAAGAGATGAGTTACATAAAATTCACCTGCAATGTGATCATAGTAGTAGTATTGCACAAGTTCTTTTGTTTTTTTTGCTCTTAATTCTACGTACACAAACATACAATCCTTTCAAGGCAAGCACACAGTTGAGTTAAAAATACACGTAAAAAGGCATGTATACGGAACATTTATAGCAAGCACAATGGGGCTACGAAGACATGGTATTGGAGAGCAGCACAGAGATACATTTATCATGTTCAGCTGGTGAACTATAACGTAGTTCACAAGATAATGCGCAACTTCAACTTTTACTTGCAAATGATAGCTTGCGTCTTGCGTAAGAAGAAGTGAAAGCCAAACAACAATATATTGACAAGCATATTGTTTCGCAAGCAATAGTATTAAGAATGATGCACACATTTGCAAGAAAATAAGCACTGTATCTGCAAAAAAAATGTTTAATGTTTTATACATGTCACAGCGCAATTTGATGGTATGAAAATGATATACTTAAGTTGTGTATGTCTGCGGAAATAATTAGATTTGAATATTTCAACTAATCTTCTCCCACTTGTTTTCTGACTCAAACATCCTCTTAAGGATACCTAATTCAACCTATTTGTTGTGTATAACTTTCTAGCAGCAATATTGATTTGCCATTTAGAACATTCTATCCAATTAAACGATGTCTGTCTTTTCCCAAATGTGGCCTATTTATTATTGTAGCCACCCATTTTGTGGCACAAAATAGTTGACCGTCAAACTACTAACAAATGCATAGGTAGTTTTATATTAATTAATTTTGCAATTTTTTTGAGAAAACGTTGAAAATTGTAAAAGGCTGTCTGTCCCGCCCCAATGTCAATAAGTAAGTATGTATTGACTTATCTCTTTTGAATATTTGTGTTATTGCTGTAATTCAGGTAAACGAAAAATTTCGAGCTAATGATGATGCTACATAAGCATGTAATATTTCCTGGTTGTTTTGCAATTACTACTTCACGTTTTTAAAACCGAAGACTTTGTTTAAAGGCTGGTCTTTGATTTTGATATAGCTTTTTTCAATCGTCTACATCAATTGTACAAAAGATGCTATGTAAATTAGCACAATCCAATCCCATGCGTCACCTTTTACAATATGTAGATTTAAACGGCAGCGCGTTTTTTTACTTGTTGTGGAAAAACTCATGTTTGGTATACCACATCAAATTTTTCATGCAATTAAGTTTTCCACTTTCCTTTTTTGCATGCTATCAAGCATCATATTATGAACCAAATTTATCATTTCCCACCTTGAGCTCCTCATCTCATCATGACTTAATTAACTAGAAGCTAGTGTTGATTTTCCAGTAATACTGATCAAATTAAACACTTCAAAGCAATCTAAATACCCAAATATAAACATAGTTAAAAACATGTACTTAGCACGTCTTTGATCTTTTTTAATACTTGATAAAGTTGTTTCAGCCAAAATAACTCAAAAATCATCAGGCAGGTCGAAGTGAAGCTGAAATTCATTAAACTTCATGTCAGTAGCCGAAGGTATTGGACACTGCGAGTAGAGTACGTCACCATTACATATCTACTGGTCAGATTGATGATGACAATATAATAAACTACTTTAGCAATAGCGTCAATAAAATGGGTGTATGAATGTTGTAGTGTACATTGTTTTTTTTAAATTATTAAACTTATTATTATGCAACTTTATTGCAAGCTTTATAAAGAAAATTATAAGGTACTGAGCGCAAGTGTATATTCGTAGGTACAAGTAGGTAGTGGACCTCATAATGTGTGTACATTATGTACTGACAATAACTTTCCTACAGCAAATACTGTAGGAAATAGCGTCAACTGAGACTTCCTCAGGTAGTAGTGCTCTTTTAATATATAAGCCAACTTAAAATATGCTGATTACTTATTAAAATGATATTATTTGAGAAGCCCTTTAGTTTGATTCTACATGATGAACAGATTTTTTAAGCTGTGTAAGGTGTTAAGTTTGTTTTTGGATTAACACGTGTATATAGATTAAGTGTTGTAATGCAATGTCGCTGCTAACCTCGTGAAACTCATTGTCACTTTTATGTGGTCAGAACGATAGCTGTGAGTGGATATTTGCTAAGTGTACAAAAGTGATGTGAATTAGATAAGGGTATTCATTAATTTAATAAACATCACATTTATTATTAAAAGCCTAATCTACAGTTGGTGTATTTGTCATAAATTTGTAGATGTTTGTCTTGTTTTAGGTTCTATGATGTAATGTTATTTTCATTCCAAGTATTAGAGTAAATGTTCAGTCAGCAATTGATGCAAATAGCATGTTTGTTGATCCATTCAAAAATGTATATTTAATTGTGGTAAATTTGTGTTAACGTACCCTCCTAGCGGGTTTAGTTTCAGTTGTGAATAAATAAATCCCATTTTTAGAAACCCGGGTAGTTGTTACCTAAATCAATTGGAATTTAATTAGTTTCATCGTTCTGATAGTGTTGAATAAAAATAGTGTGCTGTTAAGTTGGTGTTATAGTGAGTTGGTTTTGTGTGAAGGATGAAATATGAATGTGATTGTTTAGAGTATCGTATAGCCATGCATTTTATGCAGTTTATTAGCTAACCTAACAATTCAAAGCGTTAAACATGAGGATTTTGTTACATCACCTATTTACCATTAGATCATATCAGCTTATTAGCAAATGACAAGAAATTGAATAGAAATGATTAAGCATTTTAGCCAAGTACGTTGAGTCTTCCATCTTTACAGGCATCCGTTCCCATCTTCAATTCGCGTTCGGTTCTACGCAATCCGAGAAGTTGCACAAAAACATTTTGATCATGCTATAATGCTTGGGGTGTTGGAAGGTTTGTGTACTTACAACTATGCGTAAGACATCTGGTTAAGGAAATACATAGGGAAAGTTTATACAACTGGAGAATTTCTCATGATCAAGTGGTCTATTCTGTAGAATTTTTGTATGGGAATATATTTTGCACTAAACAAGCAACATGATCATGATCCCTCTAAAACTGCTGTGGTTGCGCAGGGATACTCTCTAATTTCTGCATTTCCACTTTAATGCTGTAACAGTTTCCATGCTAACATTAATATTAAGGCACACATGTTGTGTAAGCTTGATTTAACATTCTCGTCATTTCTCATTGCCCATTCTTTGGTTTACTTTGAAAACATTCATGAAAGGATAGTTTTTCAAATTTGTGGTGACAAGAGCTACAATCATATATTTTAATTTGACTTGGATATGGGTACTAGAAGGACGAAGTTAAAATATGACATGGCTACAAACTACAATTAAAATGCAATATAGGAACCAACTGGTTTGGTTGGGACTATATGGGATGATCAATCATGATGCAAACTAAAAAATAGTTTCCTAGCACTACTCATTAATACAATTATACTTTAATCTAAGTCATACTTGTTCCCTATTCATCATCAATCACTACTGCAAGCAAAAATACCACTAATTTCTTACATATCATATAGATATATATATACTTCATCAGTACTATAGTTGTGTATAGGAAATGGCGACAAAAAACAAATTGAATGACAGACGACTGAGCATTATAATTAGTTTGCGTCTTTCTATTAATAACTCAACTGGTCGACCAACGACGACTCAGTTAAAACTCTACTACTTTTGTTAGTTTCCACATTTAAAAAATAAATTAGATTTAGGTATTAGCTATGTCCTAATTTATCTCCATTGATTAAATTTCTACCGTTGTTAGTTTTCGTTATTAATCGTTTCATGAATAACTAGTATAACCTATTTGTGAACTGCTTCCAGCCTACTTGATTAATCCTTGATTAATATCTTGGTTAAGGTATATTCGAAAACTACATCTGATGATATTAGAAATACTGACGAAGGGGAAGGATACAGCTGAAATTTGTGCATGATGAGTGAATCAAATGTGTATATCTAGTATGAGAAAGGTTGTGGGAGAACTAACTTCATGAACGTGTAGATTCAATGTGTACTATGTTTATATACAGTGGAAAGTTCTGGTACTGGGATAACTTTTTTCAACTGAAATGTCATTATAACTGTATATTAATGGTTAATTTAATGATTACGATGTAAGATAAGGTAAGGTCGACAAAAGAGACAAAATTTGAAGAAAAAATTTTGGCTATACTTTTCAGGATAAATTATGTATTTATGTTGTTACTCGGTGATTCAGTGGTGATGCAGATATGTAATATGACCAAATTTATGATTTTTGTGCATCAGTGAGACCCTTTTTGTGCAGACTTAAATATATATTTTTCTTGTGTTATTGTAGTGTCTTGTGCTTGTTTGTTGGACAGGGAGATTTTACCTTTTGGGATCGCATCTCAATCTTGTCACTATACACGTAGACCGTACGGTCTGATGATGTACCAGAAGTTGTAGCTAGGGCAGAGGGAGAAGTTGTTGGAGGAGCATCAGCAAGTGAAGTAGAGGCGACGGCAAAGGAAGTTGTAGCTGCTGCAGAAGGGCCACTAGCGGTAACAACGACATTCGCAGCTGTGGCAGTAGAAGTGGTAGCTGTAGTGCGTCGGCCAGGGCTAGCTGCCAAAAACGGTAACGTCTTCGCCCCAGATTCGTAGATTGTCAAGCATTATGTAGCAATATAGCCAAAAAAGCCACCAAAAACACATCGATACAAAATACACTCAGGCATTCTATTCTTTATAATTTTCCTCCTGTTTTTGTTTTGCATGAAACTTTCTTAAACTATTTATGTAAAATAAAGGAATTTTAGGCTTTACCATGTTTACTAGTTTGGTAGGTATTAGCTACATATATATGGATATAATGCCTGACTAGTAAGTTAGTAAGTACGAATAATTGTTATGCGTATAAATGTTGGAGACGTTGAAACTCTCCTTAGTTGTATTTGAGCTGCAATGTTTATCTACAGGGTTTTCCATAGAATGAAGTTTTATGCTTGGTGAAAGTGCGCTTTCTCCTACCTACTCGTACATACACATATACACACACGCGAATGGGTAAACATTATTATACTTTATGTTTTGTAGCAATAGTACACAACAAGACGATTTCTATTTGGGCTCCATGTGGAATCATAACAATAATAATAGTAGTAATAATACTAAGATGCGGAGAAAGAACTGTTTGTATAAGTAATCGGAGTGAAAAAATAAAGCCACGAAAAAGAAATATGTGGCTAGAGAAAAATACAAAAGGTAAAAGTATGCAGTGAGTTCCCAGAGTGACAATTTTCATATTGGCAAAATTTTGTAGCCATAAGATTAAAGCTTATGTCTTACGTGATCTATTTACAAATAGAATTATTTGTAAAGATGACCATCTCATGTACATTTAAAAAAATCCCATAATAAATTTTTAAAATGTAGATTTGAGTGCATAATAATGAATTTAAAATGATCATGCATTATATAAACGTTATTTGATTCGAATCTAATACGATAGTCATTTTGTTAGCGGAATGTTTTGGCAGTGGTTTCTGCAAAAGATACATTTTTACTTTGATGTTGCAAACCTGGAAAGTGCCAAGTTGCACTGGCGTCGGGTTTACTGCCTTCATTTGCAGTGTAGCTCTTAGTACGGGAGAGATCTATAACTCTGTATTCCATTTTCTTTCTCTTATTATTAAAAGGATGTGCCCGATTTTCTGTTTTATTAGTCTAAAATTATATTGGAGCGCTTACACAGAATGTGTTGAGAATACACTGTCTCCCCCCCCCCATATCTCTCTCTCTCTTTCTTTCGCTTTCACCCGTTATTATATTCCAACTCTTTGCATTTACCTCGGAGTGCACAATGCAATATGAAAGGATGCTATTTGTGAGTCTTACATATACCCAAGGCCGTTTCAGTATTCAATGGAAGCACACAGAACTTCAACCTCCAACCATTTCTACAGAATATTATTAGCCCAAGTCCTTCATGACGCCAGAAGGACAATATCTATTAGTATAGCAGCCTCCAAGGTGCCAATTCCATAAATGTGATTTTTCTCTCTTCCTGCATGGAAGGAATAAAAAAGAAGAAAGAGAGGGAAGTAGTACAATGCATTGCATATAAAAAAAGAGGAGGCTCAGGAACTGCTCATACTTCAAATGATAACTTCTAGGTAGCTAGCTCTCTTTGTGTCATAATGAATATATTTCCTTTCTATCCAGAGATCTGAGCAAAAAAAGCATGCATGACGTGAGCTTTCATCTTCAATACGTGAGATGCATATTCTTCCCTCAAGACTTGAATACGGTTGAATAAACATAAAACAATCATAGATTAATGCGTCATCTTTTCAGCTTGCACATGGTTGAATTCCAACCTAAATACAAAGTAAAAACACTAGCAGCTAAACACATGGAACTGTAATTAACCAATTTGGTTGAGAGAACGGGAACGTTCAATTGGAGAAATTTCGATTGCACCATTGAATCTGTATATCTAACCGTAAAGATCACGTTACTCCACTCTTTATTTGATGATATTATACATAAATAGAGTGCTGTCAACCTTGTTATTGTCTGGAAAACTTTTAGACGTCGTCTATGAATTGAATACCTTATTTTTGCAACTGACTTTTTTTTGTTCGTTATCCTCTTCAAAGGAAAGATACTAATCAGGAAAAATTAGTGAGATGAAGTGCATGTTTTTATTTTACAATAATAGTTTACGTTGCATTATAGGTGTGTGTGTCTGTGTTTAATTTCAGGAGTGGGGGCCTCTTTTCTCAAAAGATGGAAAGATAAGCATCATCTGTATATGTGAAAGTAACAAAAACGTAGAAAGTCATGATCATCATCATCATCATGTGCAAATGCGAAAAGGAGACTCGCATATTAATTTTAATTTCAGCTTTATGTAGTTTCACGTCTATGATTCTCCTTCTTTCCCCAGTCATAAAAGCTTTTATCTCTTCTTCTTTGGCTGGTCCGTCCAAGTGCTTTTTACACACAAAGTTTTTAATAATAATGTTCACTTTACTTTTATCCATACAGCTACGGAATGAGAGTTCCTGTAATAACCATCATTTAGTACTATCCTACTTTTTGACTTCAAACACAAGTGTACATAAGTTGCTAGCTCTCGTTACCTAACTGCATACTATATATGCATATCAGGTCTCCTCCTATAAGTGTTAACACCATCTTCTTCTAACGTTTCAAAGCAATGTGTGTTCAAACAACTTGAATATTTTTTCACCTTTTCCGCACTCATCTTTCAGATGATAGTTCTATGTAACGGGAGTAATGATACCCACTCCCTACATTTTTGGATTCCTTATTAATCGACATCTCCACCATGATTATCATTTTCCTCTCAACCATTTCCATTCACTTATCAAAAAGTATTTTGCTGAGAATGCATCCATAGAAATAATGTGGGTAGTTGGTTCGACTATTTCGTACTCCTCATGGCTTCATTTTTTATCCCCGCTGCCGAAAAAAATTATCGCAAGATTGAACCTTTTTTTTCAACTGAGATCTTTAAACTGTTCCGGTTTTTCTATGCAGATGCCTGGATTTTTTATGCAATTTCGAATACATTTTGGTATACATCAAGTAATGCCTACATGCAAAAGTTATCCTTTGACTTGTATGGAGTACTTTTAGGTAAAATTCCAATTTAAAATTTGTTTCAACCTTCACATACACATCCATACACCTTTTTTGTGGGGACGTAAAACTGCAGGAGAATATCTTATCTCAATTTTTAATCATGCAGGTCAAATAAGTACATAAGGAAATTGTAAAAGGACTGCACAAATAAACCCGTCGCACTTTTTAAGGGTCCATTTGTGAACACCATCCACAATTTATCATTTAAATTATATTTACGTGTAAGTGTGGTGCATAAATTATATCAAGTACGGAAAAGGCATACGTAATCATGTTGGAAAATTTGTTAAAAAGTTTTTTGCCATGTGAAGTTAAAAATCATACAGGACTCTAAAAAGATGGACTACTTTCTACTAATTTAGAGTATTTAATTTAACTTTGCATCGTAAAGGACGATGATGATGATGATGGTAGCAGATGAAATAGCGAAGAAAAGGAAACAGTTGGGAAAATGGATGAATATATATGTATGTATGCATGTACTCTGAAAAAATCGTATCCAGTCATATTGGCTAAATGCAACATCGGCTTGATTTTTCAAATTTCCAAGTTGGTATGCCAAAGTGGCTAGTAGCACTAGGGGCTAGATTTTTTCAATCAAATACAAGCTTGCCAAAATGCAGGTACAAACTTGGCTAAATACAATACAAACGTGGGTCGATTTTAGAAAATGTGTCGCAACATTTTCTATGAAACTCACGAAAGTAAATTTTCAACCCCGCAGCATACAGTATGGCTTGTGCGTTTGTGGAATACCCCATACGAAATATTTACAAATTAGCAAACGGTGGATTCACATTTCACATAATTTCATTAAGTTCCTTAGAGGGAGGATTGGACGATGATATAACGGTTTCATCAGTGAGTTGAAATTATTTCTTGCATATCACCTACTATTAGTTGATGGAAATGTGTTACTTTGAGTTTTTTTGTTGATTTACTGAAATATAAATGGTTGCAAAATTGTTACTTGTCATCTGGCCCAATTGGTTTAATGAAGAATGTTTATATAGCCAAGTTTGCATCTAGCCAATGTGACTGAGACTCGAAAAAAATGAAGGAAATGAAAAGTTTCACTCATTCATATATAGCTAAAGTAATGTTTTTGTGTACTACTTCCTACTTTCTCTGAAGTCATTTGAAAATCCTTCGAAATTGTTAGTAAAAAGCGTGATTTTAACTGTAGCAAGAAGAAACGCTAATAGTCGTTGGACATTATGTGCACTGAGAACTCTTTGTGGCAGTAGCTGCTTTTCGAAAGAAGTACCTTATCGCAGGAATCTACTTTGTATGCTTTAATTTTTCATACCTTGTTAGACTATTCCTTTTTATCCACCGGCGGCTAAATTTTTTCTACCTTTCTTTCTCTCTGAAGCTTACACTCCCTGTCTTTCATGCCATCAGTGATGATGAGTTCTATGTTACTTCCTGCATTTGTTTGTCTCACTCAAAAGGCTCCGACTTTGAAAGGGTTCATTCGTTCATTTTTTTAAAAAAAAATTAGAACAGCATAATCCGTTTTCATAAAGATGCTGTTTTCTCTCATTATATGATAGCACTGTACAGTCGTTGTCTGGCGCCTTTCAGAACTTTAGTGCTGAGTGCGAGTTTCTATTCTTCTCTTTTGTAGGAAAATTTATATCTACGTATAAACTTTGAAAATAAAATTTAAATGACCAGTCTTTAGCTTTTTCATATTTTTTAATTCTTCTGCTTCTTTATCCTTTTTAGAAAGTAAGTCAACTACACAAACGTAAGTTCATGGGAGATATGTATTTTTATGATCATTTCATGTTGTAAGTACTGTTTGTACTGCTCTTTTAGAGTAGTTAATGCTTGAAATCAAGAAGCAGGTTCATTGTGTTTAATTATTTTTCAACGGATTTTTTTTTATATTTTCAGTTATTGCTAGCTTCATGTTTCCGGTACTAAAATAGTGCTTTAAGTTCACCCTGGTTTATGCTTTCTGGATGACTCAGCAAATATTCAAGCCAGTCTTTAGAGTATTTTTATTTCTTTGCATACCAGTTAACTGTAGATTTCATGCGCTAGTATAATTTTTATTCGACCTCCAGACCTAGCGTTGCACGGTTTTTAAGACGTAATTCATTAAGAGGTATCTCCTGGAAGAAATTAGCCAAGCAGGATTCGCTCATGTGTGTCTCACTCTACGGGAGTCAGCAGCGATGATGAAACCCATAATACCAAGGCACGTCAATTGTTAGATTATGCCAACTCTAGCGGATTTTGACAAAATGTCTTTTCCATTTCAGTTAGCATCTTCTTAGGTTTGCAATTTATGGGCATGACAAGTGTTTCAACTATAGCTGCAGAAACCTTAGCTATTACGCTTTATATATGAATACGATTTATAAATTAGTGGTTATTCAGAGAGAAAGAGAGAGAGATAGAGGAAGACGACGACATTATTACTTCTACATCTTCACAGTAAGTTACACTCAAATAAGTATAAAGTACTTTTGAACACGGTCGTCATGGATATATGTCTACAAGTAGCTCACTGCAGGGAAGTTAGCTGTGAAGTCTCAATTTTTTTACTAGGACCTCACATTATTTAGCAATGAAACTTATTGATAAAGTTTGCATTTGTAAATGGTTGGGCATGCGGTTTTTCTATCACATTATGTATGTTTATAACGTTCAAACTGAGTCTAAGTTAGTTTGAACAAGAATGGGACATGCGTCACTCTTTAATTTCAGACTGACAAGATGACACTTAAGAATGCAGGCTGGAGTATTGTATATTCGATTGTGTTTTTCATCACTAAAATGTGGCTGTTCATATTGTTTCTCATTACTCTCAAAAATACTCTTTGTTGGACTCGATTTTTTAAATTTACTGCCAACTGACTTGCCTTTGTTTTTGTTATAAGAATGGCATGAATGTTAGAAATACTATTTGAAATTTTTGTTGCTGTAGCATAAACAAAATTCAACAAAACGAGAACAGAGAGAAAGGCGCAACATCTTTCGTGTATTAAATTGTTAACCATAAATAAGACCTTTAATAAATTATGGATGATGTTTTGAACACAAATATAAAAGGATGACTTATTTCTAAGCACGTCACAAGAAAAAGCAACAACATCAATACAGACAATTTGACAGCCGGTTGAGGGTTTTGAGATTCCAAGAAAGTATAAGTATTCATATAAGTGTGTGTGTATATTTGTGTAGTTATACAATTTTATGGGACGTCATCATCCGCAAAAACTCAAAGCATGAGGAAATGGATACTCTATCGTGTTATATTGTTAACCTTTATACTCAACATTTTTATTCTGTGCTAGACTACCCTTATATTATTATATATATAATGAATGTACACATCCCTGAAAACTATTTCTATTGAAGTTTCTTGACTTTCTTCTTCTTCTACTCTTTTAATACATTTATGTTTCATCATCATCATCATCCAACCACCATAGCAGCCGAAACTAGCCAAAGTTATTTTCATTATTGTAAAAGATACAGGGTCAAAGAGGAGCAACTTGGCAACTTGAAGCGGAGCCCACAATAGTAAAATTTAAATTTTTATGAAGTACATGGAACGTAAATAGCATTTATGTAGATGAAATATGACTGACCATTTGATTATACTGATCAAGAAAAGGAAAATGTTCTAACTGCTGGAAAGTAACAATAAAGAAAAGAGTTTTGAAAGGGGCCTCCAGTTTTTGAATGGACGAGAACCAAGTTTCCTTTCACAAAAAGACTTGTGTTGCTCGACTGCACGCTCATGTACGTATGAATGTTAAATGTATGTACGTATATATATTTATGGGTTGAGAGAGAAAAGAAGGATGTGCTAAATGCAAAGACGTTATGTCGTTCGTTCAATAAAAAGAAGGAAAAACACATAAATGAAGAAGTCAAGGCAAGTATCATCATACAGAGTATCTTGGGTTTTTTTGTCATAGATTTTCTTCTCTCCCTTTTCCTCCATTCTTTCTCTCTCCACTCTCACTTCACTCTGTCTGTAAGAAAGATCCTATCATCAACACGACGATCATCATCACCATCATCGATGTAATATCTTTTTGTTCATTCCAATTCAACATTCCGCAGGCTGTTTCTGGGAGGCTTCAATCGTATTTCATATTGCGAAAGCAAGCTGTGAGAAATAGTTGTACATTTTTTATGCTTACTTCCTTTCAATCCTCTCATATAGAGGAAGAAAAATAAGAGAAAAAAGATGGAGAAAATTGTGACTGAGTGTATGTGTATGTGGTTTTGCTGCTCATCTGATAATATAATGACTCCGTGGCGAAATGTTACTCATGAATGTATATGTGCGATACGAAATGTAAACACTGTTTGGTTAGCGCACTGGTTTCCACTTTTTTTAAGTGTCTTTCAACCAACTATAGCTCAATAAGGTAGCATTGATTTATTGCAAACGCAAAATCGTCTCTCATACACACTCCAAAATGTTTAAGAAAAAGAGTGCTGGTTACTACGAAAGATGGAGCAAATGCAAATGTAAGCTAACTTTTATCTGAAATCACACTATACTCACTGCCATCATCCTTGTTTTGTAGCTGTGGTGCTAGCAACGCTCCTGATATACTACGAGACGCAATTTCTCTCAAGATAAGTTATACAAAAAAAAGTTGAACGTGAATATCATTATCATATCACATTCCTCTCTTCTCCTTCTTAAATAAAATATGATCGACGATGGCTGGCTGTTGGGTGAGATGTGATGTAGTTGTAGTTGAACGTGTATGCGCATCTTGTTTATGAGTGGCGCAAGTAAAAGTATAGGAGAGAAAGTGATGTATTAGTAGTCACACTTTGTTCTCAGATTTTCAAAGATGTATCCCATTTTTTGTTTGTTTTTCATCTGTTGTTAATACGATAATATTTTTTAATAAATAACGTGCTAAAAATATTTTTTTTAAACTCACAACTTTCGTATTGCCTTTTGCCAATGCACTGCTTCAAAATGTTGAAGTAGATAACTGACTACTTCTTACTTTCACTTCCATTTTGCATTGGCGTTCAAGGCACTTTTATTCAAATTTTTTGGGAAGGAGAAAAAAGGAGATATTTGGAGAGAGAATATGTCAAATTCTGTTATGCATGCTTACGGATTAAAAGTATTCATAAAGAACCTGTCAAGAAGAGCCTACATTTTATAGTATAAAAAATTGAAATCCAAAAAAAGAAAGATGGGATTTCGTTTCGCTACACATCCTCCCAATTACAACATAATGCTTCATGGCTCACGCTAGAAACAAAGATGGAAACAATAATTTCCCAACAGCTCTCTCTGTAGACAAGTTGCAAGTTCGAGTAAACATTCAACATTTCCAACAGTCATGGCAGCATTTTCCTTCCTTCACTTTCTGTCGGCTTATCTCTTGTTTTTCTTTCTTTCTTTTCTCTCTTTACCTCCAACTTTCATATGCATACTATGGGGGGAATGCATGCACGGGAAATAAAGCTGAAAGGAATCGAAAAGTCTTGCAATTTGAAAAATATTGTAATGGTGTAAAGTGTGCAAGAGTAGTTACATATTATATACACATTGAGTACATTCGTTGCTTCTATTTGTAAAGAAAGATGGGGGAAGAGGGAGGGCGAAAGAAAGAAACAGAAAGATAGAGAGAGAGAGAGAGTAGAAAAAAGCGGCATATACAGGGTGTTCGTTTCAAGTGTTATCATTTTGAAGCCACTACCAAAGAGCCGCTTCTTTGGTAAACACAGAAAGCAATACACCATTTTAATCGGGGGAGTCTGCTCTTCATTTTCCGCTATCGGTCATGGCTTTTGGTGAAGCCATGCCTGGACACCTTTCACATGAAGTGGAATCGCTCATTTTGCCCTTTCCAAGCCCATCCAAGATTTTTGGTTTTCATCTGAAAAACTTCTGCTGCAAGTACCCAAAGCCAAAGAAATCCATGGGAGTGAGCGGCTTGGGTGCACCACATGCACAGCTAGCTAAGGAATAAATCTTTGAATTAAAATTTTAATACTTAAAAGTGATTTTTAAAATTCTAACTTGAACGTAACGTATAGTTCAGAAAATGGTCTATCCACTGATTTACTCATTTTGAAATTTTAAACGATATTTCAGTTAGATTTTAAAGTTTGAACCTATTGACAAAAAAGCTGAGCAAGTGAGCATTAACATAAACATTGGCTGCACTGCCTATCCTGTAATGTATTTTGCTCTACTCACATACCACCTGTATACACTAAATTGGGAACGAAAAATTTAGTGGGCTCAACCTCATCGGTCCCGGCTGTTATTGCTAATGTACTAATAAAGAGCCGGGCTCTTTCCGAGGTAATTATCTTAAATTAGCTGAATTTATCCAAGTAGAGTTGCGTACTGCCGAGTCATTACTGTTGATATAGAATGAGTGGAAGGCGCACTGGAGTCAAATACCCTAGGATGGAGGATCAGACTGATATTGACTTGGATACTTCAACGGAAGATACAGAGGAGGAGAAAGAGGAACTGAAAAATATGTCAACTAATGATATGTGCAGAAAATACCTTCCAATACTGTCCAAAGTGGA
This sequence comes from Orchesella flavescens, assembly GCA_964034955.1. Classification (NCBI taxonomy): domain Eukaryota; kingdom Metazoa; phylum Arthropoda; class Collembola; order Entomobryomorpha; family Orchesellidae; genus Orchesella; species Orchesella flavescens. Next base: position 28,714,943 of record OZ035953.1, read on the forward strand.
CAAGAAAATAAAGAAGATATCCTCCGTCCTCCGGGTTAATAATATGGAAATTATGGAACTCAAATCTAAAGTGGAGGACCTCACAACCGAGGTCTGCGAGCTACGAACTGAAAATCAAAAACTACACCAGGCTACAAACCAGCAGAACCTCTTTTTCAGTGGCATTGAAGAAGCTACCATCGAACCACCATCATCAATTCCAACCAAAATAACAAGATTTATTGAAGAGAAGCTGGGCGTGAAAGTAACTGTTGACACTGCATTCAGAATTGGACCAAAAACAGGCAAAACAAGAATGATCAAAGTCCGTTTCCAAACTATGCGAGACAGAAATATAGTTTGGGAGAAGCGGAAGATATTAAAGCACCCCATGTATATCAACGAGGATCTGCACAAAATAACGCGGAACACCAGGAGAGAGCTAATTAAAGCAGCTAAGGCAGCCGAGAAGGACGGGAAATCAACTAAAATTGACTGGAAGCTGTCAACAGTAGCAATTGACGGGGTCGTAAATAAAATAGTGGATGGAGAACTTGTGCGGGTGCAATCCACCTCAGCATAGGAACTCGGCCATCGTACACGGATAAATAACCAGCCTTTCACGGTGTGCTACTGGAATGCTGACGGCTTGACCAACAACGTAACAAATGATAAATTTAAATATTTAAGTAGCTTAAATTGTGATTTTTTCTGTGCCGCAGAGACCTGGTGCACACTGGAAAGGCTACAACAAAACTCAGGATTTAATAATATATGCAATAAATATGAGTGTCTTACTGTAGAACCTACGAAAGTATCTAGCAAAGGAAGAAATAAGGGGGGGCTACTTATTGGTATTCAAAAACACAAATTTAATATTGTAAAAACAAAAAAATCAACGTCGTATATGATTATATCGGTTACTAATAAGAAGACTGGTGCTACTGTCAAGTTGAGTTTTACATATTTTCCACCAGATGGCTCAAAGTCAGACAAGAACTTGGACGATTTTTTTAATGAAGTGAGAAGAGAAACACCGACAGTGATCATGGGCGATTTTAACGCTAGAGTGTCCAACAACAACTCCAACCAGCAAACCAGACAAAGCAAGGACTCTAAAATCAACTCAAGAGGAAATAAAATATTACAAAACATCTCAAACTACAAAATTTGTAATGGATCTTGCTCGGGAGATGTGGAAGGAGAGTGTACTTTTGTAAATAGAAATGGGAGCAGTGTTGTAGACTTGTGTTTAGTCAAATTGACAGAGTTTGAAAAGGTAAATAGTTTTGAAGTTTTAGATAGTGAGCTCTCCCATCACATGCCAATCAAGCTGACAATTGGTGATCAATGTAATGAAAATTTACTCACTATCCCTAGAATTAAGTGGAGGAACGAGTTTCGACAAAAATTTATCCAGCAGCTGCACAAGGAAAGGGGGAATGCTAGTTTAAAAAGTTTCGATGCTTTGTGTTCAATTCTTTATAAAAGTGCCAACGCAGCCGGCCTTAAAACTCAAGGTGTACTAGGTCAAACTACGCATTTACCAGGCTGGTATGACACTGATTTAAATAAACTGAAAGCAAACTACAGGTATTGTGTCAAAGGCTTTAGGAGATGTAACCCGCTGAAAGATCTTGACAAATTCCTATATTGTAAAAATACCATGTTAGCTGCAAAATCCAGATATCTGGAAAGTTCGAAGTCTAAAAAGGAAGCTTATTTTAAAAAAATGTATCATGACATAGTAAATAGTAAAGACAGCCAGTCATTCTGGGCTGGAGTGGATTTCTATAGAACTGGAAAGAAAAAACCTATTGCCAGTAATGAAATAGATTTAAATCAGTGGAGTGATCATTTCAGAAAGGTCTTTGAGGAAACCCAGTCAGTAAATGTGTTAACACATAGTCTAAATGTAAATAATTCTAGTAGCACTGATGATTATCTAGACAGGGAATTTAATATGTTTGAATTGTGTATTGCGATAAAAAAGCTCTCCATGGGAAAGGCACCCGGTAGCGACGGAATCTGCAACGAAGTTTGGAAAAATCTAACCACCTCGGTGAAGCAGGATCTCTTAAATCTATTTAATAACATTTATAAAAACCCAGTGGAGATGCCTCCAAACTGGAGTGAAATAGTAATAGTTCCCATTTTTAAAAAGGGTGATGTGAACCTCCCAAGCAACTACAGGCCTATTTCTTTACTTAATACCATCACAAAGCTATTCACCTCAATGTTAGTAAATAGACTAGATGTTTGGTGTAGGAAGAATAATAAAATTAGCGAATTTCAGGCAGGATTTAAAACAGGCACAGGATGTGTCGAGCAAGCTTTTTGTTTAAATACACTAATACAAACCCAACTACGTTTCCGGAAGGGTAAATTGTTCTGTCTATTCGTTGATCTTAGTCAAGCTTTCGACTCCGTAGACCATAATATCCTGTGGGAAAAATTAAAAAACAAAGGTCTTAGTAGCAAATTCATTGACGTTGTAAAGCAAATGTATTCCATGGCAAATGCCAAAGTACGTAGTGGTGGTGCTTTTTCCGACTCGTTTAGTATTACAAAATCGGTTTTGCAGGGTGAGAGCCTTAGCCCCAAATTATTTACTTTGTTTCTAGATGATGTGGTCAGTGAAATTGAAAAATCAGGTGCAAGTAGTATATGTATTGGGAACCATGAGGTCAACATGTTACTTTTCGCTGATGATATCGCTCTGGTTGCTATCTCCGCCCGTGACCTGCAGATCAAAATTGATAAACTAAAAGAGTACTTCGAGAAGAATAACCTCAAGGTAAATTTGGGAAAAACTAAAGTGGTGGTGTTCCGAAAACATCATTCGATGCGAAAATTTAAAACATTCTGGGGCCCAGAGGAAATTGCAACAGTACCTCAATACACCTATCTGGGGATCCCTTTTCATTACTCTGGTAAATTTAATGTCGCATGCGACCACTTTGTTGAAAAGGCAAGAAATGCCGAAAGCTCGCTGATAGGTTTATTTTATAAGGCTAAGATAAGTAATTTTAACACCCAAGAAAAATTGTTTGACTCACTATGTAAGTCAGTTTTATTCTATGGAATCCCATTGTGGGGGTCTAACGTGATTGATAAGCTCATTACATTCCAAAATATGTTCATACGTAAGCTATATTATTTACCTAACGAAACAGCTAGACATAAATTGTTACTAGAAACTAATTTTAAACCAATAGAAGCTAGTTATCTAAATATTGTGCTTAAGTTCCTGTTTAAAATTAAATTAAAACCAGAAGGTTCTCTTGTTAAAGACTGTTTCTACAAGCTCATAAGCATCCAAGAAGTATGCGAGGAAAGCTACAACTGGGTATCAAGTGTGAACGCACTATTAAGAAGGTGGAAACTGGGAGATGTGGATAAGACAATCTCATTCTTAAGAAGGAGCAGCGACATCGATGTCAAGGTCAACAAGCATACACGAAACCAAATTAACGACTTCGTAGCCACCATGAAAAGCGGAAAAGATAACTACGCCAATTTGAAGCATAAAGTTGGTACGGAAAAATACCTCAACGAGGATACTGACTTCAGCCTGAAAAGATTGTGCTTCCAATTGAGATGTGGACATAATTATGTGTATTATATAAAATCTAGCAACCTCAGAGGAAATCGTAGCAACGGATTTGCAAACTGTGAATTGTGTGATAAAAGTCTTGAGAATGTGTATCATGTTTTATGTGAGTGCAGGCATTATAAACCTGCCAGAAAATTATTAAGCCACAATCTGAATGTAGAATTTGAAAAAATGGATATGGCTGCGTTCAATCAAGTATTTAGTAAGCTCAATGTTAATGTAATGAAATGTATTGGTAATTTTTGGAAACAAGCTATGAAGATAAGAGAATTTATACTAACTTATTAGCAAAATTTTGTAAAATCATATTTGTATATTGAAGAACACTGATTATATTTATATTTTTCTTCGGAATCATGGAAAATTGTAAAACCTGAATGACCGTGTATGATGGCTGAATATGGTCAATAAATTATTATTACTACTAAAAAAAAAAAAAAAAAAAAAAAAAAAAAAAAAAAAAAAGAAATCCATGGGACTTGCGGCAGGGCTTTTTACAGGTATTTTCTAATTGTAGATGATGGTTATTCCTGTTTTTTGATTCACTTGGTGGCGTACGCAGCGGTCAAACGCGTTGTGTGCGATGTTGCGACATCGTGGTGAATGAACACCTTAAAGGTGTCCCTACCATAAAGTTTTGGAATATGACCCTCAACTAGAGGTTTCAAAACATGCTCTACATAGTGGAGAACATTAATTTTGACGTTTGGGGGGACCCTGAATAAAGGAAGCACACCCCTCCCACTCATAGCACCCACCACCATCATTTTGTGACTAAACTTTTCCTTTTTTTCTATACCGAGGTTCTCCACCTCGTAATTCTGCTTAGCATAACAGAAATTCCTCTTCCCGTTGCAGTCATGGAGGAAAAACCATGCCCCTTCAAGGGTGACCACGAACTCGCTCTTTCCACCAGCTAGGTGCCCCTCACAGAGGCCCCTAGAGTTCGACTTCCGGTTTGCACGATGACTGTCTTTCAAGACATGGACGACACTTTTTCTGAAGGTTCGTTTCCCCAAATCTTCATGATTTTTTTTTGTGAATTGTAGAGGAGGAAACTAGGCACCTTGTAGCCATCTCACATATAGGAGGCAGGGTCTCTTTCTTGGTAAAAAGGTCGACCTTCCTGATCAAGGTTTGATTCCGCTTTCTCTTGACTGCATTCCAGGGCGGTGTGGTGGCTCCAACCGCATGCGCAGGTCTTCTTTTTCCTCTGCAATGGATTACTTTGTAAATTGTTGGTCTCGACACGTTAATCCCTTCTACTTTTAACGTTGAAATTATCTTATTCTGGGTGCAGTTACCCTTGGAAAGCTCCAAAATGAGCGACTCCACTTCATGGGACAGGTGTCCAGGCAGGACTTCACCAAAAGCCATGACCGATAGCGGAAAATGAAGAGCAGACTCCCCCGATTAAAATGGTGTATTGCTTTCTGTGTTTACCAAAGAAGCGGCTCTTTGGCAGTGGCTTCAAAATGATAACACTTGAAACGAACACCCTGTAACTGTGCATGAAAGTAAACCCCAAAGATTTCGGTTCTGTTGGCAGCCACAACTAGTCCACAATGATTTAGGCAAGTTTAATGGAAACTTGGAGTTGAGCCTATTTTCACTTGTTCTACTCACTCAGGTTCTTCTCGTTCAATGGGATGATGAGCCAGCAATAGTGTACACATACTACATACACATACACACACACACACATCTGCCAGTTACATGAAGAAGTAGTTCTTGGGCTACATATAGGAAGAAGAAGAGAGAGAGAGGGAGAGAGAAGTTTTTTAGTTAGCATGTTAGCTCTAATGGCAGCAGTGGTCCTAGGTCGTTCCCTAGTTCGTCGTGGTTGTTGTGGTGGCAAGCAATAGACTTTTGTTCTAGCAGTTTTCTTAGAAAAACGCTGTTAGACAGAGAACACTTGGTTTTTGTCTGACTTGAGTAGTGAGGGTAGCAGTTCATCTGTAATGCTTAAGAAATACTCGTTTACTCTTCATAGTTTCTAAAAAACGAACGTTTTTGATAGTAGAATTAGACGTTACATTGCAACCATACATATATTATGGAGCAGAAGGAAAAAAGGAGTGAGTTTTCTCTCCAAGACAAATTTGTGAGCTCAAGTCTTACTGTTACCTTTAGCATGAGTATTATTAGAGGAAAAAGAATAAAACGGAAGACGAAGAAGGGTAATAGTTAACGGTTCGTTCTTTCAACAAAAACCTTGAGATTCCCTCTCTCCCTTCAACCCATGTATATTTATTCACTATTCCCCCCACTTTGTTTTCATAGGATCTGGGACCCATTTCAAATTTAGAATCTATATTAAATTAATGAGCTCCAAATTGTGGTAATGGTTATATCTTGCGGTATTGAGGTTTATATTACTTTGTCGGGCCAAAAAAGACGACGAGCTATGAAAACCCTAAAGCCAGAGCAGCTGAGAAGGACACACTTATTGAATGTGAATGACAGTTCCCAATTGTTAAAATTATACTTGTTTTCAACATTCCTTCTCCCACCATATTGAATTAAACTTCAACTAGCTTGGTTTTAACTCCTTGCTCTAGTGTGAACGAACTGAGCGAGTTCTTCACTCAAGTTTTCTCCATGTATTGTTAATTGCATCTCCTCAAATAATATATCTCTTTTCCAGCTCACTTTCTCTCTTTCAAAAAGAGCTATACCACTAAAGCACAGGGCACTGGCACCACATTTCCTCTGGTATTGATGTTATATCTACACTTGACTCTTAATTCAAACCGCGGATGGCTTGTCTTCCGCTACATTTATTTTTGAGGAATGGGAAATGAAACCCATATTATTTAGTTTTTTTTCTCGGTGGCTTGCCCAAATCACTTATCTTTCGGTGGGTTTGTCATCATCATGTAAGTATAGCCATATGGCATGAAGCAAAAAATTAATTATTGACAAATCTCATAACGGAATAGTATTGTTTTGTGAGGATAATAGTCCAATATTTACCATTTAAATCCCAGAGAGACAAAAGGGGATTTGATGACAATGTAACAAACTTTCATCGTTATGATGACGATTGGCAATGATAATGACCTTTATGACGATTATAAAATGACGTTTCCCACACCCAAAGTGGTTGATAGCAGTACGACGATTCAAACTGCTATTATGAGGAGCTACTAATTTCCATAAAAGTCTCTCTCTCTCTGTCTTTTCTCACTCTTCCTTTCACTCACTACCATTTATATCAAGTTGAAGTAATAAGTACAGCAAATTAATGTAAGTTATAAGTGAAAGTGGCAAAGGAATTTTAGTGAGAGACATAAGGGAATTCATTTCGCCCCCAAAAAATAAAACGAATATTCTTTTCATTCCATCTCGTCTTTTCAACTAAACCAAGAGAGGATAATATTAACTTGCTCTTTGTGCTCAAAAGCTTGACACTAGACCAGACGGACTTCGTTTTGACCGACGTTACAAACACACTAAAACATTTGATTCCCTTTGCTTCAATACAAGTATAAAAGTGTGTGTGTGTGTGTGTATTCATATGAATATGATACATTTGATATATTCATGGTAGTGTCTCAAATATACGTATAATATCCAACATTTTAGCCCCAGCTGAGCGCAAGTATGGGCTTGTACCAATTACACTTTTTCCAAGATTTCTGGCTGTTATTTAACTATATAATATTCCAAGTTAGTTGCTTTCCTCCTTTCCCAGAAAGTGAAAGCGAGATAGATAGGGTGGGAGAGGGGCTCATACACGCACGCTTATAATATTTAGAATTTATAACTGTTGAGCAAAACTGTAAAAAAAGACTATTAGCTATTCATATTTCCTTCTTGTGTCTACCATTGCCAATAGATATGCGTTGAAACAGGAAAGAAAGAGAGAAGGGAAGGAGAGTGAAAGCACATATCTTGAAGCACTGGCAGCATACTTTTTGTTCTCACGCCTTCTTTCCTTTTGTAAACTCTTTTCCTTTGCGCTATAGCTCTCTTTTCCTCATATCTGCATGTCATTATTGTAATTGCTCCACTCAGCTATTTAGAAACTTTCTCCTCCTTCACATTTTGAGCAGTGAAATATGAGAAGAATTAGTGGAAAGACGGAGAGTAGATCGTATCAAACTCTCGATGCACGTAAATCAGGGCTTTGTTCTACTTAAATGAATTCTAGGTGTGTTCATACCATAAATACATGTACACTATTTGTGAAACACTTGAGCCAAATGGAGTTGAGGAACTTATATACGTACTACACTCAAATGCGTAATATTTCTCCTTGATATTTATTGATATAGTTATGGGCATTTTCAGGGAATAAATCCATTTCCAGCATCTTGCTTGCTTCATCATTTTGGCATGCACAATGGAGAAAGTTGACTGAAACTTCTCATCCCTCAGAGTGTGCTTAGATGTGCATATATATGTGTAATAAAATGTACGTTAGAGTCGTTAAAATAATATGTCTGTTGGCACAAAAGAGGCTACATGGTTTTTGGAAGAAGAGGCCTAAAATGCTTTTCAAGTATGGTGTATGTACTTAAAAACAGGTGGAATGGATATTGCATTGCGGGCTCCGAATAAAGTTTGTAGTTACCCATATATGTATATTCTTGCTGTTTCTCATCAGACTCAAAATAACTCATGATTTCCAACAAACTTAAATTTTTTGTTGGGTTTCTATACAAAATATACAAAGAGTGTGTGAGTATTACCATTCGGCGAAGGTTGATTAAACGTATATGTTGTTTGAGAAAAATATCTCACGTTTTGACTGCTCCTATACATGATTCGTTTCCAAATACTTGTTTTGGTAACAAAATTTTCTTTGTATTTGAAATGTGCAACTGAACCTCATCAAAGGAAAGTCTTACCTCCACAAAAAGAACATGTTAGGAGTTGACTACATTCTTTGATAGCCAAGCCGCATTTCATAAACGAATCATCTGTCGCTTTCCCCCGAAAAGTTTTGTAGTCATGTTTCCCTGATATTGCGGCACGTATTTTTATTATTAACATTAAATTAAGGAGATTCAGTGCTAGCTGCAAATACGTGATGATGATAAGAATAAAAATGAGAGTGATATGAAAAAAGTACAAAAATGCTTATGCAAAAATCCTTTTTCTTGCTAACGCTTTGGTATAGCATATCAATGTACTTGTTACCCTAAATGCGAAGATATTTTTTTTCAAATAGGAATACATCACATGTAGAAGTAGTTCTAGAAGTGATGAGTGAACCTATTATTATTGTAATATTTAGTGTACTTATCCTAAGGCTATTTTGATACAGAGTTGCGTTAACCTACTAAATTCTCAATTGTATTCCCACAGATAATAATAGGGTGGATGGCTGTGACGCCTCACTTGAAGTTTTATCTGTCAACGTGTACTGTTTTTGGTATATCAAAGTGGTAGAAACTAACTAACTTATTGGTGAAGGACCAACGCAAAATAATAATATACACATATTTCAACATGAATGCTTGATTGATTGTTTGAATGTTTAGTATATAAAATTGTAAGTAAATCAGATTTTTTTGAGACACCAGAGAGAAAGTGGTCACCTGGTATCGTTGAGGGCAACATCTGGCGGGGCAGCATAGTTGCAACAGGGCAGTACGGCTTCCAATTGAAGCGTGTGGAGACGGAGGTGGAGAAGGACTGCCAGGTCGTTTAGGCTGCCCATTGTATGGTACTTCCATCTCGACGAATTCACGATCCTACAAAATGCACGTCTTACTTACTTCTCCGATGACAAAAGTGAGAGAGTGACTAAAATGCTAGGTTTTTTTGTGTCACGTACAATATATTGTGACTTTTAAATTACAAAAATTATTTATGCAGGACTATTTTTAACTGCTGATAAAATGTAAATTACGTTTACGGCAGATGCAGATACAAAAAAAAGGTGCCCAAGTGTACAGTTCTACATGCGAAATAAAATCAGTGGGTGCAAAATGATAATTTGTAAACAATGCAATGCACATTACTGTTATTTTTTACTTGTAAAGTAAATTGCAGGAAAATAAAAAAAAGTGAACAAAAAAATTGCTGAGCTCTGCTGGTTGATTTATAAAAAGGTTAAACATTTTTAATTGGCAGTTCTTTGGCAAAAAATAATTGAGTGCTAAAAATGGCACATAAATTGACACATTTTTTTAGGTAATATGCATTATGTAACAAGATAATATAATGTGACATAAAGTGACGTTGTGGCATTAACACAGTAATATTTACCTAAAAATAATACCCTTAGACTTGATAAACATTGAGTGAATCACATTGAGCGTTCAATATAATGGTAAAAACTAAAGTAAACAGTAAAATGATGAATAAAATAATAGTCTTAAACATGGATAAACAACGCATTTTATTATTACAATAGCAGAGAAGTTGATGACGATAAATAAACAAAAAAAAGTAAGCAAAATACAGAAAAGGACGCCAAACAAAGTAAAGGTAGCAACAGTGCAGGATGCACCTTTCAAAAAAATCAGTTTTCATGTAGAGTGGCCTACAACAGAATAATATCATGATTGAATAAACTCTGACGAGTAGCTGAAGGCATAATTTTAATTTAAGTGGAATACTCAACAACAGCTCACAACTAAAATGTTTGAATGCACAGCGTTGTTAATGCACAGCGTGCAGTGTCAGCCATTCAATTTTTATGATGTGAATAAAGTTGAAAGACAAAAGATGCAAGTTTAATTTATAAACGAAAATTTTAATAATACAAATTACTTGAATGACCTTGCCAAATTTTCTTTTCTTTTTATATATTTGCATCCTTTTTTGAGATTTGAAATAAAAGCATGTTATGCAGAATCATCTCAACATATTCCGACTTGTAAAATTAAGAGTTTTGTGAAACTTTGCCTTGGTCCAAGTTCGTTGTTTACACATTAAGTATAATAGAAATAAACTTAAATTGAACAACTCGTCTATAAGTATAAATCGTGAATAAAATAGAGTTAATGTTAAATGTAAGTAGAAATAATCATGTTTTTTTAAAACTGTGTCAGTATCAATTAATTAATGGCTTGAATCATGGCATACTTTTTAGTTGTTTTCTTAATTAAGTTTTTTAAACTAAAATATAATCATGCCTACTTCCACACTCTGTCCCTGAAATATACTTATACTTTCCAAGGTACACGTAAGGTACCACCTGCTTAGGTACACATTTTATATAAAATCATTTCTTTATTCATTCGTACCTATAATGCACCTTTTTATAATTTTGCCATAGTGGTGCTATCAATTCACTCTTGTTAGTCGAAATCATCATCAATTTCAATCTTTTACTTATGTGTAACAAGGACTTCATTCTATGAACCCTAGTTTACAATCAAATAAATGTGTGCTACAAATACAATAGTTTAAAACGAGAATGCCATGAATTTGGAAAACTATCGGCGAACATTGTCATCAGACTGCGGGCTCTGCAGATGCAGAAGTGGTGCTGGTAGTGATGGTAATAGGAGCGGTAGTTGGTGCAGCAGCGGGTGTTTGTAGTTTCATACCCTGTAGTTCGTCAGAAAGAGAAACTTTTTTGTGCATTTCTATTTTGATTGCAAATGTTGTTGCTTGAAAAAATAAAGCCTCAAACCGAAACATAATAAAAAAAACAAAGCAAAATAGTAGAACGAACGCAAAAAGGAAAACGTGTAGTTGCCATAAAAAGAAGTAGCGGAGCCACAGCGGTGCATCAGCATTTTATCGCTTGTGAAAAAAGTGCACAAAATTATTGATATTCCGTAAGAACGGTGTTATTTATAAGTACTTCAACTGATTTGCAACGTTGTGGTTTTTTACTGGACACTCCAGACGCTCAACGAATAAAATATAAAGGTTACCTTTTGTGTACAGGAAAAAAACAAAACTTTTAACATAAATTCAACACAAAGATATTATCCGTTTTGAAGCTGAGTACAATTTTAAGTGGCATTACAAAAGTTTGGGTTTGCAGTTCAACAATTTTACCACCAGTTTACAATTCAAAGCCATGCAATAATAATACATAAGTATACAAAACAGTCAAGAAGTACAACAAAATATTGACAGGGCAATCACGGTTTTGCATACAAAAAGGATTACTGATTTTAAAAATATGGTATACAGATTTTTTTAGGATGAAGACAATACTGCTGTTTTGGAAGAACAGCAACGGAATGATGGGATGAAACCGCAATGTGATTATGCTTTTATGTGAAAAAAAAGTCGGTGGTTTGATCCATTAGATTGGTATTCCTTTTAAATAAGATACTGCTAAATGACTAGTAGGTAGAGAGAGGTTACTATCAAAAGATAAGCATAAATATAGATGATTGAGTTTTGCTTGTTTCCGAAGCAGTAATCAAAAAAGTACTTTATAATTATTAGTAATACTATAACTATAAATACAAGTTATGCAAATCCAAATTACGCCATCACTATATAGTTTTACTGTTATGTATGAGTTAGTTTAGAGGTATAAGTACTTATTTGCGTTTTTAGTATAGTGTTGCAAGGTACAAGATTAACGACACGGCAGACTGATCGTTAAAGTGATCGAGTGAGTAAAGACCGGTGGGTGGAAATGCAAAAAATGCAGTTGGCAGAGCCTCGTGTCGCTGAGAACTGAGAAAGTTAGTATTGTATGTTGTATAATAAAAGCGGAAAAAATTTGTGAGTATTTGCAACCAGCGTATATCAACAAAAGCAGCATGATACTAGGATATTTAAACTTACAGTAGTTTTTTCAAGACATCTAAGCAAATGATGATGTTGTAACTCAAATATGTCCTCCTCACGTCCATCATCAATTTCAAGTCCTGACTCCTGGGCTGCTAGTCTAGCTTCCACGGCTTTCTTCTTACTGACGAATGCGGCACCTGATGATGCTTTCGCGATTCTTATTCTCGCCAACCGTGCTTTCTGCAAATTCATTTTAAAAATCAAGTTGTATTGGTGACAAACATTTGAATTCAATTAGTAAACTTGTACAGTTGAGAAGAATTGAAATCAGGTGAGCCTCAAAAACATATTTTCATAATACTGCATCAATAAATGTAAATATTACATTGTTCATGGGCAAATCGAAGACTTTTGCAGGATAGATAGATAAAAAATCGACCCGCAAATACAAAAACTTTTAGTTTGACATATTAACAAACCACTTTTACAGGATCAGTGGAAAAGTTATAACCAAATGTCACATCAATAAAAAAAGAACATTAAATGCGAGCAAGTTGTGGGAAAGAAAATTCAGCTAAAGATGGAATTATACTGAGATGGCGCTTTAAAAATTTAGGTCGTTTCAGAAACCTCAAAATAATTTAACCATGGTGTCAAATTTCAAGTTGTGCTTGTAATATTTATAATTCATTCTCATTGAAAAAACAAGGGAAAACCGATTTTTCAATTATTGAACAAGGTGTTTCGATCATCAGTAAAAAGGTTTTTAGGGTATCACAACAGTTGTGAGACACCAAATTCAGAAAGGACGGACAGATACTACAAGAAAAGTTTATCATTTTATTGCAAGCTATGTAATAAAGCTTCGAAACCTCCAATATTGGACAGAAAAGAAAAGTTTTTTGACACTTAATATGGTTCGGTACTCCAAAACTAGAGATAGCGTTGTAACATGACTTTGTATCATGCTGTATTGTACATTTTTTCTACATACCATAATATCCAAAGAAATTTAATCGCTCCTATCCAGACTTTTTTTTTAGGAAACTCTATCTATATACCTTATGTCCATACGATTAGAGGAGTACGAAAGAAAGGAAGTTTTTGCAATATACATTTACTTTCCCCAAGGACTAAATTACTTTCTAATTGCATGAAAAATGATCAGGTAAAATGGCGCTGAATGGATTGTTTATTGTACATGAAAACTGATCGTGGTAAAAGCAGCTAAAAGATTGTCTTACCTTTTGTGCTTTCCTCTTATCAGCACGTTGATTTTGATGATATATTCGACTGAAATTGGAGACTATGACAGGGACTGGAAGGGCGATGACAAGCACACCGCTCAGGGAGCAAACTCCTCCAACTACTTTGCCAGCTATGGTTTTTGGAACCATGTCACCGTAGCTGCGAAATGTGAAAAAAAAACGGAGATGAAAATTAATAAACACCCATTAATCAGGCTCGCTTGTGAACGTCATACAAAGGATTACGGTCTACTTCCCATTATAACCTTCAACGCTCATGTAAATGTATGCATAAGGAGTGAGTGTGAGACAGAAAGTGAATGAGTTCAGTATATCCTCTAATATCCATGTGTGTGGTACAATCCAGTCTGATTAGACACGATTGGTTTACTTTTTCCAGTCATGCACACTCAACATTGGTACTAAGCATTACATTTCTCTCCCTATTACAAAATTAATTTGTGTTATTCAAATTCAAAGTGAAAGCTGTTGTACTAATGAAACATGGCTTTGTCTACATTGAACATGCATCCCATCTCTCTTCACTCACCAAATTGTGTTCACTCACAGATGTATCAAACACGGCAAAGAATGATACTCAAAAATTGGAAAGAAAAGGAGGAAAATGTGTTCACTCTGTGAGCATAACTTTACAACCGCATTTCATACGTGCTCGAAATGCTCACAACATTGGCAACTGTCACTTGACTGAATTGGTGAAATGAAGTTTGTATATGTGGGTTAGAAATTTTGCTAGAACAATTCCTTATATTCCATACTCAAAAATATTATACTGCAGGAAAGTCTACGCTTATTTTATTTTTCCTTCGTTATGAAATTTGCCATTCTGAAAGCTGTCAAATTAGTAGTACAAAACCAGCTATTAGGAATCCGTTGAAAAGTGCAGAACTATATGATTTTGTCTATCTATATGCTTCTCTTTTTTTTTTAAAAAAAAGAGTAGGAAAGCCGAGAGGATTTAGTTGCAATAAATGTATTTTGGGGTAGAAGGAGAATATAATACTGGTTATTGGTGGACTTCCTATCAGGATAAATTTGTTAACGGACGTTGAAAAGTAGACACGCACAACTCCATAAACCTGCCCATTGGAGGGCACATTAAGCAAGGTAATTCATTAACCTCAATGCCACTACTAGTGAAAGTTGTTGGTTGAGGCTGGCTGCCTGGACAGTTACGTATGTATGTTATTTGTACTTAGTCTCTCGCGTGCTCTTTTTCCCCCCCAGCTTATTTTGGCTATATTCCTGACTGGCACTGGATCTTACTTGACTATAGTTTGAGATGGTGATGTGATGATCATTCACGAAACCTTTCCTGACTCCACCACTACTTTTTGACTAACTTGTATAGCACACACCACTATGTGCTTAATGCACAACCCACATCCTTAAAAATTTCACATTATATGCACACGTATGGAAGAAAAATACGCATTTATGCCTCTCAGGCATCCAAATAATATAACACGAAAAAAGAGGAATGTACATACGAACGTACACAATAACTGTGCCATCTGAGTTTCCTTCTTCTTGGACATTTCCTCCATCCGTGCGTGGTACTCAATACATGAGATGAGTTTACTTGTACATTTATACTTATTTCACTTTCTCCACATACCATTGATTACGCCATTATATACTTACTACTATGCTACAACTACCATGATACTTGCCACTAAATAAATGTACGTAAATAAAAGCGGAAATGTAAAAAAAAATCCTATACATGGTAAGATGCCAAAGTAAGCAATGATGAGGCAGAAAGTTGGCTCAACTCCACACTACTCCTGACACATACACACTCACATGTATGTACACGGTCAGACTCTACTTTCATTTGTTTTCTAACTTCCATCTTTCCTTTCCCTTCCCCATCTTTACTTTTCACATGACATTACATTACTATATCTAAATGCAAGTAGTACCTAGTCACGGCCGTTTACCCTTCCTTATTTGCCCCATAAAGTGCGACAATATTATCAGAAAGCAATGGATTGCATTTAGTTTTTAAAAAAATTCTCTCTCGGCGATCCGATTCCATTACTGAACTGCTAATACTACTAGGTCTCATCAGATGATGTGAAAATCTCAAGAGGCGACGAAGAAAAACCTGTTACGTCATTGGTGCTACTACCTAGTAAAGTTTAAATCAGGATGGAAACTAAAAGACAAAGTAAAAACAAAATGATGCTAAAAAGCGCTTGGTTTTTCTCAACTCTAAGGCAATGCGTTCATTAGGGTTCTTTGGTTTCAAGGAAACCATATGTTAACAAAAAAATATCCGTCGTAAACTGCGTCCTTTCTTTTACCGTATCTAGAATACTGCTGAGATTTCAAATGTAAAGCTGATCGTCGTAGACTCCTGAAGGAGCCATACAATAGCTAATCGATGTCCAAAGAGATAAAAATTGAAATTGCTTCGCTGGTAATCGGTGAAATGAAAATTTACGATGTTTTTATGCACAATGTTTTGTAACTAGACTAGCTGGACCATTTTTTATATTTGCGTGCGCTTAACTGTAATACGAAAGAGTGAAGGAAGATTTACATCTCTTAAACAAGTGCGTAATACGCCACTGGTGACGATTCAAACAATATATTTGTTGCGGTATACACATGTTTTGCTTTTAGAGAAAAAGTATAATCAAGTAAATTACCCCCGAAAGTTTACTTTTCTTACAGCAGATCCCCCATTTCAAACATTTTACCGCTGGCAGCACAGCATAAAAACGTGAGAGCAAAGGGAAAACGGGCATATTTGCATGCCAAGAAATTGAGTAAAACACACTTAGCGCCGACGAAAACGTACACAATTATTGACAAAGATTTATGTGCATCGGTTGAGTTACGGTAGGTTCCAATGGACTAAAATGCGTTTACATAGCCGTGCCATACAAACCTAGCTTCATGAAGACAGCTAAGAGCGCACGAAATGTGTTCAAACACAAATCCTCTTCGTTTTTATTGCAATAAAGAGAAAGCTTTCTCCCGTCCTTTCACCCTTCGGACTTTCTCTTCCACGAAAGCGACTTTTTAAGTGTGTGATACCAATAAAAAAAATCGTAGTACTTTTTTTTTAAAAGAAGGATGATTTTATTCCAAATGTTGTTCTTATTGTTAGCCCTCTTTCTTGAAACTGTAAAAGTTGGCTCCGGGCATTGATAGTTCTAAGGCGTTTCGACAGGGTGCTAAATTACACACAAAAGTTCCAAAGATAACAAACATTGTGTTTGATTTTGATTGCCAGTCGACGATACACGATTTGGCATCCTGTTTGGCACCCCCTTACGATCATCATCCTTCAGAACAATAAAGTCAATTCAATTTGATATTAACAAATTATTCGTTTAGATGGCATGTAATATAATCGTAATGGGAATGCATTGCAGCTTCATCTGACAATGAGAGTAGAACCTTTTTTGGCTTTGGCAAATAACATATTTCATACAAGGTGAATACCCCCAATCGGTCAGAGGTCTTGGCTAACAAGAAGTGGCACGTAAAATATGTACCAAGTGCCATTCCAGGGTGATGATAATACTTGCTTGCTGTTACTATGGAATTGATAATACAAAGGAGGAAAGACCGTCAGAGAGCATGTGGTTGATGGCCTCTTTTTCCGATTCGTGGCTCACCAACTGTGTGGTCCATTCTCAGTGGGAGGTCTGTAAGGTCTTTCAGAGAAATGGAGAAAACTCACTCAGATGCTGCAGGATCATACAACGGGGGAATATCACCACATTATCATTATTATTATTGGTGGTAGTAGCATTGATATGTGAATGGTAAACGAGGCAGAGCTACATTTTGATGCGGCTTTGAACAACTAAAAATTTCATTCGTGCAACCCTCCATCCACTCTCTCTTTTCAAATGAAGAGAGGGGAGAGTGCAGTGACACAGAGCAAGGTTTAGAAGACCAGCGAGATTAAAATTTATTTCAAATGCACATTCATTGAGATGGGAAGAAAATGAAAACAAATTTTATATGCAACACATACGGAAGCATGCAGTTAAAAAAGTCAAAATTGTTTGCTTTCTCCACAAATTGTGAACTCTGTTAAGGAATTTTATGGCATAATTGCTGTTGACTGCTTGAATCCGGTTCACTTTCTGATAATAAATAACAAGCAATACGTTACATTACATTTCTCTCGTATATTTATTTACTTTCTCCGCTGAAAAGAGGAGTGAAATCCCCCACAGATTTCATTGGAAGAGGACTCATAAATATTTGTCGTGTTCAGCAAGAGCAGCGTCAATTCTTATAGGAAGGAGGAATGGTAGGGAGAACCTTCAGGGTCAGATTTTTGATAAAATATATATATTGTTTCGGAAACTATAATAGAGATTGATAACTCTTGCTATATCATCCGTACACAAGGGATACAAGAGCTAAAGTACAGAACAAACATGATGTTGTCTTGTAGCTTTTACGATTTTCATACACTAATTTAACGTTGTACAAAAGAAAATCTCTTCCTCCATTCTACTTCTCTTTTCATGCACTAGCATAAAATCATGGAAAAGGAAAGAAGCAGTTGTATATACTTGAGTTAATTCCGATTTTTTCAGAAAAGATTGCATATAATCAGTAGTGGAAGAAAAAAACCCAGAGTCGTCAGTTGAGTTGACTGAAAAAGGGACAATGCATTAAGATCCCCATATATTCCCGTAAGAAACCGCTTCCTAAAAATATCATGAATTTCCTTGCTCACTAACCTAAAATCATCTGTATTTTTCTTTTCTCATGCTTCTGACAAATATTTTCTCCATCTATTACAACAATTTCGACATGGATAAACCCAAAGAAACTTTTGCTTTAGTGGTGGTTAAAGAGAGAAAGAAGGCTCTAAAAGCATCAAAAACATGTCGGCAATCATCGCCTCTTTCCGAATCTTTGGAGTTTAACTTTGCGAAGCTGAGCATATAGGCAGATGCTTTTTATTCTTTTTTCCAGTGCACACATGGATCCTAACATGAACGTCACGTTACGGTGCATTTTTACTCGTTTATGTAAGTACACATAGTACAATATAAGTATAAAAGATACTAGGGGAGAAAAGTGTAATACAAGTGACTCGTCGTTACATATTTAAGATGCGAGAGTACAATCAAATGGCCTGAAGCTTCATCTAATTTTCAATCCTTCTGAGGCACTTCCTTATAACACATGGATTGATGTCGTCGTGTACAATCCCAATCCCAATCATGCATCATCATCATCATCATCATCCACTCCACAATGTATTTATAATGCTGCCATACCCATGTAACAAATCTTTGTCTGCTAATACGATTTTGTGGTTCGGAAAGTGCTCGCTATATAAATCGTGCGTTTGCCTAAACCTGGGAACTGAAAGACTATTGATGTTCCCAAAGATGGGAGTTTTTCACAATTCAAAATAATTAAAATAGGGGCGTTTATCTTTTCTAATTTCAAAAGCTTTAAAAACTTCACTGCAATTACAATTACTTTGGAATGTAGGGAAATGAAAGCATCTGCGAAATAAAAAATGTCATCAACAGTCATCAGTCAAAATGAAAGTAAATATTTGATATGACATTTTGTCTCATTGGAAGCGGCTACTATAGTAATGCTGCAAAAACGCATAATTTCCGAAGGCAAGATTAGAATTGATTTTAGTTTCTACCATAAGGCAATGATGATGATGCTATGAAGTACATAGCATTAGAGAAACCATGTTGTTCACAATGATTACACTCCCACCATAACATGCTTTACATTGAAGTAGACAATGTTGGCTTGGGCAATCATGCCGTAAATATCAAATCCTTCTATGGTTCCAGAAGCTCATTAGACTTTCAAATCAAATATTGATCACCACATTATTTTCCTCATTTTGTCAATATTGGAGAGGGATAACAAGATAGAGATATAGCATATGCTGCAATCTCGTCAGCTCACTCTTTTCCCCCAATCCTAGCAAGTCCCTCCGCAATCCACGCTTACATTTTCGAAGAATATGTATGCATAGATAGGGATCTACATTGATGCTTACGGCAAACTCTAAAGATAGAATGGGGGAAATTGTAGCATTCAAGATTAATCCACTCCTTCCGCTGATGGTTTTTGTGCATCGTAGATATGTCAAAGAATGGGGACCGCAGCTTTAACTACATTCATTGAAACAGAGGTTTGCCTAGAAGGAAAACTGGTTTGAAAATTCAATGAGAAAGCGTCACAAAATACCATTTCCCCAAACTTATTCAAATGATTAAAAGTGCAGCCACAAAAACCGTATTTGCAAATGAATTGTCGCAGAATCCAGCGACACTGTAAGATAATAACAAACAGGCTGCACGTTTTGCTGTGATAAATTCAATCGTTTCAGTCCAGTAGTATCTGGAATTCTGAAATCCATTCAACTTGCGAATCTATTTTTATCTGTTTTTAAAATATTCCAATACGGTTCACAACCAAAGCATTACGGACACAGATTGAATGGAGATTCCTTTTAAAAGCTATTGTTTCTGTTAAGCTGTCCCAAAATTTATTTAGATTTGTCCAGCTTAGTGTGAGTTGTTGGGTATTGAAATATAGGTGAAAGGGTAATTAATATGATACACAGTTTTTACAGCTTCTTATATACTTAACTTATGTTCCTATATTGTTGTAGTCGTGAACAATAAACACATATTACCAGCAATTGCATTGTAATTATTCATTCAAACGTGAACGTTCCACCTGTGCACTAAAGGCTACAATGTAGACCTAAAATTGAACTTATGATCATAGCCATTAAGCCCTGAGCAAATTTGAGCTTATGCAAGTTCCTGAAAATTTACGTACCCATACGGCACCCTCACTAATAGCTATCTATGAGGTATCATCACTCTTATAGACAGATGTGAATTTTCAAAAAAAAATGCATTTCTCATTCTGTTATTCCCACCCGTTGTATCCCTCCTATTCCATGTACCCCCTGAAATTGAATTCCACCTATTCAACTAAATCAAACAGCTATGTTATTTCTATTTCGGTTGATTATTCTAGGAAAATGTGCAATGTAAACCTTCTCATATGTTTCAAACTCATCTCCCCATCTACATTTCTGCTACATTTTGCCCAAAACATCCAGAAATGGATCACAGCCCTCTAGAATACATTTCTATTATTGCCTCAGATTTTCCCTGAATTCCATTCCAAAGGGAAAAAAGGTGACAACGGAAAAAGGCATCATACTGGAATTTGTAACGCATGATTGAGCCAGCTCGAGCTTAGTCATGGATAGATACATCCACACATGAGTTTATAGATATTATGGAATATATTCATTCAAGTAAATGGGAAACCATACAAAATACCACAGCAAAAAGGAAACCGTTTGATGGCCTAGAGCTAATATGCATTATAACTTTGCATTTTGTTGTTATGTTCTTTAGACATCCTATCCTATTCTTCCAGTAGCAATAGTATAATGAGCAAAACATTCAAAAACTAAAGTTAGACACAGTAAGCCACTTAGCGCAATCCACCAAGTTAGTTTAGATAAACTCAAAGAAACTGCCACAAACCACAGGATCCTAGATTACTCAGTTTTCCTTTTCTTGACTTCTACATTACCATGGCAAGAAAAAAATACAAAATGCTCTTGTGATCCCACCGTCAGCTTCTTTACTTGCTGCCACTACCAGCATTCATAATGTTTTTTTTTACTTTCTCCTTTAATGCACACTACAAAACTTCTTGCATTAAATGCGACTGGGACTGTGTAAGTTTTGTCGTTTGTTTCCTTCCAGTTTGTTATTTTCTTATTTTTCAGACGTCTCTGGTGAAGGACGTCATACGTAAGGATTCCGTAGATAATCTTTCTTTACAGTATGCCTCTGTCCCTGATGGTATTGATGACATTTTATTGCCAGCTATATAAAATGGGATCGAAGTCCTTAATGAATTTATGCTGTGGCTTGCTCATTAAAGAAACATTTAAAAGGAAACCACGATGACGACTATGCACTATATGCACTTTTGTATTAGAGTTTGCTGCTGAGAAACATCATACATGACATTGTTACTGATCTATTTTGTTTCTAAAAGAAACGTCATCATTTAATTAAATTGCAACGCTATTTCTTTTAAATATTCTCTTTTGTTTTTAAAAAACTTCAAGTATTGTCAGAAATCGGATGACGTTCCTACTAGCTGCTCTCTTTATGATAGTCAAGTTTTCATTAGCATGAGAACAATGTTGAGTTCTCAAAAATGATGTCCCATATGTCCCAAGGTGAGTTCATAGAAGAGATGTATGACTCCATGTACTGGCTCCTTATCGTTATCACTAATCCCGTGAAACAAGATAGTATGTGGTTTATGTTTCCCCGAAGTAATCATTGGGATCCTTACCTTTCCCGAAGGAATCATGTTTCACGATGCTTATTTGCCTCCTTTTTTAAATTGGTTCACTGCCTGAGCCACACAAGAACAAAGTAGGGATGCCAATTTATTTAAAATGAAAACAGTGTATTTTTAGCAACAAACGATGGAGAAGCTAAAAGCATAATAAAAAAGGGATGCATAAAAAGTTGAAACCCGAAATGGTGATGCAGCTTGCGCATTTTCTTTTTATATATTCTTATACCATTTTATACTTTAGTTTTTGTTAAGTAGTGACGAAGAAATATTTGAGAGGCTATTATCTTTAATTATGCATATGTGCTCCTAGAAGTTGTTCATCGAAAACAATTGTTTCGTGGTTGAATGAACAAACATAAGGTTTTCTCCCTTATTCTAGGGAAAACTGTTTATACTTACTACCTACGTATACACAAGTTCTAGTGCCTCTTTCTTGTTTAATTTTTACTTGACTATACTTTTCCGTCCTCTGACTCCATCAAAATTCGTGGTTGCATCCGCAATCCAACCAAATGAAAATTTTCTCCGGCATCACCACCATATTACAGAAATAGAAGCAGAAATGCCAAGTCAAGTAACAGAATGTATCCATATAGAAGAACACATCTCTTCTCAGTTCTCTCAAGATATTTTTTGTTTTGTTTTGGAGAGTATTGTCTTGCTCTAGATTGCTTCCCTCCATGCTGTGCTCCTTACACCCGAGCCCGTCCGCTTAATATTTTCACAAGAATTTATTTACGTTTGCGAAATTGCTTTTCTTTAGGATATTTTAGGGTAAGCATTTAAATGCAAGCATATTTTCATTTTTTTACAATGGATTAAATTTGCTTAATATTTTTTTTCTGTTTGCTTCAAAAAATTGTGTTATTTTAACCTCCTCCGCGCTCCTCCAGATGAAATGAAACAACAACATTATTCATGTCAACCAGCTCCAAACAGATGGGGAAAATGCTTATGTTCACAGTTCATTCAGGAATGTAGTAGTAATATATGGTAAAGCAAGAGCTCTCTCATTCCATCTGATGCAAAGATATTACTTATGAACTGCGAGAAAAGTTGAGATTGACAACTTCTCTTTACGACTCTAAACTTCAAATTCTTAAGCGCACCAACTATAAAACGTATTGCATCTGTCTCTTATAGGATAGAAATGAAGTGGTATGCATACCCTCCATATATTTATGCCCATCGTCGTATTTCTAGTCTAATGTTATTACTACTACCTACTTTCTCTCTTCGTATTATGCCCATATACCTACGACCTGCGGCTGGAAATGGTAACAGCAAATCTCATTGCCTGCTTCAATAATTCTCATGAATTCCATAGTCTCCATCTTCATTCTATTGGCAGTTTTATATGTTGTGTGAAATTGCCTACAAAAAGATGTACTTTTCACGGAATTTACATATTATTGCCATTCACGAGTTGCTCCTTCCCTTTTTTTGACTTCACTTTTACATGTACCCTTTTTCCATACTACTCAGCAGTCATATAAATGTATAAGCCGGCACAAAAAAAAATTTGTCTACAAGAAACGTTGTGTTGTATATATAGTAGCTTGCTATTTTCCAACTTGGGATGCATGCACTGCATGCATTCTTCTGTCTGTACTTCGTATTCATTCGTAGTTCGTATGTTCCAAACGGCAGTAAAGAAACTACCAATTCTATTCTTCCACAATGGATGATTGAGTCATTTCCCTCGCTAACGGGATTCATACCAAGTGGAAAATGTATACATGTTGAATTGAAGATGTAACTGTAAAGAATGAAGTGGAGTTTTGTAGCAGAGTCCATAAGTTATCTGCTTTTGGTGAATTCATGCACGCATTCTATAATTCGCCAATAGTCATTCCACAAAAGGAAACTCTATAATGTAGAATGCTAAATTTTTTTTCTAAAAAAAAGCTAAAACTTTGTTTGCGTGCTTGCACTATTGTAAGGATGGAGTGTATGAACAAAATACACTTTGCTGAATAAATGTTTAATACCAGAAATCGGGTCTGAATAAAAATCCAGTTTAAGGATGGCAGACACACATATTTTGAGCATTTTATACTTCAGAGCCTGAAAATTTATTTTATATACATTGTTTTGAATATTTCTACGAACGTCGAATAGGTTATAATATTGTTAGTAGATGTGAGAACATAAATCATGTTATTTTTACCTATAGCTTTACATTTTAACGCCATTTTCTCTACTTCATTTCTTTGGATTACCAAATTTACTCACAATGCAATGTTTCCTTGTGTGAAGGAGTAGCTCTTATTTTATATTGATAGTTCTTTAGGAAATATAATTTCAATATGTTACCAATCGAAACAAGATGTATGACAGCATTACACTAAATGATGCATTGCACCGAATTTACACATAAAATTTGAAAGTTTTTTTATATTATCCACGAACCGTCGTTAATGCATAATATAAGTCATTTTTATCCCTTTCCGCAGCTGTGAGTTTCATCGCGTCAGGGTTACCAAACTACTTGCACCGAAAGCAATAAAGTCAACTGAATCAAGAACTTTTTAAGCTTGTGAAAGTTAAAATGCAATAAAGTTTTTCACCCTGCGAAAATGCAACGTTGCACGGAGCAGTTATGGTGCAACCCAAAAATTACTTAAATTTGCAATATATCTTACGTGTAAGTAGTTTTTGGCTTGGCTTTATACTTATTTTTCCATTTGTCATGAAAGTTATTGTGTAATTAAAAATGTGTCTTTAACCCCAGTCAACTGAGTCTTTCTAAAGATTATTGCCAAAAATGTCCTTTAGTTCTTTCCACCAAGTACTTAAATCTTTAGCCCATGCACTCCAAAAGGTACATTACATGTTTAAACGCCTTAAACGTGTATTGCTTTCTTCCGCATTCTTGTTCATTTCTTAAATCATTTATGACAAAACTCTTCACAAGATACTCAAAACATTGAAAATCCACACATGCCAAAATACTGGAGGCATTTTTTTTTGCTGTGACAAAAAATGAAAGTAATGTGGCCGAGCATGGTATTAGTGTGAGCATATGAAGTAGAAAACATAAATCTCCCATCTTCAAAAGAAGGGAGGGAAAGAGAAAGATTGAAAATAAAAGGGAAGAGGGAAAAGTGCACGTTTAGTCAAGGGGAACACTAAAAGAAGAAGGATGGAGACGTGGACGAACTGTTTCTGAGCTTTCATGGTTTCCTGGTTTTTCACGCTTGAAGAGCGGCATCAAGGTAAAACGTGGTGGGGCAGGCAAACCAGGCATTGCACAAGAACAAGACTGAAAATATATAAGTCATGTGAAGAGTGAGAAGCAATAACTGGCTTGCCATAGTTGACTTCACTGCCATTACTATAGTGCTAACTCAACGGTTAATGTATAATAGCACAAAATTTTATTTGAGCACTGTGATGATGACAAGAGCCCGTATTCCTCGTTTTGATCTTCCTCATGCTGTATCATGAGCATTGCAATATCAAAAAACCAAAGCAGAGCTCTACGCACAGTTAGTGATATCACAGCATGCTGCTGCTGGATGGAAATTTTGGGGAAATGGATTTAAAACTGGAAAGATAAGTAGAAAAGGGAGTGGAAAACTTTCACAAAGGGAGAGAGAAAAATATCCGTTGTATCGTGACGTGTGGATGCGAAAAAAGAAAAGAACAGCAAAAAAACTAGATGTTTTCAATTCGTTGCCTTGCTTCACAGCAGGATTGAGCAGTGAGTGAAGAGACGGATATTTAGGCCGAGCAGCACAGAAAAGCTTCAGAGAAGAGTAAGATTTTTTCACTTGCAATCAAACAAACTGCTTCTCCTTAGCTATCCTTCTATTTGTTCTTATGATATGAGCGCTTACGACTCTGGTCTGGCCTACGATATGATCATAGTATGTTGAAGGATATATCGGGAGTGATTCTCTTAAGCCATAATAAAATGGTATACAGCAAATATACTTATTTATGCATGTTGTGATCCTAACAACCTTTCACTTATATTTAGCTGCGAGTTTCGTACATTAATTTAATTTTCACTCAAATATGCAAACCGTAAATGAGAAGCACTGCACTACTGCAACTTTCTCACTCTTTCTAAAAGTGCATTAGTAGACCTGCTGTGATTTCTCTAGAACGTACATTAAATTAAGTGTTCAATTTAAAAAACACAATTTGTTGGTCTGTTCCATTCGGAATTTTTGCACAAAATTCATGAATCTAAAGTGCTCTTGGAGTGTACGCACTTAGCAAAAAATTAAACTCTGGCATTCGTAAAAATGCGAAAACAATGCTGTATAGTATTTATAAACAAGAATATGTAAGGATCTGTTACTACCACACTGATAGCTTGCGGCAATGTTTCTATAGATATGCATTTGTCTAGCATGCTTCCCTGCTCCTTCTCTCTCTCTCTCTCTCTCTTTTTTTTTCTCTTGCTTCCTTTTCCCACTTTTCTTCATGCAGAAAGAATAACCATTTTGTTTTATAATGAAAAAAAACAGTAGTAATGTAGTAACCGACTACTTTCCTCTCAATTTCAATCTGTATGGATGAACAAACTGCCTTTGGCAGTGTGTGGTTTGGTTTTCACATCTTTGGATTTCATGTGGAAGAGGGTGATGAGGAGAATAGAGTTGGATTGGAAAGATTTTTTTTTGTGTATTGTACATTGTAAGAGGAACTGGTCGCCAAAATCAAAACTTCCTTTCACTTTGATCAAAATTGTCACATAGGGATATCCTTGACTAAAAATGTTATATACCTAAGTATTCGACTTTGGTTTTTTTTTTACAAAACAAGGGAGGCAGCCTTCTCTGGAAGCAATGTGCTAAAGTAAAAGATCTAAAGTATTATCCTGAGCCATATATACCTGTGTAATATGTGCTGACGGCGCATTTTGTATGTGAACGCGAATGTATTATTGTGTGAATATTATGTAATGCTATGGTATATTGATTGTGGTTACCTTGCTAGTATCTGTGTACTCCTTTTTCTCCATTTCTCCATATCGAAGTTTCGTTTTCGCTGTCTATATAGGCTAGTGGCAAGATTTCTCGCTTTTTTAGCTCCTTTTTTCTCTCTCTTTCTACATTACATATAAAGTCTATGCTCATAATAATACACGTGCCTATTGTCTTTATGAATGTGAATACATGTACATTGTTTCATTGATCGTTTTTCTATTTTTAGTTCTCCATGTACACATACATCTGCGTACAGTTTGTTTTGTGTGCACACACCATAAATTCTTGTTGCTATCCGGAGTATATATTCTAAATCTATTTTTTTCTGCCAAGGTAGCTTCCTTCCTTTTGCAATGGACGTTTACCTTCTGCTGCTAAAACATGCGGAGCATATAGTAAGGTGAGCAAAAAGAGAGAGCACACCCCAGTTCCTGATCCAAGATGATTATATCGAAATGCATCAAAGCGACGTATCCTGTCTTAATACTATGATATTTTGGATGTAACCATCCACATCATGATCCTAAGTAAATTTGACGCCTTTTAGACTCCTAATGGTATAACATATGATTTAAATGCAAGTTTCTGTGACCGAGAAAAGAACATTTATACTTTTTTGTGCTTTGGAAAGCATTTTAGCTGCATGCTTCTCGATCGATTTCTTGAAAAATCTTTCTCGTGTGGCCAGCTATGAGAAGAGTCTTTAGTGATCTTTATGTTCCGGTACTTTTCGAAAAAATGGAGATGATGCGTGCAAACTAGCAATTATGGTTAGGAAAGGTCAGTTATAACTAAAATTTAGGACTCTTTTTCTCAACTTCTATTTTAAGTGTGGCAAGAAGAATGGAGTCACATTTTGCGAATCAGGACATACGGTCTAAGTTAAAAAAGGTCCAAAGGAAAAAATTTCGACAGTTTCTTGGTCGATAAAAAATAAGATCGAATACGAATAGTCCAGAAAAAAAAATACGAATTATGAACATCTTGTATGTTCAAAGCTAAATTCAGACAATGGTGACCACCAATGAACCAGTACTCATGCATTTTAATTAAATTGCACAAATTTTTTAACGCAAACGGAAAAGATCCCTGCTTTTTAAAATTGCACTCCATCTACAGATTATCTCTCTGCATTAAAACACTTGAAAAATCATTCCTACCAAATAAACTGTCGACCTTTGTATTTGTCGACTAAAAAACTGGCGATCTTATTTATTATCCATCAGAAAAACTGTCGACCTGTTTTCCTGGAGATCTTTTTGACTGAAACCTTTTTTGAGAATCTTATTTCAGCGACCCACATTGTGATGACTTTTATTTTTTCATAAATTTATGACATAATGCTATTGCATGGTGGATGAAATAGTGTTGAATTTTAATCATAAAACATTTCACGGACATGCTTAGACACATATTCAAGAGATTGAACATTTTTGTACATAACGTTTGCGAAATACCGTCTTCAGTGTTTTCATTTGTCTATGGACTTCAGCATGTGGAAAACAAGTCTACTTTCTCCATGCAAAATTTCGTTTGCTTTAACTTTCTCTTGGAAAAAGAAACAGGAACACGGGCAAATATTTGAGTGAGTGAATGAATGAATGAAGGTGGCTCAAAAACAGTCACAGTGTGATATACACTGAGAAAAGTTGGCAAGGGCTGTTACAACCAAGGGAAATACGTACACAAAAAAGGAAACTCATCTGGCACTAGGAAATTACTTGAGTCCGCCGTCGTATTGTTTTGGCTGTGTGGGGATTGTGTGGCTGGAACTAAAAATGAGAGAGCTGTTTTCGTTGTAGAAGTGCACACAAATTCATAGAACAAGTAATGGCACGTACGTACGTATTAAATACATGTACCAAACTATGTACTTATGCAACATAGCGTAACAAAGGATAAAAACTCAACTCCCTTTTGCAGTCTCTGAGAATAATACGACGCTCGTTCACCAAAACGTTATACAGCCATATTACGAGTTTCACCTCAATCAACGTTAACAACCATGTCACCGTACTTTTTGGCAAAAGACTTGGCCAATGCATATACACTTTATATTATTAAGTAGTAGAAACAAGAAAAAAAAAGAAAAACAACAAATAGGAATATGTCTCTATCACAACATTTTGTGTTCACAGTGGGAGTCATGGATGAATTAAAAAACTACAGCAGTTTGAGTCCCACTAGTAGAGAAACAGAGAGTAGTTTTATCACTACAGAAAAAAAGTATAATAAAAACTCTACTACATACAATACAACACAACATAACGCTCCACTTTTCTAACTTGTGGTAATTATAAATGGTATTGTTAGAGCAATGAGCTAAATGATTTCGAATGTAAGGAGCGATTACTTTTTAAACATTAGCACAAAGTAGGATCATGCTGCTGCTTGTTGGGTGACTCCAATTAAAATTCCAAATGGCCCTAATCACTTGCAGCATTGTGAATATAAAGACTCCGCCTAATAAATAGTTTCGATTTTTATCCGCATTCTGATTCCAAGCTTTTTAGTCAACAAACATGACGCCACCTGTATATATGTATGTATAGCTCTATTGTGCAGAGAATGTTTTTTGTGGGAGTTTGCCAAACTCAATTTTTTTGAAACGATTTACTATTCCTGTTGGGAGATCTAATGAAAAGGTGTGAAGAAAGAAAAGTGCATGTGCCAAATAATTTATTCTGTTTCACCTTGGATTACGCAGACATTTTTTATTGTTAGCGACACGAGTCATTAGTTTTTTTTAATATTGTAGTTTCGTGACATAATACACATTTGGGAGTTTTCTTTTTTTGGTTTTCTTTCAGCGCTTAGAAGTGTGTATATATGTTGATACTTTGATCCAAAAGATATAGTCTTAGTTATACAGTTTCACCAACTCTTTCTTCTCTACTAAAACTTTAGGAGTCCCTACTCTACTGCCGGTGGCAATACCACTTACAAACAAGTTGTGAAGTATGAAAAATAGACACACATTTTGCTGTATTCCTATATACTTTTCCGCTCATCATACTCATCATCAATCACGTAAAGTAACTTGTCATCCATTTCTCTCTTTTTACCACTCCTGTCTATATAATTCCCACTGTATTGCTTTTTATATGAGGAATGTAACGCCGCAAGCTGAGCTGATCGTCTTTTAGCGTCTGGCAATGAGCTACATTGCAGCTGTCATCTGTGTTTTCAATAATCTTCTCGAGTATTTGTTGTCACATTATGCTAAGCACGTATGTAGGATCGTGTGTGTGAATTTCTGTAAAAGCAATCTTGTCATTTCTCTGATTTATGGTTACAAATATTCCATCAATATACATCATCCTGGTGATATGTACTATGGTGAAATGATATGATGTTTATTAAAATGACTACCTTTCGTCACGAAGTTTTTGTTTATCTATGAAATCGCTCTGTGGTAGATCCATCAAAATTCCAAAGACAGTCTACCACCATCGTGCCCTAGTTGTAGATACTCTTATGTTTCCCTGAACAACGCACGCACGCTAACGCCCAACGTGTGTGGTGATGGGATGATGACGGCTTCTCGGTATCTGATTGAAGCTAAAATCATTACACCTTTATAACCAAATCTTCACACTATGAAAAACTTGTGAAAATATAAGAGTTATTTAACCAACTAAACCTATACCATATCGAACGTAAAATACTAAGAAATTTATTTGGTTTTTATCATTATAATATCAAAAATGAAAACGATTAACATGATAATGTGTACATAAGGTTAGACGCCGCTATTGATTTTTATTTTAAATATATTAATTTATAAAATACGTAAATGCCAACCGCATTGTGTAATTGTAGAAGCCATGAAGGTTCAATAAAAATAAGATGCATTTAGTTTAGGCACATGCTGTATGCGTACAACATTTTAACAATGTTCGCATGCAATTTCCAGAGCGTGAGCGTGTCTTACACAAGCTACTCTCTTATATTAGCTGAATTCATCTCATTTGCATAAGATATTGCCTTGCAATTTTCGGTAAACAACCTAGGACATTGTAGAAAAAGGATGGTGGTATTGTATTCTTTATGTTCATGTAACATATGCTAAAAATGAAACCGCTGATCTATTGAGAGTACGTTTGGTTGGTAAGCTAAATTCAATGAATAGTCGATATCTACCTATGGATCCCCTAACATTTTCAAGATCGATAAACTCGTTTATAATCAAAAGGTACATATCACATGTCATATCGCATCAAATGAAAACAAATACATCCACTTATTGCCTCCTTTATGCTGTTTTACAATGAAAGTGGAGAAGAATATGAGTATTATCTTTAAGTGTGGAGAAATCTATTTATGAGTGAAACCTAATTGGTTAGGTTCACGGCATTACCATCTCAGTGACGCACTAACACATACGCTTCATGTGCATAAGTGTAAAACTATACTAAAAACACATAAGAAAGTGTACAAGTAATACGGCGGAAACTTACTTATATACCCACGTTTCTGTCAGTTGTGTACAAACGCCGTTTCCCAACCCGAGTCAAATTATATAACATTCCAAACCTGTCATCACTATCACATGCATGAAATTTTATGTTCATCACGAATCCTTTCCGTAAAAGGGAGAGGAATTTGGGGTCATAAGCGAAACAACAACAACAACGCGATGGAAAATCAATTCAACTAGTTTTGTAGAGGGAGCTGCACCGTTAGATTTCATATTAGAATTGGAACAGCACAGTGGTTAGCGTAGCTCTAATAATTTGTTACAAATAACGGTATTGTAGTTGTTAATAATAACACTGTATGTAACACATAAGTATTCAAACTTTCATCCATTCTATGGGAATTGTAATTTGAGGGATGTGGCAGCATTATGTCTGTCAACGCTGTCTGTGTTTAAAGGTGCAAAGTCAATTAGTACTTTTCTCGACACTCCTTTCCTTCCCCGATTTCATTTCCGCAAGCTAGGAAAACGAAACTTAGGTACGTAACATCCTTTCCAAAGTATAACATGCTCAAAAGTTCGGAACCGGAGGTGTTAACTCATTGAGTCACAATCTTTTGCAGAAGGAAATAACAGCGTAAGGTGGAAATGAAAGACGGAAATGAAGCATATTGAAATCTTAAAATTCAACGCGTTGGTATACGTGTATGTACCAAAAAAAGAATATTAGGCAACTAACAAAATGTATTTTTTAAAGGATTTTGTCACAGTGACGTAATAATTCAACTAAATCTTTTTCGCACAACAACGTCAATGTTTACTATCACTACGAATTTTCTACTGATAAACTTTTAGTAATGCTTCCGTTATGGGCGGATGCAAAAACACAGCTCTCTAAGTTTTCATTTATTCCCCATTCCCTACTTGAGTTTTGTAATAACTCACACATCAGTTTTAGACAAATACATACATAAATACATGCATAAATACATACGTATATATACTTACTCCAACAACAAAGCCAGCTCCCAAAAAACTGATTGGGATTACCATTAGTGACAAACAGAAAAACTGTGCATCTGGTAGGTGCATAAAAACATAAAAAATACCACATGCTGACAGGCTAGAAAAGCCTCGGAGTTGAAGAAGGGAAATTGTTTTCCTAAACGACGATGAAAAGTACACACACAAATATATATTAAGTTGGAATATGGTGCAGAGATTTAAAGTCCTTCAAAAGCATGCTTCAACTGGCTGGCAGCAAATAAATCCCATTTCTAGTACCAACACCAAGTTGGGCATCTCTCTCCACACGTTTCACCCGCTCTAGATGAGTGGTGCCGACGACTACTGCTGAGTAGTGTCAGGGCGTAAGTAATATAGTTCATGAGAGCTTCCACAGCCTGGCATAATAGCGTGGCATAATGTGCCAGAAGTGGAATTATATAGTTACATAATCCCTTCAATGATTGGAAAAGTTTGCTGTTATTATTCACTTTCTCTTTCCACCACCACCACCACTAAGATAAATGGTAAAATGCAGTTTTTCACATCTTTTCTTTAATGTTCTGTTCCAATATGTAGCCAAAAAAAATAATCAAGAGGGCTGCTCCAAGCATTTTTCATAAACCAATCCCACACCATTCCTTCAAGCTCTCATTCCATGTCCTTATATTTGTAAGTAATGATAAGTGTGTAAAAACCCTGAAGTACAATCATCTAATCGGATTAATCATTACTCTGTTTAAAGACTACTGAGTGGATGAAAGAAGCCGACTTTATAAGATGAACTACTTATTTTTGAAAAGTGTACGCAGGAAAAAAATTCGCATTTCGGACGTTTGTTTAATATATTCCATGTTTTTAAAAGATTCAATCATGTCAAAATAGTTGGCAGGTGTAAGAGCTAAAATTTGAATGAGGTTAAGATTAGATGATGCGTTTAATTCTGTTCTTATGAATTAAAAGTAGCTAAAAAATTGGGTAGCAATTAGCCAGAACTTTTAAAAAACATGAATATTTTTTAGAATGAAATTTCAGTTGTTCCAATGTAATAATTATTTAACAGTGAGTTCCTAATAATTTTATCGGTGCTTTTTATGCCCTCTTGAATAATACGTGAATAAAATCTACAAATTTCATCAATTTATAGATGTATGGTGGGTTGCTTCAAATTCTTCAATCCCAATCCGGCCTAAGCCTTCCTGTTCTTCTCACTTTGATTGCTTTCTATAGCTAAACTGTCTGGAACATCTTTGGGGATTTTCTTTATAACATGTATAATATTAGGTCTTATGACTGGAGCATAACCAAATAAACGTTTTTCTTTGATTTCTTAGAAAAAATGATGGGGAATGCTTGATAGCTTTCTTTCTAATTCTGGAAGATCAGTGAAGTGAAACTACAAGTGAGGAAACTGCGATTCCAACTTTACTTCCATCACGCTTCTTTATCCTGGTTTTTGGCCTGACATGGTTGAGAAAGAGAGGGAAAGAGTGAGAGATGGGGGGTTAGCATAGCATCATATTTTTTCAACTTTTCATTTTGGCGCATTGCCTTTGGATACTGATTGACTCATGTCAAAAATGAGTAAAGTCAGAGGGAGTAAGATAAAGCTCCAACGTTCTTCATTGTCTATGGAACTAAATGAAGTAACAAAGATGACATGTAAAAAGAACACAAAAATCACCGAAAGGAGTAGACAGCATGATTTCCTTGCGGGAATCATGCTGCCAGTTGCATTTCATTTTTATTTCCTTTGAGACTGTTATTCTGCAACTTCAAATATGCTATGCATACATTGGAAGAAATTACCTTCATGAAGTCAATTCCCTTTTGAGCCTCGATTATAATCTTTAAAAAAATTCCGCGTTTCTCTCATCTCTCTTTTCTCCAGATTTTTTTCTTTAGCAATCAATATGCCGTAGAATCATCTTTGTACAAAAATAGAATGAATGGACTCCCAGACAATCATGAACTTTGTTGATATTAGCATTAGCTTATTAAAATGTCAGCCGAAAATATTTGTCTTTGAGAAAAGTTTTTGCACAATATTGACACACCCACGCATTTTAAAACAGCGCACAATTAAGTACACAACAAATGCAATGAATTTTATATTGCTGGAAAATTTATGAAGGTAAAAAACTTTCTGCAATATCCTAAATTATCTGCTAACATAAGCCGAATTTGTACATCATTTTCAGGAACACAAAAAAGCTACCTTAGCTTGTACCTTGAGCCGTCTGGATTATATTGATTAAGTGAAGACACCATCGTCGAAAATCATTTATCATTGATCTTGGGGAATAGTTGAAAGGATTAGATTATTTGTCGAATTTAAGTGCTATTAAGCATAAGGCCGAGTTTCCATGCAAAGGATGTCCAAAGTGACTCATAACTGTCTGAATTTCTCCACTAATGCATTATTCTCCGATGAAATATGGCTTCTGAAGTATCTAACTTATGAGCTTACCAAAATCTCATGAGCTCTGTCTGTATTGCATCGTCGTAAGTAGTACAAAGTCGGCGTAGTAAACGGTATTCGTCGCGTTCAACGTGAGTTTTCCACCAGTCATAATGTTTATATGTACATACGGATGTGATGTAGGGAACTGTACCAAAAGAACTATTTTGTTTGGATCCACTGACTTAGCACACTCAAGTAGATACTTATGCACGTGACTGAGTGAGTGAGTGAGGAGCAGTAGAGTATTTCCAAATGGCATAAGCTCCGTCTAGTACATCATCCTATGGACTTAATAAACTTGGTAGATAAGTGAGATACGTAAACTATATGAAAAGTCATCTCTGCGGCACACTAAAATTTGATTGGACAAGAAAAGGTGAAGGCGAACTATAAATTGCTTCGTGTCAGCTTACGGAAATGCGTATGAAATCCGAGTACCTACCTACACACACACAAATATCCAAGTATACACTTCCTCTTCAAACCAAATGACGTATTTATGAGCTGGATAGTAGTGATATGTGTTTCCAAAGACTCCCGTTCTTGTATTGTATCTAGGTATTCTGTAATCATCAGTCAATACTCATTACTATTTCTGTTCTTCTACATTACCATGATTCTCTATCCTCGTTTGTATTAAACCCATCCAAATGAAATCAGTAGCCCTTTTCCATTCCTTTACCAGTAATGCATTTAGGTATAAATGGAATAATACGTGGTTGAAATTTCCCCGTCTTTAAAACTCATACTTTCTCCCTAAATAGCAATCCATTTTATATTTGAATCATTGGAAGCTATAGAGAACCAATGACGGAGGATTACACTCAGCCACAACCTCTTCTCATGATGCTTTCTGTTTCTGTAAAAGTTTGCAAAAATAAATCTAAACAAGAAGGAAGCAGCAAGCAATTGGGCTAATTAAAAAAATAATAATAGGAAAGGGAGAGTGGTAGCTCGCAAGGCGTAATACCTGTAAATAGTTGCCTATTTGGAGGGTCGGATGATGGTGCGTATTTTTTTTAGTAGAGGATGGGTACTTTTTTTTAGTAAAATCTTTTGAGTTACATAATACACATTATGCTACTGCTGTTGGTAACAAAGTTGTAGTAAAACAGTGAAGGGCAACACGATAAAAGGATGTTAGTGCTAGTTAGAAATGACTCAAATAATGGAATTCCTACTAGTTTTCTAGATGAGTGAGTTCAGTAACTGAAGAGGATTGGTTGGTGTAATGAGTTATTGCCTCCAAGCACTTATATTTTACGCATGTATGTATAGTCGCCTCCCAATACCTTTATGTATGTGGTGCATTCGGAGCACACCATCTAAGATCATAAGCGAAGAATCTACCTGGCTGCCTGATTCTTGGACACCATACTCCTACTGAAGTAGCTTTGTGGTTACATGGTGTTTCCATGCAAATTGCCACACTATGTAAAATTCCCACGTAACCACATTGCTACCTCAGTGGCACAATTTCACACAAATAATCAGCCTCTAAGAACATAAGCGAAGAATCTACATGGCTGGCTGATTCTTGGACACCATACTCCTACTGAAGTAGCTTTGTGGTTATATGCATGTGAAATTCCCACGTAACCACTGTGGTTACGTGCTGTTTCCATGCAAATTGCCACACTATGTAAAATTCCCACGTAACCACATTGCTACCTCAGTGGCACAATTTCACACTAATAATCAGCCTCTAAGAACATAAGCGAAGAATCTACATGGCTGGCTGATTCTTGGACACCATACTCCTACTGAAGTAGCTTTGTGGTTACATGCATGTGAAATTCCCACGTAACCACTGTGGTTACGTGCTGTTTCCATGCAAATTGCCACACTATGTAAAATTCCCATGTAACCGCACTGCTACCTCAGTGGCACAATTTCACACTAATAATCAGCTTCTAAGAACATAAGCGAAGAATCTACATGGCTGGCTGATTCTTGGACACCATACTCCTACTGAAGTAGCTTTGTGGTTACATGCATGTGAAATTCCCACGTAACCACTGTGGTTACGTGCTGTTTCCATGCAAATTGCCACACTATGTAAAATTCCCATGTAACCGCACTGCTAACTCAGTGGCACAATTCCACACGAATAATCAGCTTGGTTCAGATTAGACCACCACGACTTCTCCTGTTTTGACCCTCAAATTTTGCTATTTATCCGTTTCTTTTACATTTTTTTCAATACAAATTTTAATACACAATTGGATTAATAGTAGCTAATGGCGATGGGCTCCAGACTATAAGGTCATGTCACTTATGTAGATTGTCTTTTAAATCCATTGAGATGAGCGTAATAGTAAAACTAGGATCTGATTGGGATAGGGTTGAGTTTTACTTCTGGGTCGTTTAAAAAGCTGAAAATTCGTCAAGGGTTGACTAATAGCGTAGTGGGCCATATTTTTCATGCAATTTTAGGATGTGAAAGAAACACTCATCAAAGAATATCCTTCTGGCACTTCTTTTTATGGAAAATGACTACAAGAGAGAAAAAACGGCCAACAGACCAAATGACAGGGTATTCCTTCTGTTAAAAAGAAATGTAAATATTCATGCACTTAACATGATTGATACGAATTTAAACTAAATCGATTCACTGTTGTGCCATTGCCAGTTTGTAAGTACTATTTACATACTCAGGTTCACATAAATTAGGGAAAACTCAACCTTTTGGTTTGTTCTTTTGGCTTTAAGATGTTCAGGAGTTAATACAAACGTTTAAGAGCTGAGGTTAAATCTATCGTTAATTTCAACCGTAATTATCCCTATGGATTTATAAGACAATCTAAGTAAGTGACATGACCTTATAGTCTGGAGCCCATCACCATTAGCTACTATTAATCCAATTGTGTAATAAAATTTAGTGATCGTGCTTTTTTCAACTTTCACCTCTTTCTGCTTTCAGCAGTAAAAAGCCGTTTGCCTATTATTGCAGCATGCTATAATTGTTCATGCTATAATGCAGCATGCTATAATGCTGCAATTGTTCCTGCACTTAGTGCAGGAACGGGCCCCTTTCTAGTAAAGAAATAAGTTAAATGTACGGTGGTGAGGCTGGAAAATAAGCTCCCGTTTTTCATGGACTGCTTACCTGCGCAATAAAGTCAGCCATCAAATGTAAAGAAGGGATTGGATGCAGATGCTTTTTCAGTGGACTTAATCGACTGCCGTAAAGTTTCTCAATTGCCACTCATCCAAGGTAATGGATGTAGTTTTTCTCTGAGAACCATTCTTTTTACATTCATTCTCTCCCAGGAAAAAAGAAAAGGGCCACTCTAGAAATGGAGTTGCTTCATTTGTGCCTTTCTTTCCCTCCTTCCTACTTTCCCTTCTTGAACTTGTATGTCCACAGTTAATACACATAAATTTTTAAGGATATATTTCTCGTATTAATAGGATACGCTAATAAAAGTGTATGAACGTGCCTCTACACTTCTGTCAAATGCATGCAATTTTTAGCACTCTCCGTCTTAACAACATTGAAGCATTGTATCTATCCCTTGAGGAATGTGTGTGTACAGTTGTTAGAAGCAAAAATGTGAGGCGCACGAGGAAAGGACACTTGCACTCACAATCCACAATAGCATCTTCACGCAGTTTCATGGGGCGACCTGAAATAAGCACACACGGAGAAATGTCGCAGCATACTGTGCCCAGAAATACTTTCTCCTCTTTTAACGACTCTGACTCCATTTTAAAAGAACTCGGTTGGAACACGGGGAAAAACTTTACTTGACCGAACAAGAGCCTCATGTCATGCCATAAATGGAACGGATAACAACTAAAATATTATGACTATCATGAAATCTTGGTATTAGCTCACTGCTTCCATTCTGAGATTAGCTATGCTGATTTTACTTTTTACAACTATGCTAGAGTCTGTTTAGCCAGCTTAGTGGGGGAAAATCATATAGTTGCCAATAATTAGGTATTTATTCTATGTGACTAAATCCTTGAAACTGTAGCAAACGACTTGTTAAAAATGGTATTCAAATCAAAAGGAATTCTTGAGAGTAAGGTTGGTTTAAAAATCAACACTTATGCATTGAATGCATAAGTGTTTGTACTATAAATAAATGTTATTATTATCAGCCTCCTAAAAAAATGAGATGCCACTAAAACATACAACTCTGTGTAGCCAATACTTTTTGATAAATTTCAATGTAGACATTTTTAGCATACAAAATTCACGAGCTCACAACCTCCAATTGTAAAAATGGTGTTGTGGTAAGTAATTGTGACTTGTGAGTGTAGAATTAAATATATATTCGAAACGTAAACACTTATACAACATGTATATTGCTCAAAGTACACTCTATGAATTTTTACGGCTCTCAAAATACTAATGCACCCCCGTCTTGCCGGCTTTCACCAGCAGTATTCTCAGAAGCAGAGGAAAAAACAAGTTTCAATTCTTACTTTGAAACAAGTTTATGCACACAACCTAAAAGGTTGTGTCGTTTCTTGGCAGGGAGATCTGCAGAAGCCATTATATATTATTGTATGTGTGTACCACTTCTCGATTCCTTTATTATGCCCCTTTCATTGGCTGTCTCACAGTATACTTCCAGTGGGGAAAGGAGTGGAATAAGTATATGACAAAGTAGCAATGATAAGATGCTGTGAGTAAAAGTACAGAAGACACGTTTCTATCGATTTGTAAGGATTTGAAATGTTCAAGGCATTGCTGGAAGTGCACACACAGGCGATGGAATAATTTAAACTTAATACCATACGTGTCTCTGTGGTTTTTCACTGCTCTCGACTCACTCACAACGATACAGACCGTTTTTTTGCAGAGGAGAATGAGCTTTCGATTTGATATCGAATCGAACGAGAAAGAAAGCTCGCTTTTCTTTCGAAAAAAACTTGAATGTATGTTGAATACTCGATCCATGTTTGTTGTGTACATAGAGAGAATACTCTCATACCAAATATAAATTATTTCTTGATTACGTCGTCAGGATTTAAAAGAAAATTATTTTTTGGTAGTTACCAAAAACCTTGTGCTCAAATATCCACAACAATACGAGATAATCACAAATTCAGTGAATCTGTTCAGCCCACGCCGTTTTCTCGGCCCAGTTACATTTCTTGCTAGCAGTTGTAAACCGTGGAAATCAAAACTGATTGAATGAGAGAAACAAACTACTACAAATGTTTCGAAGCAATACAATCCCTGCAGTAATTCGTTAATTAAACGAGTAGATGCATTGTTGGACGTGTTGGAATGAAACGTTATATTCAATTGACATGAATATTTGAATAATTATAAAAGTAGGAAGGAATAATGTTTATTAATAAATGCTATTAATAGAATATAATGAAATTACCAAGTCAGTCAACAGTCCAACCCAAATTCTACTCAACGTGGCTACTTGAACCCGAGTCAAATCCTTTCTAACACATTGCGTAATCATATACCATAAATTAATTCTAAAAGTACTTAAAACGCACTAACATCTACCATAAAAACTTTACACAAACATAAAGCAAATAGCAAATGAATGGAACAAAAGTTCGGATCGTTCTCAGTCCATGGAACTAGAATAACGAAATATTCGAGGCATAACATTGCCAAAGTTTACTTCAGTTGAGAAAGGAAAGCGTGAGAACATTCAAACCAAGTCTGCCAATCGCACACAGTTTTAAGCTGTAGGCAAAAACCTTGCATTGGTTTCGATAGGAATGGATGGATACGTGAGAGTTGAGGCAGTAGGGTTTTTACTCATTCATCTTTTTTGTCACACGTCATGATTGAAGTTAGTAAATGGAAAATAAACGGTTAGCATGGATATGGATATTAAAATGTAGAATTTGTCGGCTAAGTATTCTATTATAGGCTTTGCCCTTCCGAATGCATGACTGCCTGCAAAGGAGAAGAGGGCGGAGAAGAAGAGCTACATGAAAGGATTTCTTCCAAGCTGCTAGTTAGAGAAAGCGATACGAAATACCTAGAATGTGGATTGATTGAATGATGGATTTTAAATAGATGAGATCTTTGCAGCCGTCGCGAAACTCATCCATTTATATGGATGAAATCATGTATGTAAGTATATACCTGTGTGTATAACAGATGAAATTTTCCATACCCTAATAGGATCATGAATACGTTTTTCTTTCCACCTATAATCAAAATTAATTCTCGGAAAGGAATCCTTGAAATATTTCTACTCTGAGCTATGAATAAAGAACAGGATAGCAAGAGAAACATTCCTACGATGTGATCTTTTTATAATGAAAAATTCTCAATAATACACATTAAATTCTTGCTATCCTTATGAATTTTTTACATCCGCCAATCTTTCCCCTGAATTCTTTCTTGTAAACGGAAAATACTTGTATCATTCGATGCTACAACTTTCCACAGTCATGGGAGTTGTTTTCGAGAAGAGAGTGACTGACTTCAACTACCTGACAACATGCTTCTTCGTTTTTAACGTGGTTTCTCAAACAATCGATTTTAGTTCAAGGTGACGTGGCACAAGAGATTATAAGAGTATGTATGAGAATTGTATTCTCACAGCAATTTTTTTAGTTCTTTTCTTCTTTCAATTACACTTAATAATAATCCGTCAATGATTACATAACGGTGATATATAAACGTTTACCAAGCCCAGAATTAAGCAGAAAAGAAGCAAATTATCATGGTTCATTGATATTTTTATCACTAAATATACTTTCAAATTCACACTCAACCCAATTGTTTTCACTCATCATAGCAGCCAAAAATTTTATTCCGTGGGAGCAGTTAAAAGCTCAAATTGTTTTCGTTCAATAAATTGAATACAATTCCTGTTGCTAACGCAGAGTTAAACATATTGTACAAAATTTTAAATCGTTAAATCATTGTGTACTCTTATTTCACTTGGTTGTCCTTTTGAGAACTTCGTAAATAGAGCTTCAACTTTAAGAAGAAATGAGTGGAATGTTGATGATGCCTCAAAAAACTCGAGAAACATTTTCACTCTGTATATTTCACCTCATTTTCACTCCCGTAGGTATTGTCAAACACTGGTAGTAACACAACTTCAACTCAACCCATGCATTGTTACATGCAAGTCGTTGTTTGAATTTGAATTTTGTGAGGATTATGCATACATTTTCACAACTCTATATATTTACATATATGGCCAATTGCCCGTTTTATATATACATGCTATGCAATCATATCGTCCCTTTTTATCGCATCCTTGTTTTTCTTCTTAAGAGTAAATGTGTGGCATTGTGTAGACTCAAGTATTCTGCATATTAACATGTAGCACGTGATGTGAAATTCTACAGAAAAGAAGTAGTTTTCTCTATCTCGCCATGGACGTTTTACTTGTTTTGTATTGTGTGCACGCGTGGAAACTAACGTCCGGCTTTCCTTTCTTGTTCCCTCTTTATTCATTTTCTTCAAGGAGAATGGATCTTAGAAACACAGCAAAGTTCACGGAAAATACTTTTATCACTAACAATCGTATAAATAGCAGCCTAGTTGATAAGGACAACACAAGTCATGTTCAAGTCAGCAGGCGTAACATTCGAATTTAGTTCACAAGACAATGGTGAACTGTGAACAAGACAATGTATGTGTGTAGATGATGCACACATCCAAATTTCGCAACCAAATAAGCTAGCCAAGTTGCTTCGTTACTAACTGAAAGATCATCATGAACAATGTGATTGATTTAATACAACAACAAAACAAATCATTTCTTATTTGGTTAGAAAAAAACAAATGATTTAAAAACCCTCAAAGTCTTCTAAAAAGACCAACCTCAGCAAAAAAAATACTCCACAGAAAAACTATTACGCATAAAAGGGAGCTTAAACATGTCGCTTGTCTCACGTACACATATCATGGCCGCCATATAAATTCAGAAATGGTTTAAACCTCATAATTTTTAAAAAACTAGTATGGTTTGCAGGTTTTGCACAAAAAAATATGTATTTTGTTGTCGGCATCACTCTGGCACTTTTTTGTTGTTGAACAGATTATGTTTTCCGTGTTTATACGCAGTTTCCAGAGTTTTACAAACCTTGAATTTCACCACCCTCAACAACATGAGCATGTATGTTGTACACCAGTAAAACACAATCGATACATGTAATGCATCATGCATGATATGATTTTTCGTTGGGAGCTTATGCAAATAATGGCTAATGTAAATCATATCATACCTATTACTTTTACTTACTGTACTCTCAAATGAAGATAATAACGTTTTCTACATGCACAATCGTGAAAACGACTTTTCTCCTTTGCCGACAACAGAAAGGATAAAAAAAGTTGACCCAGCACAAAAAAAGCCGGAACAAGCAAATAAACAGGAGCATATAATGAACAAAAGTAGCAAGAAAATAGAAAGCTCTGCAATCATACAAAGAAAATTTTATTGCTTCTATTCAGGCACACTCTCAGTTGCTGGTAGTGAGACAACGTTTTGCATGACTAAAGTTATGAGCCTCAACTCAATTAATGTGTGGGCTTTTTTTGCTATGTATGTCTAGTGAAAGGAGCTCTAGTGTTTTGTGTGCCTCTAAAAACTTACTCTCTGATAAAATTCCAACTTCATTCTTTTGCTTGGCATTTATGTGTGTCTGTATGTGTGCACGTATGCATTATATTACCCTTTATATCAACTGACTGTGACACGTGTTTTAGTTATTCTCTTGGTGGTGGTGCTGCTGGTACGCCATTGTTGGATCCCCCACTGGCGTTGGGAAGAGTAGACTTCTTGACATGGCGGTACTATACTCTACCGCTAACATAACACCAACATTGCAAGTACAAAAAAATGGAACAAATATTATTGGATGATGCCGCGAAAAAATCAACGGTTGTAAATATACTAGAGACTATTGTACTCTTCATCGTCGTCCCTCATTTTACTTTCTCCAGAGTCTTGTCGACCAAGATGATGATGATGATGATGAATATGAATATGATGATTATGATGGTAGGGATGGATGGTAATGTCACGTACATACGTACATA
Source organism: Orchesella flavescens (assembly GCA_964034955.1). Lineage (NCBI taxonomy): Eukaryota > Metazoa > Arthropoda > Collembola > Entomobryomorpha > Orchesellidae > Orchesella > Orchesella flavescens. The sequence goes on from OZ035953.1 coordinate 28,758,679, forward strand.
AAACCAACATGGAGTTAGCAGCACAGCACAGTAGTAGCATGCACTTATTATGTATGAGCAATTGGTTGATTCCATTTTTCCTTGTAGAAGTTCTATTGTGTCGACCACTTTAACATCTGACTAATGGTAATGGTACAGTAGCAAAGACCTTCAAGCTATAATGGTTCACCACCACCGACTTTCAGATTACATATTGTAAAGTGATAGACGTGAAACTTCGCCTTATGCATACATCTTTAATGCACTACTCACACAACACACTGCATGGTTCGATGTTGACAAGGATTTTTTTTATTATAGGGTACAATAGTCACAATCTAATAGGCATTTATTGGAAAGCATGATGCCATAAGGTTGTGTATCTTTCCAAATCATGCACTAGAACGAAATGACATGCCATACATGGTCATTATTAACCACAAGAAAGGGAACTATACTTTTCTAATTGATCGTTTCCCTTGTTTGTCCGTCGCTGAAAGCCATTCCTCTTTAGATTCTGTGGGGGAAATCCCACAATATAATATTGGAAGCTAGCGGATCCCTAGGGACGACAGCTGAAGTGGAACCGGCCATTTGGTTTCAATAGGCACCTATTGGTTATTAAACTTTCATCTTGAGGGTCAATTAAAATTGTCCTTTTTTTAAAAACTTTTTCCACGTCATTCAGTTACTTTGTCATGTTATCTAATTAAAATATCTTTACTCAAGCACGAGCTTTTTTGGGGTGCTGGTCATTCATGTCAGAGTTCAAACAAAACCTTTAACCAAATACATGTAAGAAAGGAACCGTTCTGCGTAGGCAATTGTTATATCGTAACTACGTGTATAAACACTTGAGAAGCACTACATCAGCAAACCTAAAAATAGCTCGTTGACGTTCTGCTTTCTCAGCGAAAATAGGGCGTCGTTTACCGCATTTCAAAGTTTGTGCAGTTTCCATAAGGTCATTTCCGATTTCGTGTTTAGGTAGAGTTCCATAAAGTGCTTTCATCTAACTCGTTTAGGTAAACCATTTCTTGGGCTAGTTTCAAAAGGAGTAATCACAAATACAATATACTTTTTCGGTTGACAACGTCACCACCTGTCATCACAGAACCTAGTAATATGTTTCACACACGTCAATCATGGGAAACCTCCAAAGCATAAGCATGGAAATAATATGCCCACGCTCTGGGTTGAAGACACAAAACAAAGAGAATACTTGCTCCACACACCATTTAAACAAGACGCAAACACACTGGTACGGTTATTTAGTCAGAAATAACGAGTACGTACCAACAACTAGCAGCCCTCCATCCATTCACGCATGTAACAAAATAAACCTGGAGCAATTCCTACCGACAATCTCCAGTAAATAATGGTAGTTGCTGTGGAGCATTCTGTTGGTCATGTCATGTCCTATATTTGTATGTTGAGTATTTAATAGCATTAGCAGCATCAATGTGAGAGTATACTAATAACTCTTTCTATCACGTAAAAATCTAACCTTTACCGATCCCCTTCGTGATAAATTCTCACAATTGTGTTAACGCGAGACATTTTAGTGACCACACACAACTGAAATCTTACGCTGGTTTTGCTTAGAATTGGGAGTGACAGGGGAAACCACAATACTGTGGCAAAAGTGGAAGAATAATGTATAACGTAGCCGTATTAATATACCAATGTGTGCACTAAGGTTTATGTAGGTTTGTCTGGCCGATTATTTCTTAAATGTCTACCTCAGCACTTTTACTATTTCTCATGTAGATACATACTTACGTTAGTGAACTGTAAGTCGACAGCGGTGGTAGTGTCATGTCACCACATAAGCGTTAGGCGTTAGGAACCCGAGTCGTGAAAGAAACGCAATGAAAGTGTCTCCTTCTATCAGAGAATAAATATTGGTGAAAGGTGAACATTCCAATGAGACTGAACTTTCTTTACACAATACGTATAGGTGCATTCCCACTGATAAATTTATGCTGGAAGAATGGAACGGACGAGAGGAATATATTATGTTGTGATATGAGCCTTCTCTTGTTTTGACAGATGAGAGCATGGAGAAAATTGATGTGGGCGTTATGCGTTCCCAAAAAAACTGCTCAACAGAATATATTTATGAATTAATAATCATATGGAATAGCACAGATTTCTAGCGGCTGAAAGTTGACGACATTGGCTGTCTGGGTTAAAAATAGGTGTAGCAAACCACCACATAGCTAGAGCGAGAGCATCTATCTGTCTGTGCAGACCATCATGAAACTTTAATATCACGCCCTATCATCAGAGGAGAATAGGTGCAATAATAATATATGCACGGGGCCATATAAGCAACTACTCTTGGTATGAAACCTAATTGAACTGCGAGCTGCATTCCCATCGTCCTTGTTCGTTGGTGGCTACGCTTAAGTAGGTTTTGCGAGCAACGGGAAGATTAAGTAAAGGTTCGTGATATGATAGTAAAGGAAACAAACCAGCTTCAGCTACTCAGGTACAAATGTGTGCATTTATAGGTATAAGCTTATATTTTCCACCCTCCAACTTACATGCTATTATTGGAAAAGAAAACCCCCAAATGAAAGTCTCAACAGAGAAGCCATATTATAATCGTTGTAAGATCTTTTGTGCTTTATCACAACAGATTACCATCTGCTATCCATTTGTCTTGTACAAAATAGGAATAATAGACAATTACAGGTGTATAGTATGGAAAATTGGTTTTGTACGCAGTTGGATGAGTGAAATACTAGTGTTTAGCGTACCTCCACAAATCAGCAGTTTCCATTAAAAATAGGGATATTAAAATGTTTTAGATTTGCATTAGTTGAATGTAAGAAGGCCAAAAAATCGGACAGTCTCCCACTTTCTCCATTTTCACCACTCAAAGGAGAAAGCAAGAGAAAGAAAGATCAACCTTCGGCAAGAATTTTTTTTTGAGGAGATGGATGGAAGAAAGTATACAGTAAGAATGTGAGCGAAAAACATAATAGTAGCACCTTTCTCTCATATTGTAAAATGGCATGGTTTTTTCTTAGTTAGCGTGTGTGTGCGCGATGCATATGAGTAGGGAGTCACAGGGAGAATATAATGTGCGTATATATGGTTGCATGGCCCCACACAGCCATACACGGGTAAGATTAAGCGCTAGCCTCGAACGAACACTCGAAGTGAACAGTGTATCAATAAGACACCATACGTTTTCACTGTGAGTGTTCAACTTTTCAAGGAAAAGCAAGGCCTACATACATGCATAGAAGCACTTTCTGCTAACCTACTCTTTCTCCCCATATTTTACGCTAAAACCCAATGTTACATGAATACGTTTCATCCGTTTTTCGCATACCATTTTTTAACGAAATTCATGCTTTCTGGTTAAACTGCTTACTTGTTCTGCTGCCTCCCTCGCGCGTTAGCAAAGCTACACTTTAACTTTATATTATCCTTATGATATTACAGATAACCCATAGGCAGTGTTGCATAAGAATATTTGGGAACTTGATGTGTATATAATCATTCCATCATATAATATATTATATATGTATCTAACGCTCTACTACCAACACTGCTTTTATGTAATCTTGCAACTCAGCACCATCTCCAAACAGCTTACTACCACTGTCAACCATTATCCTTTCATATGCAGAAAAAACGAAACTAGAATACTTTCCTTACTCTCACTTATACGTTGTTCTCCAGGAAGCTCTTGTGAAGCTGAGAACTAGCTCTTCAGCATCTCAGCTTACTCATATTACATTGCACTTTGCATCCCTACTTAAATATGTATATAATATTAATATAAACCAAGCTAAAAAACAGAATAGTCTCATATATGAATGTAGAACAAGAAAGGAAATACGAAACACCCTATACATATGTATATATCCTGAAGTCACAACGCCCAAAGAAATTTCCACCATGTCACACAGCTCCACTGTATATCGGCTATTACAAATGTGTGATGTGACACATATGCAATCCACAAATTATATTTAGAAATAAATAATGGAAAAAAATAAAAGGCTTTATTCATTACACAATATCAAGTAATCTCGTAATGATGTCATGGAACGGTACATGTAGCATATGATACGATGACATGTTATGTGTTGTGCATCCTTGGGATTTACTTTGATTTGATTACACTCCCCAACTACCTTCCCTTCAGAAGCAATCGTCTGATTTTGATCTGATTAAATGTAACTGTCTCTTGCTCTTCTATTTTATGTGTTGAGGAGGAGATGGATATAGATTAGAGAACCACCAGATATCAAATATATAAAACCATCCTTTTATACATTTCAATCATATCCCTATAAAACCCACAGGCCTATTGTAGAGTGGCATTTTAGCTTAGAAACGTTAACAATGGAAAAAATCTCTGCCAAAGTACTTAGGTTGCAGAACTACCGGGAAAAAAGTTTGAACGATTTTTATTCAAATGTAAGCATTTTTTAGAGACAAGAATATCAGACTTTTAACAATATTAGGAGATGCTATCTTGAACAAATTCACAGCTCACTTCCTATCATTAAATCGATTGGATTCTTATCATCTCGGCTTGAAACATACTTTTTGCAAGATTTGTCCTTGAAACATTCAAAATGGAATTCAATATTCGTATGTGTATGGTTGGTATATTAAAACAACATTATGTAACGTTATGGGTTGTTTAATTACAGCATTTCAACTACAGACATATGTTTTGGTATTGCTAATGATGCAAGGGTATTATCATAACGACAACCGTCACAATTAGTCAGTGTTGGTTATTGCTTTGCGTGTGTGTAGTTCATTTTCTGCACGTGGATCCTTACAATTATGTGAAGTCAGTAAATTAAATTTTGTATTATAAAGGAACAGGACACATATATTACGAATACACAGGAGATGGGGAAATGGTTGAATCACCGGAGCAGATAGTGAAAAGAATTGCCAGTAGCAATTCTAATCGATCCGGTGAAGTTGAGTTGGGTAGTTGATGTGTACTTTATTAGAATCATGTATGTATGTATACTGCTCATATAAGGTATCCAGATATGTATAAAAAATAGATCAAGTATATTAGAAGTGGGATGTCCATTTGCGGCATGGTATACATGTACATATCAAGTAATGCAGTGTAATAAAAGGAGCAACCTTATATAATAGATATATATATATATATATATATTTATATAGTGGCCTTTCGTGATGGTGATGAGATAGAAAACCTCGAGAAGAAGAAGAAGCGAGTGGATAAAAATGGTTTGAAACATCAAAGAAAATCTCTAGTGAAAGCTTCAGCTTTATACTCATCCACTTTCGACACAAATAAATAACAAATCATCTTCGGGCAAGAAGTACTGATGACTGACTTCACAAGAGGAGAGTGAGTGAGTGAGTGAATGTAAAAAAAAGAGAGAACTAACCAACAACAAACATGAAGGGGATATTACTAAAAACTCACAAGATGGGTGAAAGATGATTCTGCAGGAAAAATGGAACAAAAAAGGCTTTCAACCTAAATTGTTACATCTTGAGTGGTAATATGAAACATAATTTGTTCATTTCATATGTAATTCATTTACTAGCTTCATATTAGTATGATGGGATAGGTTAGGTTAGATCTAGGAGATCTCCACGTAAATATGATGATTCTCATGCAACCACAAAAGTACAATATTCAAATGGACTAACAAAAAAAGGTAACAATTGGTCGGAAATTGAAGTGCACTATCCTTTGTACTATCTGACGCCACAAGTCTTGCCATAAGCTGGTGAGCTGTAATAATGTTGAGTGCTTTGAGTTCACTTTCACAAAACTGAGCTGATATACATATTATTACGTACATCTATAGATTAGGCACATACGCCATCCTTTAAATGTATTTCACTCTTTACTTTCACTAACACATTTACTATCATTTCATCATATCATCACGTCACTATCTGATCATTGTAACGGAGATGGTGATGCGTGGCCAAGCTGATGATGATGCTGTTGTGAAAATCTGCCATGCAAAGGATCTATATCATCACATTCTCTCTAGTAGCAACGAGCTAATGAGCCTTCTGTGTGTTTGTGTGTAATGATGGTTGGGAAAATTTCTTCCACTTTAACTCTTTCATGCCTCCATTTCACCAACGTAAATGTGATTCCCATATTTATGCTCAAACTCATATTATTCTGCCACACTTTAATTATTAAGATTATATCACGACCCTGGCTTATTTGTCTTTGCTCACAATCCAAAACGCTTCTTTCAAGTCGTTAGGTGAAAATAAGCAAAACGGAAATGAAAATAGCACTGATGGGACATGAAAGGGTGAAGCAAAACTGTTTTATGTACGGTATGATGCCCTGTGGTGCGATATTATTAACTCACTCCTTTGAAAAGCAATCGTATGCAATCAATCTATCCGTCCGTCCGTTTAAAATAAAATGAAAAGCTCCCGTCCTATCATGCCCATTTTCAAATCGGGCCCGAGGAAGTGTAATTCTAAACTGCACTAAGCAATTATAACTTTTTATATATAAATTGCACCAAAAAGGATTTATTTTTTGTACAAAATACGAAGCTAGTTACGAGAATCCATACCTAATCATAAGGATTTACATTCCGGTTTAGGTAATACCTGTTCCTGTTCATTAGGTAGGAGGCCAATCCTATTTCATCACTCAATCGGTCCCATTTTACTATAGAAAAGTACCACTTTCCATTTACCGAACACCTATACGTAGATGCACAAGTTCCCGTTATGGCAAGACTTTTCTTCCATTCACTTTGTGAAGAATTTAACGAAGATTGATGACTGAGAAATGTTACTACCTAAGCACACAAAACCGTAGAGAACGGTTATACATATATTATGCAATCATGCATTAGAGATACATGAACGAGATGAGAACGCAACGTAGGAAAGCTTTCACTCCCAAGAGGTTGTGACGATTTAACAAACTTCAGGATGAGTTTTCTGGCATTAAAATCCCATCAATAGGTCCCTTCAGAGTGCTTTATTGTAATGTCATCAGAACTTACAGTATCTGGAAAACGTATACTCTGCATGATTACAAGAAAACCTTGGAATGTAAATTAAAAGTCTGGTCCCAGTATTCAAAACTTCGAAATTCGAAAAAATTTCAAAGTGACATCATTCATACGAACTAGAAATACTTGCGGGTTAAAAACATCATCGTCGTATAACGTGTACTGTACTATATATGTGATTAGTTTGATGAAAATAAGTACTTCTGAAAATGAATCGATGGAAAAAAGGTTTGGTTAATGAAAATGATTTATGATTGCAATTCAAAATCCGACTGTCAAGACCACTTCCAGACATCGTTGGTGGACATAGCTTGATCTATTTGTGCCCACCTTTTATACTTCTTTCCACGTTGTATAACACAACCAATGTGAAACTGAAGAGGGCTCTCACATGTTATGAGTCATATCACAGCTGTAATTTAATAATAGCGTTATTTATTATGAATGAAGAATCACATTTTAAATACTAATAAGTATGAAATGAAATATGGTTTGGTGTGTTTTTTCAAACACTTTATATTCCGGAACCCGGCTGTGTGTAGGTAATGCACCTGATCAATATTTAAAGTGACTAAAGTTCAGCGATAAGTTTCCTTTTATTACGTGCCAGTCAATAAACTACATGTATTGGAAACATAAACCCTTTCACTTTGAGTTGTGTAGAATGATGTCAAACTAGAAGTTTATTGGATATTCAAAACATGGCTATTCAAATTCAAGTTTTATACCAGCCGCTTCCATATCATAAAAGTTTTCCGGTAGTTGAAGATTTTGTTGGCAAACTCGTTTGAAAATGTGATACTGTTTCTGTTAATGGTCTCACATAACAAAAAAAATAGCAGAAGCTGCATACTTAACACTGTAAACTACATTTGGTGCTATGCTGATTATGACCACTTGGTTGAATGGAAGAATGAGACAAATGGGAATGGGACGATAGTAATTGAATGAAACTAAAGAGCACAAAAATGGCACACACAAAAGAGCTTACGTACTTATTGATGCAGATGTAAGTGCTTAGTTTCCGCTATCCCATTTTCATAAGTAGGAGGGGAGAAACTAAGCTTGTAAAATTGATTTGAAATTAGGAGGACAACAACAATAAAATTTATAGCCAAATTATACATAATGTGTGCACGTAATTGTGACCGTAGTGCATTCCTCGCTTAGTGATCAAGTGCATTAGGAAGAGAAAGGGAGAGAGAGAACAGGCTACTTGTGACTTTAATGTAATCGACTAATTTATTTAATTTTATTCAAGAATTTCCAGGCCGCTTACGTATTCTCGGATTACAAAACACTAGTCTCTGGTTAACTTTGACAACTAACAACTGCTGTGAGTGAGTTAAGAAAGTGAAAACAATTGCAGTAATGCTCATTATTGCATGCCTTCTCTCTCTCTCTACATTCTCCCTACCTATGAACTCATCGTTGTCCTAATCGATTTTCTTTTCCTAACATTTCTCACTTGTTTGCCCAAACTCAACTTAGAAAATGAACGATTTTCTTGTAAAGGTGCATATTTTGGCTACCGGATGTGTTACACAGAATGCAAACACTCATGTAAGCTATAAGCTCTGGTAAAATTAACTTTAGATGATAAGGACACCCATTGGTATTTAGTAAAGCTGCAAAAGCATTATTGATTGGATAGTGTAATTTTGTCTTTTGGTAAAAAGGGAAGCGGGAGCCCAGAAATTTGATATTATTATGCTACACTTGCATTTTTTTACCATAGCGTTCCACATTCGATAGGCTCCCTTATGCTATCTTGTTTCTTGTATATTAAATGTATGCTCCAACGCGAGCTATGTAGTGAAAGTAATGAAAGACAAACCAGTGAAAACATAAAAGTAATGAGGATACAACAACACATTTTTAAAACCCATTTTCACAAGTGTATCTGACATTGACATCCGTCAAGAGTTTTCTTGGGCCAGAATGTTGTGACGTGACAAAACAAGATTTTTTCTTCTTCAATATTTGCAATAAATCTCAACACAGACATACATGATGTTGAGGAAGGGCATGAGTGAAACTCAACCTATTCTTAAGAGTTAGCTCATTAGTGTCAGGTCGACCATCAATAACATCATGCATCTGTAGTACTAAACTCCATTGGTTATATTTTATGTTTCATAAAATGCTGACAACATATGCCCTTTTCATGCTTCTCTATGGGTTTGCACTAGACATCAACGTTGCTTATCAATAACTACTTTCCAGATTGAAATTTTATCTGGAAAGGAAAGCAGAAGCGTTCCTTCGTGATTTTGATTATGCATCCTCACCCATCAAATCCACATGAGTAACAAATGCCAAAAGGAAGAGTTAAACATGGAAATGGCACACTTTCATCAACCATATCAAACTGAGATAAATATTATGAACAAAAATATCTTTCATCTCAATCAAGAAATGAAAACTTTGTATTGTGCATACTAGCACATAAACTATAATTATAATAGTTAGGAAGTTATAATTAGTAACTTTATATCTTGGCTAGCAATGAATATGAAATAGCAAGTCAACAAACTGACAGCTCAATTTCAAAATGCAAATCACAATGGAACCCAAGAAGTTTACGAAAGATCCCAGGTTTGAAACACGAAACGTTTGCATCTGATGATGTTGTTGTTGGTTAAAGGATGAGTTGTTCAATAGTATGATTTTGCAAAGGTATATGCCTTATACGATATGCAAATGTCTATTATTATTTTTATTTTTTTGGCAAAAAATACTACATTACAAAAGATTTATGAAAATTGAGATGTCATCAGTGAAGAATTTTGATATTTTTCATTCACTCCACATGATACATCAACATCAACTGTCTTTGTTCTAATTCGTTCGTGCTCACGAATGTTTTATACATATATATAGAAAATTAGGTCTGCTCCAGATTACTAAAATATAAAAATCATCAGAAAAAAACTGTTTGTAACCTTAAACTTTCTACTATCAATTGGTGCCTTTAAAAACAAACAATCTCACGCTAGCTCAAGTCAAGGAAAGTATTGTGTGGGAAAAGGGCTAAAGGGCGTAGTTAATGTTGACAATGACGAAAATCATAATGAATGACGATGATCTATGTACGTCCCTAGAATGGTTTCCTGTGAACCTATTAGGAACGGAAAAGAGAAGAGACGGAAAGGCATGGCATATTATTATTCTGCGGTAAGTGCTCAAGTGCTGCATTGCTCTCTGCCAAGGACCACAACTGTGCGCAATTGACAAATCTCTGGAGCACAACTCAACTCACATCCCGTCCTTTTGAGGCTATGCACGAAAAGTGAGTTTCCGAGAAAGGAACAATACAGATAGGTATCTGCCACAACAGCTGTAGGTTAACCTGGTGCTGTTGTAGCCTTGCCTTGGTACAGCGGTAAAGTAGTGACTGTCGTTAAGTGAATCCAATTATTTACGTTACAAAACAAGATATTTTCAACGGAGAGAAAAAGTACCAAACATTTTATGCACAGAATAAGAATATTACAGGAACAGAAGGTCCATTTTTCTTATTTTAACCAGCATGTTTTTAGGCGTAATATTTCAGCTAGATTTTCATGTATATAAACGGCTGTGTTGTTGCCGAATAAACATAATAAAATGCAAGAGCACACTTTACGCCGTAAAATACATGAAAAAGCAAAATAAATCTTCGAAACACTTGACGTTAGACAAGCTACAAAATGAAAATTAAGTAAATGTATTTATACACACCTTATTACACACGAAACTTCTGTTCTTTCGCCCAGGCGTACAGTATGTAATTAACTCATCTTGGTATATTCACAGTTACTCAATGAAAAAAACAAACTAAAAATGAATTTTTATTTTCTTCTAGTTTTTCTGTAATTTATGAGACATTGATGAGACCCGTTTTCATCTTTAAATTATAAATAGAACATTTGAGAGAGGACAATATCATAAACCCGGTTTTTAGTATCCTAGCAAACGACATGACTACCTAATAAGAAAATAGTATTTTGACCCAGCAATGGAATGTCAGCACAACCAAATGTAGTTTTAAAATAACGTATGACAAAACTCATCTAATTTGTTAAAGTAATGTTCTCTTCCAAGCGTGTCAAAAAATTCTGTGACTTTTAATGGCGACGGAAATTTTTTATAGCCAAATTTGCTAGCACATCTGGCTGATTTCGATGTAAAAGTAGTATTTCACTGTCTAAAAAGCATGCAAATAGGCAAAGGCAATAAATACGTGGCCAACCATTTTGCAAAATAGAGGAAAGAACGAGGAAGTGAAAAGAGTAGTAGAATGTGTTCACTTCCCAACTTACAAAAAAAAGAAGAAAAAACCTCGGTTGTGTCCTGCTTTTTGGTTCCTTAGAAAGATGTATTGTCTGAGTAGCTGAACGACTTGATTTGAGAATGAACAACACAAAAAATATTGTCATGAAAATGAAAAATCCTGGACAAAAAAGTCCATTTTCTACAATCTTCTTCTTGTTTCACTTCCGCTAACAAGCCTTTCCTTTTACTCTTGTCCTTTCACGTGTCTTCAGAATTTGGCCTCCCTCTGCTCTGTCACTCAGTTAGCCAACGATATACATTCATATATGAACATACTTAAGCATAGTGGAAAGCATGTTTTCTAGCAAGGTTGCAATTTGTTAGTTTAGGTTTTTTAGTTTCAGTCCCTTTTTTATTCTCAGTAAGATTAGAATATTTCCATGCGGTCTAAGAAAGGCAAAAGTTAAACTATGACTATAATCCTATTATCTTTTCCAAAGAGTAGCATGTAGCAAACATCATAGTATTGCATCTAAATACACCCACAGCATAAAAACTAGCATAAAAAGTCACGTGAAACAATCTTTTCGAAAGGTCGCCTAAAATTAAAATAATAATAAATGCACCATATATTGAGCGTAGAGCCTATCATACAAGAATTCAATTATTGACTTTGTTTTAATTATTTACCTTTCCTGTACTACGCTCATAATTACTTAAGGGCTTGATTTTCTTTGGAAATCTAATCAACAATTTCTTTCTGGTATTATTTTCTTTATTGTTATTTAATGTACGGCTTCAATTAAGTACAGCGTTATCATACTGAAATGCAAAACTAACTAGTAGTCACGCTATTCCAGCTGGCACTTCTGCAATTGACAAAAGCACAAAGCCATTTACAGGAAGCAGTAGGTAGTAGGTGACGAATGGCTGGTTCCGCAAAACGGATGAACTTGATTGCTGGCTTCTTCTGACGGAAATAATATAAATGATACAGTATAGCATTGTATTTCATATGTGCTTCAAGTTGTGAAGCCATGCCCAAGCGTACGTGCAATGTTCAAGGAGCCATATCGCATGTGCCTTTGTTTTCGTTTCCAGACAGCAAACTCGTAATTTAATTTTATTAATGCTATAATAAAATAGTTTCCCGAAAAAAAATAAGTCAGAGGTAGCTGAGTAGATTACATAATTACGTTTTGGGTTTCTGTGAGTCTGGTGCTCAGAATTAAAGAGCACAAGCACTGCTGCTTCTGCTCACAGAAACGAGTGAAAGAGAGTTGTAAAGAAAATCCAACACCCTCATATACTTTTCTAACACTTAAAGTTTCCATGGGGGAAAATTTGTATGCCGAAAATTGACCATTTTTCACGGTTCTGTCAATCACATTAAATTATGTGTGTGCATAAATAAAACTACCACAAAAAGAAAGTTTTTTTTTGCTTGTACATAAAGTCTGTTTGGAGAGAGAGAGAGAGAGAAGAGGGAAAATATTTTCACTGCTAGTGTTTCCAAAAAAAACCTTGGCAGTTTGGTCTCCTTATAAAAGTGAAGTAGTGTTTAGAAAAGAACCTGAAGCATTACTCCTACGAAATTTCAAAACCTTTGAGCTGAGTGCAAAGAGAAAACAAAACTAAAGAAAGGATTCTTGTTGTGTGGATTGCAAAGCAACATACACACACACAACCAAGTTTTGTTCCTTTTTGGATACTGTTGCGCTCACAAAATGGAAGCGCAAACAGATGAACGCTGAGAAAAACTTTTAGAGGCTGTAAATTTCATCAAAAAGTTATTCCTCGTCAAGCTGTGATATTTGTTGGTTCCATATCTTCAGTTTCAATGCCATAAGAGAAAATCCTTAACAAGCCGCTTCCCAGAACATCCCAGACTTATGAATTCATCTGTCTGTCCGCTTGACCAAGTTATTTTGAATGCATGAAACTTATTTCGTAGTATGGTAAAGGAAACGATTCCTAAATGTCAAAACCAGAACATATCCTTTGATGTGTAGAACGACTAGAATATTTGAATAAAAGATTCTAAATTGGTCAAACGAATCATTCGGTTAGATTAGAGAATTTTCTACTATTTCCATTTAGCCTACAGCGAGCTGTGCTCACTCGCACATTGAAACGATTTATTCAAAGTTTTGCAGCCAGTGCTAAACATAAGGCACACTATTACTACCAACGTTGAAATTTATGCATGAATGTACATAAAGCAGATAAAAATCTGGTGTTGTATTGCGTGTCGCAATATATGTATCTGTGTTCAGAGTACCACTGGTATCAACCATTTCTTTTGTTATTGCGAACGAGATGAAGTATTAGTTTTCACCCAATTTATTTACGCCTTCTTAATTTAACTCTTCCCAAGAGATTCTCAAGTATTTTTGCTAAAAATCCAAAAACCAACACAAACATTCATTCCTCCTTATATATTCACAGACGTTTAGTCTCCAAGTTGTTTTCTTTAAGTTAAGAGTACCTACATACATGCTTTCACACATGCATAAAAATGGAACATCGTACATGGAGTGGCTGAAGTACTACTGAAATGAGAGAGAGAGCTCTTTGGTCCATTACGTTTGTAAGAAAGTCTGTGTCGTCGTCGTCTATCTAAGTCTCTCTGCCTTTCTACTTTCTGCTACTGTTGCTTTTTGAAAGGTTGGTAAAATGTCAGGTCCTCTACTTAAATGCAACTATGAAGTTCGGCCTTGCTTTTGTGAGACGAAGTACCATGTCAGAATGAGCTTCACTGCCACTTGAGCCCCATACTGTTAACAATAAATAGTTGCAAGTGTGCCCGTTGAATTAACACTTTCCTTAAGGGAGACGAAATATTGCTTTCTCTCTCTCTCAGCAGAATACCTAATTTGCACCTTCTTCAACTACAAATAAAACGAAGAGAATTAACTTCTCAGGAAATGGTGACCATGAACTACGGAGTCATAAAGTCGACGTAGGGAGTTGGAATTAGTAGTTGCAGGCAAATAAGACAAACCGTGGCATCTTTCTCTCTGGACTGGCAATCACTTTTAGCCATTTTGAGGAGGAAAAAAGAACTAAAGAAGTAGGTTAACCTACCTACCATCAACCTTCTACTTTTTTATGAATCTTCTCTTTAGCCTTTCCGTTCACCTTCATCACCGTGAGAATAATTTGGAATCCAAGGACCAGAGCCGGATGCAGTTATAAAAATATGAGAAGTTTACGTTACCCAATGTATCACGTAATCAATATTACTCCCAATCCAGATCCATTGAGTGCATTTACTGGATTACCTAGCACAAAAAAAATCAGTAGCAAAAGTTGAGTCGAGTAGACCCTTGTAGAGGGACGGTCTTTGCTGCTGAAGTATGTATAAAATGGGATGTGGTTGCACATAGGTTACTCAACTGGTTATAAATGGGACCCTCGTTATAACTTGGAATAAATTCAATCAATTATTTTTACAATTTGCTTTACACTTCACTGAAACGCTGCAGTTCAATTTGAACAAGTTAGCGTCCCATACATTTCCTGAAGTGGTTCTGATTTTATCTCCTTATATTCATATATACACCTTTACCGCAATCCTTATGTTGCAAATGTTAACATGAATATGTAGGGAACTTTTAACCAATATAATTATTTTATCGTTAGTAAAGGCTTTGCTGCCACAATTGGAAAGCTGGGGCTGGTTGGAGGGGAGTGAGCTCAGTGAGCTGGAAAATAAATGTGACAAACATCTCATAAAATGAGAGCCACTAACTGTCAATAGTACTGACCGCAATTGGATCCCTCTTCTAGGTCACAACCGCAGCCATCCTAGCCAATTTGCAATTCATCAACCCGTTGTGAACTTATCTCTGAAAGACTTTCCCAACATAACGAATATGGGTTAAAGCACGCTACACTCTCGTGGATAAATTGTCTGTGACACTCACTGAATTTCTCACCTTTTCCATTTGATACCCCAGCAAACGAAAAGCCGAAAACATGTTCTGGGGCCTATTGGAGAAAGCCCATTGTCATTTTGAATAGCCCCATGTGCATCGTTTTTCTTAAAAAACGTAGCATGGTCACAATGCATTCAGCATTATCAGTTCATTCGTGAGGATAACACGAAACCTTACGAATGTGGAATATAATGGTGTATAAAATAGACTCAAACATTCAACATCATGTAGGCATTCCATCCACATTTGAATGCATTGCAATAGGCTGTACTCCTAGTCAGAATGCTCATTTATGAAAGAAGCGCATACAAAGTCAACGAATACAGGATTGAAAACAGTTTTATGTTCCGTATTTGAACTACATGCAGAATGATAACAAACAACAGCTTTTCTAAGCACACTCATATTTTAAAGAACCAACAAGTCCCCTATGGAATTTTAAATTATTATTACGAATATATATATATACATATTTAAAGACAACATGTAAGATTATTATTTAAATATGTATTTGTTTCTAGTTTGCCGACGACAACTCATGGCTTCCCAAAAAGTAGTGAAAAAAAACTCATGAACGTTTCAAAGTGTTAAAGAATTGTCAAAAATAAAATTCATTTTGTAAGGTCCCTTAGAACTATTTTGGAACTAGATATTCCATACACACAAAGGAATAAAATATGATACAAATAAGTGGAAGCAAAGCTGGTCATAAAAACATGCACAATTCCACGGTATTGTTCCGCCTAGCTAATTCCCAAAAATCTTAAGTGGCGATTAAATAACGGAGTTGAGGCCAAAACCCATGAAAATAGTATATTGTGCAAGGGAGTGAATAATCTGCGTATACTACAGTCAAAATGCAGTTGTTGGTCACCCATCAGCAGCAAAATTCCACCTCCGACAACGCAACTGGCACAGAAAATGACTAACCTACATGTATTTTCCCAAAGCATTCATAATGTAAGCTGTTAATTCTTGCACGTGTGTGTGTATGTGTATATGTATATTTAGCGCAAAAAACACTTCCATTCAACATAAACCATACATTTCCAATGGATAAATATACATATTATGGGAGCCATGTACCTGCGTACTTATATATGTGCATATGGTTTTTCAACGCAGTAAATTAAGTATTGCAATCTCAACTTGGAAATCCAACGTTCCCCTTGATCTCGATCGTTGATATAGTTCTCCACATCTCCACACAGACCTAACATTCACATTCCGGTGTCTGTGAAGCTTGACTGATACAGTCTGCTTTGCTTGGGTTGGTTGGAGTTTGGAGAGTCGGTTTCTCGTTTCTTAAAAAAAATTGTTATCATCCCAACACCAAGAAACTAATACTAGAGCTCTCTTCTCTTCTTCTCTGCTCCCTGCTCGCACTCATCCCGCAGTCAGTTTTTCTATCCAAATGAGCGGTGTCCTTTTGCTTAATATCGACATATCATGACTCGCTCAAGTTGGAGAGTACACATGCAATTCATTATAGAAATTCATCTCGCCCACGAAATATTCATGAATCTCAAGTTAGAACTACTCTAACAGTTTTACATGCTGAAAATTACATTAACTGTGAATGACTGACTTTCAAAGTTGTTCGTTTATATATACAATGTTGAGAGAAACATACATAATATAAAAAAGCTCCTCCACACTTTTCACACACTTACACACAAATACTTATATACTCTTACACACTTTCATACACGCATACATTCTCCTCATATAACTCAACGTCATTTTCACTGGCAGTTGAAAATAACCCAATAATATTCTCATTTTCTTGTGTTATTAAAAGAAGACAGCTTGAGGATTGCATACAATTTTTAGGTTTCTTTCCCTTTGTGCTGTACGCTAAAGGGTTTTTCATGTTCATGAGAGAAAAATGTACTTCTTTTGCTTCTCCCTTTCCTTTTCAGTGACTAGGAAACACACACCAAACAGCCACCAGTCTGGGGCTCATACGAATCCGCATACATAAGTAAAGGGCATACGAATGTGTCCAAGTGTATGCACTATAGTACACTTAGTATAGGTTGGGCTACCACAGTTAGGCACATCTCTATACATATGTACATATAAGTTTAGGCTTATAGTAGGTGGAATACACGAATTAATTAATCATTGCCAGAAATCATGCAACAGACAAAGTGCAAAGTAACGTAAAGCCCAAAAACCTACCCACCTTCCTTCGCTTTTTCCCCAAGTATTTTATTTACTTGGAAAGGAAACAACTTGGGTCTGATGAAGTAGTGACTCTGCTTCTATTTGTGTGTGAGTGTATGAGTAGTTGTGGATAAATATTTTGTCACACCCTTACCCTGGCCTTTCTTTGGACATATGTGTATAACTTCATTTTCAGTCGTCCCTAACATAACGCATTCCCTCGTAGGAGCCTTCGGCAATTTCTTTTTTGCGAAACGATAAACAAAGGAAAAAGTGCATAACTATGTACACATAATATGCATTATTTTTAGTAATAAGGATAAGTACTTGGAGTAAGCACATCATCATTTGCTTTCTTTGTGTAGTTGAATAGAGAGAGGAGTGTGTTCTCTGTCTGGGATTGGAATCATAGTGGTGTACATTTATTCTCTAATGTGGTGAAGCAATCATACCTTCTTTATGCCACAAACGATAGTCGAAAAGAGAAAAGAGGAGAGAAGAAGGGAGTATTGCTTTTGCCAAGATGATGAATCAATAAACGAAAAGGCTTAATGGGAAAAAGCACGCAACATTTACTGATGCTCTCTTCTCCTATGTCACACTGCACCGCATTACTCACTCACTTCCATTCCTATTTTGCTGGCCCTTTTCCCTGAATTCAGAGAAAGCACTTGGTTTAACCAGGTTATATTGTTTTTGGACCATGACAAACAATTTTCACCACATGGATTACGGTACCTAGAGGTTCTGGCTTTTTCGCATTTGTATTTGATGATGGTGTAGTGGGTTGGTTGAGCATGAGCATGTTTAGTCACGAACGACACGAGTTAGTTGAGGCCTCGATAGCGTTATGTTATTATATTAGCCGCATTATCTTCACTCTGTGTCTATAATGATGATGATGATGATAACTTGATGACGAAATGAATTACCAGGGTCATCTGGGCAAACATTTGCCATTTGCATCGCCCTTGTAATTGATGTGGTTTAATCTTAAGGTGCTGCTCCCCATTTCCAATTTAAAATGTTGATGTTAACCACTCAACCAAATGAAATGATTAGTTCTTCAATGTCAATATGCTTTATTGCTAATTAGAGAAGAGGCAGTGGCCTTAATAAAGCAGCTGTTTGGATGAGTTGGTTTAAGCTGAAGTAGCAAAAATCCAATTCACTATCCACCAAATTAGGAATTTAGACAATACGAGTTAAATTCAGTGTAGTGGCCAAATCAATCATCACAGAAATTGTAAAAAGTGACAGCAAGTGAGTACTCATTACAGCGTAAAGCGACTATTGTATACATATATATAATCTTGTAACCCAACTTGTCAATCTACCTCCAAGTGCCACATCGAACCGCAATGAAATACATAACATGAGGAAAAGAAAGTTTCCCGCATTCTGTATAACCAAGTAGGCAGATGAAATGGGATATAGTGGAGCCCATAAACAAACTAAAAAAAACCTTCAAGACCAGAAAACAACTTTTATCTTTTACTTTGTATTTATTTTTCCCCTAGTGATTTCTCCTCCGTTTTATTTTTTTAACTGAAGAGGATGTGGAAAATAGAGAAAACTGAGAAGAAACACAGGGCAACGGACGGAGAGCGAAGGAGGCTCCAAGCTTCTTCCACGCTTTCCTTAATGCCTATTATTGTATCTCTAGCCCCACTGTGTATTATATTCTGACTTGAAAAGATGCGGAACACTGTTCCTATATATCTGATGATACATCTGCTAGTTGTCTTGCTCTTTTTTTCTTGGTGGTGGTGCACTCTCTTTCTGTCTATTTATATATGTAGGTACATAGGTTTATAGATTAGTAGGAGTAGTTACAGCATAACATTTTATATACATAAGTAAACCAAGTAAGTAGTTTTCCTGCTGTATTTTTTCAACTACATGCATATGGCATCGGGCGACATGTATTCACATCCCATAAGTATATACAGCTGTTGTCTGCCTTGGCTAGTAAAAGAGAAAAGGGGTGGAAAGAGAATACGAAAAGAATTAGAAAAACAAAGAAGGAAAGAGAGAAAAGAAAGGAATAGGAGTAAGAGATATCCGAGGAAAGAGAAATTGATGGTGGTCACGCGTGAAACAATCCAGCTTGAAGAACGCAGAAGACCAATAAGGAGTAAAAAGCTTCTATGCTGTCCTTATTTCTTTCTCTTGCCACTACTTTCTGCCTCCTTTCTCCTTACTTTTTGGGTAAGCTGTGGCTGGTTTTTCATTCTCCTTCTTTCATTCCTTATCTCATTTCCACGAGTACAACTGCTACTATGATTGCATCAGCAGCAGCTCCGCTCTAGTAGGCAAAGTAGTAGTCAGTAGTGGTCATATAGAACTACTCTGCTCACTTGTAAAATCTTGAAAGATATATGCAAAAAGATGAAAGAAGAAGGGTATGAAAGATAGAAAGTGCAACAACTACAGCAGTTAACCATCTAGCCGATTATATACACAATTTTATATATACATATATATAAAGTTGAATATATATAGTGTGTAGTTGAATGAAGAATACGATAAGTCTGTCATACTGGGATTTGACTGATATTTTATCAAACATATTGCACAGCCAGATATTGCCCTTTCCACTGCCAAAAATCCAGGAAGGATAGCTAAGTACATTGATTTTATTCTTAGAAATAAAGTTGAGAATTTTTGGCTGCCACATTTGAGTTTGACGGATTATATTACTGGTTGATACAGTTGCGTCAAAATGGTTCAAAGTGTTCATTTTTTTGTACAAATTTGTTGCAGAAAATTCACAAATCGATTTTTTAAATCAATTTAGGCTACCCATGGAGACCTGTAATTCGACTTTACAGCAAGAAATGGCATGCACAATTTGATAAAGTATCAGTCAAATTTCAACTCGACAGAAATATCGAATTCCTTATTGGGATTATTTGTCGTGCAAAGTGCATATGGCTCACGACAGAAATAAGTGAAAAGGCAGAAACAAGAGAGGAAAGTAGAAAGTCTTTCATGCAACAACGACATAAGTAGTAAATGTCATAAGCCAACGACAACCAACATGGAAAGATGGATTACAAGTGCACGTACAGTGGAACGGAATGGATTACACATTACACGTAAAAAGGAATTGAAATGGTTGTGTTTGTATATTGAAACTTGAAAAATGTTACATAATATGAACACACAAATCGATATAGGTAGCAAGAGTCCAACAATGTATTTCTTTATGTATGTGGAAATTCACCTTGCCTAGCTTAGCCAGGCACCTTTGTAACGTGAAAAACTATAGAACAATATTTGGCAAATAATGTCACGTCATAATTCAAAGTACATTCATTGAATACTTGAACCTTATAAATACACGCAGAGGTTACTGAGAATTTTTGCTCTCTGTCCAACTCTCCGTTTGCGTCAATACAGATTTGCAAGGAAAGACCGATTTATAACATTATCCGACAAATCCATTACAATTGGAGTAATATTTAAGATTTTTTTCCCAAGAGAAATGAAATTATTTCGCCGGATTATATGTCAATTGAGCAATGTGTATGTACTTCTATTACTAATGTAGTTAATGAACACTGCGTACACCAATAAAATTAATTGGTGTTGTTATTAAGAAAGAACATTTCGCGACCAATCCTGACCATTGACTTGACCTAATCCTTTTTTTTTACATTTTAGTGATTATTTTCTCATAATGCATGACAATAAAACCAACACGTGATAGAATAATTCGGTTACTTTCTCAATGTAAAAACTAAAGCAAGGTTGACGCTGAAGTGCATTTTTAAGTCACAGGAAGTGCAAACAACTACAGTGATTTAGTAGTACAAACAATTTAACCCTGGAAAATCTCCTGGAGCACATTATTTTAATACACCAGACTTACGTATCGTAGGTGCTAGCACAATAGTTGCATTTGGAAATGCAATGAGGAAAGATTTTGTTATTTTAAATGTTGGCCGGTTGAAATTTATTACCAAAATGTATTTACATTGCATGTAGAAAAAGGCACCTCAACAGTTAAAGGCATTTTGTCATCACGGGGGTTAATATTATTTCGATTGCTCAATTGCTATAATTTTTTAAAGTGGGAATAATAGTATTGCTTCGAATTGGATTCATTCATATAATGAGATTGGCCATTAGGCATAAGATATATAGAGCCTACATGAGTAAGCCGATGATTCCCTCTGTGAAGGTTGAAGTATTTATTAGTTTAAACTAAACATGTAATGTCACATAAAATTTTTGCTGTCTAATTGTATTTTATTCCTTGAGAAATCGGAATTATAGGCTTAACTATTGAATCCATTATGCTTTCACATGCTTACTGCTTTGGTCGTCGAAACATTGAATGTACAACAAAGCCAGCTTAGGATTTTCTACAGCTGATCATTAGTTAATGCAATGTAGAAGAGAGCCAAAGAAGATTTAAATAAACTGTTGATAAGCAGACCTAGAGACGTAGCTGAATGATATAAGCGGGAGAATAAGAATACTAGGTGATGAATAGGAATTCTGGGTGATGAATAGGAATACTGGGTGATGAATAGAAATATTTGGCGATGAATACGAATATTTTGAATTTTCACGCTCAAAAACTTCAAAACTTCATGAAATACTATTCATGGAGGTATTACTACCACCATGAATTGATTCAGCATATCAAATAACCTCCAAATACTGAGTTTCAGCCAAATGGATGAATTTTTGAATTTTCACATTCATAACTTTCAAACGCTTTGACCGATTTTGATGAAAACAATACCAGGAAAGCTCTTGAGGTGTACTACCTATGTGCCAAATTTGGTGGAAATCGGTCAACATATGTTGACAGGAGAGTGCGGACAGACGGTCAGACAGACAGACGGACGGACAAACTTAGTAAAGTTATAACTACGCTGACTCAGATTCAGCTACGTAATAAAGAGTGGCTACATATTTCACTCTACAAAAAATAAGCGCTTATTTTTTAATTATTGCTTCAAGAAAAAAACTCACGTTAAAGTCAAATAAGTCTGAGTGCTTTTAAATCATGGCCTTTGCTTCAAATTCCCAAGTAGATACTATTGCTGTATTCTTGTTGGTTTTGAAAACCTATTTAGATGCAGCATTCAAATAATGCGATGTCGAAATACTGTAGTTGGTCAAAGACTGATTGTTAGTAAGTGTTTGCACACTTTCAACGCCTTCATATGCTATGGAAAATCTCTAAATAATAATGCTCTCTGTAGGTATGTTTGCTACAAGATGTTAGCTTATCCAATATATAGATTTGCATACCAAGCCATATGTCTGATGATGCGTCTGATGTCGCATATATGAGCTTAGAAAAAAGAAAGTAATGAAAGGAGCCCATATCAGTTGTGTCAACAGAAAAAAAGTGATGATGATGAGATTCTTTACTGCTGTGCAAGATGAGTTTAGAAAAACTGGGCGAGAGAATTGAAGGGAACCAGCAGGGAAAAAAAGAGAGCAAAAGTGTGGTGGAGTCTGCAAAAAATAGGAATAGCATAGGCAAACACGGTACGCTTGTCTTTAGCTGCATTTCTGTGGTAGGGATGGACATAATAGTGTTTGTGTGCATTTTCTGAGAATGAAAGGAACACGAAAAAAGCAAAATGAGATCCCTTTGGATTTCTCAAGCTCTCATTAATACCTTAATGGTCTTAGATAGAATTTGATCCGATGGAAGATGCTTGGAACTCCTATCATATGTGTATGCCCTGGTGTGTGAGACCACACCACAAATGACCTCAGCTTAGACATTGGACCTTTTTTTCTCAAACATGTAACTTACACCAAACCAAGTGAATAACTGCATCAAATACCTCAACTCAACTAAAAGAATTTCTCGCTAATACGCTTCACTAACATTTTGTATAGTATGTTTCTGCTGCAGTGCTTAAGTAACTGCATCATTGTATAGAGATAACTAGCCTAATAATCCATTGTTTTTCCTTAAAAAGGGATTTAATTGTGTATACACCAATTATTTTACTACATTGGTAATGCCAAATGTTGGCTCTGTATATCAAATAAATATTAAACGAGTTGTCATAAATTTTATTGTACTTGTATAGTAATGTAATGATATGTAACAAAAGGCCTGAGTTATTAACCTACAAATTTCATGTATGAGTGATTTATTCAAGTATATCCGTATATGTATGTATGGGTTACACAATAGTGTACATGATATTGACATGACGGTCAGAACGAATGCTGAGAAGTTTTTTATCGGTGTGGGTGAATGTAAAAAAATTATTTTTCAATTGCGTGCACCGGAATGATAAACCTGACAAACGCAGGAATTACGAGGAGTTGTACTGAAGGACGGCCTTTCAGTAAAGAGAATGAAATAATTTTTCAATAGTAGACTTGACTCTGTTATATAAACTGATAGCCTAACGTTTGAAAATTCATGCCAAATTTGGATAAAAGTGATATGCAGGAAATTCTATACTTAAATAAAGTTTAGTTAGTAGTCGTTTAGCATTGGCATGGTATCATATTTGTAAGACGGAAAACTGTAACAGTAGCTTGAGAGCTTGTGCGGTAAGAAAAGGGGTAAGTTGAGACGACAGTAACCTTTCTGAAAAGAAAACTCTTATCCAAATAGCTATGCCCCCGGATGTAAGTGTGTTTTTTGGCTAAAGTACCACTCTATTTGCCCCCAAATCAAACTATGTCTACCGAATTAACTTTAGATATCGATTGCTGGCAACAGGATTCCCTTCCTTCGGACAGACAGCCAGTTACATTGAACAAGTAAGCCGAGGATATGCTGCACCAGTTATAAAGAAAATAGATTACGTGATTCGCAACCAAGTCTATTCCTTTATAAAAATTTAATTCATACGTGAATGCAGCATTTACCGTTTCAATTTCAGGGAGAAAAATCAATGAGAACGACTTTTGAGTGCCGGTCAAATAATGTTTTATGATTTTTGTAGAGTAGGGGTATATAAATATATGTGTATTTACTTAACCACAATATATATATGAAACGAAAAGTATTCCTTGATAAGTAGTCGAAAAGGCAACTCTCCTACCCGTATGGAATTGTCTCTCTATATTCTAATATTGTATTACTTGTAGTGATGAGACTGGGAAACTCAAACCTCACATTTTACAAGTGTTTATGCAACATACATGTTTCCCGGTTCTCGTGTGCATTCACAAAATTTACCTTCATTTGTATTTTGTCGAATGTCACCATCCTTTACTCTTTATGTGACGTCTGAACATTTTTTAATCATTTTATGGGTCGTGTTTTCCACAACTAAACATTCAGACAGACTGACATTTCATTTATAAAATGTTGTAGCTACACTGAGTATTTGCACATGCTCCCATTACGTTTAATTATAATTTATCTTGTGTTTGTTGCAAGGCTGAACATGTTGCACTTGTGTGTTCTAGGAGTACTCTGCTCTCTGCCTTCAGCCTTGCTTACTCTGATCTGGTCTGCATTTCCCCTCCTGGAAAGTAATTGACTCAGCCTCAGCCTTCTTATCATTTTTATCGAGATGAAACCAACAAAGCAACGCAACCACAACGAGAGAGAAGAGGCAATGCAGGGAGTCCTCAGTATCTACATTTTTTTAGTCTATTCCATTCTTTAGATCTCCATTCATTCAATTCTCTTTCTTGCTCTAGATCATTCCTAATATCCTTATAAAACTTTCTACTCCTTCCATTTCTTTTGTGATCTTTCGAGCACGAAATAAAAAATATAGTCTGAGATGCACTTCATATATATGATTGTACATCTTATATACATATTATGTATTTTTTATATATATATGGTCCTATGTTATTCCTTTTCCTTTTTAACAAAAACAGTCGTTACTTTCCCACGTAAAAATTGTACACAATGCGGAGTATACTCACAACACAACAATTTTCTATAAAAATGTTTAGAGCTCTCTTTTTCTTTTAGTTTACGTGTGTCACAGCTGCACTGATCCCTTTAAATTTAGGAATCTCTCTCTCTCTTTTGTGTCCGGACATCGAGTGTCCGGGTAATATAGCAATAATATTTTTTCATTGTAAATACTTTGAGAATGCTTTTTCTAACGTCGTACTAAATCATTTCAAAAAGTTAAAAAATGAATAAAGATTTTTGCTCACTGTATTTACCACCACCATAGTATTTTACGTCGCTGGATACAATTGATGATTCATAAAATGCATGGATCTCCGACCACACGTTAGATTTGCCCTCACTCTCTCTGAGTGAGTGTTATTTTCCAATATTGAGAAGCTCACGCGGTGCCGCACCCAATGTAATGTAAAAGTCATTTTTCTTTTCCTGTTTGTGCAAAAATTTTACATCAATTTCCTTGTAAACTTTTTATATACTGTTAGCGTGTCCGTTGATGTGAAAGAAAAAGATGGAGTATGAGCAGAGCACACATTCAAAAAAAATATATACACGGTACATGGAGCGAACGAATCTATTGTCAAAAACGAAACACATCCTCTCCCTAGAAAAAAAAGTAACTCAAACTGGTCATGATTCAAAAGAGTATAATGGATCCAAGTACATTCTTGCTAGATGATATGAAAGTGTAGTAGAGCAGAGGATAGAATGAAGGAAGAGGAAAAGGATAAGTGGGAAAAGAGAAATGTGGTTGGTTGAATGAGAGAAGAAATACGAGGAACAAGTCAGAGATTAATATTTTTCTCTGTGTTTTGACATCATTATTGTCGGAGACAGCGTGTGTGACATGAAAATATTTGTTAGGAAAACATGCAATAACAACATACTTATATTATACAGCTGGAATTGTAAGTAGTTTAATAGCAATGCGATGTAATGTGATATGAGCCTCAATCTCATTTGCTACACTGGAGCTGCTACCCTTGTTGTTGTTCCTACTGTTACTCTTAACACTCCAGCTTTCACCACCGCCACCAAAAACCAAGATGGTTCCTTATCATAAGTTCGTCTCAGTCAGTGTATGCAAGGTTTTTTAATATTGAACGTCATTCTTTGCTCTGATGTCGTGTATGTGTATGATGATGCTTAAAAACTCGTCTTTGGCAGAGTAGTTTGCAGTACTTACATTATCATCATCAGTCGGAGCAAAAAGTCTACATAATACGTCAGTTTTTTTGGTCCTCTCCCTAGCTTCCTTGAGGTATTTTGTAGTTAGCATTGAGCATTTGTATATAAAATGTATATGTTATGTTACAACACAACAGCCTTGTCGCAATTCCTTTATTTATTTTCTTTTTTCTCCCTTTACAGACTATACACAGGCAACTTTTACTCATATGAGGATCACTACATCAAAAGACCTTCAGTTGTTTCACCAACCATGTACACACACACACATACACACGTTACTTGGGAGTAGGAGTAAGCACACGAGTGAGTGAGTGCTGTATAATATGCAATGTGGCGAAATGGAAGATAAATAGAAATACAGAGCAGGTTTCACCTAGTTTGCTTGTGTTATCACCATTTTTTTGGACTAGGAGTTCTCCTGTTTCCACATGTATGTGAGGTTTTGCTGCCTTCCCAAAAAACGGAAAATCCAACAGCAACCCAAAACCCAAGTACTACCAAAAAAGGAGAGGTAGCAACTCGGGGAGCTTAGTAGGCTGAATTTCATGTGTGTACTACATGCTGTTTCATTATTTAACGTTTCGTAGTTTCTCTGAATGCGTCTTTGTGAATTTATTGTTATTCATTAATATTATTGTTGTAGTCATACACATGCACTATTGTTTTGACTTTTTCGAGTATGTTGTCGTCGTTGTCAATGGCTCAAATATGTGTCGTGATTCTATCGGAGTTGCACACTTTTCTATTCTACCTTGTGCCCACTTCAATAAATGCTCTTATCCTGACTGAAGAGAAAGTAATAAAAGCATAAAAAATATTTGTGCATAATATGAACTCTGTCTGCGTACTTTTTTTTGTTGTCCAATCAATGATCATAAAACACACAGGACATGAGGTGGGACTGTCCACAGTTCACTCAGCAGGGGGTGATATGCTTTCAAAAAGGAAATTTTCTGAAGCCGCAGGTGAGCTCATATGTAAGAAGAATTGGAGGTTATTTTTTTCCCACTCTCGTCTTCTTTTTGCATATCATATCAAAACCATGAGTATTATGTCAGAAGGCAGGAGCAAGCCGGGTGAAAGGAAAACATACTTATTCAGTAGTCAGCAGAGGAGAAAGTTGAATTACGACATCAACTCAACGACAATGATGTACCTACCTACGAGGAAGGTAGCCGTCAGTACATCTAGAAAGCTTTAACACCGATTTTGCTACACATCCTTCTTTTCAGACCTGGTTTCTTTTGTCGTATTTTCATTACTACTAATTCATTCCTTTGCTTTCTCATGCACAACGTGTGAATGTTAACTCTTGAGAGTTTTGGAAAATAATAAAATCTAGTCCGTGCATGGAAAATTAGTGTGAAAATTGGATCCCTATCTGCATAGTTAAGATGCAAATCCAATTAAGATTTCATAGGGTATATTTTGTAAACCATGGCTTGTATATTTATGTACATTCCTTACATGGTTGCATGCATTCCCTTTCACTGATGCAAAAAGGGGAGAAAGTGAAGGCTTTTCGTGAATTCGCAATTGCACTGCATCTATGCGCCTCAGAAAGGAGGAAGTAAAGTAAAGGCGAGGGTACATACACTCGGCACGGTACTAAATTACACAATGGTTAGTGAAGTGTTCTCAACTGAAACATTAATTCGCATATGTTTGCAAATTATAGACTGGGTAGTTGCATCCATTCTTTGTCATGGGAAAGCCTCTCACTGGTTTATTCAGAACAATGAAGTCCCAAAGGGAGGTAAAAAAGAGCTCCCAGTGCGGTATTTCCTGCCTTGAATTGTAAAGTCAAGTCGACTTTAATATTCTAAGAATTAGGCGTTACAAAAGCATACCAGAAATATTTTAACGAACAGATCGATGATGCAATTTAATACAGGTCCTTTTGAAGACCGTTAGCAAAATTTATGGAGCACAAAAAGGTGGATCTAGGAAGCAGAATAATATTCCTCTTGGTATAACTTTTTTCCAGTGGCATCCATGTGTTAGTTTTCATGCTTTTTTTCTTTGGTTTATGAAGGTAAGAAACGGGAATGGAGGAAGAGAGAAGAGAGAGAGAGAGAGGAGAAAAGTGATAGAGTATGAGACAAAGAAGGACATATTCTATAATATTTAAGAGCACTACTCACTCAGCATTCTTGTTAAAACAGTATTCTTTAGCTAGCCGATGTTCATATCTTGCAGGGAAGTTTGGTATATTTTACGACAGTTATCTTGCTGAGTGAGTAGAGAGTAAGCTTTGGGTGTATCTCCTGTACTCCATACTGATAACGATAACTAGCATTCCACATGAACAACGGCATACTATAATGTGTATATATATGTGTGTATGTTGTTAGGACACAGCAGCAGTTGACTTTCCAAAGAGAATGACTAGGGTCCACATGCATTTAGAGAGCCACACATGTATTAAGTAGAGAGAGAGAGAGATGTGTTAGTTCTTGGAGTCGATATGTGCCTAAACGTGCTTTCGCCATTGTCACATTATCATTTTTTAGTCCGAAAAAAATAAAAGAGCAAAAGGACATCCCATTACCATCTCATTCGTCTACTCTCATCCACTCACTCAAGTCATGGAACGAGCACTTTTCTCCATGAGTAAGTGAATGTATGTTGGACGTGAAGTGTGCATTGGATGCATGCATGTGTCCGTGTGTGGGGGAAATGCTACACACAACCGTCGTATACACAAGGATATATTATGTAGGTGAAGTGGACAAAGCTAAAAAGGTTGCATCAACCAGAAAAGGAGTCTCCCGGAAGCGGTTTGCAGATATTGAAGTATGACTCCCTGGACACCAATAGGTCACTCCCCATGTCATTTTGCATCCCTACTACATTTCTTCTCCATCCATTTCTTGAGAGTGCTTTCTCCTCCGAAATTTTTTACACTTGCTTGGCTGACTGAGCAAAGAATGAAAGACATGGCTACTCTCTATTTCTCAATGCTGCATAGAGTACTCAAATCTAATACTAGGTTCAAGGATAACTTGTCATACTTCCAAAAAAACCGGCTAAATTTATACATCCTTCAAATCAATGTCGTAATAAATTTGCAACTGGCTTACTGAGACTTGTTTTTTCACCCTTTGTGTACACATACCTTGCCACAGGATGAAATGTAATATTTCTTGGGTGAAAACACAAACACGGGGATTGTGGGGCAGAAGTAATATACTTTATACTATGTGCATTACATACATTCATTCATTCCACTTTAGATTTTTACACACTCTCTTTTCCTCTCTCACACAAATGGCACACTCATCCATGAAAAATGAATTTTCTTGGAACACATGTAACTGATCGGGATTGATTCTAGACAATTGGCTCCGAAATAACTGTAATATATTTGAAAATTGATTTGAGCCAATCTGGGAAAATTGTGGTGGTTCAATGTAGCACGTAAGTAAATAGCACACCTCTAAAATGTCTTATCTATGAAAGAGTAAATGCATAGTACTTTCTAGGTATGTTTGAGGTGGAAGATGAGAAGAGAATAATATTAGATATGGAGTCGATATGAGAAGAGGAAACATTTGTGTGATATATGAGGCGCGTTGAATGAGGTTATACGTAGGGAAGATCATGACGGGTGGATGAAAATGAATGTGAAAAAGAGAGGAAAATGATTTGCACTTACCCTAGAGTGGTCATGGTGACGATTGTGTACCAAAAAGCCGCAGGAATGGAAGTGAAGTTGGTGTCTTCAACATTTTTCTCAGCGTAGAACATAACAGTGGCAAAAATAATTATGGCCATGGCCAATGAAAAAACGAGAAAGCCCAGTTCGGAGGCGCAAGACTTGAGAGTGTACCCAAGAATACGCAATCCTTGTGAGTGCCGTGAGAATTTGAAGATTCGAAATACCCGAAAAACTCTGAGGGTGACGAAAGCTCCGGACACATCATCATTATCAGTGATGCCGAGCCCTATGTAGTACGGAAGAATAGCAACAACATCAATTATACTCATGACGCTGCGAATGAATTTGCATCTGTCGGGAGCTGCAAAAAGACGGAGAAGATACTCGGCCGTGAAAATCATGACACAGGCTGTGTCCAAGCAGAAGAAAACAGTTTTATAGCGTTCTCCACATGAGAGTGTGCCCCCTTTGCCGGGAAGTGCCCCACAAGGGACTGTTTCCACAACATTTGCCATAACAGAAACTGCGATAAAAAATCCAGTGACGTAGTAGAACACTAGAGCGGCTGTGGACGTGTGCGGGTTTTCAAAGGCCCTCCACATGCGTTGTCGAATGTTTGTCAGTTGTTGAAGGGCCTGATCGCCATTCTCCGACAGCTTGTCATCCAGTAATCGCTCTGCATTCTCTCGTTTCCTATCTCGGTAGTCTTCATAGCAACAGTCTCCTATGACGTCTGGCAAGATGCCGAAAAATGCCAGCTCCTCGTCATAACTTGTTAGGCATTCATGTTTGGGGTAATGGAGTTTACCAGTTCGATAGTAATTTAAAATATGACGGAATATATCAGGGTCTCGGTCAAAAAAGTACTCTCTCGAGTCCTCATCATAAAAGAAGTCTCTTTCACTGGAGCCCAGCAGAGTATCTGGATACTTCTCCAGTGTGTTTCTCCACGTCTCAAACTTCCTTCCGGACACGTTGATGAGCAGCTTCTCATCGTCAGCTTTACGACGATCTTTTGTGACTGGTGGTGGGGGTAAAGGGTTAGTGGCGATCGGCACCCACCCGATCGCCGCCGCTCTTGCGAACGGCAACCAAGCTGCCACCGAGGCCATTCCTTGTGGTGGAATGTTTGCTAGAACTGTATCACACTTAGATATACAATATTTAACAATCAGACAATGAGAGAACAACAACAGCAATAACAAAGACGGCTCTCTTCCAAGTCCTTCTTCTCTACTCTTTCACAAACTCCCTTCTCTTCCTCTTCTCGCACCACAACAACAAGAAAGAGTAGAGGAAACGAGAAAGTAACTTGACTTCTTCGTCGTCTTCTTCCTCCTTTTCAATTGCTGCTCAGCTCAACTCAACCTTTCCACAAATAAAATTTATTTCCTTCCTTTCACTAAAACTGCCTGTACTTGTCAAATATATACGTTATACAGCGGGTGGGCTGCAACCACAAGACACAAGCAGCTATCGACGCTAGAAATACTGCGTGTCCCTTTCCCTTGTTTGTCGCCTTTCTCGTAATTTTACTTAACCACTACTTTCAGTATATATATATATATCCACACATACTTACTTACTTATCTTACTATACGCTTATTACTTTTACCGTAGCTGACAGCAGCAGCTCCCCGTCCATTTCCTCCTCTTATAATTTCCTCCTCTCTACTACAAACGTTTTTTCTTTTGGACAATTCCTAATATTTGACAAGTAGTCCATATGAATTCCTAATTATGGCGGCTAGAAATGGAGGCTAACCTACAGATTTTCTTTCGCGTGAAGAGTAGGAAAAGTTTCTCCCCTCTCTCACGTACATCTAATCCTTTTTCTCACTGACGTTTTACAATGTTCAACTTTCAGCTCACTATAACCCCCATTATACTCATTGTGGTAAATACAACAAAAGTTTTTGATAAATCGTACATATGCTTTTTTCGAAGGCTAAGTAAAAATAAAGCAAGTTTTAAGTAACATTATTATTACGTTTACGATACATTAATGTACTAATAATACTTGGATACAATAAGTAATATCAGGTCTGGTCCTGCAAGTTTCAAAATGTAATATCGATTGAATCACTTTAATCAAATCAAACGACTTTACCAGCAACAGCATTTGTGTATCATGATCATCATCAAAAAAACATATTGACGCACAAGTGCACATTTTTCTATTGTTTGACACACCACGAACTTTTCACGACTTCACTTGTACTCGTCTTGGTTAACATTATTACGTATTAGGAGAATGGAGCAGACAAGTGAAAAAAATATACAATGTTTTTCTTACTGGCTTGTGGTATGCCAACTCTCTTGTCTGTGCATGGTTGTTGTAGTAGTAGTGTTGCTAATAATTTGACATTTTCCTCATTTATCATCATTTCACAAACGGGGAACAACAACAACAATTGCAATAAAACTAGGCGGTAGGAAACAATAAAAAGATAATGGATCAGAAGAGTAGAATCTTTGTTCTATATATAAGAGCTGCTCCCTCCGTCGACTCGACCCGTGCCGCAAAATGCTTTTGACCAAAAATTGGATTCACGTCTTTTTCGCAACCGTTTCCTTTTCTTTGTGTAAAATTCAAACGTTGTGTTGTAGCTCTAGCCTATTCTTACTATTCTTATGCATCAAAGTTTCGCTTGGTATTTGAAAACGCTGATATTATATATTATTATTCGCAGTGATGATGTGGTGTGGTGTGATGTGATGAAAAATCTTAGCTATGTACTATAACAGAAAATGTTTGTACATGTGTTTTTGTGGTGGAGACGACGATGATACCGATTAAGCTATGAACTATCAACGTTTATATTTCACATAATATGTTTGAGTACGCTTACATCTTACGGCTATGAGTTTAACGGTGACTGAGGATTAAAAATCAATGTACTGTTTTTTTTGTATATTGTGTAAAATAACTGGAAGTAGAACTAATAACCTGTTGGCTGGAAGGATAACAATTTAGTTGAGAACCCTCTTGTTAAAAGATTGTCACACATTTGTTAGTTCCTCGCATGTAATAATGTAAAGTTGAGAGAGTTGACAATGTGTGTTTTTGAGTTGCTAAATGGGCTTCTTCCTCATACTTAATAATCATCCATCCATTTTTGGATACTCTGATGGTGACATTCTTTTGGTTTGGCTTGTAAGAAAAGAGTCTTTATTTTTCGGTTCATGTACACAGGAAATAATTCTTCAAGAAACAGAAGAGAGAGAGAGTTTTTAATCAAAAGGAGCAAGGCGGACGAGATGAGATTACTTTGTTCTCTTTCTTGTCTTCTTCCTTTCTTTACTCATCTCACTCAAGTCTCCCCAGGTTTTCACTTGTACAATACAAATCATATGAGCTAACAACAGCATGGCACAAAGAGAATGATATGTTTCTTCGCTCTCGCAACATATACAAAACTTGTTCACTCTGCGCTCTCAAGCACACCAGGCAAAAAATTGGAGTCAGAGGTCAAGTTTTTTTTCTGTGATTAGAGAAGCTTCCCATTATAACATTAATATTATGCCTACGTCCTTGACCTGACCATTCGTTTGGGGTTGACACAAATAGCACTGTTTGTCAGAGTATTTTATATGGTGGTTTGGTTGGTTTTGTAGCTACGCTGGAGATGAGATGATGATGATGGTGGCAACATTTATTTATTCTATTTTGAATTTATGAGTTTCGAAAAAAAAGAGATAAACTGCAAGAGAGGGAGGAAAATGAGGAGTTGAGAGAAGAGAAGAGTTGGAAAAAGTTTCAACTAAAAAACTGGCTCTTTGGTCTATATCTGGGGCACACACATCTCTCGTTTTTGTGAGTTGTGAACCCCTTATTGGAGTTTGTGAGTGGATTGGAGTGAGAGAGCAGCCTCACTGTCGTCGTGCAGGAGAGCTTGCCAGAAAACAACTAGGACGTAAGGTTGTGATGTAGACGGTAGAGTTTAGTATCCAAGAATTTTCAGTGATTCTGCTGTCGCTCTTTTCCACAAAATTTTCCTCGCTCTCTCTTCTTCTCTTCTCCGTGCTGCATGCACTGCACTAAAGGTCTCTAACAGCAGAATGAGTCCATGCTTCCTGAACTCACATGTAGAACGTCTCCACTATATTCTCCCACTACTACTACCATCACCACCATCTCGACCACTACAACTCCCTTCTCCGCTAACTTATCGCGTCTATGTTATGCAGCCGGCTATGTGGAGTAAAGAAGTCGGTAGGCAGGCAGCGAGCAAGTCGTTTTTTAAACTAATAAGAATAACAATACCGCACTGCTTCTACTTACTCCATATATGCCCTCATACGGTAGACCCACACATACTACCGTTATATTATAATGTTGAACACACAACTTCATGATGAGTTGCCAGTGCATTGCATGGCGAGTTGTGCCGCTGCGGCTCTACTCAAACTTTTGCAGCTGGCGTAACGCGTGTACAACGACGTACGAACCAAGTAAGTGCTATATGGAAAGGAGAAAAAAAACTGATGGAAGCGATATGATGAGAGAAATCGTGAACGATGGAAAAAAGAAGGGTATTGCAACTTATGCCAATCCTACTATCACCATCCGAGTCTTTTTGTGAACACCAACACCAGTGGTTGAAACTATCAACTCATACTTTTTTCATATACAAGAGAGATGAGATGAAGAATGTTTGCAAGTCTCTTTTCCTCCAGATTCTGCCCCCATTCACTGAGAAATTTCAATATATATCTGATAGCTTATTTTATCGGATTTACTGGCAACCAATATAGACACATCACATCATGCACACGCTGTGTTACTGACAAGAGAGTTGCTTATTATTTAATACCGACAATGACAATTGCCATAGTTCATGAGGCCGCAGTCATGTATATTATGGATCGCTACAGTCTGTAATCGGCTCCAAACAAATTTCCACGCTTGGCTAAAATAAATTACGATCAGAGACTCAAAAATATACTTAAAGGCCATGATCCATATCTTGACGGTACACTGTTAACACTACTATTCCGTCTTCAGATGATAGTACTCATTAAAATTCATGAATTGAATAAATAAGATGTTCAAACAGAATGTCAAATGTCACACAATGTGTGCAACAGATTTTAGAATAAATAAATTCAAAATTTTATATTATGCTTAGAAGCTACATCATTTATGTTATGTACCAAAAAAACATAGGTTTACTGATTGTTTGCAGTAACAATTTTTACTAAGAAAAACGAGACCCCGTTTCAACCGAACCACAAATTTCTCGCTCTTATTCCTTTGATTACACAATGTTATTGACTGCATAGTAGAAAAGTTTGATATTTTTTGAAAGATTGTATATTATTATGACAGTGGGTTGCGAGATTCGTTTTGGAAATAAAAAGTGGCAGACCCAGAGAAATTTTTGCCTCTTGTTGAAATGGGCTAAGTGAGGAATACCAGCACGGCTTATTTTTATTTGCTTACTATGCTGGGAATTTTTGCCTACAGCACCACATGTCAACGACGGAAATTCTTTGTAAATGTTAATAAATGAACTTCCCGAGAAAATCATGTGACCGGAAACCACTTCAGGTACAAAAAAACGGACGCAAAACTATTGTAAAATTAAAGGGGAGAAAATGCGTTACCACTTTTAAAAATCCCCACCAGGGAAAATCCCACATTCAAAAACAAAGCTTTACAATACATAGTACATCCGTTGCGTTAGGATAACTCTTGTGAAAGCAGGTTTTAGCTCATCCCATCACTACACCAATGCAAAAAAAGTAAACCATTCAACTGGACGCAATAGTCATGTAGCCCAACAACGATGTTCAAACGCTAAACCTATGAAGCACTCAAAAAACTACGTGCCATTATTCCATTGCACCATCATATCACATCAAAAAATCTACACCTCAGCCTCCTTCGTAATATCGCATATTACCCCCATCTATCTGCACGACATGCTTAACGAGGTGGTGTATGCCTGTTTTTGTGCATGTGCTCACCTACCTTTTTTGTATACTTTATCAATTTATTCTCTCGCATTGACTAATTTTTATTAATGTGCAATTTCCATTCAACCAGCAATTGGTGCAAGCCAAAAAAGTTAATTGTGGGAACAACGCTCATTTATTTCACGAGCGTAATTCAATCGGCCCCTTGTCTAGCGACACAAACTACTTTAACTGAAAGGTAGAAAAGGACAAGGACGAAAGAAAAAAGTGTCCGTCCTTGCATTCTCTTATCACATCACCTTTCACTTGCTCAAACTCCCACTCGTGCTTTCCCTTCGGCTTTTTCCCTTAGTAATCAATGTGAATGAGTGTTTAGTATCGTTGAGAGAGTATTTTCAAATATATTTTTTTGTGCTTGTTGTTAATAGTGAATGGAGGTGTGACTCAAATGTGATTATAAGTAATTTGAAACAAGCCGTGAAGAAAGTTAAAGCAAGTTTGATGGGATTGATGGGCTCTTGTAGTGTGGTCTTGAGGTAATTTTCTCACTTTGTTTCGATCCCCTTCCTATAAATTTCTCCTCTCAAGCTCTCTCTCTACACACACCGTTTCCCTCGTTGGGTTTCGTTTGTGAGTAATTAAATAACTCTCGTAACATTACTTTGACGGGGCTCCTTTGCTTTCTATTGTTTTCATTTCATGTGCTTTCACTCGGAAGACAACTTAATGTAATACTTTTTGGTCTTTAAGAGCATGAAGGTAAATGTAGTTTTATCATGCCCACATAGTTTACAGAATGAGGATAGAAGAGAAGTGGCATATAACAAAACGCAACATGCTGCTGCTGCTGCTCTCAACTAAAGCAAACCAAACCAGCAAACCATTTTACCTAAGAAAAATCATTTCTACTCACTGTCAAAAGATGAAAGTCTTCAGCAGAAAAACAGCAGATATAGTCAACTCTAGCGAATCTAAATATGGAGTGTACAAATGTTAAAGAAAGGAACTAAATACTATTATATACATATATACATATTTATACATACATTTTTAGTTCCATATATAAACAATATGTTATTGTGGGGGGAAAAGGACTACTGTTAAGTTACAAAGAGGGAGAGAAAGAAGCTCGACGAAACAAGAAAGTAGTTTTTGGATAGATGAAGGAACAGCAGTAGTCGTAGTTTTGTTAGTCAGAGGATTCCAGTTCCAAGGAAGTCAGTTACTTGTTGAACGCGGCTCCCCGTTTCTTTTCCTTTTTCTATTACTTTCTCGTCGCTTAAACCCTGTCACACAGTTACAAACTTGGGTTTGTGCATGCATCCATGTAGGAATAACCGGTAGTAGTGATAAATATATGTATGCTGAGTGTGCAGAGGCAAAGCTTTAGAAACTATTATAATGGGAGGGAAAAGATAAAAGAGCGAACGGGGTTACACTTGTTCACGCAGCTTGTGACAGCAAGCCTCTATCTATTGAGCTAGGAACTTATGTAATGTACTTATATTATGCATACACATAATATGCAGAATGACTAGAAAGTATGAGTTGTGCGAGCCCCCTCTTCTCTCTCTCTCCTTCTCTGTTGGCAAACATATAATCATATAAACGGAAGAAACTAGCTTCTTCTAAAAGTTTCAACCAAGATTTTAGCTATCTTTCCATGCATACTTTTCCCGTCTCCCTTTTTCTTTTCTGACTTTTCTCTTTTGCTTGCTTTTCCCTCTTCTTCCTAAGCAAAGAGTTGCATAGACCTTTAAACTTTTTCCACTAGACTTTCTCATTTTCTCCTTTACACATGCAGTGAAAAACTACTTCACACAAGTATGAGTCAATGTATTTTTATCCCATCTAATAGTAAGAATGTATAAGTGTGTGAGCGTGTGTATGCATTCACTCACAGGGAAAAGTACGCATGCAAGTTTCGTAGAACAAAAAAAGAGTTGTTTAGTGGAGACTACAAAACTATAGAGAACCAAGAAATAATGGCGAGGTGAGCATGTAAATATCAAAGACCAGTCAAAATCATTTTTGTCAAGATGATATACGTACGTGTTTACATACAGGGAAGACCTTTGCTCTGCTGGTCTGTAGGCATGCAACATACTGCAAATCACTACAAGATGCCATTGTGGATGTAGGAAGACTGTAAATTTTGTCACTAGTTTGAAGTCACAAACCAGAAACAACACATTGGGTAAAGCATTTTGTATGTACATTGAAGAAGGCTAGAGATGTAGTGATGTGATGATTGTTGATAGCAAGTGTGTCATCTGCAGAAACAGGGTAGGAGCAACCAAAGCAACATTGGCTAATAGTAGCCCAACTCTCTTGAAATTGATTTTTACTTGAGTTGCTAACTTGCTTGCAATAAAATTTCTTTGGAAAAGAAAATTTACTTTTTTCCTCCTTAGTATTCCCAATGGGGTTAAAATTGTCGAAGCATTTCAGACTTTCTTTTTTTTGAAAATCAAGTGTATATAACAGTTCGTTATTGATGCTGGGTTGATGTAGTTTTTTTTGGTGTTTTTTAACAAGAATCCCATTACTGACATATCATGTTAGTTACTTACCCCAACAAAAATACGTAGTTTCATACTCCAAAAGAACTTTTCCAAGCTTCGGGCTAACGTCAAACTTTTTTCTTAGAGCGTAAATCGAATGACTTAATCATGAAGGCTTGTGCATATAAACCCGTCCAATGTATTTAAAATCATTGCGTGCTACTCCAAATCGTCATAAACTAGCATTGAAATTTTTGCTACGAGGCTGAAGTATACATTATTTTGAAAGTAACACTGATTTTACCCTCGTTCGTGCTGGCACCATTCAATTCAACCCCAAGATGGAAACAGTTCAATCAACTTTTTTCATCATCACATCACATCACATTGCACACAACTCTTTTCTCAAATCAGTCATCATCAATGGCAGAATTTCTTAACGGAAATCTTGGAGAAAAGAGCGTCTTTCACAGGGAAAAGTGTTCACAATGACTTTTGATGGCATATTTTGCTCCATGAAAAGGGAAAAGTGAACCTTTTGCCTATGACAGAAGTTGAACTCTTTCTCATATTGTCGGCGGACCGACACTCACTTATCCAGATACTAATGTCAACACATTCCGTCCGTATTGTTCTCATTTTCTATTACCAATAACAGAACCGAAAAGGAAGGGAGTCGACAGTCGCATGTGAGCCCTGAAGAATTCTTTGCTTTCTCTCCATCTCAGATGTGTAGTTAGCCTGAAATGTTGTGACTAACTGGTGTGTTCTCATACTTTTAGCTGGCGGTTCAGAATTGCGGAAAGTGTGCCGTATATCTTCAAAAGACTTTTTAGCAATGGAACCAAGTCAAGCTACAATGGTAATGGCCATCCATCTCTTTTTATATGTCGCATGTGGCACATCAATAGGTTATTTTCCTAACAAGTAGATACATACATCCACCCTTTGCAAGGAAAAGTGAGGATCTCTTATGAAATACTTATAAGTATGCTATTTCCCTTTTTTGACGGTGTTAATGCATACGTATGTACGTGTTCAAGATGAAGATGTACAAACGTAGGTAAGAAACTGTGGAAGCAAAATAGGTATATATCTATACCTTTAGCATCGCAAGTGACAGTCAGTTTCAAGACATGTTCATCAAAGATCTTTATCTCGCTAGCTCAAATTGTCAGAGCTGCCATGTTAAGAAATAGAGTTCTTTTGTGATAGCCACACTTCAAGTTTCTTATCAAGTGGCAATAGTCTCAGAAATGGGGATGGTAACAGTGTGGCAAGAAAATAAAAAAAAGTAGATGATAGAAGTAAATTAATAAGAGTTGGCCAGTCACCTTTTTTTCTATCTTCCCCCCTTGAACTAGATGATGATGGCAGATCTACGGCGAGAAAATATGAGCCATTTAGAGACATACTTTATACGTCTCCACACCGTAACCATGATATAATACGTAATGTATTGATGTCGTTCCTAATAATATGTATGTGTGGGGAGTGCAGTTATGGCAGGGAAGACAGAGAGATAGATGTGATCACTTAAAGCATTCATTGCTACTTCAACTTAGAAATATAAAGACGTGTGTGTGTGTAACAAGAAGCCCATAATAATGTATTAAAAAGAGACACACCACGGCGATTTGAACAGGACGAATTGGTACATAAGAGTAGTAGGTGTCTAGCCACACAGTTTCTGAGAGAAGAGAGTGAGCGATGGTTACGAATGTTTATTCCGTCCGAGAAAAAAAAAGTCTGATTATTATGGGCTACTACTCCTAGTTTTTTTCCTGATGCGCCTGCTATAATATTCTTGCAAGAAGTACAAGAATAACGGAGCTTCCCACTCGTATAAAAATAATCACAAGAAAAGCCATTTGCCAGAGTAAAAGTGTCAAAGTTGTGTGCATTCGATCTTGACATAGGAGAGAGCCAAACGGCGAGGAGATGGAACAAAAGCTGTTCGGGATCAGAAACCTAGTGGTAAGTAGCAGAGGCAGGAGGACATAAGTTGGAGAGTAACAACGCTATTATGGCTATCCCTCCCTATAAGCGTATGGAAAGAGTCTCCGAATAAAAAAAAAGTTGTTAAGGAATCATGGTAATAGCAGAAGACTCCCAATTTTTTGCAAGATAAGTTTTCCCCTTCTGACTCTGCAATATTGAAGGAGATATGTATATAATGCGTGGGTAATAGACGGGACTCGAAATTAATGTCAGTGAATTGTTACTGCTCTTGTGTTTGCATGTGTGAGAAAATGAAAGAGAGAGAGAGAAATAGAGAGGAGGAGAGAGCCAACTGTAATGCACATAGGCAACTTACGACGCAGGAAGGAGTACTCAACTATAGGAAATTCCCCAATCTACCGTTTGCATTTTAACCGGAGATTTTCATCGTCGGAAGTCATTCATTGAAACTGAATCGTTTTTGTGAAACTATTTACACAAATAGACGGAAACAATATATCTCGGTGGAAAAATACATCGTGAAATCCTCTACTCACACGCCAAATGTATATCACAAAATGTTCTGCTATTCTTGTCCCCGTTCCTAAGGTTTCCTTTAAATGGAAAAAATAGAGAGAGGGAGTGCTTCAAGTCAAGCAAAAAATGTTGTTGTTTAGTTTAGTGCGACTCATCATTTATTACAGTTGTATTGTGTTACTGTACTGGTGACTTGCAATAAAAGTATATTTAACGTTAGCTTCACAAATTCTTTGCGGCATGTATACATATGTACATACGTATTTGTTACATGTATGTTATTAGGGGAGAGAGGAAATCGCTGAAACTTTTGTTGCAACAACGTAGCGCATAAATCTGTTCGGAAGAGAGGAGAGAGAATGGTGAAAATAATAATACATATCCGAATTTGTAGCGTAGCCCTGGAGAAATTTAACCAACTTGAGCATCATTCATCTTTCATTTGAGTAACTAAACTTCTTTTAGCATGTCTCGAGGAATCCCGACGGAGTTAACAAATTTAAGTTCAATTATTATGCTATCCAAGTAGAGTACCGCTGGCAAAATCTGTCTTCTCTTTTTGCACCACTCTGCTTTTCCCATTGACTTAGGTACTAGGGTTGATTCGCCCATTGCGTTGTGTTCCACGCTGTCACTATTTCCACCACATAAACACACTTTACATTAGGACTACCTGACAGGACAAAGCAGCCCGAGAGAAAGTCTTTGTATCGATGAAGTTTAAGTTTGTGCCATTTTCTGTTTGGTTACAGATGTCTGCATTTTCGACTCGTAGTAGAAAATTACACGTTTACCCAGTACAAACTATAATAATATAATACATGTATACAAGTATTTCCCTCTCATCTCGTCGTCCTTCTAATATATTCACGTTCGTACTTGGGTGTCCGCAGAGACCTTCACAGTTTTCTTCCACAGGGTAAAACGATTCGCAGTTTGTTAGAAGGTTGATAGTCCCAACTACAATTTTCCTAGAAATTTAAGCTCATACAACGCATCCCTTTGCAGTAAATATTATGCTCCGCATTTTCGGTCGATTGGGCTAATACGCTACTTACACATACGCAAAAGTCAGATTTTCATGGATGGGGAAGGAACCGCCGCACCATTATAAACATTAATGCATTCACGGAAGCTTCTCTACAAAGCCATGCATTGTTAGGTATACTTGCATATATTTACTTAATTTGTTTTCACCACACGCTACCTTATGCTGTTGGTTTCCCATTTCATCCAAATGATAACCACGATTAGGTGTAACGAACCATCCTTTGTTCACGCATACATGCCATATATGCTTCCACACGTGCATAACATAACGACAACGACCAAAATCTGAGTCTCGTTACCACTGCCACACACACACAAACACAAATACGCTACCATACTTACCACTCCGCAGCTGACAAACACCTTTCATTTTGACATTACTGTCGCCGTTTCTAGCACCATCTCTCACACACCAATTTTTTGGAGGGCTGCACATGTGTGCTACCCTTTTGAAAATTTTTTGTCATTTAATACATGAATGATATCATTTTGTAAAGATTTCTTATCATTTTCAACTTGACTGATAAAAATAAGTTTTGGTGGGTGCTCCTCCCAACTCCTTTTAAAAATGATCATACGTCATATAGACTGTAATCGTAATGATAGTTCATAATGGTGCAGAACATATCTTCAAGGGAAGTTGGGTAAGCTGACATTATATTTATATGACGTTATATGCGTACTTACCATTACGCTTTTGTGAAATTAAGGTATAATGCACATAATGTGTGATGTGATATATATATATATATATACATATATCTATATATGTACATGAGCTTCCTTCCTTTTTCCTTACTTGCCTGACTACTCCTTTCTCAAAGAGGAGGTTGAGTTACGAGGTGATTTCTCATTGTCTTTGCCGCTTCTTATTTTCCATAAACTGTAACTTC
Source organism: Orchesella flavescens (assembly GCA_964034955.1). Taxonomy (NCBI): domain Eukaryota; kingdom Metazoa; phylum Arthropoda; class Collembola; order Entomobryomorpha; family Orchesellidae; genus Orchesella; species Orchesella flavescens. The sequence continues at coordinate 28,801,634 of OZ035953.1, forward strand.
TCGTTATGGATGCAGAAGTATAATGGGTCACGACATTATCTTCCCTTAATGGGTACACACCGTTGCATTCGTAAAGAATGGGGACCTCTGTCATGGTAAAAGAAAGTGGTTGCTGGTAAGACCAAGACGTAACCATGCTACATAACGTAACGGCATGGTTTGAATCCCTTCTGCGTCCTTTCTCCTCTCTCTCTCTCTCTAAAAAACTCCAAAGTGAAAGATAGTAGGCTTCAAAGATGTCCAGATAGAATGAGCTAACATAACTACATTTTGGGTCTCATCGAATTCCGTCGCAAAATGAAAACACATAGAGGTTTTCAAAAAAGGATACCGCTGCATTTCTTACTACTACATCCCACTATCTATACACTAGTTTCAGAGTAAACATTAGGATATTGATGATGGTAGAATAAAAAGCCGTGGAACGGTGAGCCGTTGTGTCGTCGTCATCCTGTGGCCATTTCATACACTCCGTTCTCCTCCTGCATTAGCGGGAGCGTTAGCCAAGGAGAAGAAGAAGAACAAGAGGCACAACGGGATTCCACAGAGCTTTTACAAATATAAAATAAAGCACCCATTACGTTATAATGTATTTTATACAAGAATCATTCTCCCACTTACTCTCCCTTTAAATACAAAGAGAAGACGACACTAGACGCAAAGCGTTTACCTATATTTAAACTGGCATTAAGTACTGGAACATCTTAGAGATAAATATGCATGCAGCTTCCTGGATAGAGACTAACCTCATATCGTAAATATTGCGTTTAAAGTACAAACTCATTTTTACTCCTTTTTTTCCTTTTTTCATTTTTGGTACAGTTATAGGGTTCGTCACTTAACTGCCGTCCTCAACTTATTATTAAATATGGTGGAAAAGATTTAGGAGCGTTTATGCAAGCAAGAGTCTGGAAAAAGGATGAGGAAAAAGGAAATATTATAGACACCATAGCATGTAATAGTAACAAAAGGACACAGTGGTGCGGCAAAGAGTGAGAGAAGTAGATTGAAGAGAGAGAAGTGACATTGGATTGTTTTTGAAGATTGCTTTGTGGATGTTAAGAGATTTGGACGCATCAGTAGCTACACCGGTACCTATCAAAGTGTGTGGGGGGTTGATTACATTATAAAATCTTTCCATAAAATTTGGGAGCTTTAGAGAGGTGTCTTCTTCTACATCTACACATATCAAACATCAGTTACAATACAATTTATTTTTAGAGCTATAGAGGTTGAAAGCGGCATGCTCTCATGAGTTGGATGAAAAGTGTGGCAGGAATGAAAAGAAGAAGCTTTACTTACTTACATTTTCGAATAACTGAACTGTATTGTATCAAGGTTGTGAGCCAATTGTGGAGGTGGTAAGTAAAATCAGTTTCGAGGCTGATGTTTCATGTATAATAACATTACTCTTGCTCAAATTGAAATTGTCTTTAGAGAACTGGCAAACTTGCATTAAGAGAGAGCAAGTGTATGAGTGTATGAGTGAGTGCACGCATCTTTGGAGCTGAGAACATGAACTTCGTGTATCAAGTTGTTGTGGATATTTTGCAGGTCCAATCCAACGCTCGACGTGGCAAGCAAAAAGTAGCAGAGCTGGTGTGCTGCTGGTGGTGCAGTAGAACAAGAGCAAAATAGGGAAATGTGACAGGGCTTAATTATACATACGTAAACACATTATTCATCCTCCCGATATTTGACTTTCGACGGAGATGAGATACACAGGAGCAGCAATGTAAATCCATTCTGTAGCCAAAGCGGGCGAAACTAATGTACAAAAATCGGCAAATGAAGCGATAGGACAGGACAGCCAAAAAGCAAGTACATGAGGAGTATGAGGTATCAGGACATGCACGAATTCATGGAATTGTTGCAAACCGTTCATAAAGGAATTGAAGTAGAGTGAAACTAATATAATATGCACCACGTGTTGGGCACTGATCAAGCTTTCCCGTTTCTATATCCTCCTCACTGTTCCTTCTAAACCAACTGTCTACTCACAGCTTTCTTGTCGATCTTTTTTTCCATTTTTTGTTCAGCCTCGCTCTCATCGTCGTGGCTGTTGTACTGCACATGTAGACTATGACTGCGGCTGCTATAGCTATACTGATGGTCAACTGAAATAACAAGGTTGGCTATGTGCGGCTTAGGTAAACGTAAGATTCGAAAAGACTTTTCTTTTTTAACATCCACCTCAAGGGTTAAATCGGGAAAAAATTCTTGTATAAGTATGAGGGAATCTTGAGCAGGCTGGCTTGCTACATTATGGGTTGCCAGTCCATTATATTTTGCATGCGAATCATGTGCATGTCTTTATGCATGTACAACTGGGGTACTTTGGTATGTATATCTCACATTATTTCAGGTCGTTGGTCCAAGGCTAAAGGCTGGTGCTCCTTGCTACTGTTTTACTCGCCGTAAAATGTCAAGTGTACCATGAATCTTTTTTTTCTCTTTCTTATGAGTGCTTCAACTAGCAGCACATTCTTTCCAACGACAAGCCACTGTAGAACCAGAGTGACAGCCTCTATTCCTCTATTGAGGAAAATCCAGTTGTTCTTAATCGTCCTACTGATGTTCCTTGACTTTGTGACCGTATGGTAATCAAAATGACAAGAGCATTTCCAACAATATTTTGAAGGCATACATCATCTCACTGCCTCAAGGCATGCTCATCCCTAACGCAAGAAACTACTGCTACAAACCACTAGCTACTGTTCAACCTCCGTAATTTAGCAGCCTAACGATTCCCCAACTCCAAAAACCAACGCAACGCTGGATTTTCCTTGGATATATTGAACTTAGGAAGGAGCAAGCTAAAAATTTAGCGAGAAAGTTTTACTTCGTCTACTTTCACGGTACATCAGCCATAACTTTATTACATGGAGGATCCAGAGCGGAAGAGAATTGCAGTGGGTAGCATAATAACGAGATTGAGATGATGTGGCATATTATTTCATGATGTCTAAGCCATGAACAGCCATTATGGTCATAAATGTAGACTACTTCCTCAACTAATATAAGAGTGAAAAAAAGAGTGGCCACGACCACCGTACAAGAGGGTATGCAACACGTAAATAAATATGACTGCTATAAGCACATATACTTGAATAATTGAATACGAGAGTGGAGAGTACATGCTGAAGCAAGGAAACCAGGAACATAAAACATCATGATGCTCGATTCCTAAAATAAATACGCACACACACATTTCATATCACATCATATCATACACACTGCTAGAAAAAAACTAAAACAATATATAACACAAGTTGTAGACTCACTGCTACGCATAAGCGTAATATTAAAAGTCAAACTATGTGTTTCTTACTGAATGTTTGACTTCAAAGCTAATAAAGTTAATATCATAGCATCAGGACACATGCATAATATTATATAATAGTAGTGGACTGGATGCTGGCTTCCATTTGAGCATGTACGCACGCATTTTTTTCTTCGAGTCGAAAAAACTTCAACAACAAGTGCAGTACTTACCGGATGTTTTTTTGGCAAGGGGTACACTAATGCAACTTAAAACTTTTGCAAGGAGAAGATCCGTATTATAAAATCGAAAAAAGAAAATAATAACAGTCATACTCCTTATTTGAAAAGGATTAGTGACGTGGAGTGACTGTAAAAGCCTGTTATTGCTAGACTTGCTAGTGCCCTTCCCTCTCGGTCACAGTCATGATCAGAGAGAAAGCTTGTCTGTTGTAATGGATCGGTTGCTGCTACATCAATCTTCATCATCATGCAGCAGTAGTACATGGCACACGACACAAAAATTGTGACTCAGTCAGCAACATAACATAACATACTTATACTCTTTCTCTCTCTCCATCATTCAAGACATAGTTGGATGGTTTGCTGCACAAAATAGAGAACTATTGATGTAGGAAAATTCCTTCACACGCCAAAGCGTCGGTTCCCCTTCAAGCGTTGTATTTTAATTAAAGATGAAATTAGATGGTGATCAATTGTGTATGTAGTTTTTGTAAAGTTTGCAACAAAAACAGCTTACGTGATGATGATGATGAGGATGATGACACGCATGGGTTTTTTCTTGCACTTTCACTTTCTTCTCGTTACAGCGTCAACACATTAGTTGGAGACGACAGTCTGTACAATATGATAAGTAAGTGAAGTAGACGTATACATCATGTCAAGTTGGGTTTGGTACAAACAGGATATTAGGTTATGCCTACGTTTGCAAAGTACATCTAAGTATATACTTAGAGGGTTAAAGAGAACGAATTCAGGACAACGAAATAATATCAAATCGTTTTCGTTGCTAAAATGCTTGGCTCTCGTTGTGCTGGATAACCTCGCTCCGCGTCAATGCGATTTGAGTTAACAACGACAAAAAGATGGCCTTGGGAGGTTGCGACCAATTTCTTCTACACTTTTGTTTTGCTGCTTGAAAAACTTAGAGGGTTCTATTCCTCTTCTAACGGTTGTGATAACAATCCAAAAATCAACTTGACATTTAAACTACATTATAAAACAAGTATGAACACCTATTTGTGAAAATGTGACACACTATTAGCTTATACTCAAGTGGTTTTTGAAAGCATAATCTAATCGGACCCAACATGGATGCTTATCACATTACAAATATGTGATCCTGCCAAATGAAATTGCAGCCAGTTTCCCCTTCTTGTCGTTTTTTTGCATTTATCGGATGGCCACTACTTGAGTATATTTGAAACATGGTTCCGTAACAAATGAACTGCGACAGGAAGAAGTAAGACAATAAATCTTTCAATGCTGTTGAAAAACTGGGAGTAAAAAAGTCGTTCATACGTGTACAAAAATTGCATATAATAGGGCATAGGATGGGCTCTCTGATTTCTGTGTTCTTAAGAAATACGGAATTCCAAATTTACACACAAGTAAACGTTAAAGTCGAGCCTCACCTCCGACCCGCCCGTCTTGCCCACCAGACCCAGTATAATCTATTAATTGCATAGTGCTCTAAAGGTCCATAACTAGGGCGTGAGCATTGCTTGTAATTCAGGAACCGACATAGGAATGTACATCAATGTGTCGTGGAACACGTAATTGTCTGGTTTCTGAAATAAATCCAATAATTTACTTTGTTTCAACCCAACAATATAGTAAAAGTTCCGGTATTTGGGCGTTTGAAGCAAGACATGCGAAACGGAGTACAATAATATTACATGACTTTACTTAGGAAGTGAGTGCCTAGTGGCCAGATCGGATTTATGACAATTTGGATGCACGGGCAGTGCATTAAGCGTCACCTTCAAGCATATTTTTTTTATATATATCAAACCTAATTCTATAAATTATGTTTGCGCAACGTATGTATGTATTTATTTACTCTATATTTACTTTCAATACCAAAACTATGATAATTGGTTTACGACAATAAAAATTATGAAAAGTGGGACTTGAGCGACCTAACTGCATAGGGATTGATCGGCAGGAGTCTATTTTGCATAAATATATTGTAGTTTTAGATAAGTATATTTTCATAGGAAGTGATCCAAAGTCTTAGTTGACTACTACCACTGCTCTCTTCTCAGCGACTTACTAATACTGAGAAAAGAAAACATAACGGTGGCCCCTCTGGCTTCCTTGTATTTCTCTCTCTCTCTTCACTCTTTCTTCTCTGGACTCTGTAAAATACCTTCTTATCAAAAGTCCTTGTTTGTATATATCCGGCTAAAAGCGACATTCAAGGTAAGAGAAGAGTGGATGAATGCACGCTCAGAAAATCAAATGGTATTTTTTGGTAGTGATAATTGTAGCATTGGTGTACATAGGCTAGGAGTACAGGGCAGATTTTTTTCTCCTAGTTTCTCATTTTCTCTGCCTCCAAACTCTTCTGGTTCTGGTGTGTCTGTTGCTGCAACTTCACACGTATTACATTACAGCTGTTACTTGGAAAGGAAACTGGCACACGATTACTTCAGTTCTAGTTGAATAGTGCAGCTGGCATCAACTGAAGCTGGTGCACTACAAACTATTACTACAATGACTACTACTACTACTTCTACTACAAAACTCTAGTCTCACTACTACTTCTACTACTTTTACAAAGTAAAAGCTAGCCAACCAAAGTAGTATGTAACAGCAGTTGCTGCATATACTGTTTATGTATTGTACGCCAGTTTTCATGGAGTAGTAGTAGTGCTGCTGTGTTTCGCTCTTTTTCTTATCATTTTGCTGATTCTCGTCTCTACAACTTGGTTAGAAGATTCCACTCTACTTGTTCACCATATATTTTTTTGTGTGATGTGATATGCACAACACAAGGTAGACGGAAAGTAGCAGCAACAAAATATAAAGTAATAGGAGTACAAGTAGTCGTAGTAAGTTTTGCGATGTACACTATATATACAAGGATTGGAATAAGTAAATGGAAGAAGATCTGACTGCTTGTCTCTCCGTTTCCATGGCTTTCTCTGACGTCAAATTCCCCGACTTCCTCTTTACCGACCGACCCGACCACGGGCATTTTCATCTCTCTTCCCTTCATTCCATAGTCTTTGGTTGACTCTCTTGTTCTCTCTCTCGTTCTCTCTTACTCACTCAGTCAGTCTCTTCACTCGAGTCAGTCAGTACAATGTGGCTCTTTGGTTGCTTCCTCTTGTGTATAATATTTACTCGTGCATCATCACTATAAGCCATGGCCCTTGTTCTTTTCAGTCGTTTTACTCTATTTTATATTTTTCTATTGCCGTCATGTGCCACCACTGCTACCATTTACTGATGCTGCACTTTACATACAACCCAATGTACAACCGAATGCTTCAAGCTTATCCCATTTTTATCAGGATGGAAGTGAAACTTCTCTCTCTCTCTCTCTCTCTCTCTCTCTCTCTCTCTGATTCTCACTTCCCTTATTACATGCATAAAAGCATCCCTTGTAGTTTTGTAGTTATAGAAACGTTGAAACGTTCGTACGTACGTTATATTTACATACCACTGATACGTCTACTTCTCCTAATACTATTACTCCCCGAATGGGAAAGTCATCAGTGAGTTATGCCATTTCAGATACAAACCATTACTGCAAAATTTTGCCCACTAACGAGAAAAACACATAGAAAGATTTTTTTTTCGACTGATGATGACATGCACGCATATAATTTGATACTAAATGAGTAGGATTGCTGCAGGAATATGACAAGTGGTACAAGTTTTTATGTAATAATGTCATAGTAGAAGAGTACAAGTGGCGGAGTTCAAGTTGCCCACTGACTAAATAAGTATAAGCAACTTGTTCCAGAAGGGAAACTGATGATGTTGGCTACTGATCTTTTCAGCTTTTAGTTTGTCAGAGTGGCAGGGCAAATGTATGTATGTATATGGGAGCCACAGCCTAATAATATGCTTTCACTTTGTCTCGCATGAGCATAAGGTACCTACCAACTTATGTTGGCGTAGAGAGAAGAGCCTACACATTCGTAAAAAATCCTTGGTTTTCTTTAGTTGTAGCTTCAGTTTCAACGACAGCTTCCAGTGACTAACTACATGTCCAGCTTTCAGAAACCTATTTTGCGATTCTGAGCATGATGATATACACAAACACGTTCATACTTAAAAACAAAGCGTATCCAACTGGAGAGTCAAACAGGACATTGAAAACCTTGTTGAAATATACGCGCATAGTTGTGGCAACTTGTGTACAAAGCGAAAACACAACAACGCTTCTGTATTATTAGTGAGTGTACGTACACACTCACACACATTATATACCTACATATATCAAGAATAGATTCAGGAACGTGATGTTAGACGAAGGCTTCATGCAGAAGCTGTCATAAATAATTTAGCTCCCCTTCACGATGCAGGTCAATTGTCGTACTCATGAAAACCATATTTTTTTCTCATGGTCAGGGCACTCAACTCTCTGGAGATGTAATTTTAGGGAATCATCCTGTTGGTAAAGCATTGTTTATTTCACTGACCAAGTCTACTCTTGTCTCGCAGCTTTGTGTTGTCTCTACATGTATTTACTAATACATTTTTGTATACATTTTCGTTTCAGTGAGCACAAAAAAATGTAAGAGTACAACATGCTTAGTTTCTTCTTGCCCAGATCACGGAGACATGGGGCATCCTAAAAATTCAAATTTTTTTATAGTTCAAATATCCAGTCTGGTCATTGTGAAATGGAGTGAAAGTAAATTGAATGGGAATTGCTGAACATCAGAGTCTTAATAAAGACTGATCATGCGTTGGGTTCCCTCTTCCTCTTTCCAGGAAATGGAGTAGAATTCCATGTAATAACTCTCTCTTTTTTCATCTTCATATCAAAGCTTCCTACACAAAGCAAATCACTTGTGAGCTTTCCACAACACATATTCTACCAACATGTTTGTCTCACTCCCCAATCATAAATTCAAAATTGAATAGTTTTTGTCACGCATTTTATCAAGATGTAGTGCACATTGTTACATAATACACCTAGAGAGCTCTATTTTAGCTCTATTTTACTTTTGACAAACGACTATAGCTATTAATGGCATTTTATTAATCTATGACAAACGAGGGAAAAGGAGTTATGCACGTAAAAGACATGCAGAATGGTAGACAAATATCCCTAATATAACTTAGGGTTTTGGTATAATATATACCTAATGTAATTCCTTGAAACATCAGTTGCGTTAGTAAGCTTGGGAAAAAGGAGTCGTAGATCATTATTCACAAGTTGTCTCTTTTTACACCGGAGAGAAAGCGAGAAAAGAAAAAAACCAGGAGTATGTGATGTAAATGTAACACAAGGAAAAAGGAAACGCACGCACAGTTTTTTAGCTTAAGTATTTCTACTCACGACGTAACGAAAAGCCCACAACAAAAGTAAGATTTCAGTGTTCAGTGTTATGTTTTGTTGTGTTTTGATGATGATGATGATGATGATGGTGGTGGTGGTGATGTTTTTCTATTTTGTTTGAGTTGAGTACAAAAAAAAACAAAGTGGCTGTGGCTATGCTGCTGCTGTTGCTGATGATGATGATACTGATGAAGTAATATGACTAATATTAATAATAATCACAATAATGGAATGATAATGTAGTTAGAGAAAAGAAGAAGGAGAAAGCTTAGTGTATCCTTGTAAGATGAAGTGTCGTAAGCATAGTTGTATTGTACTTGTTCTCACAGCTGCTTTAAACATAATCCTCTTTTGTGTGTTTATATCACTGCTTCAAAACACTTTCACCATTCATTCCCCTCTATCTTAAGGCTTTTGAGAATGTGTGTGAAGTAATAAATATCTCAGATGATGAATACCTATTCTTTTCATAGTCAAACACCAAAGGAATTCTTGCTCCCTAAAGAAAATTAGATGACTACATGGGTTGTATACCTAATTTTCTAGTTGCTTTGAAAGCCTCTGTGTTTTTTTTACTGAATATACAATTTTTATTGTTAGCTCGGTGACGTGACTGCATCTGCATGCGTAAGTGATATTGTATTACGTTTTAAAGGCTTCCCTTTGTTGAAAAACATATTGCATTTTTTTAAAATGAAATGTTGGCTCATGCATTTTTTTCACTGCTGGCTCAACTTATTGATACTTTGGGGATAGTAAACTACTCTCATTCGAAGCAGTGTTATTTATGTAATTGTATGCAGCTTAATTAGTTTTGAAATTATTTAAAAGTTGCAAAGCTTGTTGTATCCTTTTAACATTGGCCAGAGTTTTTATCTTGCTTCTTCAGCAAAATATTGTGTAGAAACTTAGGGGACGAAACAAACGTAATTCCAGATAGATATATACATGCATATTCATGAATCAGGTTTCTTCTCAAGACAGAAGAACACTCTTACACACACACACTCACCTAAATACTTAAATAGGACGGTGTCTTTATTACTTTTCCCGTTGAAGGCCATTGTGTGAAATGAAAGTTTGCAGGGAGGGAATGCAACCAGCACAACTGTTCTATGAATAGAATGAAATTATCTCAGTCATGAACATGAGCATGGTCAATGGTCATCTTTGGTTTAAGCGGGTTTCATTCTTACTTTTTCAGATCTTGGCAAAAGGAAGATGCTTCGTCTACAGCTGACTGTCGTACGTAATAAAAATTAACCTTCAAATATATAAGATAGAATAAAGTTTCCGAGGAAAGTTCATCATAACATTACAGTCATGGTGTTAAGAACATTTCTCTGTACGAAAGTTCACATACAAAAAAAATGTATTTGCTTGATAAAATCTATTTATCAACTGAATAGTACAAAAGCCAAATGACAAATCTTTAATACCTTTATAAGCCAGTTGTTGTTTTTTGGGATTATTGAGTAAATTCAAATTAAAGAAAAGAAGTTACATGCCTCAAATACTTTTATGGATAAGTGCTATGAAGAATCTTAAATACGCGTTCTCACAACATACATGATTCATAAACAATCCAATTCCAAAGAGACTTGTAGAGAACACTCTGTCTGATGCTCGTTGCATAAAATAATTACAGGGAATACTTACTCAAGCAGCCTAGAATGAGAGCTGTAGGTAAGATCGTTTTGAGTGCATCCTCCTGACATGGCATTTCAAACTGTGAGTTATGTACGTAACGTGGTATGAGTAATTGATTATGTACGCATACAAGACTCATGCTCCTCTAATGTTTGATACACAAGCGTAATCTCCATCTACTTTACTTACTTCTCTTAAAGCTTTATACAAAAAAAACAACGTATGCATGTGTGGAAAGGCATTAAAAATGTTGGAAACTGCAAAGTTTACTCATGCACTTCCCGTGCTATTGCTTTTTGAATGATTAGTGAAATGGTAGAAATGTGACGAAGAGCAGTGATGGTTTTAACTGTCTGGACTAGGAGAACATGTTGTTACATTCTTGGTTACGTCTATCGCTTTTATTTTTTCATGATGAGACATTCCTAAGGTATTAAGCCGACGGAGAAGAGAACCAACCTAGTGATTTTTTTTTGCAACAGTATTCATGAGCAAGCTCTGTTTCCTGCAATTATACAGCATAAAGTGCAAAATTGCTATTAATAGATGTACACCTTTATCATGACGATCAGTTTCAAGTTGTTTTTTTTTCTTTCTTTTTAGTAACTTGTTACTTTTATAGCTTATTTCTTCTCGCCACAACTAATCAAGAACATCTTTTAAATACACTGTAGTCACAGCACAGGCAAGGGGGAAGCATACAGATATTTTCGTAGAGAAGTCTCATCGGATGTTATATGTAAACATTATAATATATTATAATGTATATCTAGGTACAACAACGATGTACAGCGTACATAAATATGACGATTATACACGATGATATTGTGTAAGTGGTAGGAAAAAGAACGTGAGCACTTACAAAGTGAACCATCCTTGGAGTAACAAATACCAGTTGGATAAACTAACTCAAAAAAAATTTTCCTCGTCACATTTTCCTTCCCCAAAAATTCCTCCTCGGATTTCAAAAAAGATCAGGCAACACAAACAAACAAAGCAGGAAGAAACGATTTGGACGAAAGACTTAACACAACGCCAAGTTAGCAAGCTCCTAACTTTTTTCTGACGACGAGAACTAGTGTTGATAGGTGAAAAAGAAGGATGTGAGTGTGTAGGCTCAGTGAGAAGCAAGAAGTTAACCAGAAAATTAAATCAGCATATAATGTGAGCTCGATACATTTTTCCTCGGGATACTTTTAACTTTTTAACGGAAGCTTGGGCCTGGATGCAGTTTTACTATCAGTTTTAGTATTGCGGCAGTGCAAAAAAACCTGACATTTCATGAATTGTCGGATGCGTAGACAGAAAATGGGGGAAACTGCACTCCCCCTTTTATTTCATGGAAAGAGTCCTGATTGTATTGAATTTTTTGGACAAATTTATATTTCCGCAAGCACAACGTTCAGATATCATTAAACTTCCAAAAAAACGTAAAATCACAACGATTTGTATAATTCCGCATTGGTTTATTGTAGCAAATGGCCTTAAGGAGAAACGACATATAAAGTTCAAACTAGTTGGATGTTAATGTCATGAAGTTGTGTGTGTGTATGCATATGCTCAATAGAGGGGTATAAAAATGGGAGTTTGATATGCTGGTTGTGCTGCCGAAGCTCATTTAAATTCGAGTTGAAAACGCAGAGCTCTTGTTTCAGCAGATTTCACAAAATGCTCGTAAATACTAGCGTCCTTATGGCTACTAAAGTTTGTACTCGGGGAAAAGAATATCATCTAGATCTAGAGCATGTATCTTCTTAGGTTTTCACATATAGCAGTCATATGTCGTCAACAAAGTCAGTTTTTCAAGTAAAAAGTATATATTTTCAAAGTATTTTCACAAATAAAAGCTGAGATATTTCTGTTTTATTCCGTCGTTTTCCAAAATATTACCATTTGCTTTTCCAATAGAGAAACATGCTCAAACTTGGGAATCACTGGATTGTCCGTGGGATTTTGAGAGACAATGTTCTTTTTGGATTTTTACAACCATGCATCCCAATCGCCTTATTTGCTTTGCACGGTTGCTTATATTTGCCCCTGTACCGCTGGTGCTGCTCAAAACCATCATCATACTTGCTTCTAGCTACTCCTTTGACTACCATACAAACATACCACTACTTACAATGAGGACGACTAGTAGTACTATTATTACTATTAGGGCTTCACCAGGAACAAGGAGACAAAGAGTAGAAGCCAACACTGTTCTCCATCCAACAAAAACGGGCAACTGTTCGTCTGCAATGCGTGAACGAGATATGCAAATCAAAACACTTGTAAAGAACTCTTCAGTTATAGTCGTCTGAAGCAGTTTCAAGTGGACGTTTCCAGTACTCACTCACGTAAGAATTGTTTCTTATTCTTTTTTTCCTCCTTTTCTATTCTCCTGGAGAAAATGTCGCAGACGAATGAGAGCAACCTTCCTCTCCTAAAACGTCTGGCTTCTCAGCCTGGGCTTGTATCGTATTCTTTCCTCCTTCATATCTATCATTTCTATCAAAACGCATTTTTCTTGTTTGCCATGAATTTGGGAATGCTTATTATTCCTAGGCAAATTTTTTAAGGTTACAACAGAAAATGGAGCTCAAGGCAGGTTGGGCTCATTCCGCTTTCTAGTATTAAATGCGTTGAGATGTAAAACCAACATTCCATACAGAAACGTGGTGTGTAAAAGGACCTAAAACTGATATATATATATATATATTGGTGCGATCTCTTCAAACAAACGAATTTGAAAGAAATGCTCATTTAAATACAAGTGTATGTCCTTGGTGACATTACGGCTTTGAGTTTTTCTTGGAACATGCTGCTTAGCATGGGTCGAAATACAAAATATTACGCATGAATACATTTAAATTTCTAACGCATTACATATATACATCTCACATATTTAAAAAAAAAATTGTTGGTTTACTGTTTTAAATTGTTATTTGTGATCATTTTTTAAATTTTGGTTTGGTCCTTTGTTTGCACAAACATAGTAGGTACTTCACTTGAAACTAGGTAATGATTGGAAGGTGGTAAGTTGAACAACTTAAGAGGCATGGCAGCCAGCCACAGCAGCCTTTTATAACTCAATGACCTTTCCACATCTCTTTTTTTTTTTTCTTGAAAAAAATGAAGAACGGCATGGAACTGAGCTTTCTCATTATCATGACAAAACAACCGGGAAGACAATAGTTTATAGGTGATGGAATAGAGAAAGCAGAAGTTAATGATTTGGTTTTGTTAAGAGAAAGCAGCATCAAATGTACAAGAAGCACGAATCCCATCAAGGATGAGTTGTTTGAATAGTAAATGAAAAATAAATAGGCCTCACTTATATATATAACCGCTAAATTTACTTTTGATACAATGATGTTCAAACTGAAAACCAATTTTATACTCACAAAATATTTCACCAAGTTGTGTATCATGTATTGGTGTGAAATTGCTGCCTACTTTTCTTCCATTTATGCTTCCCAAAAAAACGGCTACTGCACAGAGAGAGTGAGTGCAAAAAGATGATGATAAAATAAGGCGTTATAAAAAAAATATTCAAATAAGGATAATGCTTAAGCCATACACACAAAAACTGCTATAGTTTTGAAGGATATCCTCTTCAAACTTTCCAATGCATACAGTTTTTATCCCATTTCCATATCAGCACCATGAGATGCTGGTTGTTAGACTCTGGATTTTTTCCCTAAAAGTAGGAAAATAAGTATGCCTAAGCTATAAAACATCTACAATTTATGAATTTCATACAACCAACATTCTTAAATTTACAGAACCTCTGAAATTAAATTTAGTTTATGAAGAAATTTATATTGGTTGTCATCAAAACACAAAATGTTGTATGTATTCAATAAAAAAATGAAAGCACGTATTAATATCTAAATTTATGATTTGCAAAGAGGCAAAATGGTTTATATCATATGAGGCATGCCATCTAAATTAACTTATTCATCCGAAATTTCTACAAACCAATAACAGATAAAAAGAAAATATGCTATATGATGCAAATCCAGGGTATATTGATAATATATTGCAGCATTTTTAGAAAATGTACACACTCCACCGTGTTGACTAGTAGAGTTCGGCGAATAGATAGTTTGTTTGTATTCCATCGTTAACCGAAGCTATTTTTGCTTGTACAATATTGAATATAGTATACAACAGATAAATAGGTGGTATGTTGCCAGTTCCAAGCACTTTGTATGCATTTTGTATGCAAAGCAAACCAACTCTGTATATGTAAGTATGTATGAGTATGAAAGTTTGAGAGCTTGTCTTGTCTTGTGAATCTGTGATATATATTATTGAGAATGTATATGAAATGAAAAATCCAATTTTCTTTCTCATCTTTGTGATACAAAAAGTATCGTAACAGCCATCAAAGCCGACTTTCCCCACTCTTCTTACATACCAAACTACTTTTTCATGAAATTTTTAACCTTGTTCCCTTGTCTACTCTTATGTCTGCTCTAAAGATAAAATGATAAAAAAATATCTTGGTGTGTAGGATGGCGAAGAAAGTAAATGGTATTATGTGTGTAGTGTAGTGTGTGCACTTGTATGAAAGTTGGGCTAACATAGTTTTCACCCCCTATGCTCAATGAAGTTCCACGTGGACTGGATAAAAAGTTATGAAAAAAATGAGGAAAGTGATTCCTTCTTCCATAACCCTTTATGACTCGTGTAGTATAATGATTGAACAGTTGGAATCCAACCTTGACTACTCATCTTCTCTATCTGCAATTTCATGATGTTTATCAATGATGGTGAGTTGATTACGTGCATAAGTACTTGTTTAGGTACATCCGAATGACTGCCGAAACATAATGATTTAAAAAGCACTCAAACTTTTCATTGTATTTGTTTTTTAAACTAGATCTCGCTTGAATAGAAAATGTTATGTATGTACGTATGTATTATACACACACACACACACACACTTGAAAATAAAAACAAACGTGCTACCTAGGAAGATGTGAAAGAATTTGGTGGAGATAGTGGTGCTATCCATGGTCATAATCAACTACTGTTATACTACCGCATTCGGTCTCAAGTAGTATTGTGCCCCATTTCTCCTGGAAGCATTACAATATTTTCAGCGAGTATAATGTTGATTTGTAGTAGGTAATTCTTATGATTTGTGGTCGCTTCTGTATGGAATTTGCGAATTTGCTTTCATTACTTTTCTGGCCGCATAAGTGCTATAAACACTACAAAAAGTAGAAAGCATCCGGACTGTCAACAGTAAGAGATGTTCAATATGGCCATGTCGAATTCATGAAGAAATTGTGGTCTAGATTCGAGATACCCGTTTGTTTTCTGGGGTCATCCATTTTATATATTTTCCCTGTTACTCTGTTTTCTTTACTCACTTTGCAAAAACCTTTTATAAAGGAACATTGTGACTTTTACCATTTATTTTCCAGAAGCAAATGGACTACTTGTTATTATACGCAGTTCCTATGCAGCTATATTATTTTATACAAACCCACATTCTATTATTATGCATTTACCGTCCGTCCAGACAGTGTATGTATGTAGGTGCGATGTACAAAAAAGAAACAAAATAATAATGTTTTCGTTTCTTTTCTCATTTCTACCGAACGAGATGGAAGTGAAACTGGCAATAAAAATGACTTACGAGGAAAAGTAACGGAGAAGGCGTGAAGGGAAAGAAAGCGGCGTAAGTGTAAGGGCAAGAAGCAAAAACATTTAGATCAGATTGGATTCCTATGAACGCTTGCTCAAACGGCTCCTTGTTCTGATATGCTTTCTCCTTGGTTTGTAAGAAAATGTGAAAAACGTCTTTGCAGATGCCTACGTAAGGACATGAGATATTTTTTTTATCTTAACCATGGATCGCATTTGAGCTTCTCATTAAATTTCAAATAACCTGCTAATTTTTATACTACAAAATGTACACTTACAAAGTCCCGGTTTACACCAACTGTATGTGTTTGTGAAAAACCAAAAAAACGCAGTACTTTAATACTTCGGTAGCGTATAGTTTTTCTTGGAAAATTTATTTTTATGGTCGATTTGTAAAGTTTCTCAAAAAAACAATGAAAATCGCAGTGTTTATTAGTTTAAGTTCAAACTAATTATTTTACTTTGTTATCAGTGGATAATATGCATAGGTTTTAACCCGTATTCACTTATTTTTTGTCTTTCTCTGAGGTATAGGTACTTTACACTAAAATGCATTTCGTTATCTCGTATCCGCAGCATCAACAACTTCCCTATTTTATCTACTGTACACATAATATGCCCCATTCCACTGATAACAAAATACAAAGTGACCACGCCGTTCAAATAATAACGACCAATGCAATGCGACTTCTTTGCAAAACCATGGCGGCTTATCCCTGATGATTTGAATAATATTATAAATTGATATGTCTTTAACATAACAAAAAGCCTCTGATTAGGAATAAATTATTTTTACCCAAGGAGGTTAATAAACTGTCGTACGAAAGTGACCAGAAATTCTCAATACCCCAATGAAATATCGTGACGCATAATATTACAATGCGGCAGTGCAGTGGATATTTTACACATACACACACACAAGGATGAGTGTGTGAGTGGATGCCACAACAGCACAACACAACGTATTATAATCATAGAAACGTCTCAACCAGTTCTGTCTAGTAGCGCACACATGAAACTGGAGGAATCCTTCTTTTGTGCATGTGCCACTCTGTATACCTAACGAACGAAAAACAGTAGTCTTAGTTTAAAAGGCATTGTGCATAGCGCATCACTTGTTTCATGTTAGAACGTGAAAAAGTATGGTACTCTCTGTATTTTAGTTCTCTTAACAACTGAACAAATTAGCAGTAACAGCTAATAAAACTAATCTTAAGCATCTTTGTAACAGTTTCAAGTTTAGGTTAGGTTGTATACTACAATTAAAACTAATGATACTGACCCTTATCTGAGTTCTAATTGATAGTCATTTGTAGCATATTTTGAATAGACATCATGTGAATATATATGTAGATATTACTTTCAACTTTTTGGCAGCAAACAAAATAATTTATTTACTAATTGTCGCTCAACAACTATGTGTTACTTTTAAGTGTTCCCATTGAATAGTTGGTTCAACATGCCAAAAATTGACTGTCGATCAATTTGAAACGACAATTTAGAATAAAACGACAGCTATTTTCTGAATAGTCACAAGATAGGTCATGATTTCCTCGTCACGTAAAAAATCTCAGGCTAAGAAACACAAGTCCCCACGTCAGTCTGTAGCTCCAAAGTCTCAAAAAAAGTCCGATCCTTCCACTAAGCCAGTTGTAAAAATTCCATCGTCCAGAGAAGATTCTTCTAGTAATTGGAGGGCATTATTGCAGGCACAGGTATGTTTTTCAACACCGTTTGAGGTTGTCACCTCATAACTCACATTTAAAAGCTTGACATTAAACGTTACACATGCTCATTTTCTAATGTGAACAGTAAACTTATGTATTTTGGTTTATTATAGGGGAAACCTGTTAAGGAACCACCACCGGCACCAAAGCCCAAGGAGACACCAAAAGCTTCTACTTCCAAAAAGACACCCTTGTCATCAACCTCAGTAACTGATGCCAAGGATATCAAGCGGTTTAAAAGTTCCACCAGTACCAGTGTTATACCTCAAACTAGGCTTGGTGATCGTAGTACGTCGCAGGCTTGGAAAATGGCGTCTGCATCATCTGAAACAGCTAGCTCCTTAGGTACTGATAATTTTGAAACCGAAAGTGAAGCCGATACTTCCATCGCTCAACAAGACCAATCTCAGAGAGTCAAGCAGGAGTTTAGGGCACTGGGGGTAAGAATTATAACTACATAATAATCAAAAGTATAGTACATTTTTGCACAAGGTGGTACGTTTCATATTTGTAACATAATTTGTTGATATGTATTTCAGCTCTCGAATTCCAAAGCCTCTTCCCGTCCATCTCGGAACTCAGACCGTGCAGCAAAATTTGCAGCTAACGTAATTAGGAAGCTTCCAGGTATAGGATTGAACGACTTTGGATTCTTTGATTATAGCCACTATGGGATACTACGAACCCCCATTATACCAGCTCAAGAAGAGTTTATGACTGACACTGGAATCATTGCCATGGATTGTGAAATGGTGGGCGTAGGTCCTATGAAAGAAAGTGCCTTAGCACGAGTTTCAATCGTGAATGAATTCGGATTTTGCCTTTATGACAAGTTTGTGAAGCCCAAAATGGAGGTGACGGACTATCGAACGCAATTTAGTGGAATTCGAGAAAATGACTTGAAAAATGGTACATTCATATGTGTTTTCCCCCTAGTTTTTAAAAAAAAATAATATACCAGTTTATGGCTTCTTCTAACCTTTTACAAATGTTAAAAAATTATTTCAGCCACTCCATTTCAAGTGGTCACTAAAGAAGTGGCAAGTCTTCTTAAAAGTCACATCTTAGTCGGGCATAGTTTGAAGTCGGATCTTGCTGTCTTGTATCTCTCCCATCCAAAAGCTAGAACTAGGGATACAGCCACGTGAGTGAACCTTAAACATTTACCAAACACTCAAAATTTCGTATCCAAATTTACTCATTATGCTGAAGTAAAAGTTCCTATTTAATTTTAAATTTAACTAGGTATTTCAAAAGGGTTCTTCATACAAAGACCCCTAAACTAAAGACATTGGTGAAGAAAATCCTTGCAGTAGATATTCAGCAGGGTGAACATAACTCGGTGAGCTTATTTTTATTTTTACTAACTTCAATGCCGTTTCTGCATTCTTCCCCAGAGGTGACAATGCCAATATTTATTCAAAATTTAGATTGTGGATGCTCAAGCCACCATGGCGTTATACCGATTGTGCCAAAAAGATTGGGAGATAGTAGTTCGTCAAAGTAACCGTGGTATCAACATATTGAAGCAGGCCCTTGATGAACTCAGGGAGTTAAATGCTTCCTGTGCTGCAGAGGATCAACGACCTTCATCATCCCAAGAGCAACCTGTCGAGGCGAACAACTGGTACGAGGCAGAGGAAAATATTCCTATGTATTTTAATCAAGTGCCAATTTCCCAGCCTCAGCAAGCTTTGATTAATATTCCAAGGGAGAATTTTATTCCATTTTATAGCAACGTGCCTATTTACCCTGCACCACAACCAGTACCGGTTCCCCAACCAGTAGCTCACTACCACGCTTTTCACCCACTGCAAATTCCAACAGCTGCTCCATTTCCAGCCCATAATTTCAGACCTTCACGTAGTGCACATTTATTGATTAGCAATGCGCTCTAATTTCACTAACCGCATTATAACCTTCTTCTTGCTTCTAAAGGAAGTATGAACAATTCAGCAGCAGTTTTTGTAGGTGCAGTTCGCTTTTGTGTAAAGTAGGCTAGGCATATCAACCTAAACACGTTTCAATTAGCTCAACAATCCGGCTTTAGCATATCATTATGCATACATTATGCACCTTTGCTGTAACTACAACGCTTTGCTTTGCCTTTACTAACTCAGCTTTGTCATCAAACGAATCTGTTAGCTTTATGTTTTAAAGTTTTCTCAAACCGAAGAGGATTGGTTGGTTAATGGTGTGGAAATGCTTGATACCCGCATGCTGCTTTGGGTGGTTGAACGCTAGCAGATTGTTAAATTGCTAACAGTTTTCTTCTTCATTCGTTTTCTTTATTTTTTCAGATTCATGTCAGTGACTTGGCATCTCGTCAGAGGCCATTGCTGTTGGTTAAGTTGACTCTTG
Source organism: Orchesella flavescens (assembly GCA_964034955.1). Lineage (NCBI taxonomy): Eukaryota > Metazoa > Arthropoda > Collembola > Entomobryomorpha > Orchesellidae > Orchesella > Orchesella flavescens. Next base: position 28,821,821 of record OZ035953.1, read on the forward strand.
ACTGACATATTTGATACAATACATTGGCTGCATTGAGAAGTGCAGTGATTGCTCCGAAACCTGAAAATCGGATTAAATATCAGGAAATAAATGCGATACTGAGAACTGTAGGTGCTCACTTCTTAGGTCATTTCGATATATTTGAATTCAGCGTATGAATTTAGTGTGGCCTTAAATATTTAGATCGAATAACAGTCTTGTTTTTTTTTGCTTTGATGATTTTATTGTTTGTATCTGAGACGGCTAGATATTTAATAAGAATAGAAAGTAATATACATATATGTTCTATTGTAACATAGTTACCTCCTACGTAAGATACAATTAATTAAATCACGCACTACTTTGAAACGTGTACTTATCATTCGTTAGGTTCTTAGTTCAGTTTACTATAATAAACAACAAACGAACATAATAATGCGTACTCTTTTATCACGTTGCTACTCCCTTTTGGTTGTAAAAAAATTACTATTTTGACTTGATCTAATATCCTTTTACTGGCTATCTTTTCAACATATGGATACTGCATACTACTGGATGCTGGATATTAGTCATATTTTACTGCATTCAACATATGCATGTGATGAATGAATTGCTTTAAGTGTGCTTTAAATGTTTTATAGAATGCCTCCTTCAAAGATGTTAAACCAATCCGGTTAACACACATCATGTGGATATGCAAAAAAAATAGGTGCACGTGCATAAAATTTCTCAGAAAGAAATTTAATGTCCCTGTGACAAGGAATTTATTTCGGCCTACCACTCACCAGTTGCTGATTGTGGAGTTGAATCCTAATAACTATTTTAATTGTCATATGAAATTAATTTACCAACTTGAAGATAGAAACTTCTTCAAACGGTTCTCTGCATGATACTATGAATGTGTTATATTGAAATGATTAATTTTTTAAAGAATTGCACACCATCTCCAATAGGTTAGTAATTACCATCTTCATCATCTGTGCTCAAATTACGCACTTCCAAAATCTGCATAATAATCTGAATGCATCACAAGTGGAACTCACGAGACCCTGCGAACTCTCTTTTTGATCGTACTTAAACATCAGATACGAGACTGTTACCAGGATAACGAATCGTAGTTAATTTTTTACCATTTGTTTTTACCAATAAAGGAGGAAAAGGAACCGTTAAAAATACAATATTCCAGGATAATTACGACATTATTTTTTTACCATTCACGAGTTCCAGCGTATATCAGTGTTAACTTACACAGTTATGTTACCAAGCAAGAATAAATAATCATCTCGTCAAATCTCGTGATTTCCACTACTGATGTAAGTACTCTACTTCCTTGGGAAGGTAAATAGTGCAGGTTAGTGTGGAGCTCATTGCTAACGTAATATCTGATTCTACAGCCTACGTACTCCCTCATCATATTCAAACTCATCCTTATCCACCTCATCTTCCCATGCCAACGTTCATGGAACCGCCCGTCCTTTATCCTGTGTATTCCATGCCGTGTTACCCTATGCCTTACGTTCAAATGTAAGGAAGATTTGATTAGCTACTGAAAATCGACAATGAATTTGATCAAGTAATTTATTGATAGCCACTTCGATAATGGTTTATATACTGTATACGTGTGTAAATAGATTGTAAGTAATATTTAATGAAATAATGGTCAGGTACTTCGATAATTGTGTACACCAATTGTAATTTGTAAATAAGTGGAAGAGAAAGGACACAATTATTTTTTATACAATCCTCACCTTAATTTAATCGTAAGTCGTACGTACATTTGTAAATTTAGTTCCATAAGATTAACATAAGTTTTTGTCGATACGTGTACAAAATAAATGCGGAAGGCAAATGAACCTTCCTGACTGAACGTGTAACATTTTTAAAAGTAAGTTAGAGCTTATTATCACAATGTCAGATGAGAATCTGATTATTTGCCGTTTTTTGACGTGGTTGACCTCGTCCATTGAAAGAATTTGCAGTTCGCATTTGGATCACCGGCTTTACCTTCACCGTGAGCACAGCACCAGAACTGACGTCCAAAGTTTGTTCCTTTCTTTTTCACAGTTCGTTTCACACAAGGTTCCTTATGACCTTCACATAGAGGAGCATCAGGAGCCTTCATTAACTGTTTCCAAGCATCTGAATTAGTTGAAACGTTTCGGTATCCAGTTGATGACATTTCTGGCTCTTTGTTCTCGACGATAGGCTTAGAAATACTGTCAGATGGACTAGAGTCCTTTCGAAGCGTGGAGTTTTTGTTGAAAAACATGTTTAATTTAGTTTGAACTCTTTTTGTCTTCTGGCTACCAGAATCTTTTTCACTGTCACGTGGTCGTTTTCTACTTCCGTCATCAAAGTTAGTAATATTTTCTCCCTCGGCTCCACCCTTTAACTTTCCTGTTGGCACTGATGCTGGAGTTTGAAAAAACTCTTTCAAGTTTTTCTGCTTGCCTGAAAACTCTGGATAGTTTTTGGTCGCAAAGGATGGTGGATTGTTTGAGGGAATAGGAATTAGAGAGTGAAATGTGGCAGATATTGGGCAATGATCACTTCCCATAATGTCAGGATGGACTTCAGCAGTCTCGAGGTACTCTGCAAGTTCACGATCCGCAAATATGTAGTCTATTCGGGAACCGTAATTATTCTCCCTCGCATTCAGTCTTGTGCACCAGCAAGTAAAGGCTGCCTCTTGAGTGGAGTGAAGCTTTCTAAATGTATCAACAAATCCTGTTGGGTCCTCTTCATCGACAAAGTCATTAAGCAGCCCGCGGAATTCAGTCACAAGAAATTTCTACGGGTAAAAATTAATTGAATAGAAAATAATCAAATAAAATTCATTTAGATCCCTATGCAAACGGATTACTAGTTATGAGCTATTTACCTTTGGATCCGTAATGTCTGATTGATCAAGTACCCTATGTGAAATATTAATATCTCCAAGCACCAACACAAAGGATCCCTCTTGAACCAATTTCTTTGCACGTCTATGTAGAACTTCATGGAAAGTTCGTTTGAATTCTGTGTTATTTGTTGGATCTTCCGGGTCGTGTCGGTGTCTTGGGCAATACACATTAATCACTGTCAGTGGGCGAGTGGTTCCATTAGGTAGCTGTTTTTAAAAAAAAACAAGGTACATTTATTCCAATGAAAAACCTAAACCATAATTGCTTTCACATATCTATTATTTGCAAAGTAAAGACTTCATACCTTCACAAGGTGCTGAGTAACTACAGTCCTACCGTCTACATTCGCAGCTTTTACTTCAAGAGCTTCGTCTGCTGAAAGATTAGGGTAGCAGCCTACTGTGTCTTCATTTTTCTGTGGCTCAAGTTTACAAAGTCCATCCTCCGCTTTGACAGGAGTCCACTCGTTTTTGCAAAAGGTTGCGACACCTTAGAAATTAAAACCATAATTCATCATAATTAAACCCGAGCTTCCATTGTGGAGCATGGTAAAATTCATGTTAAACTTATGTACTTACCAGAATAACCAACCTTGCTAGTACTGAACGAAAAATAGGATGAATAGCCTGGTGGCATGACTTGACTCTGCTCCAGCTGCTTTCCTGGAAGTTAAATAAAGTAAACTACAATTTAAAAAATAACGCAGCATTAGTATGTATCCAAATGCAATTCCGTTTAAAAAATACATCGCAAAAGTATCTAAGGTAGTAACTTACTGGATATTTTTGTCTCCTGGACTGCCAACACAGAGCAATTCAGCTGATCCAAAACTTGAGGCATGTCTAAAGTCCTCATACCATTGATGTTCCATGAAACGATTTTGAAACGACCGTCATCCTTTGGTGCTTCCATCCCGGATACATTGACTTTGTCCATTCCCTTTTCTGAGGTCATGCATTCATTTAAACAATGTGAAGTACAGCTACTAGAACCTGAAGACGTTGACATCTTATCTTTCTTCTTTGGTTTTGAAAGTACTCCTTCTCGTAAAAACTGCACAAGCTAGCAAACCAATCGTCGGAAACAAAAACAACCAAAACTGTAGTTCAGAAGACAGTTGCTACGTCCAACGGAAACTTTCTAAGCTTGTCATTCCAATAAAATGTGAAACTACTCACAAACTTGTCCTCCCGAGAAAGGAAAGAACGAAAGTTGAAACTTTGTCAACACTGGTTTAGTGATTATGCAGCTACCATAAAATATTACAATTTTTGTGCAAAATAAAAAAAACAATGTGTTTATGATACTCGCGGATAACCCTGGGGCATAGTGGAACTTGAAAATTTGTCATTTATACATACTATGTATTTTTCATATAACCTGATGTAGACCTGTAAAATGTAAGGAAGAAACCGCAACAAAGAACCCTCGATCTCGTATCAGCTTCTTTAACTCTGAAATACCATGCTATAGGTATAGTATAACAATCCTGCGCCTCTCACCCTCTCTGTAATTTATAATGCAAGATGGAAAGGAAGAAAATGAAGGTAAATTAGATCAAACTCAATCAAAGTTCAACTATCCTAATATAATTTTTTTAAATGCATCGTAATAATATACAATCTATTCATTATCGTAGGTCTAAAAGTAATGCAAGTTTTAGGTCATCGTTAGAACTAGTGATATGCATCAAGGGTTTCAAATATAAGTACAATTAGGTTCTTAATGTCGTTTAATTAAGAAGTTAATAATTAATAATAAATAATATACAGTGTGTGATAAACCATTTGCAAATGACTGGCAGCAAATATACATGTGTTAGGTGGTAGTCACTTGGTAATAATAAATAAAATATCTTCAAATGGTGCATTGATTACTAAGCTGGCATGTCATTTGGGATTTCATAAGGTTACTTCCAGAAACCTTGATATCTTGAAAATTCATGGTATCCTTAAAATCGGTTTAAGAAAGACCTTAAGGATCATCAGCTCACTTAAGCTGATTACCAATAACCCACGAGAACTTGCTAGTGTTGCATATGGCAATCACGCAATGTCAAGCAGGAGATAAGTAGAATAAATTGTGTTTGCGTAATTCATCTTTAGTCTGAAAGGAAATGGGCCTCTTCACTCGCTTCAAATGAACACAAGTTCCTTTACGCTTTCGAGGTCAAATGTCATCTAATTTGCACCACTAACGAACTCAATGTTTTCATTTACTTTGCAAATGTTCAAACATTGTGGTGTGGATTAGTTGTTTGTGTCAATCTACAGAGAAGGTATTAAAGTCCTCTCGGAAAAGTACAATCTTAGACACTTGTTAACATTCACATGCTACTTGATGTATGTACTTTATAAAACCTAATGCTGTGCGAAAGGAATAGACTTGATACTACAATTTAGAGTTGCATGCAGTGTCGTGTGAAAAATGAGCCCTTCATTCGTTACAATGACTTGATTTTTTCTGCGCATGCATTAAACTAAAGTATTACCCTGCCCTAACCGCATATTTTTTTAGCTGAAGAGTTCTCATGCTTATTTTTTGAGTTATAGAGCTGCAGAAATGCCATTCACCATTGACTCTGTGAATTTTAGTACATTATAACTTCAAAAAATGAGTGCAAAAAAGTGTACATACGTCTACTTACTTATATTCAATCAAGTAGGATGTAGGATGAGTAGTTCATTGACTACCCATGTCAAATACCCTTTCTTGTCAACAATTGTTAGTATTTCTTTTCATTGTACTTTGTTGACAATATCTTTTAAAATTCCATCTATTATTGAATACAGTGGATTGAATTGAGCCACATATTTGTAATATTTTTTTTCTCCCATTAAAAGCATCTGCATAAGAATGTATTGTGTTTCACCACCTAATCACAGAAAGGTACTAAAAAACGCATCCCAAAATCAGTTTTGAGAATGTCGTAAATTTCAAACTGACAAAAGGAGTTTGGATTCTTCTCATTTTGCATAAAGAATGAATTTAATAAAGCTTCAGGAAATGCGTTCTCAGTGTTTGTAACCATATAACGACAGCGATATAAAAGTCATTATGATACCGTCTACCATATCATACCAGCACAAAATACGCATATATTATATTTTTAAAAGAATTTGTTTTCACGTTGCTCTTAAACCAAAGCCAATCATTTCCTTTTTCCAAATAAGATAACAACAGCCCCTGTAGCAGCTGCAATAATATTCTTTACTACTACTACAACAACTACTCGGCTCTGTTGAAACCAAAAAGTTTTTCTGAGGCACTTTGCCGATCACCATCAAAATTCATTATTATGCTCACAGTGTGAATAAAATGTGCAGAGTGTGTGGATGCGGACACATTCCACCACACTAAATGTAAAAATTGAAAACGACCGAAATGCCAAAAGCAACAAATGTTATTTAACCAGGAATGCAGCATGCATGCTTTATCATCATCATCCAACATTGTGTTTGGATTTGGATTGACTACACAGTTGTTGGTCTTCGTACCTATGTACACAATGCAAGTTAATGTTGGTTGGATTGGATTAGATGCTTTGCAAAGTAAAATAAAATTTTGCTGTTGAATTTCTTCACTTGAACAGTCAGTAGTAGTAGTGCAGCGTTTGCATCTACAAAAGCGAAAACGGCTATGGCTCTGGCATAGTAAATGCTGACTGCTGTTGCAGATTCCTCAGAGAAGTTAGTAACATGTACATTTTAATACGTTAGAATTTATTGCGTTGATTTCATTTACCTAGATGAAGGATATTATACATTATGCAGTATCACATCTCATTATCATGTCATCATTGTAAAACAATAACCACTACTATCATACTGACTGATTGAAGTAAGCAGCGTAATAAAGTTTAAGCTTCCTCCTATATTTTTACAATTTTTGCAGTGAATTCAAGAAAGCCAACTTTTGCCTATTTAACAACCACTGCCAGTGGTATGGTAGAAGGAGAGTGTGGGCATGTGTTTGTTGGATGTACAATAACTGCCTGTTACAATTCACAATTAAGCTCTTTTTCTATCCACAACCAGCGCTCTAAGGTCTACAACCAAGTAGAATATTATGGAATGGAATGGATGAGATGTTATTCATTCAAGACTACCTACACATTAGGACGTACCTTGATAATACTGTAATCTCTTACAATAATACAGCAAACATGCTCACGGCTCATTTTTATTCCCGTCGTCGTGTAACAATAATGCATGTTTCTCTCAGTTTTTCCCATTTACATTTTGTATTTGCATGCTGAGGCAAAGCACATCATCCTCATCATCATCATCGCCATGGACTTGCCTTTTGTAAAATGTATGGTTGTTGTGTATGTATCTATGTGCTTATTTGACATTTACTTTACATTGTGTATAGCATGAAAATCAGTATAAAAAAGGATGAGTAAAGCTGTGAGCAGCGTTGGATTGATAATATACAATGTTCTTATATTGTTGTAGTATTGTGGCATGTAACAGCTTGTTTAAGAGTATGATACTTGGAGAGAGGGGTACAATGCAATGCATGTACCTACTAAGTAAACTAAATGTACATGCGGTTTACCGATCCTCCGACGACTGATGCTTCTCCATATCCTTGGACAGACTGTGCCACAGGTGAATGTGGACTTGGCAAGTGAAGATCAGTTTATTCTTCTTCTGAGCACTTTAGCGAGCAGTGTTGTTGTTGGTTTGAAGAAGGGTTGCTGCAGTCAAACAAATTTACGTTCCAAAACGGAGTTGAGAGGGCTTTCCGTTCTAGGTTGTTTTGAGCCTTTATGTAGCAACTTTCGTTTTTATTTCATTTTATGTTCTTGACTTGCCATACATAAGTAAGAAGTTTTGTTCTTGGACGGAAATTGTTCCAGTTCGTGATTTAAGTTGCCTTTGGGGCAAGCTGCTAGTCGACAAGGAAAACATTGTACTGTTTTATTCAACGAGCTCATAAACGAAGGTATCGTACTTAAGATAGGTTGAGATAATAATTATTGTTGTCAACTTAGTTTGTGTGAGTTTATTGTTGACTGTGTGTAAAATATACATAGTGCGGGCATATAATTGCTCTATTATTGTGTTTTGAAGCAGTACATCTTGATTATCGATCGATTGGTTTTTGCAAGCCAATAAGCTAAATGAAAATGTCATCCGAAAATTTACCAGAAGATGCGCCTGCACCCCGTCTCTGTCATTTGTTTAAATGGTCAGACTTTGATGGGTATGGTTTTAATCTGCATGGAGAAAAGTCGAAACCAGGTCAATATATTGGCAAAGTGGATAAGGACTCACCAGCTGAACACGCTGGTTTGAAAGCCAACGATCGTATCATTGAGGTAAATGATACGAACATTGCCAACGAAAATCATAAGCAAGTAGTTCAACGCATTAAGCAAATTGCCAATGAGACAAAGCTGTTGGTGTTGGATGAAACTGCGGATAAATTTTACAAGTCGAGGAACATGACTGTCAAAGGAAGCATGCCCAATGTCATTTATATGAAAACGCCTGTCCCTCGCCCAACTAGCATGAACAATGCCACTGTCGTCCTTACAGCAGTGGACAATGAAACTGTCAATGGAAATGGCTCAGTACATTCTGAAGAAGACAGGGTCACTCAAGTCTCTGATAGTGGGTCTGGATCCTCAGTGCCGGTGAGCTGCCAACATAAGATATTTCCGTCTATTTATATAAATAAAGATCCCCCAAATTCTTTGTACCAAAATAGAGTGCCTTATGAAAACAAAACCCTTTTTATTTGTCCATGCATCCTCTCTTCTTCTTGACCAACATTTTATTGTTTGCATGACCTTTACTCACAAAAGTGTTTTATATGACTTATTTTTGAGAGGAGCCAAGAGTGATTTTAGGGAAGATGCTTCACGTGCTTTTGTTTTCTAGTTATCTCTAAACAAACTAGCCATAACCATCTTATATCTATCTAGGTCATGTTTAATTACAGATGAACACGACGCACTGAATATTTTTTACTCTCTTTTGTACGCATGTGAACATTTTAGACGCATTTTTAGGGATTTCAGCTTCTTGTCATAGTGCCACGAAATTAGGGCTACTGATTTACGAAAGAAATAATATTTACATGTGTATATTCGCTTTTTGGTAGCATAGTTTTCATTTCAGTCGACCAAATCGTAACGAAAGAAAAATTAGCTTGAGGCGAGAGACACATTGCATGACATTTAAAGTAAATAATGCTTAAATGGCAATCCCGCTGTCGTGCTTAGCATTTTCAGTAAGAAAAATAGTAACAAAGTATGCTCATCATCAACTGAAAGTATCAAGGTGGTATTTAGCCACATTAAACTACAAATAAGTAGCCTAAAACTTACTTTTCGCTGAAATTTATTTATGCTATATAATCTACTATAAACAGTTCAAAATAGTATTAGCAGGACGTGATAATCATCTACGTCGTCAATTTTTACTGTTGAAAAATCCTTTGAATTGCATTTTTGGTCATAGAAAGAAACGGCGAGTTGAGTCGACTGTTATGTTATCATATTTGTACAAGTAAAAAGTGACAGTCATAAATAATACACGTGCTAACTAATTTCACGAAATAAAATTTAAAGAAAAAATGTAATCTGCCATAAGGGACGTGTATATATCTTTTTTTTGGAAGAGAGGCTAGTTTCATCGCCAACACAACATTGTGTATACCTGACTAGATTTAACTCTTCTGGTATTAGTATATTATTATATTATTGTTACATAGTATTATTTTGGTTGCTCGTTCATGTTGTGGCATCCCATCATCCCATCGTCCTTTTGACTTGTTTCTGTTTTTCGCCTGTATGCAAATGCAAGCATTTTGTAGAATCTCCTCTCTTCCTGACTACACATAAGACAGGTACACACATTCTTCTACAACTGCCCTCAGGCTATAAAGTACAAATATAGCATGTGATCGTGGAACTGACTCACCTTGTTTTTAAGTGACAACTAGTAAACCAAGGAATAACAACAAAGCCTACTTATCCTTTAGTCTGCTCATTGGCACATAACTAAACCCTCAGCAATAATGAATGAGAAAAGAGAATGCAATATTGCTTTCAATTCTCCGACGACTGCTACTCCTTCCCTAGCGCAAACAAATCTGTCATTGTATTGCTTTACGAGGTAATTGCACTTGGACGGAACTGATAGTGGCGAAGTTACATTTAATCCTATTCCACTCTATATGAATGATGACGCCAGATTAAAATGCAGGGAATTTGGATTATTATTATAGTTTGTACTTTCACTGTCACAAATAATAGGAAGTTATGGAGCATGATGATGATGATTGTGTTGTATTGCGTTGTATACAAAAAATAATTCCAATAGTTTAACAGGTTGATGATAAGCACGTTACTTTGAAATTGGAGAGAATGTACACGTACATATATTATTATTATTACTACTCTCAATTCCTTTACATTTAGCACCGCTCCACAGTCACATTAGTTTAGTTTTGTGTGTCAGTTGGCATTCCGCAATAAAAGTTAAATCATGCATGTTATGATGTGTTGTGACTTGCAGAATCAATGTGCTTTGATGATGTTATCACAGGTTGGAATTTGGGATTAGAGATATAGGTGCTTTTAAGCTTGTCATCTTCAAATATGTGATACCATCATAATATGTAGGTATGTATGCATGATATATTTAGACAGGGTTCCTGAGAATATCTTTAATTGATCATACATGAATAAGTACTTCTGATGATTGCATATATTTAAAATAGGTATGTAAACGTGACGCCTGCAAATTCTTTAACAAACAAAGCGGTCAATAGGACAAAACCTTACTATGTATCCTCCTGTTTGACTATTTTGTGATTTGTGATTAGGATCATATCGTTTCGTGCCACTGCGCGTAAAATATAAGGTTATTAGAGTATTCATACGTACATAATGTACTCAGGAACAGGTTGACATTACGCAACTTTAAAAAAAGTTTTTGAATTAGTTGGTTGCAACCCCGACCGGTAATGTTTTCAAGTCACAACATCCTTTACCATCACAACTCTAAAGCATAATTAATTTGATATTGAGATCAATTATAACTTGGTGTACCGCAGGTATATGTTTTGCATTGGTTATTTTTTTAAAGTAGGTAGGAACTTTGCAATTACGGATATGTTTACATATGCGTAAGGGAGTGTCTTGTACTATTTACAAGCGAGCAAGTAATTTGCGACTTTGATTTGCATGCATGCCGTGTGTGTGCGTAAGCTGCAATTAATTAGTAAAATTATTTACATTTTTATTAGCACCCAATTGTTCATATTGCTACATATTGAGGTTGTTGTAGCAAGCAGTACACTATTAAACCTTTGAAGAATTGGCAAATTAAAGTAATTTTTCAGATGCAATTTCCATCTTATATGCTAAAAATCCAGTTGGAGAAGTAGCTCTCTACAAGATTTTTAAAGTTGAAGTGGTCTCAGCAAAATATACTGTCTATAATTAATAGTTAGACGATATGTTTGATGTTTATACGTAATTTCAAACAAGACTTGTTTTAGTGGTGCCGAAACTCTGATAAAATGATATCCTTCCTCATCATCCTACGTTTCTCTTCGTCTCTTTTTTTGTGTAAACTCATCTTAAACCAGCTCGTTATGCAGTCAAACAATGAAGATGAGATAGTTATTTCTCTTCATTGTCCCCTAACAATACACACGGAAAGATGTGTCTATGATTATTATTCACTGTGGTTTCGTTCCCTGGTCTTGAATTTGCATGCTAGATATATTAGGAAAGTCGTCCTTTTGTACCAGGTGCAAAGGCATTCATTCAATTCATAGTTCATTCACTGCTTCTCGAATTATAGATTACCTACCACTATCTCCTTGTTTAAAAATGAATGGTAGGAGAGGCATGTAGTTTTTTTAAAATTCTCTTTTGATATGATCGCTGCCACCATCATCATTATTACTCCTATAAAAAATAATACTGCTTTTATCCGTCCATCCAACCAAATAATAAAAAGGATACTATGCATTGCCACAAGTTACACAATGTATTATTGAGCACCATGCACTGACGACTTGTACTACTGGGACGACGGATGGACAGAGATTGAATTTTGCTCGTGGGCATTCTTAAGCACCAAACCAAAATGCATTTACTGCAACATATATCATAACAATATATGAGAACCAAAATGTACATTCCTGGCTTGGGCCTTTTTGATGAAGCAAAGTGGTTCCCAAACTCAAAACATTAGTGTTAAGAACATGTGAGTATATATTATATAGTGCGGCGTATAGTAATATCTTGTATGACGAAGCAAATTGAGGAACTACATTTTTTTCTACTCAAAAAATTTTGAACAACCATTTTGCTTCAGGTTTATGTACTACAACAAGGACCTGTTTTCAAAAAAAGAGGTTAACAGTCGGGATATGCAAGTTGTTTATTTTTTTTCAGGAAGGAAGACGTGCAAAGCATGAAGAATTTATTACCATGTTAGGCTACATTGCAAGAGTAGTTTTGTGACCCTAATTTTCAAATATTTGAAAGGTTCCCATTCCTTGCCAGGATAGATAACCATTCAATAACGTCTTCGACAATTCAATTCAAAACGTTTGTGCAATGCGCGCTGGCTTAGTAATTTGCAAACGCTAAATATTCACTAAATTATAAAGATGAGATGATGATTGCGTCACCAAGGGAGACACTTAATTGCAATCTAACAAGCAATGAAAAGTACAAACAATCAATGTTTCATTTGTCCCAGTAAACTAAGTAAGATTTTTATATATATATATGTGTAACGCCAAAGATGGGACATTGAATGATTATGCAATTTTTCTTGGCTCTGTACTAATTTAGGTTGTAGTACGATACCGTAGAAGTAAGTACAAAGCACATGGTGACGACCACATAGACAAAAGTGGTTTCAATCAAATCGTTTACCCAAATTCCGCACGTAGTTGTAGATGGACTTGGATGGTTTTTTTTCTTCTACTGTTAAGATTGTATAGATAGCAGCTATGCGACATGAACTTCTGATATTGTATATATTTCATACATGATTTTTAAATTAATAGTCCACAGCAATATGTGTTTTTGTGAAGTACTCATTTTGTAGACAGAGTATTCCTCTAGTCATTGATTACTTGAAGAAGAAGAAGAAGAAGCTTCGTTCCGTTAGTTTTTTGTAAGGATTGACCAATTTCTTTTTTGTACGCAAGTATTCTATGCCTTGTACATGAGCTTGTTAGTGTATTTATGTGCTAACAAACAAATTCACGACAATTTTATCCTGTACTAATGTAGGATTTTATGTGTATTTGTATTATTAATCGTCGGCGAGATAATGCAGGTTGCTGACTTTGTCGAGAAGAATTCTTTAGTAACTGTGTACGATGGTATGGGCTACCACAAGAATTTTGCAGGCACTATTATTCCAATGCCTCATTTTTTTCAAAGTGTCAGTTACACGTATATATTCATTCATGACTGTTCAAGAATAGCTAACAATGCCGTATTATATCATTGCTGCCAATCTTTCACACAGCAATTGAGCATGTAGGCATTTTCGTATCGTTTTGACAGACGATGACGGTAATTTGGTGGAATGATGGTGGTGATGATAATGGTTCAGAGCATAGAAGTGAAATGTCTTTCACTATGGCATGAAATTTTCTCATACATTCATTCAAAAGGGTTGAATGATGCTATTATCTGAACAAACTTATGTTGATTATACTTCATACTTGTTTTGGTTACACAGAGGATGGATGGTTACCATATTTTACCTTGGACTTTTTTCAGTTCAAATCATTATTGTAGGTGGTAATACATTGTATAACTATTGAGGTAGTAGTGTAGTCGTACTGGTAATCCAATCAACAGTTATTGGAACCAACTTTGTATTATTAAGTAGCTCGCTAACTAGCTACCATATATTGATGAGATCGTGTTGTCCGTTGCTCCCAACTTATTTGCTCCGTTGTTGTATTTTTAGATACTTCTGTGGGCAAATAATTTCCGATTCCTTTAAACTTTTAAAGCCATAAATTGTTTCTATGCAACTCATCAGTTTACTTAATGGGCTTCGCTAGTAAAACGAAAACACAAAATTAAAAGTAAATGAACATTGTGGATTGTGTCGACGTCTTCTTGCCTGTATGCTGATAAAAGCGTAATACAAATTTGGTTTTGCAGCGAGCTACCTTACTTGTGCATTGACAAGATCGATTGTTATTTTGTCGAATATATTTGCTCAGGTATACCTATGGTATCATATAACTGCTTTTGCTTTGCCCTTAATCTCTCCTTCGTTTAAAAAAACCAACCAATAAAACACGAATGTTTGTCATACTCTGTACATGTCACGTACTATTATGTAGACATATAGGCTTACTTACAAGTCCCAAATAGTAAGCTGCTGATTAGATGCAGTTGTCATTATCATACAATGTATGTGTTGATGATAAAAAAACGCTTATGATATGATATGATGTGAAATGATTGTTTATACTGGTAATGATCATGTTTTCTTTCTATTTTGTTTTAATGCGCAAATGCCGGAGATCGTCTATAAGCTAGCACGAGCGTATACAAGTTTAAAGACTGCTGAAACTTTTTTCTGTTATTGTTTGGTTTTTCCTTCAATTCACAATCCAAATTACAAGTGGTAAGATATTTTATGATAGGTAGCCTGTACCATTGAAGATGATCATAGTATTTAATATACGTAATTAAAGGCTTACTTACAGTTTGCATCATTTAATCCGTACCTATAGTTAGACCCAAGTTTTCACTTAAGTGTGGACAATATGCACATGAGTAGACATATGTTATAGAAGTGATTGTATCGAAACAGATCGCAATGCTAAGGATATGTTCAGGGATAATATATATTTCCCCTGTAAAGATTTATCAGCAATTCCACCTGAGTCACTTTGTACCAGACTTTTTGTAGCTTAGGGGTTTTAACGGGCAACTCTTTCATTTGTGTTTACTTCCTAAATTTAATCTTTTCTTAGTACTTGCTAATGCAATACCGTAGGTTCTGTAATTCTAATCAGTTGTAACAAAAAATAAAGGATGGCCTCTCTACTTAATACCAATGAAATATTTCTGGTGATACAAGCAGTTAAAGAAGTTTATGGTGGATTTGGTTTGGATATGTAGGCATAGGAATGTTAGAAACGTACTTGCTCATATTTTCCATGGTTCACCACTTCTCCAATTAATCGAATTCCCACACAGCTGCATCTTTGAAAGAACATTGTTACTTGCCTACTATACTGGTCATTTTTACGTAATCAGAACCATTTTCCTACGGACCAACTTAACTTAATTAATTTCGGTTTGTGGCTTGTTACTTTTGTTAGCGCATCCTGTAAACTGGTTAAAAGTTGGATTCAATTAAAATTTTGTCAGTAGGCTTGAAAATGAAACTGAATTCTACTAGTTGTAACCATGTGCCTATACGCATGATTCTGATTAAAAACATAACAATATTACGATGCTCATATTATAGTGCCGAATTGCATTAGTTGGGTTGATTTTTTGAATAAAGCAGATGAAACACTAAAGCAAGTGTTTGAAATTGTATATTGTAACGTATCTGTAATCAAATTTGGCCAGTAATTTTATATCCAGCTTTTCCCATTCCGCCAATGGGCACTTGTAACTCAGATTACACGATCCAGATGGGTAAAATATCAAGCTGGAATGCTTCACATACTTTATGAAATAAAATGCCTTGGATACAAAAAACAAGTCTGAAATTGAGCGAGTGTTTTTTTCACGCACTAGTAAAAGCTTGCAAGGAAGAGTGAGCGGAAACATATTTTTGTTGTTGAATATTATATCCAAATAGGATATGATTAACTTTGAAAGGAATGGACATGGTAATATATTAGATTTTTTGGCTTTTTCCCTATTCACATCACCACCATTTCTAAATGTAAAGAAAGGGAGTCGTGACCAACTGGCATTCCAAGTTGGGGTTGCGTGAAACCATCAGCTGGATTGGATCAAACCTAACTACGTTTTTTTGTTGTAAAGAAATGATAATGTTGATGGTCATAATGATGATGATGACTTGAAGAGATGACTTGATTTTTTAACAACAAAAATGCCTCGAACGTTCCCACGTTGACTGATTTCATGCTTGTGTTCAGACACAAGAAAAAAATGGGAAACTATCACAATGATATAATACTTTACTTCCGCGGCAGCACGCATTATACAGCACAGCAGAGCAAAGACAGGTATATCATATATCTATCTATATGAACATACCGATTCATAGCTTACAGCAAATGATTTTGGGACTCGAATTGGATAGTGGTTATTTGCTCCTTTATAAAGAATATATAAACATATTTTCCACATCAAAAAACGGTTAATAAATAATGTATGAGAAGAGATTGCGTATTCTGCATCATTACTTGTGCACCCTATTCCCATTTTGCTGAAAAGTCGTAAAAATTTACTATACACACATATCGGTTTGGCAAAACATTATAAAATACGGAGGAAGGAGGCTGTTAAATTGCAATCGAAACTCATCCATTCGGAAACATACACTTTGCCGTACCGTATGAAAGTAATAAAAGTGCAGAGATATTATTACCGACACAAAATATTATAATTCGTCATTTTAATGCACCTATTCCTCCTATCCTGCTGCATACATATCGGGTATCCATGTACACCACACCACACCACCTTCACTGCATCCAAAAACTGCTCTTCTTCCTTGCAGTAACTTCTTTTTAGCTAGTTTTATCCAATTTTTTACGTACTGAATACTAATCACATCATTTTCCACGAGCATTCAAGTCAAGTCAAATCGACAGGAATATTTTAGGATAGCTGACAAGGGGCTGCTGTTACCATTGTATTTTGATAAATTAAGAACGTATGTATACGCCAATTCATTTCCAAAAATATTTCAATCCAATCCATTCAGGTGCCAAGTGAATGGGTTCATAGCTATTGCAACTGGAGCAGTTGAGAAAATAAATGACGTGGTGCGATACGATACGATACGCTGACTTGGTGGTTTTTATCTTGCTACTTAATCCCATGTTTATTTCAATATTGACACTTGTCTATACGTACTGTTCGTAGAGTGTGTAGGTACTACTGCAATGAATATATGATTGATGGATGAATAAATTCCAAGATGAATGATGTATGAGATGGAATGAAATGTATTGAGGTTGTAGATGATTGCTCTATGAGTTGATTACATATTCCGGGGAAACTCACGCGGAACTGCATGGTGATACTGATTTGGTGGCGTATTCCCTTGAAATATCACGTTTCATAATGTCTTCTTTACATAATGAAGGGTCTATTGTATCCAACAAACATCTACGCTATATGAATAAAAATTGACGTCGTAGGTGGATGAAAATATCAAAAAGTTTTGGTAGTGGGAGGTTAAAATCATTGTTAATCTGGATTAGATAAAAACTGTTGTACATTCGAGAGCAAACGTAAATGGAATCAGGGATGATACCAAATCGTTCTTTTACAAAGTCAGATGGGGGCGTATTATTGTAAAAAAAATTGTTAACATCATTTTAATTGCTGGATTGGCTGATTGTTCGCCTAAACATGTAAAGAAATTATTGGGTGTCGATGAAACTTGCAATTATTTGTAGGTACATGAATGATGATATGAATGATATTCCTCATGGAATAAAAGGCTAATAAGAAAGTAACAGAATCAATGCTGTACTCGATTTTTTTGCGAGGATAATTAAAAATGATCGTAAATGAGCAAAACATCAAACATCCCTTATGTTCCATACAAATCTTTAGGTTAGGTACATGTAAACTGTAGCTAGCAACTGACTGAGTGTATTAGTGACCTACTTCTCACAGCGTCTGGATATTCTTACATGCCTCATAACATACACTATAGCACATTTCCTCTTCTGCTATCCAATGAGTCATATCATACCTAAGTACATAAATACACAAGTAAATACATGAATGAATGAGAAACCTGACGGAGTGAGTGAGTCCCCAACCAAGTTCATACATAATATGCTGAGCAAGAGGACGGCTAGATCTAAAAGGCAGGATGCCAACTGGTTACTTGACTTACACTCTCACAATCTTAGTTTGTTTCTACCAACAAAAATTTATACAATAGGTATGTTCATTACTTTTAAGCAAAGATTTTAGTACTCCCCCAAGACAATATTAGATAACAAAAAATTAGTTACAATTACACGAAAATAGGGGAGAGTTGGCTGAAGAGTTAGAAAGGAAAAACTCATTATTTGCGTGCATGTGTGTAACAAAACGTTTAGTCTTGCACCTGGCTGGCGAATGCCCGATAGCAAACATATATGATGATGTGTATTTGAACACAATGCTTTCCGCATATAATAATTCCGAAGGAGTGATTACCACATCCGGGTTTCCTTTTTTATAATCTTATGCCTACCTTATGTCATCAAATAGAGGCATAAATTGGTTTTCCTTGTGGATCTCTATACACAAAGTTTATTTCTTTAGAATTGATGTCCTTATAAAATCTCTGTATTTCACGGTTTACAGATTTAACGTCTAAATTTTTTATTGCACATACATAATAATATTAATTCAAATCTCATTGACGTTGCGTTGTTATTTTAAAGTCGTTAATATTGGTTGTAAGTAAATGCTGCTGGATGGAAGCAGTTTTTATGAATGTTACCATATATGTGAATTGATATTTTACTCGATCTCGATATTTAACTCTATTTATAGAGATGTTGAATTTGGATCGAAGTACTAAATGGTTACCATTGTAGCTCAATATTATGTTAATTACATCCAAACACGTCAGTACATCTCTAATTGACCTTCGCTATCAATGTTATAATCAATAAATGTTCGCCTGTTGAGCTTCTGAATGCTTCTTTTTTTATACGGTTCATGGCTCATTGAATAGAGCGTGTACAGACAGTATTGTTATTTTCATTCAATTGTTTAGTCCATCATTCAATCATAACGAATTCCACTCATTTTCCATTATGCTGATGCAAATGTTTTCGTCCAACCAAACTTGCGATTAATTTTCAAACCAAAAAAATTAATGCACGTTGGGTGTGTGTTTGTCAAAAATACTTTAAAATCTGATCAAACCCAGTCAAGACCTTGCATACTTTTCTTGTCTGCATTAAGAGTAAGAATGCATAATATATAAACTGTAACATAATGTATATTGTTCAGGTTCTCTCATTCTGTTTGAAATCAAGATTAAAAAGTAAATTGGCAACATGGGTTTGCTATTGATTGATTTGATTGGTAAAGAATTACAAGTTTGTTAAGAGATGAGTGTGGAGCAACGTAAAAACCCTAGCATATTAATAGTTTGTACATCCATACATATTATACATTTATGCATTTGAAGCATTTAACTTGTATATAATCCTGTTAAAATGTAGTTCCAATTCGCTTCTCAATGTGGAATAGCACTAGATGTAGATCCATCATCCACTGTGTTATCAAAACGAAATACTAATATGAAATTACGGAATGACTCAACTAAAGACATTATTCATCAGTCGAACAAAGGACCTGGTGTAGATCAAGATAAACCATTAATGCTGATGGCTCATGTACCATCACGGTTTTACGTCCTACATCATTAACATTCACTTTTCTCCTCGCGAAATCTCATTACAAGCTTAAGCTATTACAAGATCATTTTTTTTTGAAAACCTTACACAGTCCGAATATGGCTCAGCAAAAATAGCTGCCATAAACCCATGTTATCTGAACAAGCCCCGTAGAACAGGGTAACAGGAAAGTAGATTTTGTTTGGCAACCCTTTAACTTTATTTTTTTTCCATGCATGTTTTGTCGGACGTTTAATCACTCTCCAGAGCAAAGAGGTGATTCATGTCAGAAGAATAGAATCATTCTTCTGTGTCCCATCCTGTATGAAAGGTTTTGACAGATATGTCTCACAGATTTACGTGTGTCTACGCGTAACTTACGCGATTGTGAATTCACTTTGTACTCTGAGGGTGATAGACTTGAAAAAAGCCTTGCACGAATCATGAAAATGTGTAAAAATCAGGTCAAATATAGGATTTTTATTCTGATTCATGACCATGAAACATCACATGGATGAATTTTTACACGTACTCTTATTTAAACCATTTTGTGTGATATTCATTATACTATGTATTGCTCTGTAAATACGTCAGACATAATGACATTAAAGCAAAGCCATGCAACAGAATAGATTTTTTTCCCAATGTAGTGCATTTTTGCAAAAATGAGTCTTGCGTGATAGGGTTGAAGGCTTGAGGAATGGGAGCTGGAGAAACCTTGTTATCCTTTTTTATATTTATTTGAACACATGTATTGTTCATAGCATGAAAGTGAAGATGCATGTATTTTTATTCTATCACTAATTATGAGATACGAAGAGGGCAAATCATGAAGCAAAAATGTTAGACAGTCTACCATGAATATGATAGCTTAGTTTGAGCATGTTCATGGTTGGTAGGAGAAGGCTAGATGATAACAGACTAAGATAATAGTCCATTCCTTACCCTTTCTTCTTTAATGCATGACTCAAGACCTTTGCAAAAAAAACTATTGTCGTACTACTTTTAACTGGAGCCAGGAAGTGGTTGACTAAGCATGTAACGTTTTTATTTAATTCGGACAATGGACAGATAAAAATGCACATAATGCGGTGTCCTATTCATTCATCACAAAAAATATGTGGGCTTTGAAATCAAACGAAAATATATATGTTGTTTCCCCATTGTACTTTTTTGTGGCTTTACTGCAGTGATACAGTTTGCATGGTAAATTACGCAGCAACGCATCAATTCATCGATGGGCACTGACAATTGTCACATCTCTCATAAAGCTTATGGTCGTTAGTGAATCACACTTATGTATTTCCCGCATGTTTTATACAAGGAAACTCTTGTTGTGTGACAAACAGCTTTATCCTTCGTTATAAGTAGATATAAAGAGGTTCGTGACTGCAAATGTAGATGCGTTTTGTACCTTCTTTAGCATTTTTTCAATACACACACGTCCTGATTTACAGTAGTTTTTTTCTTTGCGTGACTGTATAAACATTGACATTGAGTCGTGTGAAACCAGAATAGCATCCCTGATTAGTCATGCATCAAAAGTAGGCGAGATTTTTGCGGCGTACACGTAGCCGACTATTTTAGTTTTTACGTATCCCAATTTTTTAAGTCAAACAGTGCATCAATCCGATGAAGTTCCATGCAAAATGTGCACACAAAAGAAGTTGAAGTAAGTGCATTCGCACGCCTTATCCATTTGCTGCCTTTGTGATGAGGATCGTTAACATTAGACACCACGCAAACTATTGTGAATTCTGGTAAACAATTAGTGAAAGAAACGTGCTAGGAAGCGAGAGATACATAATTATGCTTACAACCTATTGTGTTAATATGATGGCAGCTTGTGGCAACAATGATTTAACCGTTTGTTGACTTTTTTAATCTCCAGAACAATGTACCTAAAAGTCGATTCTACGTACAATTGAATTAGAAAGTATATTTGCCTTTATTTGGTTAGACAGTTTCCAAGGAACTGATGATGATCAAACCTAGTCCCTAATTTAATTATGAATTTCAATTGGTCAAACAATGAAATCCCAATTATTCATAGAAAAATATACATTTCTAACAATAATGTACATATTCCAATGTGTGGAAGAATATGACTCAGTTGTTGGCCAGAGAAGTTTCTTACCTAGGTAATAAATAGCATCGAGAGTCATATTACTCCAGTTCCCACGAAAGTTATTAAAAGGTTATCTCCACTTCCATATAATGTAATTAGGTAACCACATCATTATCATCCATCCATAATTCAGTTCCACAATGTAAACGATACACTCTAGCAACTCCTCGTCTGTCGATTTTTCTTCATATGTAGCTTGTGAGTCACAGCCACAACAACTTGTGAGTAAACCTCTCATAGTCTGAGAAAATCAAGTAATATGTGCTTTACTAAATGTTATGTATCAAGTTTGTAAAATCAGTAAAATTATACTTACGCTTACGTAAGACTATTAAAAACAAATTTTCTGGCGTTGTTTTCTTGTGTGGTACCATACTTTTTTTTATAAAGATACTCATTATTCATAATTTTAAGAACGCACACCGTGGTTAAGAATGCCAACAGAAATCTTCTTCATTCATTCGTAGTGGGTATAGATTAAGAAGATGCAACAAGTAGGAAACCTACAGCGTAGTAAGTATGTACAGGAAAGCTAATTCATTTTTGTGCTTATGACATATGACAATGTATTAGTTGTGTTATGATGCAAATAATTTGCATACCATTTCGCGATATAGTGTCTATACAAATTAACAGCTTGATGATAACAAACACATAATTGCTTTCGAGAAGTCAATAAGAAGCTGAAGAGGCGCAAAAGCCGTTCCTTTTTGCGCTTCTATAACTGAAATGGAAATGTGTCTGTGTATGAAAAAAACACGTAGGTTTTAATATGTGTGAAAAGCATCATCTTCAGGGAACAACACCATCACCACCATCGAATGGTAATTCAATTCATGTGAATTACTACAACAAGTCTCATGGCATTCACTTCACTCGACAATGTTGAGTGTTGAGCCATTGACAAGAAGCTGCAGTCTATAAAAACTAGTCATAAATAAATGCGTATCTGTTACGGAGGAGGAGGTGGTAGTAGTATTGTTTGTGTGCTAAATAAATGAAAGTAAGATGCAACCACGTCACCAAAGAAATTGTCAATTGTCTTTCCCAGTCTAAATGCATGAATTGTCGAGAGAAGATCGATGATATGCAATCTCTGCTGCTACTGCCAATTGATCATAAGCCTACAACAACTTTTGATTGTTGGGTTGTTATATGCTATAATCCTGCATTTACAAATAATGATTGTACACTATTTCTACCTCTCTGAGTGATTTTTTACAAATCCTTTCACAGATGACAATGCCTCGAAAATTATATATTTAGTACCATTATATTAGCTATTAGGAATGAGGTGAGTGGTAGTGTTGACTACATGATACAAAAACCCTTGTTCGTGCATAAATTTTGCAAATATTTTGAACGCGTTTTATAATATTATATTGCTTCCTTGTCAAAGACACTGTTGTTGCATTGTATCGTAAAAAAATTTGTCGGTTGTTATTCCGCGTATAGAATGCAATTCTGACAATTAAAAAATTAGTTGAAGTTAGGGAAATGTTTAAACTTATTATGGACGGACTGGACGTTTGGATTATGACAACTTTTGAAGAGGGATAATATTCTGTGGCCTATATTTGTACTTATGTATGCATGTAAGTAAGGGGAAACACTGTGTAATGCTGCTGAAAGTTCGTTGCACTCATAAATCTGAAGCATCATGTATTTATTATACCCCTTGTCAATTGCTACTAAATTAAACCCTTGAGCGTTCTTGTGACGAATATTATATTATGGGTAAGAAGTATGATATAACCATAACCACATAGATCGCAACTTATCTCAATTTTAAATCAACTCTTTACCTTACAATAATGTATGTTTTATGAACCTTTATTCAAGCTTCAAAATTGGTAATTGACACTCATTTTCTGATAACGTTCTTCTGCAAAGATGGATAAATGCAAGATGATTGTCATTTTAGTCTGCCATGAGTCATGTCGTGATGAAAGTGAATTAAGTACAGATTAGAAACAACTGCAATTGTAGAGTAGGATGTTTTTTTTAAAAAATCTAGAAAATCATACAAAACCCCAAAATGGTAACTGGTAATATTATATTCTACCCTATCAGTGAGAATAGTACTATTGTAACGGCTACTTTGACATAAAGTAAAGCTTTACGAATCTTGTTGCATGTGTTTATACAATTAAATTTTAAATTTCGATTGCGTGTTTAAGTACTGGATAGTTCCAGACGTTTTTATGAGAAGTGGGAGTGATTTTGGATCAACCAAGAACAATTGAGGGGGAACGGTAGCTTGTACTGCACTATACTGCTGTGATTGATGAGCTAGTAGGTAGGTAGAAATAGTAATGAGGACTTGAGTAGGAGTAGACGGAAATCATAGACGTGCAACATCTGCGACGTAGTATGCATTACTTGATAATAATGTATGGTCAGTTAAAAGATACATTTGTTAACAACGTATGGTCATGTTGTAAGATGGTAGCTAAATTTCTTTTCACTTTGATCTGGTATGTTGGTGGGTGGGTGTTGATTTTGATTAGTAATTTGAACGGTTGAACAAGCTGACGTCTCGTTTTTCGAGTCTACCATATCAAATACAATATTCGTTACAAATCGTTATTTTTATATGTTATAAAAAATCTTCAAAATCATTTCCTGTTTAGAAAAACACGGATACAATACGTCACCATTTAATAATGGCTCAAGTCAGAAATAAACCAGCTGTCATTACCAACTGTAAAGATAAGTTACTCCATGCTTGTATTGTCATTATCCTGCAGCCTCCAAAGCATTTATGCATTTTTAAATCACACTATTCACCAAAATAATGTGTCATGCGTCAGGACAATCAAATAAATATGTAATTTTCCATCGTCAAATTACATCAATAAGGTATTGCGTACGTATAGATCTTGTCATCATAAATAAATGTAGATGGATTCGTTTTGTTTATTGAGTCGCCACGCGCACATCAGTTCCTGAAACTCCTAATAAAATTAGTGACTAATTTTCACATATAATTTATGAATTACCAACGTAAGAGTTAATTTACGACTCCTCATGTATTCAACGATCTGCAGCACATTACATATCTTTAATTTATAAAACGAGTTGGCTCAAGCCATTAATATGTAACTATCAAATTTCAGCG
Organism: Orchesella flavescens; assembly: GCA_964034955.1. Classification (NCBI taxonomy): domain Eukaryota; kingdom Metazoa; phylum Arthropoda; class Collembola; order Entomobryomorpha; family Orchesellidae; genus Orchesella; species Orchesella flavescens. The sequence goes on from OZ035953.1 coordinate 28,846,539, forward strand.
GGATATAGGTACATAATAAATTTTTATTGGAAGGTGTGATTTGAAAAATAAATGAACTAGCAGTATACTCATTATGTTTAAGTTGAAGGCTCAAATGAAGCTGATTTTGAAAGTTATAAGACGTATTCCTTTTCGATAACTTAAAGTAGGCCTGTTCATACTGAAACAATCACTTTCATTAGGGACACTGCTGACTGACTACCTACAAAAATAAATTACCTATCCAATTTTATATGATATCATAAAAACACATATTGGTTTGGTTTGCGGCTGTGGTTCAGCAAATGATTTTATATGTTGTAAAAAAATATTCGCACACATTCACAAAATCGTTGTCAGCACCTCAAAATATATATATATATTCAAATATCAATTCTTAACACAGCATTGAGATTTAAGGACGTCAGTTTGTAGTCAACCTCGTTATAAAATTGAGACGAACAATATATAATATTACATGTCAGAAATAATAATATCAAATTGCTGCTAGCAGTAGTCAACACAAACTGTTAAGCATATCATAGGTAATTATTGCTGCGTGAAGGCGAATGCAGACATAATTTAATTTCAAAATTACTCAAGCATGAATGCTCTAAGGCTTTTAGATTGGTGTCGTATTGTAATTTGTAATACCGCACCGATCCTAATGCGTATACGGGCTTAAAAAATCTTACGTAACCACATAGTACCTACTCCCCGTCATTTGTGCTAATATTAATAACCAAACCCAAGTAAGTCGGTCTGAAAATATTTTATTTTTGTTTGCATATCATTCTGTTGAGATAGTGGCACTAAACCATCAAACCAAATTTTATACTGTTTTAATAGCATCAATAACTAAATGTGGTTTCAATGAGTGAGAGTGGAATTAATGAACCATTAATCGATGGCTTAATTATAGTGTGCTGATCTTCTAGCACATTTCTACGACTGTTTTTGTCATCAGTGGTATTAACAACGGGCTGAGCCAGCATAAGCTACTGCGTATTTATATTTTTAAGTGGATCCCGTTCTCGCATACTTTTTGAAGAGCTTGAGAGGAAAAAAATCAGTATCATGTCACCACGCCTGTGACTTGTATTCTCTGTATTGTTCAGATAAACATCTTTCATAAACGAAAAATATTTAGAAAAAGGCTCACCCTGTTTCGTTTCGTATTCACAAATTGTTTGCATAACTTACGCAAAATTGAACAAACTAGTGCATCCTTAGATAATACGTGTATGTACTTCCGTTGTGTTGCACCTGATTCCTAAATCAAAATATATTTTAAAAGTGATACTGAACAGCACATAAATATTCAGTTGTTTCTTGAACTCTGCATGAAATATCTTCATCAGAAAAACAACTTGCTCAATAGTCAGCCAGCACCATCGCCAACGTTAGACAAAAAGTGTGAGCTACATAATACATTTATTATCAACAAACATAATCATTAGCATCAGTAATATTTGTAGTTTGGTCACATATATCTGTCCTTCTAATTTGAATCCAATATTCCATTTACGATTACTGAATGAGTTGTAGTCGTAGGGATAGTAGTAAGTAGGTAGTTAAAGTTTTCAATGAAGGAAACTTGCCACACCACGAAGACAACGACCACGTCATTGATAAATAATTTGATAACGTGTGTGGCTTCAAAAAAAAGTGGGACGACGTTGTACCAACATTTTTACTATTGGCATACAACTCTTTCATCCATTCAAGTTTACTTTTTAAATCAATCAATACAAGAGGAAATTACATTATATCAGTCAACTAGTGTCGAGGTGGAGATTAATTAATTGGCGCGTCAATAGAAATCGCTTTGAAGGTAGGTTGGAGCAAGCAAGTAGGAACTCGTCAATACGCCAGCGTTTGTGCGTGATGAAATGATTACTATCAGCACTTAGAAGAGTAATGGCAGGGTAGAGAAATTGTTAAATAACAAAATTACAGTTAGTTCACTTATGCCAAATGTCGTGATGAAGGGACGGTAGTAGACAACGAACGGGTGTAAATGACACTGAAGAATTGAATTGTTAAATAATGTAACTATTTTTTCTTGCTTAATTTCAGAGTAAAAACAACTCTCTGACAAAGGAAGGGAAGCACAACGGGTACATTAACTCAATGGAGGATGAAATCAGTTCTACTGGAGCATCTCCAACACCACCAGGTAGCTCAGCGTCACCCTCCCCAACTCCAATGCTACAGCCAACAAGAACGAAAGCGTCTAACGGACTGGATTTGAACATGACTGCTCAGGAGATGAGAGCTATGTTAGCAGCAAGAAAGAAGGAGAAAATGGATCCAAAAACGCAAAAGATGGACTTGAGAAAGAAGTATGACATAGTTCAAACGCTATAAGCTGACAAACAAAAAACCACGAGCTTCAACATTCCTGTTCTTACATTTAATTACTTTACAAAACTTAAAGAATTTGGCGTATTCAACATTTCCCCATAAAATAGATATGCTCCATCAATCGACCTCCAGAAAATAAAAATTTTGGTTAAAATATTTCATATTTCGTCCCTTTAACTATTCGTACTTAATTCAGTTCGTTACCTTTAACTACCCATAGCTCAATATTGCATTTTCCTTTAGCTTCACGTTGCTATTAATAACAGATTGTGAGAGACTTGCAAAACTTCACCCAGGTCGTGTCAGTGTAAGAAGAATATTGGTGGAGTTAGTCTTTAGAGCCAGTAGATACAATAACGTTATGTACATAGAAAATACCTATCTGTAGATATAATTTGGTAGTGAGTAGATAACTAGTTTACTTATATCAATAAAAGATAAGAAAATAAAATCCTTTTCCTTACATAAAATAATGAATCCCTTTGTTTCAAATTTTTATTGTCGGTAGTGATATGAACTAATTCATTTTTAATTCGATTTTTATCTCGAAATAACTAGAATAAATTAACTTTAAAAATAAATTGACTTTTGTTTTATAATTGTATACGGCAAATTCCTAATCAAGTTAGATCAATCTCTTGATTAGATACAAGGAGACTTGTTGAATTACTTAGTCCTACATTGTACGATAGAGATTTAGTTAGTGTAAGAAAGGCTAGGCTAGACTACTACGCTAGGCTACAACGGATAAGGCATACTTCAATGAGATTTTATAGACCACAGTAATTTTTCAACAAAAAAACTGTAAAAATAAATTTTGAAACCACAGCAGCTGCAACAAGAAAAATGAGACAACTGGTTGCGCTGAGATACACGATTTTGCTAAATTGTTTAACTATTTAATTGTTTAGACGATGATAGATGTGAAATTAAATGAAAAATATGACTGTTACTTTAGTGTAGTTACATAATAATATACATGCATAAACGAGTAAATATATGTACACCTGTTTTTGTTACGGTGCGATAAAATACAAATAACCTTAACCTGGTACTGATGAATATTTTATGTAGAAAAATGGAAAGAGACAACGAAATGGTAAACGCAAATTTAGTAGCTAAACTGAAGTTTAAAGCACTTCATGAAATGTTCCTCATGTTGTTTATGTATAAAAAGTACTTGTGTGGTTGAGTTAATGGGCACATACATGTGTAAAAGACATTTTTACCGTAAGTATAATAATGAATTTGTACATAAGAAATTATAAAATTGTCAACTAAAACTAGAAATACAACGAAATTTCTTCTTTGTCGTTACTATTTTGAGATTTGTATATGGGTGCAAAAATGAATTGCTATTCACTTTTCCCCACCCCACTTCCTTTAGCTCTATACCTAAACCTTCAGTTACTTACTTTATGATTACTTAAAATTCAGTATCCACTCCTGAAACTCTGGAATGTATTACTCCCGGTGTCCAATATGTTTTCCTGTTAGTTTCAAAATTATATTGAAATTGTTTTTTCTAATTTTGGGCGTCCATTTTATGGTACATTCCCATTTCCTCCTTAGACTTATGTTCCTTTATTATTTGTAAGTAATATTTTAGTATGATTGTATGCATATAATAGAGTATTTCAATAAGAATTCCTTTAAATGCTTATCAGAAATGTGATTTTAATATATGAGTTGGCGACTAGATTTTTTAGGGTTTATGAGGCACATCCACTGCTATTACTTCAAATTATGGTGTTTGTAAAACGAATGTGGGTATACATAATTATACGTATGTTACACATATTGTAAGCTGTAGTAGAAAGCTATAAATTTACTTTTAAGGTTACGATTTATGAATATGATGATGCGTGCAAAAGTGGGGATATTTTTAATAACTGTTTGTTCCAAAAGCTACAATGGTGTAAGCAGTTTCTTTTATTAGGATTACTTGTCGATGCCATGCCATAGTAAAAAAAAGCTACCTATTTTTCAGCGTCAGGAGAAACTGACGAGAGAAGAAGGTATGAATATATGAATGCATAAAAACAAGGCATCTACAACCATCTTCATTTTTGTCATTGAATTAATCCATTACAGTGTACTCTAGCATAAGTATCAATTGGAATATTTGACGATAAAAATAAAATACATGTATTAATTGTTAAATGTCTTTCTGTAGTTTGTTTTCAACTAGTTTATTTGAGTATCATTTTGAGCATTACATACATACATCGAACGTGAATGGGCTTAAAGTTACGATACACTTGACTGATAGACTCCGGAATATTTTGCCCACAGGATCAATACAAAGAAAATCACTCGTTTTTCTTCGTCTGATGGTACAAGTGTACGTAAACTTTATCCTTTATCCAAGCCTTTGTACAGGGAAAGAAATTTCCATCAGAACTTCGCTTCCTAAAAATTAAATAAGATACGTATATATCTTTCTTTTCTTGTGACTCATCCTTGACAACTCGATTTATGCGAATTCCAATTTTAAATTGCAACTTACACGACACAAACGCAATCCGGTAACATATCAATGAAATTGAGGATGTCTGCTATTTCATACGTCACAGTGATAACGTCAGAATTGTCACCAGATTCCGCTTTCAGATGCTCCTCAAAGACTCTACATAATCCCTCCATACAACTATACAATGAATCAAATGGCCAATACCGTCTGGAGGAAGGATCAGCAGACAGCTGGATCATTAAAATAGCGCTGTGCTACAAGTAATGCAATAATAATAATAGAAAATTCAAAATAAATCGGTCCCATTCCACCCACGTAATCCCACATACTTACTCACTGTGAACAGTTCTTTACTCACATAAATTGCTCCACAAGACATTACTCGGATGTAAGGCAATGTACCGTGGTGGTATCAAAACTACGAGAACTTGTCAGCCTCCAAATAACTTTGCTGCAGAGGAAACAAAGAAGAGAAGTATTAATTAAACGAAGCACTTGGCCGTAATACAAGTAGTAAGAAAACGAGTATGGTTAATTTGAGGGGATTAATTTTTACCCACACAAAAATAAACTATGTAGTGTAAACAATGTCAATGTCTTCAGTTTGCGACTCTTGAACTTACATGAATCTTAAATGATAACGAAACTCACTCATCGTCTGGTCAGAGTAGCGACCTATTTTGCATCTTTCACTACGGCTAACTATGTAAACCGACAATCCCTTGGTGTAATCCGGAAAGCTAAGCCTGTCATCATTTATAATTAGAATGATTCCTCTGAATATTTTGTATTCTCGAAGAAATAAAAAAAAATTATCAGCACCTCTAAGCTCATGCTCCAGAAATATTTTAAGGCCAATCATGCAAACTAAATTATTTCATTTTCTTCATGAGCATTTTACTTAATTTATGTCTCCGCTTGCTACCGTTTTGCTTTGACTTATGATGATGATATGCATTAAGTCAAATAAGAACCTATCTCATCCCATGGCTCAACGGCAATACCGATTCGATGTAGGTTTTTTTAGTGCGTCATACAATATATACTACACTATTATTCCAGTGGCTGGGGCTGTATTATGGCACAGTAAAAAAAGTGATTTCATGAAAGAGTCTGGTGATGCTTCATTTACATTATTTGCTTCTTCCGTCCTTTTCTAGTATAGCATATCCAAATGCCAATAGCGAGTCTAAAATTGGTTTACTGAAAAATATGATGCTTTCCTTTTTACCCCAGTCCTAAATTATAGGAAGTATTAAGAAACAAACAAGTATGTACTCTTTATTTCACTTGGTATATATCGAACAACAGATCAAGTAAAGTAATATATTTTTTCTTAAATTCAGTTTGTCACATACACAACGATAATAACGTATATATTATGCTTGTATCACTATATTTCTATTCGTCAAAAGCACTCCCAAAATTTTATTTTGCTGAAATATTCATCATATATATATTTGTAGTGGTTTATGTATTCATATTTTCCCGATGAAAGATTCAATCTGAGGAATTACTATATACTATTAATATACAAGTCCATTACTTGACTAATGACTAACTTACCCCAAGAATGTTTTCAAAATTCAATATACTTCAAAGAATCTAAGGTATTTTTATTACGTACATACGTATTTATTTTGCCCTACGAAATCTATTGCACAATGAAGGCTCAGTTCTTTGTTTTTCCATAAGTAACGGCACAAATTTTACGTACATCTTATGGGTGGCAACGGTATGCATAATTTTCCTTCATAAAGACTATTTCCTCCATATTATGTATCATCTATCTTTTCTACCATCTTTCCTTTCTAGGCCATATTTACGTATTCAATTTACTTGTCTTTTTGTCAAAACCTATAACATCTGGAAGGGTGCAGTTTTTTTAAAATTTAGGTTTGCAAGTCATACAATAGTGATGATGCTAGCAGAAAACGATAAAAAGTATTGCCTATTGTAATCTAGCTGTAAGTACGTTAGAAACTAGATGTATTTTAAGTCTATTGAGGACACAGGGATTATTTGAATATCATCAAAGGCAATAGAAAGGCGAATGTAAGCCTATGTTGGTAATGTTGTTTTTTTACTTATTGAAATCTGGATCATAAAATGAAAATGAGTTCAATTTCCAATGAACACGCTGATCTGACACATAAAATATCTAGAGAATTAAGTAGCAACAGCAACTGCTTTTATCTCTCTCATCATTATTTTCCTATTGTTTTTTTTCTCATGTGCTTTCACAAAATATTTCAAATATTATTTATAATTATTGAATCTGCATCTGTATTAGTTCCTATAGCTATGTAAGTATCTTGTTAATATTGTTATTGCAATTTCTATTGTCTGAACCTGGTTTTGTCAGTTTTATTGCCTTTATGACTGGTGGTGGTAATAATCCCACATGAAGGAATATTTAAAATCTGAACTCACTATTCTCTAAAAAAAAACTTAAGTGTTAGCACGAATTATTCAGATTCTAGAAATGTATATTATGCGTCACCCTCATCACATAACTATCATTCGCAAACATATTTTCATACCGTTTCACACACAATAGTAAAATAGCAGCAAAGATGACACGACATGACACCTAAACATAATAATATGTAATGAGAGCTGAACTGAACACAATGTTGAAAGAATACACAAATAATATAGTAGTATGGTCGGTAGATCTAAATATATATCATATATATATATATATATTATCAATGTACACACAACGGCAGCTAAAAATTACCCACACTTATTATGTACTTGTGCATAGTACTCCCTTCTTCCCCATTAATTATTGGAATGAAAGCCTAATGGGGCTTAAAAATAAACATAAAATACCGGAAAAACAAATCAGGTAAATAATCTCATCAAGTTCCCCTAATAATAATAATCATCATCATTTCAATACGTACATTTGTATAGTATAGTATATAAACAAAATCGTAATTGTAGCGGACTTCTTGTGACTTGGCTTAAATAACAGATTTTTCTTTCATAAAAAAGTAACGATTGTTGAAACAGTGAAAAAATCGATAAAATGTTTCTAAGTTTGCATTGTCCCTGGATAATGTACAAAGTTAAGTAAGGATAAACACATGGTGAAAATAATTACACATAAATCACAAACAGCCTCTCTAGCTGATCTGCTTGTTAGCATTCCAGATACTCTTGCCCATGAACCATTGTGTGGTCTGGAAGGGATTTCGAGAAGATGGGTAAATATTTGATATAAGTCTACTAGTTCGATTGGGGGGTGAACGAGTCCTTTCTTGAACCCTAAAAGGATAATCACAAGAGTTTAATAATAATTAGTTACTTTCTTTCGTAAACATTTTATTGCATATTTTTCCTTTAAACTTTGTGAGATTTGTGTCATGGTTTACCTGGTCCTTTGGCGAAAAATATTGTACGCATTTCTGTCATATTGGGGTAACCATGAGTTCCACCCCAATACTGAACACCAGCCGGATCCCTAGGTATCTGTTTCCAGCTTTGTTGAAGTCCACGAATAAAATAATTCGGCTGAGCCACTACCAATATATCTTGGACGAGTCTGTTATCCTTGTAGTGAAAGTGTTCGGGTATTTCCTCACGGCGATATACGTCAAATCCCTCTTTTCCCTTTAGGCCTTCATAAACCTATGCAAGAGAGAATCACACAATGAATGAAACCAAGCATGACTTACACGCTTGATGAGTCTATTAATTTTGTGGGATGGTGATGATATATCATCATCATAAAGGTAAAGACACAATACCTGGTCTACTCTTTTTGCATACGGCGTTATTGCAAATGCAGCTCCTCTATCGAGTACTTTATACACATCAGTGGCATTTACGTAGTCATCCAAAGCTAAGTAGGTTACATTCGTCCCTTCTCCTATCCCCTTCATTCCATGATCTCCAACGATGACGATGTTGACCTATGGGATTGGAATTAACACACAAAAATATCTTAATGTCATCGTCTTCCTTGGGCTGGTGCCAAATTACCTGGGTGTGGGACAATACGTTTCTCTAACCTTTTCATCAAGGCCAGTGTCCAACATATGATCGAGAAAGTCTGATAGCGCACTATCTACATCACGAATCGCTTGCTTTAGTTCCGGTGACTCAGGACCAAATTTGTGACCAACATTATCAATGTGTTCACCATAAACCTGAAAGTGTATCATAATAATACCCATTTTGTGGAATTAAAAAAGTAGTAGTTTCCTCTCGAGAGGCTATCAAATTAGAAATACATTCATACCATAACTAAGTCGTAGTCTTTTTGTAAACTGTCGACAGCAACGCGAAGAGTTTCCTTTATCGCTGCTACTCCCCTGGCTTCTGCGAAGCCTGAACACGTATCGGGTTTAATTTGATCATAGGCTACATCACATCTAGACCAATAGCGAAGAAAAGTTTTTCTTTTATGTCTTGTAGCTGTGATCCATAGCGGTTCGGAATTTTGCCACCAATGTTCCATCCTCGTTGTTGAATGATTATATAAATCAAACACGGCTTCTTTCTTTAGGTCAAACATGTAGTTGCCAAGTATCCCATGACTTTCGGGATACACCCCAGTGCTTATCGTTGTCCAGCAGGGGTAAGAGAGTGAGGGGAAAATGGGCTCCACCCATTCCGCTTGCACACCCTCTTGAAGAAACATGGGGAATGCAATCAGTTCATCCTTTTGACTCTTGTAGTAGTCCCATCTGAACCTGTAAAAATTTAGTGAAAATTACATTAAGCTCCTAGCTCCGGAAATCAGTGTCGATTACTCGTAGGACATTCCTCCATCAACCAATCAACCCTAATGAGAAGATAAACGAGTGTACATCTTATCAAATTTTTTTTGGAAAAAAACCCGACGGATTCAAATCTCTTTATTTTTTTTCTTTTGATCATCGAAAAGGATTTTACTTGGAGCAATCACTAAATTGAAAAAGAATGAATGAATACCATCACATCACAATCCTTGCTCACGCAAGGAAAGCTGTCTGTTTAACCCTATTTTTCACAAGTTGTTTACTTCTTTGATGATGAATGCCAACCGTCAAATCTATCTCACGTCAAAGGATGACTGAGTGGCGCTTCATCACTGGAGTTTTCAATAAAAGACTACAAAGCAATGTGTGTAAGGTTATTGCCCTGGCGTTCTAAAATGGATTCCATATCAATTTAATTTAACTTAAGAATAAGCTCCAGCTCTGGAAACGCCCAAACCCTTCGTGTGGTTTCATTGTATTCATATTTTTAACTCAAATAGGGGACTGAGCTTGGAAAATGTACCCAAACGTCCAAGAATAAATAAAATATCTTTTGTCATCCCTGGGAACAGAAGAGAGCGGAAGCCAAAAGTAAAAAGAAAATGAGAGGCTCCGACAAAAAGAACTGTGACTAGCCGACCTTTTGCTGAGAGTCAAACTATAAGATATGATTATACAACCACCCGTTTAAGTGATTATGAGTAGCAATTTTTGGTCGTTTGGTTGCGTTGAAGAGATTTTGTTGGACAATACTAATAGAGACGTTCATCATGACTAAAATGAATGTAACGTGGTCGAAGGAATGAGTAAGTGAAACTGGCTGGAGAAAAGAGTGACAAGGGAACGTGACATAATGACAGTTATGGAAGCTAGCTATTCTTTTGTTCTCTTAAAACGGCAACGCTAGTAAAAAACTGAGGTTGCTCCATTCCATCCTCTTTACATTTCATAATAGGAAAGAAAAGGGAGTCATAGTGTTCATGATCCGTGTCTAACATAGTTTTCATTTTTGTGATGACTAGTGGATACGAAAGGACGACTCTGAACTGAACTGAACTGAAGAAGCATTCACTTTTCCAAATAGAAGGAAAGGCGTGCGTGTTCTTTGTCCCACAATCTTCTCTTTTTCCCCAATGCCACACGCCTTACATCGAATCTGCATCCTTGGAAAAGGTTCACGCTTTACACATCATATATATACGCTATTATTTCACACTCATGTACCTACATCTAATATTCATGCGGCTTTGGTCCTATCAACATCAATTCCAATTATAAGCTTACCCATCCAGCATGATAATGAGGAGTTTTTGATGCGTTCCAGAGCCCTTTTCCTCATTACCAGAGTCTCCATCACTGGCAGCTTGTGTGGATGGAAAGTCACATAAAAATGTTACGGTGATTCCGACGGCAAGGCAGAATTTAAAGACATCACACGTTTTCTGACTTGCTTCTTTCATCTGCAAGTAAAAAGACATTCATTCAAACTTTCATAATACCACATCATCATCCAAAAAAAATTACGTAAATGTTGAAGCGTGTGAGCTTTGCAAGCATAATTTATGCGATGTGTAACTTGGTGTGGGTGCCAGGTTACTATTGGCTGGCTAAAATGAGCTTTACTTGACTATTGCCAATGTATTTATGCTTGACTAGACCATTTAATGCTTCAATGAAGAAGGCAACTTTTATATTCATCATAATATATTATCATCATCATCATCACTATCATCTCTGTGGAGGAAATAAATAATCTACCAAGTAAAGTTTTTTTTGTCTTAACTCATTGAAAGTGTAATCAGCGTGTAAGTATGAAATAGGGGGAGTTCTCTGTGTTTTAAACTTATTAAGCATTACATTACATGGGAGCAGCTTTGGTATTTAGACCACTTATTAACTCTTGTAAAAATAAGTTACATAGTGGATCCTGTTACTTTTGAACAAACAATATTTTTTTGCAAAACATAAGCTTCATCATTGCTTCATTTCATCTGAGACGGTAGACCAATAAAAACTTTTTTTATGGTGCGAAACAATAGGCAACGCGTTTGCATTTTTCAAACTGGCTTCAAAACCCATTTGAAAACTGCTGAAATAAAAAAAATCCCTCCTACAAATTCTCTACGCATATAAAATATTTTACTGTTTACAGAAGGAACAGAGCTTTTCATTGCGACCAGCCGAAATATATGTGTGTAATATTTATGTCACTTCGTTTTTCATTAATCTTTCCCTTTCCTCAGAGTTGGCTTGCGTAAGCTTTGCTTACCCTTCATTTTTTTTGTCTGCGTTTTTCTCTTTTAGTTGCTGACATAGCTAATGGGCAATAGAGTAGAATTACACGTTTTTGTTGTTGATTTATTGGGCTCTGAAATGACATCATGTTCGTTTGTTTCTTCTATATTTGTCAACAGATTTGACTTTTGTTTATCGGTCAACTACATTCTTCTGTTCTGACTCCAGATTTTGTTATAAGAACGACTCTCCAAAAAAAAATTCGACTTATGCGGACGATTAATATAATAGAGCTACTACATACATGCGTGTACCAAGAAGATTGCCACAAGCAAACACATTTTAATGGGGCATTATGATTTTTTTTATATTCGGAGTATGGAAGGGTTACTTCCATAGTTATGATTTAAAAATTAATAATTCTCACTTTAAAGTGGTAAAATATACCCTCTTGTTCTTCCTACCGAATTCTAATATTTATCATTCGCGACTGCTTGCTAGAATTATTAGGGGAACCCAAGCATTGGAATGTAAGCTTTCTCTGCATTCAACACCATGTATTAATTTCTACACGAGAGTTTTCTAGGTGGGCATGTCAAGTCATAAGTGCTGGCAACGGGAACACAAATGACATGCCAACTCATCATTTCTCAACACCAAGTGTTCTATAACTATAAAGGATTCCAATGGGCTTCAGATCAAAGGATCATGATCATGATTGATGTAATTAAGAGGCAGAGTATAAAATTAGAAAATTTGATGGTACTCGAATTTTGCCAATATAAAATATGCTTATACTTTGAGCCATATCATTTCTGTCGAAAAAAACCTAAGATATTCTCTACAATTTTGCTGTTTTTATTCTGCTGCATTATTGACGTCATTTTCCAAATCGTGTCAGGTCAGCCTGTTATTGTTGTTGAAAGATTTAATGTCCGGACGTAGGGGTTTTGTATTACCAATGTAATCTTCCTACGGTGACGCATGCAGTCTTACAAAAATTGATCCAGTCTACACATACAATTTTTTTACACACTACAAGAATGTATGCATACTGTTACACATTTTGAGCTGCTTGACACTCTTGATACTTCTTGTTGAATAAAAGTATCAGCATAAGTTTATGGTACATTTTGAATGAACTTGACATTACTTAAACGTGTTAAGAATTTAGTATATATTAAATGTAGACAATGTAGGTTGAAAATGAATTTCTCTACATTCACATACACATATGTATACATTGGAAAGGAATATAAAGGAGAAAAAACTGGCATGACGTTGATGATACTACGTTCCGAACGTTTTGGCATGAGATCCTAACATATCAATTTATTTGCTTCCGAAATTGGACTTTCTCCCAAAGACTAGAAATGCAATGGAACCCCGCATTTGAAAATGTTTACACATATAATATGTAATAGTTAACATATTGGATTATTCATCCAAAGGCCATGTAGCATGATTAAAGTTTATCTAAGCACACAACGTGTTAGATGCATGTCTGAGGAGATCTAGATTAAAGTTGTTTCCCCACAAGCAAACTTTGCATTCGCAATCAAGTCAAAACTACGGATATTTTATCTGTTTGCAGTTTTATATTTGCAAACTGAATACTAGTACATCATGATAAGATACGACTCTTGAAAATGAACACAGAAAATCAAAACAATAGGTTTTGAGGGAAGCTCAGAACTCGGTGAAACATGTGAATATCAACAACTCCATGCAACTTTGTACATGCACACACGCATATCATCATTGTAAAAAAAGCCTTGGGATAAATGTGCTACAAAACTACTACTTGCTCCTTGTTGGCAAACATGCAAATTCCTTGATGAAAATAAACATGGACTTACGGTGAAAGATTAGGTATCCATATCTCAGACACTTATTACCAGTTCAGGACGGAGCAAGTTTCAATGTCAACCGACATGAAATTAGAAAATACACAGACTTGGATATGAAAAATCAAGCTGTATTATGGAGGGTTATTGATGAGAAGCCGTATGTATTTTCTAAGGGAGTATATTTTCCCGTTATTTTGTAGGAGATGATGCGATCGGATAAAAGGATTTTTTTTGCAGAACGTTTTGTTTTATATTCTTAGTGGCTAGAAGGAATGATCCGTGAATTACAGCTAAGATATAACAGTGCATGAAGAAACAGATTAAAGTTGTGATATCACTTGTATCGGAACCAAAAACACATCTTACTCATAAAGAGAAGAGAGAGAGAGAGAGAGAAGAGTCACACACACACACAGCCGGGAGAAGAACAGAAAAGCAAGTGAATCGAGATGGTTTCACGTGGGTTGAAAATAGTTCGGGAACGACGAGGTTATTGTGACTTCGCAGACATGCTCCCATGCGATGTGATGTGTGTACAAGCTTTATGTTGCTGATGATGTTTCTGTTCCTCAAAATCTTTTTTTCTTGTTATGCTTGCTAAGTGCGATAGCTTGTGGAAAGAGAGATTCTGGCTTACTTTGTTTTCGTGTGATGGAAATGGAGCAATAGTAGGTTTCAACAGCAAAAACTTACTTGCAGCACACACGATGCCACAAAAGCTAGCAAGTATGGTTATGCTCTTAACAAAAACAGTTTTCCACAGTAAAGTAAACTTAAGAAGTCGTAATATTAACACGTATCATGTGTGTATTTATTACAGCGACTATTGATACTTGACTAGTAAAGTACACAGTTTTTTTTATTATTTCACCATAAACTAGAGAGGAGCACACACATTATAAAGGTCTAACTTTAGGTGCAGCAGCAGGAGCAACACCAGAATCCTTGATCGACACACGTAAAACCGTAGATTATTTATCTGTAACAAGTATTATGTTTGTTGTCACTTGCGTGCTCCCGTTTCTACTGGAGAGCTATAAAAATTGAGACTTTTATGTGTGGATTCCAATCATTCTGAGACGCCTTATCGCCTGCTTTACTTCAAACATACTTTCTTTGTGCCATTAAGTAGAAGGTGGCCCATAAAATATCAAAAGCACATTAACTGATTGTTACTAAAACTAAAAAACTCATGGCGCTTAAAAAAACCTTCTTGCTGTTTGCTTATTACACCACGCTAACCGGAGATTGAGGAGGCACCTGTTTGCAAAGAAGCCCCGTGGTGCTTGCGTCACTCGAGTATGTATGAAAGTTGAAATTTCCGGATTTTTCAAGGGACTTGAAAACAAACTCTTTTATTTTCTGTTTACTCAATGTATGAAAGCTACCCCACACATATCCTTTATACCATTCTGTGACTGAGATGATGATTTTGTTTTGGAAGGGACGGCTTGATAGAGTTGTGTGTTGCTACTTGGTTATTTAATGTGTGCTTCAAATGAGAAAAAAATGTGTGTGTTTAGAAGAAAAGATGCAGCCACAACTTTGGGTATTAAAACTGGACTTAAATAGCACGAAATCGTGCTGCCACTTGGACTGCCTGACGACTACAGGAATCAAATAGCCGAAAGCAGACTCACTTTTCCCATTTCATTTTGTATTCAATCCAATCCAAACCAATGTTATGCTCCACAGTTTTCTTTTCAAGTGCTACAAAAAGCTAAGCTATGCTACTGAAAACATGGTAAGAGAGTAATCGCTGATATGCCCACCTCACTCACAACTTTTTTAGAATCTTCATATTTTGTTTCAGTAGCAATGATACAAAATATCTACTTAGATTTTGTAGGCAAGTTACATTTCGTATGGTATTTGTGCTACAATGTTATGTTATATGTATGAGCTGAGTTCCATTGGTTGAACCTGGCTGCTCTCTCTATTCACATATAGAAGGAAGATCATTTCCGTTGTCTTACTCTTTCTCTTTTCTCAGGCTCATCTCCAAGAGAGAGAGAGAGATTTTACAACTTTGTGATACTGTTCCAACTTTCCAACAACGAAAGTTGTAACAGAGTAAAACGCTGTGCACAGTGAACCATATTTTGTGAGTATACAAGCCATGCATGTGAAAAACCTAGTTATCCCTTTGTTAGCATGCCGTTTTACACGAAGAAAAAGTAAGTCAGTAAGCCAAACACATACATAATAATATGTACATGTATTCCAGCTTCGGGTTTGGCGAATCCTAGGTCTTGCCATGTGGTCTTCATTTTTACATTGCTTTCGCTTCACTTTTTTTGTAACTTTTTATTCCGTTCTGTCTCCCTTGTCTGTGCATATAGGAAGCAATCATGGAACACAAAGTCTGCAAGAGTAAGCTAGTAAAAAAGGCAGTTGAATCTGAGCCTTGGCCAGTCGAACCTGTAGTGAGGAACAACAAAGTTTTTGCCTTAAGTCAAAAAGTTGCATAAAAGATGGTTTGCAAGATAGCAAGATATAAAAAAAATACTCGTAAACTTCCCGATCCGTTCCGTAACCGTTTGATCCCGAAGAGATTGCACCGAACAAGAAGTTACATCAGCCCCGCCCCACATCATCATGTGTACATACATTAATGAAAGTCTTTAGACTCTGTCTCAATCGCTGTTTTCTTCCTGTAACTGATCTATCAGGAAGCTACATTAACGGAGTGTCATCCCAACCATATCATTATAAACATCAACACAAAAAGCAACCATGTAAGTATTAAAACAGCTCCACAGTTCTCAAACATTTTGTTTCGTCGTCTCATCGCGTCTTTGTTCGCGAAACGATTTACAACAAAATATTATGCATCATGAACATCATCAATTTTGTAGAACGTTTTTGTTGCATAACAGACATACATATTATGCAGATTTTTTTTAATGAGCTTGAATGACGCATAGGTATTATGATGCATGCTATGGAAACACTGCATGTTGAGGTTCATGACGCTTATTATTATTTGCAAACTGATTGGTACAATATTAATCAAAAGAATATCCCATTTTTGTACAAAAGATCATAAAGTTAAAACGTAGAAGATGAGCATAATAATGAAATTTCTAGTAAATAAAATCATTTATTTCTGCAATGATTGGGGTGATGTGAGCTACAAAATAATGTATGTATTTATAATATCCATTTTTATTCGATTGAAAGATCAAAAGTTATACAACAAACTGCGTTTACAAACTATCTTGCTTGCGAGTACGACCAACTTTTCTAACTAATAGTAATGACACAACGTTAAGTACCTTAAATAAATTACGACTATAGTGCATCCGACATGACATTATGAAAATAGAACAAAATACATTGTGGTAGTGTCCCAAAATGTTTAAAGTTTCATAGTATCTCACAGTAAGAATAATAATTATGTCATTGTGCCTCGCTCCGTGAAAATTAAAAAAAAAGTTGGTTTTTTGGTAAATATTATATATATTGTGTAGTTACTTAATTGTAATAATTGCATCGTAAATGACAACTAGTTAAATCATCCAGTAAGATGGACCCGGCCCTCCATCGTATTTGGAACGATGTAGTAGAGATTTTTCAAAAGCCTCGGTGGATGCCAAAACAGAAGCACCAATAAAGCTTGCGTGATACCGGTAGGGAGATACGTTTATCTGAAACACAGAAAAAAAGTATGCAAATTTTATTACATGAAATTGTTTTTTTTGTTTCCCAATGCCAATTTGGAATATTTATTATAAGTAGCTACCTTTGGCTTGAGATGCGGTGGGCATAATTTAGTTAGTTCATGCTCGAGTCTCTCCGGAAATCCAGGGATCATAGTACAGCCTCCAACCAACAGAATGTTTTGTGACATCTCCTTTCTGATATCCACTCCACAATTCTAAAAAAAAATTTGTTTATAACACACTTTTAACTTTGAAGAAATATGCAAATCAACGTTAGAATATTGGAGACATACCTGCAAACACTTGAAAATCATTTTTGGAAGACTGTCACAGTCAAAGCCATACAGTCCAGGATCAAAGAACCCCTCTCCAACACCTCGAAGAACATTTTGATTCACTCCAATCAAATTAGAAAATGACAAAACATCTCTTAGATCCATTTCCACAGTAATCTCTTGGGAGTCTTGAGAAGGTCTTCGGAAGCCGTTGGAGCTGACGCATAAAAAGTTTTCGGAAATAAAACGTAGAATAAGATTTTCAGCGGGTGTGGATAAGTACAGTCCATTTTCTTGAGGCCCTAAGCCTTGTCGTAAGGAATGTTTCAAGGGCTGGCCACCGTAAGGTGCCCTTGACCAAGCCTGGGATAAAATGAAGCCCTGGCTAACAGGCACAATATCACATCTTTCTCCAACATCGCAAATTATTCCGTTGTCCGTACAGTATGCCCAGAATGAGACGACACTTTGATGAGCGATCAATACACTTCGAACCTACGTCATTTAAATTAATTGAAACATTATTAGTCAAATAAACTCATCACCAAATTAATAATTTTATAATCTTTTTGTTTTCAATACCTGGAAAGTATTAAACAGCAAATCCAGTAAATTCTGTCTACACTTGTTATCAACTCGTCGCGGTAGGTTTAGAATAAGTCTATAATTCTCAGGTCGAATTTTCAAGTCCTTGAATATCTTCTCCAGAAATCCTTGCATCGCAGGAATTTCTATCATATTCTGTGAAAGAGGTGAATTAGAAAGAAGATAAATTACAAATATCATGTAAAGAGAAACGCACAAAAGGTGAAAGTTACAAATTTAATCTCTACATACCTGGCACATTTTTGAGGTGCATTCAAAGGGAAAAGTTATTTTGGCATTTTTACGATATTCAGGCTTATACACATCATTTCCATAAACCATTCTTCCAGAGTTAATATTTTCAGACATCACAGATGCAAAGAACAAAGCAGGAAGTGTTGCTATTAAATGGGAATAATGAATTTTATAAAAACAGGATGAAAGATTTACCCATCATTTCCGTCATTATATTTGAAAGTGTTACTTACGTTGATGTGTTAGGACACCAGCACGGACATTTGATGAACCGATATCAACCAAGACTATGTCACGGTAAAGAGAGGGACTTTTTGGTAGGATAGGAACTGCAAATTTTAGAGATGACGCCGTTTCATGCTCAAGTGCTGCAACCCAACTCTTAGCGACCTCAGGGGTAGTGCACTGGAGTACGAAATAGTGACCTTTCTGAAAGAAGTAAATGGTTACGATTAAAACATTGTGGATTGCAACGTGCAGTCACGTGACTTTACACGCCCACGATTACACTGTAGGTTTATTTAATAATGGTACTTACTCCATCATCAACCCCAATTATGCGATTTGTCATTCCTTTGCCATGATCTGGGCCTACAAACTCCACAGGATCCAAAAAGTCTACTTTTCCACCAATAAGATTTATTGATTGGAACAGTTCTTGGCAATCGTCTTTCTGTTGGACAAAAGGAAAAGTAGATTTAGAATCAAGAACCTAAAAAATATTTGTGCATTAAATGCAAAAGTAACAATTTCTTATACATACCTCATATCCGTTCAACTTCCCAGATGCTACAACATAAAACTTTTTCCTCCACGCGTTCCAGAATGTGCCCTTCTTCCGATTTCCGCTAAGAATATTCATGTGTCCTGCCACCATTTCCGAGGAATCGGAAGGTGTATTTTGATGGGGTTCCGACACATGATACACACGTTGCAGGATTGGTTCCTATTGAAAATATATATTATTACGTGGTGTAATGATTTTTTTTGTTATTATAGAAAATAAATGCATGAATGAACATATTTTTTTGGCTTACGGGGTCAAAATCATTGGCTGAAATTCTTATATGCTTTGTCACGATCTCTTGAGGGCCGCTCTTGTCAGAATCGTCTGTGTCTTCATCAGGAGAGTGATTCAAAACTTCGCTAGGTTCGAAGTTAGTTACCCCGAAATGATCGACCAGGTCCAAATGATCAGAAACAGACTGCTTACGGCGTGGCTCCTCGTCGTAGCCAAAATCATTAAACTGATCTAAATCTTGATCACTGTCTGATGACATTTGGCTTTCCGTTTCCTCTTGAATCACTTCTAGACCTGAAGTAAAGAAAGGATGCCGAAACATGATTATTGTGCAAAAATATCGATAGTTACCCTAACTACACTCAAAAAAAAAGTTTATAGCTTTAAGTTGCTCAACAGTAAGGTAAGTTTTCAACCGTATTAATATAATGAAGGGGTAAGATAATTAATATTTCATATTATACATATTATAATAATCTCATTTCCTTTTATTATAATTGCATGACGTTTTACATTATAATACGTACTACTGACATCAAATTTGTAATAATTTGCAAAAAAATATGTAGAAATGAAGCGTGAATGATTCAGCAACATTCAATTCATATTTATGGCAAAACTCAACGTGAACGGCAATTGTAAACAGGATGAAGTGCAAGATTTATGTAACAAAGTAAAATGCAGAATGAAGGAAAAACTTACCATATTCACCAAAAGAGTCTCTGAAGTCGTCCGTATAGCTATCGTAGTCAGGAGGTGGAATATTGGGCTCAGGTTCAGAATCCGTGTCATCAGTAACTACGTAATCATAATCATCCGAGTCACTGCGCTCTTGCTCAACAAAGTCACTTCGATTTTTGGGAGCACTTGCCAATATCAAGCGGGCAGCTTGTGGGATCAAATTATCTGCAAAAACGAGTGTCAAAATGATCATGAGGACTAACGTTGTCAAGCACACGTTAAATATTGACCACTCCCACACAAACAAAAAGTGACACATGATGGGAGCCTAAGATATAGAGAAATGAGATGACATAATAATGTGTGTACACTTTTCAAACTTTCACACATCACCACCACCACCACGTTCGTACCGTCTTAAGCAAGACTGCAAATGGATACATTTTTACGCATCCCAAACAATTAAGGACTAATCATCTCACAGACGTCATTTTATTTGATGCACATGCATAGTAGCATCAATAAAAACATTCATTCATAAGAACATTCACAACGTAGTTTTTCGCACACTAATCCCATGCACAACACACATTAAAACTGCCTTTCACTAATAATCTAAAGTCTACGCGTGATAATTTAATATGCTGAAGTATTACTGATTATATTGATATCTTTTCAGATCGCCGCGTTGAACATACATATAACGTTCATCCCATTACATTCCCCATGTATGGATTTAGGTTTATGTATAATTTTTGTTTCTAAAGAAAAAACATAACTTACCAACTGAAACATCAGCATTTAACTTGGCCTGCTGGGCGTAAATGCAGTCATTGGTTTTAGGCACGTCATAAGCAATGGTCTAAAATAAAAGTTGATAAAAACACGAAAAATAACACAAAACTAATAAACATTCCATTCAATACAATTCAAATTCACTTTCAAAGTCACTAAGGTACTTATTATTTCAAAGCAAAGTGCAATCTACAAATAAATCACATTCTCAAAGCCCCACACACTGCACTGGATGTCTGTGCAAGAAAAAATAAGTTTTTATTAGTGGAAAATAACACACAAGCAAAAATTGAGATTTCACTGAGCCATGCGAGAGTAAGCATTCAAAGTTGAAGTCTGTACATGCAGTAAGTAAGTACACTCCAAAAAATAATGCAGTTCACCCAACGAAAGTTAGTATGTAGGTATAGATAAATGCACACAGATACAGCCAAACATTATAAAAGAAATTAAACACGTTGCTGCTGTTGCTACTTATTACTACCATTCTACATGAATCCAATCCAACTCAGTCTTCATCATCCATAACCATCAACCATCAACCGTCATCATTAACATTACTATCACAATAATAATAACTAACTACGATAATATACGAGTTGGTCTCAACTGCAGAAATTAATTTACTTCATCAATCAGTATGTCTAATTGTAGTGAGGAGCCAGGGAGTGAATGATTCAAAAAAGTGTGATGTATTTCATATTTTCAGAATTAATCTTCTAAGCTAAGCTACATAGCCAGTAGCCAAGCCAACAATGTTATGGTTGTGAATGTAATGTAATAAAAAGGGGGAGTAATACGGCAGAGGATGCGAAATTATTAGGATGTTGATCGTCGATGCTATGAATCTTGATGTTACGTTTATTGCCTGCCTGGGATGTACCATCATCATTGATGATTCAGTACTGAGAGGTCTCTCAGGTAAAATGGTTTTTTTGAGAGAGATGCGGTGTAGAAGTAGAGTGCTCTTCCTTCCTTTAATACGTTTTTGCAATGCCGTAGCTTTTTAAAACAACTAAATAAATGATGATGATGAAGTCAAGCCGACTTTAAAATTCTCTTTCATCCTCAGTGGTAAATGCCAACATCATATCATTAACATGACTATGTTACATGTTTATGTGTGTACTTTTGTATCTATGTTCAAAATGCGTACTGCTGCGTACTGAGTTGGTGTTTTACAATCTACGATAATCATCCTAATATGTACAACCTGCAATAAGTAATATTATTTGTGCGTTTTCAGTCAGTATAATAATGATAGCTGCCTTTCAAAACATGGTATTGTGGCTGTAGAGCTTA
Organism: Orchesella flavescens; assembly: GCA_964034955.1. Classification (NCBI taxonomy): domain Eukaryota; kingdom Metazoa; phylum Arthropoda; class Collembola; order Entomobryomorpha; family Orchesellidae; genus Orchesella; species Orchesella flavescens. Next base: position 28,868,776 of record OZ035953.1, read on the forward strand.
ATACCTAAAATAGATTTCGCAAAGACGGCTTGTTTCACAATTTCAAAATCATTTAATGTTTTCACTATTTTTTTTTCTAAAGCAGCAAGTCATTTTGATATAGGTATCATTATTATCCTTTGGAAACTCCCCTATTCCTACCCGTGTTCTGTGAACTATTTGTTCGTTATCTACATCAAGATGCCATGACAAGTACGTATGTAATTTAGTTATCTGTAGTCAGATGAACAAGGTATATATTGTAGTATCTTAATTACGTGAAAAGACATCAAATAGAAAAGTCATTTCAAGCACGATGATGATGGTCGTAAAATTTAAAACTTTGCTTTTCTTTGTTTCAAATTGATGTTTGTCTGCAATTTGTTCAGCTCAAAACACCACCCATAGGACACACGCCAGACCTAACTCTGACTTAAGGTGGACATGCACGCTTCGTGTTGAAAAAAGACTGACAGAGTTTATTCATATTACCTCATTTACCCATAGATCAGCTTAGTTTTGTATAGTGTGTATGTCCATACGCATTATGTTGTCTATATTTTAAATGAGAAGTGGGTAGTACTGACTAGTAATGAAATTGGAGCGGTAACAATATGTTTTCTTCAACAATGCCTATCCGTCACACATGCAGCTTCATGAACTACTTTACTCACTGAGCAAAGTTTTAAATTACAGATGTGCAGAATCATGTAAAGTATGTCCGAAAAAATTGTAGATCCTCCTCGTCACACGCTTCGTCGATCATAGGACCATGTAGGTGGGTAATGATTTTTTTAGGTACATAACATCTACCAAATGTTAACAAAGGATAAAAACTGATTTTGCTGCAGACTAAGCTTCTCGTAGAGTAAGCAAGGGGTGAGTGAATATGAATACTCGTACACATTGGGTAGTCACTCTGTCAGATTTGTAGAGAGTTTCCTTTGTGTTAAACTTGTCATTGTGTAACGGCAATATAATAGCAACATCATGGTGTTATGAAGCCAGCTCATGTTCCAAACAGGAAGGACACAATGGATTCTAGGAGTAAAATGGAGCAATGGCAATGAACAATATGAGCAGGAGTAACAGGCGTTTCTGAAGAACGACGAAATGCGATGAATTCATTGCCTCGTCGAGCTGTCTACCTCAAATGTTATATGAAATATCAGATAGGCGAAGCAAAGACACCGCTTACTTCTGATGACTTGGAGAGGAGTCGTGTCGTTTAAATGACATGAATGACGTGTGATGAGATAAGAATGATGAAATAATCAAAACATACGTTATTATTTTATGAGTATTTTTTTTGCTAAAAGAACGGTAAATAAAAGATGAATCAGCCAACCGTAGGATTTACATTATTATGTACAAAATTCTCACTTGTAGAAGAAAAGTCTCACGTGTGAAACCAAAAAGGAGAAAAATTACGGGATTAAAAACTCAAGTGCATTTCAAATACACTTTCGTCCGCTTTCAAGCAGCTTCCATTTACTAGAATAAATATCAACTTTGTGTGAGGCGGAAGAGTTTGGCAAAATATGAGTAGTTTAAGATGTATTAACATTAAGTGTCACGTCACCGATATTCATAAAAATACTCATTGAGCTTTCTCCTACTTTAACTGTTACTCCAACACAGTAATTCAAAATTGTGTAACATTCCGAAAATCGGGAAAGAAAAGGATAAAAGCATTCAACTTAATTACAGAAAGGATACTTTCGTCTACCTGAATCGTTCCTTCTATTAAATCTCACGTTCTACTTGTAAATTCAACTTCGATTAGGAAATCCTACCTGAACACATTCGTGCCATGAATGAAAATGAAACCATTTAGCTTAGCAAGCGGTTTTCAATAAGATTTGTTGAAAGCATGGTACCTTGAGTAAATCTGTGTTCAACACTAGATCCGACAAATTGAATAGAAGTAGAGGTAAAAGCTTACGGATTCTTACAATTTCTTATACACCTTCTGGCAAATACGTACAGCTCGTTCATGTGGATTTCGAGTTTAGAATGTTTCCCCTGTTGAGCATATATCCACAGTAAAAGGTATGAGCTACCTGATGGTGGCATGGTACTTGATTAGAAAACGTAATGAAACTGGAATCCCTACATTTTCTGAAAACTGATCAGGAGTAAAAATTGAATCTAACGGCATATTCTTTTTTAAGGTAGATAAATAATACGTGTTTACACATAGTGAAAACGAATCATTTAGGTCGACGACAGGTGTCAATGCCCAAAAATAGTTTTTCATACCTTACTTTTATATACTTATGCTGATTCCAAATGCAAAATATGTTTTGCTCTAGTTTTTATGCGGATGGTAAAAGAAAATCTCACGTTACTAATGAAATTCTAATCCGTTTCCTGCGATGAGATCAGATGTTATGTGCTGAATCTTAATACTGCTGCTGTTAGTCATTATTATTTTAAGCAATATGCGTGCCACTTCTACTTCCTGCCGCTCCTTTACACGGGTAGTTTACGAAGCATTATGCATCGTTAGTCATATATTAAAAAAATGAATAAAAACCTAACTGCTTCCATACCTATTTGGTTACAGCATGATCATAAAAAAATTTCCCAACATTATTCATATTTTTCAGCTTACCTTGGGTGTTTCTGTTGAGTTGTGTCTTTGGTTCTGGTTGTGATTCTCGTAAATCCCCAACTGACTCGATTTATCCCTTTCATGAAGTGATTTTACAGATCTAAAAATGGTATCGCCCATTGTCCCATTTGTCGTGCCGTGAGCAAGGGCTGGAGCTGCACTGGGTAGGATTTTGGAGCTCATTTTAATAACTCAGCTTACTTCCCATAAGTGCTGACGCTTGTGCATTAACACGCAAGAAGCCTTATGTGCGTGTTAGGAGTCAATCTGCAGGAAGGAAAAAAAATGACGGTCGTTAATAGAATTGTATTGTTATTCTTGCCATATAATCAACGTGCCAAGCAAATGCTACCAATTACTATAACTCTAATAACTACTGTGACCTATAGTACAACAAAAGCGGTGTGTAGTTCTCATTCGTTTATTACTTAACACCGGTATACAACTCGGCAGGTTACGGTTTAGCCTTGTTTGCTAATGAAAATTATTAGTTTCATAACGTTTCATATGCCTTTTAGTCAATCAACACTACAAAAATTAGTGAAAACTAAACCACATTTCAATGCCGACTTCCTACATAGCAATTAATAGAAATTCTGACTACACAATTACGTATCAAACTTTTACTAAACACCGCTTCACTTAAAATAACAAACAGTGACATTATAAGATATTATTACGTACACAAACGCGTCACTCACGTAGGATAGTTTTGCAACAATTTGTACTAGCGTTTCTTTGCTGTAGGTAAAACAGGTAGGTAAGCGAAATTTTGTACACAGGAAGATCAAAGCTGATTACGCTGATGTGTTTGTCATGTCAATTTTATCACAAACACTTTTAATCAGATTAAATCAGGTACGCCTCAACAACTTGGCAAAAGTGAACTGGTGTGATGAAACGGAAGAAATTCAGAAATATGGGGATAAAATAGCATAAAAATAAATCAAGTTCTGCTCCCTACACTTAGTATTAGTCATCACTGGGAAACTTTGATTTCACAAAGAGAACTTCCGAGACTTGAGTCATGAAACTTTTAGCAACAAATAGTATTGTTGTTACTTGTTGCAAACTTTCCAAGTCCCATTTTACACTCTATTCTAGTCAAACAAACAATGGGAAGCATCGTGTTTCAAGTGTGTGTTCAATTTTACATTTTAGGTAGGTAGCGTGGCGCATTTTTAGGTTGATATAAAATGGAAGCGATGCAAATCTGTTTGACTTGACTGACACTCTTACGACTTGATTTTAAGAAAGTACCATCATCATGATCATCTTGTTCCTAATTTAGCATAACATCGAGAACTAAATGTGGTACGAGAGAGAGATACTTACATGTTGTGATACTATGATTAACAAGTTATTTGACATTCCACCTAATATTATTTTTTTATTCTGTTTCAACAGAAGTTGAATGTCCCATAAAATAGTTCCCAAAAATGAAATGACCAAATTCGTACCTGCTGTTGTAAGGAAAATCAACAACTTTTTTACAACAATATCTCTGTGAGAGGGCGAAAGTTTTGAAAAAAATATTTTTTATATGGAATTGTGGGATGGTCCATTTGAGACAAAAACTAGACAAGTTCAACTCTTTCCTCCGACCATTGTAGCTTCCCACACACCGTGAATGAAATTATTATTCTTGGTCTTTCATGATTACCTAGCGTGAGGATTTTACGTGGATCTTGTGTGATTTTGCTTGGCAGTGACAAAACCTTTTTGTGTGATTAACAACAAAAACTCTTTTCAACATCTCTTGAGTAGAGAGGAAACGCCTATATAGAATGTTGTGAAACAATAAACCATTTGATGTCGGTATTAAAGAAGCTTTGAGCGAACAGAAATAATATAAATCCAAATTTACAAGTGCTCTGTACCCACGACATCATGAGCAAATGTCGTAGAATGGAGCCAAATCAAGTTAGTACATTTATTTTTATATGCATCATCATTTAATGTTAGTTCTTTAAACAACATATAATCAACAGGAAATTTGACTACCCTACTCTTTTGGGTTCGACAAGTTCCATCAAAGTAATGTATAGATTAACATAGAGAGACATCACTTGTCCACGCCAAGGTAAAGAAGATGAACGATGTATGCACCTAGATTCATGTAAAATAGGGTGTAGGAAGTACAAGATTAACTAATTAGCTATATATTTCACTCATGCTTTAGATCTAGTAAAGAATTTGTCCTCGAATAATATGATACATTGGAATGTGCTTCAAGCATATTCCCCTTTTGGGACTAAGCACCTGCACGTTTTATATACTGTTCTAATGCGGAGATTGCATTATGGGACATACCTTTAATAAAGTTCAATTCACGATTAGATATCGAAAATTTAAATTAGCTACTAAATTGGGCTTTGATAGTAATTTTCAATATAGAAGAATGCTTTCTATATTTTTTTTACATTTAACACTTTATTGGTAAAAAGAGAGCTTGCATCAAATGTCGAGAGTTATTTTTTTTCAAAGTTCAAACTGTACAAACTTCTTCGTTCACTATGCAAAACAAATGGTTGACAACAACTAAAGATTTAAAGATATTGATTGAGAGTTGACTTGTCGTGACATGCAATTACTAAATTACTGACAAATAGATCGTGAACCTCATGTCATCACGCACGCTTCTCGCTACTTTCATTCTTGAACACAGGGCAGGTGCTAATAACTAAATTGATGTCTAGGTGAATCCTTAAGGCTTTATTGTTGGCCATATAACTTTGAAAATTATGTGGAAAGAAATCATCTTCAGCGTGGAAAATCGATGAAATATTTTTCAAGTGAGGGTTTATTTCGTGCATGTGCTTTAAAGCTACAAGTGTGGCATCAGCCATGCCGTGATTCTCACCAAAACTGCAGTACCTTGATTTTTTCTTCTTCTATAAAATAAATTACATACGTATACTTCAAATTGTCTCGAAAATATCCACATATTATCTACCATGCAATGCCTGTCATCCTGTTCTTTTGTCTGGTTCGCACCTTGGCGTTGTCAAGCGAATGTAACAAAGTAGCGCAAGAATATGAATAAACACAATTCAAAACTTAAACGCAAGACAGAGCTAACGTCTTAATGTTTGATAGAAAAGATAATTAATAATCTAATGTATGTTTACGGAATGCTTGCCAATCGTTACGGGAAGCAATATTACGATGTATTATTTCTCAATCCGTACAAATAAATGATGTGATTTCCTTAGCTTCACACTTCCATATTTAATGGTATTTTATACGATGCCTTTGCCAAGGAAGTAATTTGCACTGTTTTTGCTTATCATTAGACTATCTGACGGAGCACGTTGCCTATAAATCATCACCAAATACTATAATACACTTGCGCGACTCGATGCAAAATAATTTCGAGACAGACTTCCAGCCAATTCGCATGAATTGAAAGCTAGATTGAGGCGGATGAGCCAACATCTATCTATCACTTTACCACTCCATGCGGAACCCCTAAGGTAAATAGCCGCAGGATGTAGTCAATTCACCAATTTAATTTTCCTAGCGAAACGACTCTTAATGAAGGAAGATTCACTGCGTAAAACCTTGCAGACTAACTCCTGCATTTGCCGTAAATGATGTATACCGTGACAAAGCGTTGATTGCGTCCGTACGTCGCTCAGGTACAAAACAGTGACATTCACCAAGCACTGTGTAGATGCGTGTATCCAATATTATTTACTATATGACTTTTGTGTAAAGTAGAAAAGTCATCATATCAAACGGATTACCTAGAGTTGCCTGAGATAGTAGTAACTGCAGTAATATTTCTCGATCTGTGCGGATGATGATGAATAAATACTAAAAAACCAAACAAAGGGATTCACCACTGCAAACACGAATTGTATACCAAATACTAAGCAGAGGAAAACCAATTTTCAATACTGCATGGATTTTCATCATTTTCTTTTACCACAACAGCCACAGCACACCTGCCGAGTGGTGCAATTGGAATAAATATCAGTGTGAGAGACTGAGTCATTTCGATGATAGTGTAGTGAGTAGTCAGCAAAATAGGAAGTAGTGGCACTGTGTATAGTTTTACATCTCAATCCAATCCACAACCGTTTTTTACATGTCTGCAACTAAGACTTATGAAAAATGAATGGATGAATGAGCACGACTGTCATCGTCCAATACTTAATGCATTACTTACATTTAAGTTTATTGCCATTTTACGTGAAAACGCAAACGCTTTTGGCTTGACTCAATATTTTTGTTTCTATCAATCAGGTTTGAGTTGAGTATTAGATATTAGATTCCGCAGGTAACATTTATTTATCTTTATTGCTGCTGATGCTGCCAAATCACAAGTGAGCGCTTGTCTAAATAGTACAAAACTCAGGTAGCGAAATAAATCAAACATTATATACCTCCGTACATACGGTTGCCCTAAGGATTATTATTGGGAAATTACACATACGCAGTGCCTAACTTCATTAATCTCATGTGCATATGCATCCACATGTATCAAATTTCCACTTCAATATTCCGTGAGCTATTCTAGAATCTATTAAATCATGCGAATAATTAGCTACTACATAAAAATAATCATAGTACTAACTCCTTCCTTAGTGTTTTACTTCATTGATCCAAGTAAAACATTAGGGCTGAGCTGTGTCTTGTAGTGTGCTAGCTATTTAACAGTATCAGTTTTTGATAAAATTAATTTGCAATTTTTTTTGCATTTGCGATTAACTCAAAGGCGTAGTTAGAACAAGGAGATATTGGTTTGGTTGTTTTCTAACTTCCATTTAGAATGATGGCCACATTTAAAAATTTAACGACGACATGCGCTCCGCTTACCAGATCGTTTCGCTTTTATTGACTTTGAGGCATTGATTTATGAGAAAAACAACAGTATGAAAAGATGCGACGGAATAATAATTTGCTCATCCTCAGTACATAAACCTACAGCGTCCATGAATCAATGCTATTTCTTGCCTCTTCTTCTTTTTCCTGTAATATTTATATGTTAACTAGAGGTAGGGAATCTACAACTATATAATTTAACAAAAGAGCACACACATAAATTCCTATGTGAGGATACGTAATTACTAGTATTATATTTAGGAACTATTATACCATACAATAGCAAAAAAATCCCTCAACGTTAACACTCGTAACCTTGACCGCATTCATTTTCATCATGTTTAGAGTTCGAAATGTTAGTTTTTCATAAAAATTTATCGAGTTTGTTACAGCATGATGATGATGGTGTGTGTGTTCAGCTACAAAACAAACTTGCTTTTTATCATCTTCATCCTAAAAAATTTAACGTGTATTCCACAGTCATCGTGTGCATTTCGTGTATTCTTCAAGGGGTGTTCCGTTTACTCTTTCCTCCTTGAATTTTACTCCAGTCGAAACAATATGAGCTAATTAAACAAACAGCCTTGAATATGTTGCGTGTTAACATGCAAAACTGATTGAGATTATGACTGCAAGATGCTCCGCGTGGAAAATATAGTTGATAGTAAATTTATGATGCATAGAGATGTATACATCACGCTACAACTAACCACTGGAATACCTTGTGAAGTTGAGCTAGTCATTTTTAGAAGGTAATTCGTAATAACTTTGGGCTCACAAGACCTTGCTGCCTACCAACTAACTACATGCCTATACATTTTTTATGATTTTGCACTGCTGCAGCGTGAGTCATGCCTGTGAATGCAATGTACTCCCAAATCAGATATGTGCGAAACAGAATGTTCCTCCATGTTAAATGTTGTAAGCTAATGTTCACCCCCTGCCCATATATTTATGTAATTATTCCACTAATATTGTTATATAACGCGTAAATTCACTCCCATTTACAAGTTTATTTATTTATTATTTTAGTCTGTCCAAAAGGGCAGTCAGACAGATCAAGATTAGTTTCTTGATCTGATGCAGATCAGCATCAACACAACATCATCAAAAGATGTTTAAAAGGTTTTTACACCGTTGTTGATTGATTGATGAAACAAACGACAGCGAACACTTTCCCACGCATCTTTTGACATGCATGCTGCTCTCATTCTTCTACTGTATACAGAATGAATGATTTATTGACAACGACTGTTCATGATGATGATGATACCATGATAGTTCGTAGCAGTCAACATCTTACGAAACTGTATCTGTCATGTTTGTTGGCATGCAACGCACCTCGTTTTGATTTGATCTGTCAGTGTACCGTGTTTCATACACTTGTGAAACAAGCCCCACTAAGATTATCGACCGAGCTTAATACTCATTGTTAATCGCAAGGAGCAGAGCTATTACTTCACTTCGATTACTAGTACTTGGTCGACAGTAAATGTAAAATATTCGCAAATGTTAATACTCATATAATGGGATAAGAGGGAGAATAATAGGCTGGCTCAACAATATGCAGAAAAACAACCTTTGTTACATTCAACATTACAAAAGCAACCTAGTATTTAAAGAATCTAGTATTCAAGAAACCTGCTATGTGCCAGCATTCTTTATTTCCTCTCAAGATCACTTATTATTACTCTTTACCAAGAGAGAAAAATGTAACTCACTAAACCAGCTCTGAGATTGATCGTAATAGATAAGTGCGTATACTTCCTACTTGGCTGATTTGATTCCCCTCCTTTAATCCTATTGATTCAAAAACTATTAAACTAAAGCAATCACTTTTTTTGAATCCTTTGATTTCAATGAAACTAGATTTGAGTTGAATAACGTTTGATCGACAATTTGCATAAATTTACTGGCCTTATTTGGAACCAAAAAACTTTTAATACGACCAATAACAAAAATATATTACTGCTAATGAAACGATGCAATCAATCGACCGTGTGATGATAAAACAGCTCTCATGCATATAATTTCAATTGTGAACTGCCTTGTAAGCACAGTTAGTTAATAATTATTCTGCGGGTATAGAAGGCAACCACAAGCATATAATTTAAACATAAAACGCTCTGGTCACTCTACCTAAGTGCAATTTCATTGTGATACAAAATTGGAAGTACTGAATAGCCTGTTGTCTTTTTATAAATTGACCTCTGCAATGCTTGTCAAAGCAAAACAGCGCTGTGTCTTGATTTCTCGATTTAGAAACTCAGATTGAATCACCCCATCAAGAAGGAAATTAGTTATTTGAAATGCCACAATTTAAAAGTTGCGTTATCGTCGCAATTAATATGCGTTATCAATTCATTGCGTTTTTAAACGTCGTCACTACACAATCGCCTAGTTTTCTGAATTAAAACTTTACAGGCGAAATAGGGAACAGTGAGAAATCTAAGTAATTGAGTAACGTTTCATGTCTATTCAAGCAACAGTAAATAGTTCATTTCATACGTCGTACTTAGAACTCATCCGTTAAATAAAACCCTTTCTGCAAAGAGCTAAACATGACAAGTAGTTGGCATACGAGTAGATAAGTATGTGTGCAAGTTTATACATTAAATACAGTGACTTTATTTCATACGAGAGAGTAAATCAGAAACGGTTTCGTAGCGTAATGCATAGCATAAAAAGCATTTGACAGTCACTCATATTCTATGCTCTTGTATGTTCTCCGTTCATCGTTAATGATCCAATCAACTACCACATAAGTTGGTTCTGGTACTCTTTTCATTTTATCCCCATCATCATATCATGTTTACACTGCGACTTCAAAAAAATTAACAGAAAAAAAACAGTCATCTCTACAAGAGTGCGAATTTGATGTGATTGTTTACCTTTACTTAACTTGACAGCTACTTCTCCATGTAAAATTATCCTGATCAAGTTTTTCCCTTTAGTATGATGGTGCAATACACCATGATTCACCACTAGCATCATAATCATCATCGTCATCATCAGAGGAATGAAGTGATTTCAATCACAGACCATTCCTCTTACTTCACAAATTCTGTTTCTTGCGCCAAAGTTAAAACTCTCGCAATCTCTGCACGAAAATATTTTTTTACTTTGAAAACTTTTGCAGTATTGCCGCAATTCTTGAATAGATGTATGTATCTACCATCGCATTATATTTGAATTGTATGCTTAAGCAATTTATATTGACAAAAGGACATCAACTAAGTGCTTCAAGCGGTTAGCCCCTCACTACCAGCTGAACTACATCTGGTTTTTGCCAAGGGTAAAATGACGTCGTCGTCTTGTTGTCTATCTTTGAAAAAAAAATTACTTGAGGAAAATGAAAAGGAAAAGGGGGATGAAACAAAACGGTCTCAACCTTTAACAAAGGCAATTTATTAGCTCATCCTCTATCTTCTTCTTGATGCGATGGCTTTAGCTAGCTTAAAGAAGTGAGAAGTACACACATTTTGTGTGGTGGATCGTGAATCTCACATCACACTAGCAAATCAAGTGCCATGCCATTTCATACAACTGCTGCAATGCAGTACGGTCAAAAGAACAAGTTCAAAGGAAAGCAAATTCTTTGCCAACTTTTTTTTTCACAAAAAAATAACACTGCCGATGATCATGTTGTTGCGCTTATGATGATTATGGTAGTGCGATTGTGGCCCTAAGCACAACTTTTTACTTTTGTTGACAGCATTATTTCACTGTCTCATATTAAACAAGAAAAATACATAAATGCATACGAAATCCATGCTTACGTGTTTGTATAGAGACTAACTTCATAATGTGCGCATGCAGCTATTTCACCTTCCCTCATAAAATTCTCGTAACAATTTTTTAATGTTTCGACTTACGTATAGACACATAAAATGTTCTTGCAACTGAACGCGTATTAGCAATTATCATACCTCCTTACTTTTTGAAAGTAAAAGTTGAACATTGTTTAATATATATATATATGAAATTGAAGCATGTAATATTTAAAGGAACTAAGGAACAATGACAGGATTAGAAAACTGGTGATTTCAAAAAAAAAATTACATACATGATATTATTATTCAAGAATACTCAATGTCAGTGTTGACATTATGCAGTGACAGTGATACTTGAAAGCTTACTTTTCGTAATAAGTAAGTTGTAATAATATGCAAGCCAAAGGACATTATTACAGAAAATATAGAGGCTAGAGGAGACTTTCTTTAAAAAATTTCAGTTTATTTCACATGCACCATGTGCAGACTAGCCTTTTTACACTTTTTAGACAGAGCTCTGCAATATGCAATAATACTAGAAATAAAATGGAGATGAGTACAATTCGATTGAGCAACTAACATAACAATTACGGAAAGCTCTACATTAAACAAAGCATAATGAGTTGCATTCATTCAACCACGTTGAAGTTTTAATGGGAATTATATTCAAACTTTCAACTTTTAATGAACTGTGAATAAAATATGGGTTTCTTCCCAAAAGACTGTTTTATAAGAGATAAGGCATGCAATCAAACTCAAAAGGCTGCATTTTGCACTACGTAAGTATACCTATTTTTGCAAACGCTATCCTCATGGTATTTTGACGGTAGAAAAGGAAGCGGACATTCGATGCAAATAATCCTTTTCATTTGGTTGAATTTGTTTTATCTTATATGTAGCGTAAAAAAAGTCAACTGTTACTATTAACACATGCTTAAAATTATAAAAAGCGATCTGATATGCAGTGGTGTTGTGGATTCATGATAAATGCATGAAACTCTAATTTTTTTTGATCCGAGCCCTTCATTAATTCTGAATTTCATTTGAGAGGCACGATGCACCAATTCATCAATTTTCTAAGCTGCATCATTACCGTTTAATGTGCTCTGAAGCGGTCCAATATTTATGAATTCATAGATACTATAATAATATATTCATTGGCGGACGTTGTCATTGGGATATTGCAAACGTGTATTCATCTGCCAACCCTAGAATTAGCTCAGTACATCTTAGTATTTGCTATGCAAGCACAAAAATAAATGTAGCGTATGAATTGTAACAAAGAGCGTACTTACTCAAACAGCATGTACATTTAAGTAATATCCAAGAGTCCTTGTTAAAAATATATATATGTTCATCAATGCAACACACTCGACTCTCCTGTCTATCGTCATAAAGGTCACTTTCTCTCGTTAAATATATCACATTAACCTTTCACCAAACCCACAAGGAAACTGACATGACAACAGTTGAGTGACGATGATAAGAGAAACTTGATGACTTGGTGTAATAATAACAAAGTGAGACTTTTAAAGATTGGAAGCGGATGACAATTACTATTAGCACTTGATTAAAGTTTTATTGTCCTTTTTCTAATTACTTTTGAAGATTCAAAGGGAAACAATGTTGACACTTGAAAATTAATATGTCACAAATTAATTAGTTTGGTTGTCAAATCCTTTTGTCCATTTTATTGGTAGTTAGTTAGTAAACTAACCATCGAAACAGAACTTTTAAGCACAGTAAATTGTGTAGTAACAAAATCCTTACGTATTTCATCTCCTAGTGTAACGGCATACTGCACATAATATGTAGACTAGGAAGAGCAAGGACTGTAAAAGATGTGTGTGCACATACTTCGACTGTTGTTGCTCTTCTGTTCTGTCGTCCTCGACTTCGTTCGTCTGTTAGTATCGTTTTTGTTCCAATGCATATGAGAAGACGGAAAAGTTCCTGACCGCTTTGATAATACTGACTTAACGTAGTGATACTCCTGCATCCCTTCTCTCTCACTCTTTTTTTTACATCATTGCATTGCCTTTGCATTGCTAGCTCAAGTCAGCTAGACTATTGTGATGATGATGACTATGATTCTGACTGCTGACATATGAGAGGCACAAAGGTATGCTTTTGCCATTGCCACCATCATCAACATCATCATCATCTTCTCATACCAGGTACAACCAACTGAATATGACTTGAATTACGTTAGGTTACATTGTAACTGCCATCCAACCATAAACATCCCCTTCCTCATCAGCTTATTACTGACTCTCTATACGAGTTGCTCTCTCTTTCCGACTTTTTTTACTGCTTAAACTGATCGTGAATACATTGTGCATTAATTCTACTCCCAACTTTCAATACCGAACAATCAACGTTATGAATATTACGATGCATCACTGTTGTTTGCTGCAAAAATGCTCACATATAAGTATCTATATATTATGCAGGTATATACGGTAATATTATTTTATATGGACGTTTCATGTTGTCCTCGCAAGAGACTTTGACTCAACACTATTGTCTAAATAAACAGTACTACATAGTCTGGGATGTGGCGTGTACAACTGAATATATTTTGGCTGAGTGAGTATTCCGTCTCAGATGTGTGCTTCAAGCCTTACCACCGTCATAATCATCAGAGTCAGAAGGGAATTACATGTGTATACACTTATTATTATGTACGTATCAAAAATATGCCAAGAAAAAATTTGTCCACCTGCCTGACTCAGGTAAATATATAATAATAATTTACAGGTACGTAAGCATTTGCATTTCCATTGTTGAGCTTGTTGGATCATCATCGGTGCGTGTAGATATGGTGGTAACAAAAATGCTGCAGTAGCTCAATTGAAGCATGCACAATTTTATACTCAGCAAAATCCCTTAGTATTATATTATGGTTTGGTCTAGCTCTGTTCGAATCGTTGGTGCCTTAATGTGTCTACATAGGGAGGGACAATGCCTCCTTCATCATATAACACAAATCGTTGACATGATTGTCACACTGCATCAAAATTTATTTAGACTATGTATGGTCAAATGAAGAATGTTTTTATTTCAGTAGAGACTTGGCATACACGAGATAGGGATCAAAATAAAATTGCATGCTTATTTTTAGAACGGTTACGGTCCTCATACAGAAAGAACGCCTCATTTAGTCGTGCCCATACTTTTCATTACAAACTGATTAATGCATATTTTACCTTTAACCCAGAAATAGCAGAGAAAAAAGGTTTAGAGAAGAAAGATGTACGAGCGGAAGTGATTGCTGTATACCTTTTGATGTTTTCCATGATGAAAAAGGGACAGAGTCGTGATGTGAAATTAAACTTTAGTGGATGCTTGAATAGACCAAGAATAATAATAATAACAATAATAATGATAATAATATCAGCCAACTTTCATCAGCCTCAAGCGAACAATAGTTCAATGAGTTGCATTGGACTTATGAGAAGGGATATGAACATTTTCTGCTATGTGCGTTGCATCTGTCAGTCAGGTATGGATCACAGAAACAAAACTCATGGCATGGCAGTACCAGGGGCTAAGTGATAAAATTTGGGTTCTCCAACAACTGCTATTTCCGCTGCAGTTGTGGATAATAAACGGTAAGTTCCCGACAATTTGGTATGTCCCTGTTCAGGCTACGGACTAGCTTAGTTGCATTTCTAGATTGTAAAATTTTTGGGCTTGTAATTTACTGAACACGGAAAGGTGTTCATTTTTCATCGTATCTGTAACAAAGCCTTTCCGAGGGGCCAGAGGATAAAAAACAAAGTGGTTATACGTATGCCATATAGCAGATGTATCAATTCAGTAATTTCCCATTTTTACCCTCACCTAATTGCATGCGTTTGTTTTCTATATAGAAAAGCATATTTGTACACGTATATCATTATTAAAGTGGAAAGTTTTACTAACCGACACACTACCTAATAACGCCTGCATTGTATCTCTTTGTTGCTTGTACTGCTTTATTGCTAATAATAAATTGCCAACCCCGAAACCATTTCTCTGTGTTTCATTTACAATGGTAAAATACAAGTGTTTTCAGCCTGATGGTATGATCATTCCAATCCAACCCTTTGTCATCAAGGTATCGTTATCACAAAAGTGAATCATCATATCATAAATAATGCGTATTAGTACCACCAAGCAAGACTTTGTTGCTTCTGAAAGAGCGTATATCTATATATATATGCATGGGTTGATGCACTTCACACGGTTTATGGTTCGTAGCTAAACGGAGGACAAAGCAAAGTTAGGCAGGATGATGATGATGCCTTCATAAAACTAGAACATTAATAGCAGAAAACCTCACATTATCTCAAATGCAATTCATGCTCCATTATTTCATGGTTGGTGGTCTGTTTCCTCATTAGTCCACATGTAAAGATGTCATTTTGTAGAAAATTACTGCAGTTGTGGTGGGGTCTAAACTCGGTTATGTTTAGTTTGGTTTCGCTGAGCAGGTATGTAATTGAAACGTAGATTGTTGTGATGATGCTTGTTGGATGAGCTAGCCTTAGTTTAGACAATTGTATAGTTTGGAATGGTTTAGCTTACCACAAACAGAAATAAATATTGTATGTGCACCTAGAGACGTATTTTAACGAATACAATGTCTTTTGGGGAATTAGAATATCATACTCACTAAAATGATGAGTTTTTGAAATGAGTGTAATTGACAGTCAACTTTGAGAAAGGTTGTAGCAATAAAATAAACTAATAAAACTGTAGACTGCTTTACTTCTTCTTTTACTTACTTTCATTTTATGCCATTTGTTTCAGAATCTGATTTATTACGATAATTAATTTTTCAAAAAAATATGCAGCCGGATTTTGCGTAGCATGCAAGAAACTTTTGCAGAAGCCAATAAAAATTGATGAGGATTAACGATTAGTAGTAGAAGGAAACCAAAAGGAATCAAACCTCGGTGGCCGCTACACTGACATAATTTTACCATTATAACGACCGTATTTCACAATTAACTGCACTAACGTAGTTACGTAGTTATTCTGTAATTCTATGTTGATAATTATTCCTGTTTATCATATTCTGAAAAAGATATAAGATTCAAGTAATATGGGTTTAAAAGTATCATGGAGGAAGACACAAAGTATTTGCTGATAAAAATATAAATTAAAGCTTGGACTCCTAGTTTTATTTAGTTACTAAACTTAAAACTACCTGTTGATGTAAATGATTCTTCCTCATCAATACCTTTTTCATTAGCCGCATTTGCACAAAATGGTAATAATGACATGTATTTTTAATAGATTAACAAATTATGACTTCCGGAGTACCAAATTCCAATACAAACTTTCATGCTGCTTAAATTCGTTTGATAAATCGAGAGGCAAAAGAAATTAGCGGATACTAGCTTGGTTAGTTGAAATACTAATGACTCAATGACGTTACCTTGTTTGTAAGAATATTGATACACAATGCCAAAATCAAAGCTTAAGCCTCTTAACTAACATTAATGCCAAACTACCAAGTTTTAATTGGTATTAGTAGGTTATGTTATGCTAGAATTTAATGTGTACCTTTAGGCAAAACAAAATTCTTAGAAGGTAAAACATAGCATCTGATGCCTTCCCGACGACTAGAGATCTTATAGTTTTGCTTTTTAAACCCTGATTTCTTTCATGGATAAGTGGCATATAAATGTCAAGACGAATCTCGATTTTTTTTGCTTTAAACCTTAAAAGTGGTGCTATGCATGACTTCCATTATGCGTTGATTTATTATTAATAAAAAATGAATTTAATGCAGCGTATCTGGAGGTATAAATGTGTCGTAAACACGTAATTTCCCAGGTAACGGTGAGGTGACAATTTTTAATTTAAACTTCATTAAATATTTTTCCTTATATCGGAAAGCAAAACCTGCTGTCATACAGTTGTGGGCTCATAGGGAAGCATCAAAGCAGTACAAGTACACCTGGAAATGGGAAAAGTTAAGCCGTGAAAGATGGGAAATGTAAGTAATGGTATCAATTAGGGTGACATTTTTTGCGACATACGACAAATTCCTGATGACGGAGTTGGTTACGTAGACATTCCATTGCGTAATCAAGCTAAGTTTCTTTAGATGGCCTTCTTTAATAATCTCAAATATTTAATGTTTGTCTAGAACAATACAACATTAAGCATTTATTGCGTTGTCAAATTACTCCGAAACAATAAAACAATTGAAAATGACCTTATTAACACAATGCATTACGAAAGCAGAAATGCAAAACGTAGATATTTGATAGTCTTTTAATCAATATTTTACTGTTGGAGTTCTACTACGGTTCATTTGTTTGCTGTGCCGTCTTAAGTGCATCCAAAATCTGTTTTGTATTAGCAGAACACCAACTTCACTAAAAATTATTTTAAAAAGAGCATATTTACCAAGCAAGGATGCTTTCATCCAAGATTTCTGTGGTCATCATCATCATCTTCGGTAATATAGTAGTAGTAGCGCACTTATCTCCGGAAGCATCTTTGGTCCCCCTATTTTCTAATTCTCAACATTTCTTTCGTTAATTACAGCTGCCCTAGCAGCCCAAGAAGTACGTGCTCAAGGTCCTGCTGATATGGCTCGGATGGCTCTGACCAGCTCACTCGGACTCGGAAGTAAAATGAAGCCGTTGAATAGCGTACTTATGAGTATTTGGTTGTGGGTTAAAAACATTACACTCTTCTATCTGTTCCTGTTCCTTGCTGCGGTAGGATTAATAGCAGCAACATGGCTGATTCGACGATACTTAAAAAAGCGTACCGCTTCAGCTAATGCGGACGAAAGTAAAATAACTTACGCGATCAAACCTATATATATTTTGCATTTTACAATTGATTTGATTTTGATTTTAGGTGTTCCAAAGGAGGACTTCTGTGTCTTTGACAACCAACCGATCGCCACTGAAACAGTTTAATTTCATTCCTTTGGAATGCGTATCATTGTAACTATTAATAACACTGAAATGTGCATAAAAATTTTTTAAACTCAAATGTTTGCGAATTTTTTAAATTTTATCTGTTAATTACGAAAGCTCATTGGGACAAACACAGAAGGCATAGCAAAAGCATATCCGAATTTTCAGTGTCAGGTCACATAACAAACGGTTAGGACTTTGCGAAGCTACAAACATATCTGTTCATATTTCAGAAAGCTCTTATGACATTGAGCTTCATATTTTTAAACCTTGGAAGGCCTATAATTGCATATACCAACTAACTCATATCTTTGCACCGCAATTCAGGACAGCTTTACTTGGTTCAAGTTTTCACTATTGTACTTCCAATTCTTGTTTTTTATCGTTGGTGGTACTTGATGTTTGGGTTAGTAGACCATAGAAGTCATTAATGTCCACCACAAAAGTTGGAGACAGTAAAGGTAAGTACCTATTTTAAAGATCGAATTGCTGTATACATAATATATTTGGTACCCTTATTTTGATGGAATCAGATAAAATACTAAAAAAATATATTTAATTGTATACTGGTGATACAAAATTTGATACTGGTTTCTTAACTATGGTTCACATAAATTGTACGGATTACTGAATTTCATGCCCTTTGACTCAAATTGCTAGCACTGTGATGTCGCAGCACCCATTACCTTTTGATTTTAGATGGATGGGGTGTAAGCATTGATAATTACGGTGTCTAATAGATATGGAAAGAAGAACTAGCAGCAGCCAGCAACTTTGGATAATAGTATTCCAAGTTGATATGCTTCACACGTTCTGAAGCTTCGGCTACATGCAATTCAAAACATTGTCAAGATTAATGAAAGTTTTTGTGCTTGTCCAATACAATCTATACAATACTCTAATATTAGTTTGTACACTTTAGCCAAGTTCTACATAAACAATTAGGGAGAACAGTCATCTGTAGCTGTTACTTATTAACAATAATAAATAACAAGGTCATTCGTTCAATTGCAGTCTAAGGACCGATTTCTGCATATACGATATAAACTAGCGAATCCCCCTTGTACACAACATGACACTACAAAATAAATATTTAAATATTGCTATAGTTGTGCACTTAAAAAATAGATACAGTCATTCAATTGATAATGGTTTGTGCATACGTAGGAACATATGGTTTCCCTGAAGCAGAAAATTGATGTATAGTTCGTTAGACATGTTCCTCAACTCTAATCTCTGATAAGAGCACAGTAGCCGTAGTGCTTTATACTTTAGTAGAGTAATATTGTCAATATAAAAATATTTGACTGTGGAACCTCATACTTCATAGACACAATAGCAGTGTTTAATGCTTTGATTGATCAGGTGTACACAAGACGGTCATCAGCATCATATATTCTTATGAATCTTTGTTCATATCGATCTGTGAAATGTTCATCACTTTCCAGAAACTTGTGGAAACCTTGAGAAGTTTCATTTCCGTATTGTGTTGTGAGAGACTCAAGACAACTTTCAAGCACAAAGCCTTCTAGTTTTTATAATCAAGTGTATATTGTACAAAGGTCAGGTTTATGGAGAAATGAGCATAAAACTTAATGTTTTACAACTGCAGTGTCCTCAGCAGTAAATTGATAGCCTCCATCAAACCTGAATCAAGCTAATATCTTCTGGTACTCTCTAGTAACTTCTTTCCACGCATGGAAAATAAGATCACACGAAAAAATGTAGTAATACAAACTTGTAGATCTAGCTAATGTACATACACCTGCTTTAAAATAGAACTCACACAATTGCTGTTTATAAAATACTGCATTCCTGCTCATTCATTTCATACAACACAGAATTCATTCAATTCTGCTGTAGAGCTATCCTTACGTGATGTATTTTATTCTCACAGACTTTCTGCAGAATATAAGGCAGTTGTTTTTGAACATCGTGTAGTCTTCTGCTTCTCATATCCTCACATATCTTATGCACATAACTTACTCATTAACCAATGGAGACACGTGCTTGCTTCAAATTTTAGCAAATACAATGTGAAATTGATAAGCCAATATTAAATTGCTGCTATACAGCATCAAACGCTCAAGACTTTATCAAATACAGACATAGTGATTTACAATAATGACTAATTAGTTGAGATCCAGACATACTAAAAGTCAGACTTCATTAATGAGCCATTAAAGATTGTACTCTGGTCATATTCCAACATTGAAATCTCATCCAAAATGTCTGAAATTGCAGAGCATATCTACAACCCACGTGAGTTCACGTAATACATCCATAAATGAATGGATTCAGCTCAGCTAAAAGTTGACTGATCCTGACTCTGACGTTTAATACACCCCAAGCTATATGGGTAGCAAGTGACCAAATGTATTTACATGGTCATTTTGCACAAACACAGGGGGTAAGTGGAACAACCGTTCATGCATTTGTGTACACTCAATTGGCTGCAAATGGTTGCGGGAAGATAGTGTCAGCTCAAATGTTTCCGACTCACGGTACCATGAATGCATTAGACATTAGACCGCAAGTAAAATTTAAGCTGAGACTGCTACACTCATGGAAGTATCTAGATTGTTCCATACCATTGCATTAGCATTGGCTGCTACATTGCTAGGGAACATCTGTCACTGACGTAATATGGCCAAAATGCACACGTCGAGTATATGAGTTCTCATAAAGCTTATGTGTAAGTACCTATCTATGCCGTAGCGTAAAATCCCATTGTAATGCTTTGCTTTACGAAGAGATCACACTAATATATCGTGTGGATTTTATGTATAATTGACGAACAAGGAAAAAATATCCTTCTTCCCCTCAGTCAGCACAGCACCCGGTTTCTTCATAAGGTTTTGTACCCATACCCATCTCTCATTTCATTTTCAAGCATTTTCTAGCAAAGGCAATCACAAATTTACTCCCGTCACGTCACTATTTTCCTAAGTACTGTACAAAGAGTGAGTGAATGAGTTACTGCAATATCTGCAAAAATCAGGCTTAGTCTATACGTAAAAGTCGATGTGTGTATTCAAAAGCTTTTCCATTAGTTCACTAGCTACGACAAAGGGCAACAAGAACGGACGGAGGCGTTTGAATCTTATTGGAAGGTGACTGAGTACTATTCATTATACAAGTTTAAGAGGAGGTGTATAAAATTTTCATAAAGTTAAAAATCATTTAAATTCCTCACAATTAAGGACGTCGGAGTGTGTAAGTTTTATCAATAAGTTTTTGTGAGCTTCTGGTAGTAGGCGGATCTTACGTTGCCATTTATTCCAAAGCTATAAAGGTTTTGAATTCAAATTGCACGTGGGATGAGGCTTTCAAAAGAGTTTGGTGACCCAATAACAAAGTGTGTACGTTCATGAATTGTTTCTTTGATTTACAGGAAAAGTGGTTCCAGGGAATTCCATCACATTACGCAATACTACGTGTTCTTGTGGTATCAAAAACGTGCCTGAGTTAAGTATTATTACAAAGATTCTGGAGGAAAACCATAGGTTCCTGTCATTTCATTCAGTCGGTGAACTGAAAAGAGAAAGGTGGAGTATTAATTGTTTACATAAAATAAGTTCAATGGAAATGTGGTTCTGTGTGAATATGTTAGTTATTGTCTGGTTTGTTACTTGTAAATTATAGAATTTGACCATCATGTCGGTGATCGGGATTGATTTTGGGAATGAGTCATGTTTTGTGGCTGTAGCGAGAGCTGGAGGTATCGAAACGATCGATAATGACTACAGTTTAAGAGCTACCCCGTACGTACTTAAAGAATTTATTTGAAGAATTTTATATACTTATGTAAATGTATGTAAAACATGGAATTACATTTTCCGTTCATTTTTGCAGATCTTTCGTAGCTTTTGGTGAAAGGCAACGTGTGCTTGGTGTGCCAGCAAAAAATCAGGCTGTCACAAATCTCAAGAACACCATATTTGGGTTCAAGAGATTTTTAGGGAGACGGTATGACGATCCCAGGGTTCAAGAAGATGTTAATAAAGTTCCATTCAAACTTGTTCAACAAGCCAATGGTGGTGTCGGCATTAAGGCCACATATCTTGGTAATGAGCAGGTCTACACTCCAGAGCAAATAACTGCTATGCTCTTTACCAAACTGAAAGAAACGGCGGAAAATGGTATCGCAGCCAAAGTTCATGACTGTGTGATATCTGTAAGTTTTAGGTTAATACAACAAAGTTTTATAATTATTTTTGCGATATGGCGTTACGAATTTACAAAGCAAAACTTGATAACTTTGATAGGTACCATCTTACTATACTGATGCTGAGAGACGAGCACTTTTGGATGCTGCTCAGATTGCAGGTCTTCACGTACTGAGACTCATTAATGAGACTGCTGCGGCGGCCTTATGTTACGGCATTTACAAACAGGATCTTCCCGAGCCGGATGATAAGCCTAGGAATGTTGTTATCGTGGATTGTGGACATTCTGCCATACAAGTTTGTGTATGTGCATTCAACAAAGGGAAACTAAAGGTATTAGTCAACACACTTTATGATCATGTGTATCCTTTAATTTTTTTTATCAACATCTTAAATGAGGTTCTGGATTGGCTTTTGTATCTTAGGTTTTAGCGTCCGCTGCAGATCCTAATTTAGGAGGCCGAAATTTTGATGCAGCTTTAGCAGGACATTTTTGTGTTGAATTTCGTTCAAAGTATGGAATTGACCCAGAAAACAATCCTAGAGCTTACATGCGGTTGTTGACTGAAGTTGAGAAACTAAAAAAGCAAATGTCGGCAAACGCCACAAAATTGCCACTGGGTATTGAATGCTTTATGGAAGAGAAAGACGTACAAAGCTCCATGTGTCGCACAGACTATGAACAAATTTGTGCTTCTCTATTCCAACGGGTTGAAGTTGTGCTCCAGAAATGTTTGGATGACTCAAGTAAGACTTCCTAATTTTTGTATTAAATTATCTCGACAGAACCCAAAGTTTAACTATTTACTTTACTGTTCCAACAGAACTTGGGCTGAACGACATTCATTCGGTGGAAGTCGTTGGGGGTTCAACAAGAATCCCTGCAATTAAACTTTTAATTGAGAAAGTGTTTCGCAAAAATCCCTCAACAACATTAAATCAAGACGAGGCTGTGTCCCGTGGGTGTGCGCTTCAATGTGCAATTTTATCTCCTGCATTTAAAGTTCGGGACTTCCAGATCACTGATGTACAGCCATATCCCATTAAACTTATATGGGACGAGTCCATAGGTGATGCCGGGTAAGTGTGAATTGGATTTAACTCTTGGCGTGGCATTAGTGGATTCCAAGTACAAAATGTTGTGATACAGACTTATAATTATAACTGAACTTGTTGTTTCGAATAGTTCTACCGAGGTATTCCCTCAGTACCATCCTGTACCATTTTCACGCATGCTTACATTCAACCGTTCAGAACCAATGACTCTGAAAGCTATTTACACTGGACAAATCCCGTGTCCATCTAGTGAAATTGGTAACACATGAATAAAATTATTGTGCTAGAAAAAGGATTTAGTCATTTTGAAAGATGCATTCAACAAATTATTCCTGAACTTTTAGGAAAGTTTGTCGTCAACTTTAAGAATGAGGATCCCGAACCTCGTAAACTCAAAATCAAGGCCAGAGTAAATATGCATGGAATATTCAGCATTTGCAACGCAACCATATATGAAAAAATTGAAAATGGGGAGAACCCAGAAGAAGCAATGGAGACAGAACCACAGGCTGCCCCAGCTGCAGCTGGTGATGCCACAGCTCCTGCAAATCCCCCTGATTCTCAAGAATCCACAAATGCGACTGCAAGTACCGAGCCTATGGATAATACCGAAAATACTGATGCAAACGCTGCAGCTGCAGCGGATGTTAATATGGTGAGTAGTAGCATTAGATGCCAAATTAATCATTGTAAATGTTGAACCTTTGTAGGAAACATCATAACGCAAATTCTTACACTATATTGTATTTATACATCTTAGGAGGACACTGATAAGAAAAAATCCAAAAAGGTTCAATACAAGGGTAAAGATCTTCCCATTGAAAGTTTAACATTCGGTCTCTCTAGGACAGAACTCGATGAAAAGATAATGTCAGAGGTATGAATACATTAAAATCGTTTAATAAACATACTCTTTCCTGTACATTCATAATGCTAAGAATGTTGTAATTCTAAATCCATTTTTGTATTCTTCGTTTTACAGACTCACATGATAAGCAGAGATAAAAATGAGAAAGATAGGCTGGACAGTCGAAACGCTCTGGAAGAATACGTATATGATTTGCGAGAAAAGTTAGATATGGAGTTGAATGGTTTTGTCGACGACAGTGAAAAACAAAAGTTGACCGAAACTTTAACTGGTTTAGAAAACTGGCTGTATGAAGACGGCAGTGATGAAAAGAAGGAAGTTTATTGTCAGAAATTAGAGGAGTTGAAGGTAACATATAAATCATCTTTGTTTTTAACGATTCGTCTAGAATACTTTATATATTAGTATGTTTTTTAACTACCAGTGTCGAGGAGAACCAATTAAAGAGCGACGCATCGAGTCTGAGGATCGCCCACGAGCAATGAAAGAAGTAGAGATTTCTCTTCAACTTGCCCGCAAAGTTGTTGATTTGTACAACGCTAAAGATTCAAAATATGATCATATTGACCAGAAGGAAATGGACAAAGTGTTGAAAGCTATTCAGGAAAGTGAAGCTTGGATGGAACAATGTCGGCAAAAATTCCACCACAACTATCAACCATATATGCCCGTACCAGTCAAATGTAAAGAAATCCTTGAGCAACGTAGAGTTTTGGAAGGTAAAATTAATCCAATTCTCAATACCCCAAAGCCTAAGGTAGACCCTCCAAAAGAAGATCCCAAAGCGTCGAAAAAGGATGATGCTAAATCGAAAAAGAATGCTGCAGAAGGAAACTCCACAACAAATAATAGCGAGGCAAACCATACTCCAGATCCACAAGCAATGGAGGTAGAATAAGATCAAAAATAATTAGGGAAACTCGCTTTGTCAATTCATTTGAATTCGATTTAACCAAATTAATGAATATTAACACAAACCAATAAACGCAAACTAGTTGGCAGGAATGAAATCATTGAATTTTTTTGACGGGGTACTTTGTTTTTAATATTTTCTATTTTCATTATAATTTTAACTTGTCTTATCAAGCTAGAGAAAAATATATGTTGTAGCATTTGAATTCTGTTTTAAGATACATGTGGCATAAAAGTCAGCATACTTGGAATGTGCGTTGATTAACTAAGCAGTATTGTAGCAACAAAGCATAAATATTTGGAAAAGAAAATGTAAAACCATCATCAGTCTTAAACATAGTTGCTATTTATCACTGTGTAATTTAATCTATGCCCACGTTCAGATCACGGTTTCACATTAGGTTTAGATGTAATAAAATATTATTTGCTACATTGGTTTTGTATCATTCTTTTTTGTTTTCTAAACTGATAGTAAAATAATTTTTAGCTATTTAAAAGTGATAAATAAGTCTTACGCATAATATACATCTACGTTTGTATGATTAATGCAGACTCCGTATCGTCACTGGTGGTTCTTGAACTCTTTATCTGCCCAATTTCATCACATTTATGAACCGTAGTAGTTAGTCCATTGGTATTATTGGTACAAGAAATCGAGGTCGCAGTCTTAGGAAAATAACTCGTTTCAGTAAGCTATGTGTGTGTAAGTTGTACTGGTTATGTTTGTATGTTATCATATGAAATAAAGGCCCTGGTTGATTTAGGTTCGCACGCTGTGTTATATAAATATATATATTCCATCTGTGAATGGAAAACTTTGTAATGGTAAATAGAATGTGTGGCCCTTTTAAAAATAGGTTGATAAAATATACGTAGCCAGTAATCAGTACCCCTAAAACAAGGCTAAATTAAGAAAGTACTTGTGCAAACTCATGGACAAGAAAGAAATCCATTGTGTAACATATAAGTGTCTTGCTACTACTGATAGCCTAAAATTGCTATCTTAATAACCCCTTTTAAAAACGTGACGACTTTTCACAGTTAAACAAATAATGTAGCTAGAACCAACTTATCTTTAAAAGTGCCACGCGGTTGGAGCAATTACTATCTCTTTGGTAAAAACGTAGATAACCACAACAACAACAACTACTTCAACATACCAGTTTACTTGTTAAGCTCTTAGGCGCGGCGATATTGAAATTTAGTGGAGGTTGAAATTTAAAATGTAGGTTACTTATGATATGAAAATATTTAAAATTACTGCTAACGTATTTCCATAAATATCCAAGTACATATTATTGTAATGATGTAATAATAATACAAGGATTTAAAATATGAGCCTTCATCATGAGATGTTGAGGTCACAATTATTACCTTTAATTAACGATGCTGTGAAGAAATATTAAACAACTGATACCTACGTAATATCTTTCTTTTCTGTATCAATAATGTTTATTTAAAATTGTCGAAATTATCTTCACAGTTATACAAATACATGAGAGATATTGATCTCATTTTCAATAACAATATAGCGTTGAAGAATGCTTTTATACAATCATCCCAAACTCATACATAATTTGGAAAGTCATGGCATCATTTATACGTTCACTGGATCCTCAACCAGTTTGCTGTGGACGCCCCAAAGATTCTGTAAATATCCAAATACAAAATAATTTTAGCAATCAAGGTCTTATATTTCTTTGCTCTGAATACATGGATGCAATAATAATAATGGTCAGGAGGTTTTAAGTCAAGTGTGTGAGTCCAGAGCAAATCAAAGAAAAAACAAAGTCGACGGAAATAATGATGCAGATTATTGAAGATTTAGTACAACTTAACAACAGTTTTTTTGCATTTTGCATACTTCCTAACATCGCGATTGATAGCATTCACGCCTGAAGCTTTGTGTATGAAAACTGTTTTGCCAGCATGCACTCAAGATTAATCCAACACACAAATGCATACATAATATACTCACTTGCCATGAAATTTTCCACTCAACTCTCAAACACACTGGTTGTAATAATACAAGCTGATCTCAAATATATTTTATACAAAATGAACACTAAAACGAAGCCGAATTGCCAATGCATGATGATAACCAAGAATTACCCGTTGCTTGTCAAGTTTGTCTGTTGCTCTCTTGAAATTTGATTACTCGTCAATTAGCTTACTATGGACAGAATACAATTCCTAAACCAGAAGATACCACCATATCTATTTTTGTCATAGTTAAATATAATATAATATAAGATAACCTTAAACTTATAGCAACTAGATGCCTACAAGCCTTGAACGATGTACGATCCATAATATTTGCTTACAATAATAAGAGAAAATTAGTATGTAACTTTACCTTAAAATATTTCACAGTCTTAACTTTGAGCTCCAAAGTTGCATCCTCATCACAGATCATGATTGTCCTTGGATGTTGTTGAAAGGCAGATACAGTCCACATGTGGTTAACTCCTTCTTCAATAGCCTTATACAAGGCAAACGCCTTATGTGCTCCAGTAATTAAAATCATAACTTCCCGTGCATCCATAACAGTCCCAACTCCAACGGTTAAGGCTTGTTTAGGCACCTTGGACAAATCGTTGTCAAAAAACCTTGCGTTTGCTATGATCGTATCGTGAGCGAGTGTCTTTACTCTGGTTCGAGAAACGAGGGATGAACCTGGCTCATTGAAGGCCACGTGACCGTCAGGACCGATTCCACCAACAAACAAATCAACCCCTCCGACTTTTGCAATTTCATCCTCGTACTTCTCGCATTCTTCAACCAGGTTGTCAGCGTTTCCATTTAAAATGTGAACATGTTGTGGTTGGATGTCAATGTGTTTGAAAAAGTTTGACCACATGTAATGATGGTAACTTTCTGGATGATCCTGTGGCAAGCCTATTTGACATTTAAGCATTAAGAAAATTAGCATAAGCTAAGCTGACATGTTAAGTATGTAATGTGTATGTGTGCAATGCTTACCAACATACTCATCCATATTGAATGTTATAACGTTCTTGAATGAAACTTTGCCAGCTTTATGCAACTCCACGAGCTTTTTGTACATTCCCAAAGGAGTCCCACCTTTTAATATAAATCAGAATGTAACATCAAAACGTTGCATGCCTGTCAATTCAATAATTTAATATTCAATATAAATTTAATTTGTTAAAACCTGTAGGAAGTCCAAGCACAAATGGTTTTTCTGCAGTAGGATTAAAGTCTCGAACTCTCTTTGCAACATATTTTGCTGCCCATGTGGCAACTTCATTGTCATCGTTAAGAATCAAAAGCCTCATATCTGCACTACAATTTAAAGTAACACAACAATTTAAAATTTGATACATAAAAGTTCACAAACAAATTTTATAATACTATTAGTATAAGACTGAAAAAGCGTCATGCAGTGTTTCTATGATGCGTATACTTACACTTTACGTAAATAAATGCAAAACTTGAAAAAATCTTTGGAATGAAGAGAGCAATTCCAGCGGTTGTCAGGTCTCCCAGATGGACAAAACACAAGTGAAAGTCATGAAGGACAGATGCCAACTGCTCTCTTGTCATCTCTAACAACCCAGAGTCACAAGTACCAATGCTAATATGTATGTCAATGGAAAACAAGAATTTATGAAAGCATTACATGCGATAGTACCGCATGGAAAATGAATGCATGCATCATTTAAATACATATGCTAGTAGCTATTGTTGCAATCTAAGAGATCATAGTGAGTAGAGTATGAATGGGATGTCCAACATCATTACAATTGAGAAAATGACACAAGGACAATCTATATCGTGTGTTTAGTGAATCCCCACTACATGTATGTAATTCTACATGAATGTGGTCATCTTTCATTGGATGTTCTGCTCTATGTAAATGACGGCAAGAAGTAGAACGTACGTACGCATGGTCGGCAAAAGGCAAACGCTCAGGTCTATGACATTAGACACTTGGGCATCGATTAGTTTAATGGAGATTGATTAAGGTATCTGCTCGAATTATATAGTTATTATACAACATGTAATTTCGTATAACAAATTTACATACAGGTGACCTTCAAATGCATGCACAGTTGCTCAGTCAGAGTCAATATAACTACTTTCCAAGTTCATGCTTGTGTGCTTTGACGCGAACAAAGCACGGTAAAAAGAACGGTTATATTATGCTAAGATGACATAGTAGCATATTTGAACACCACAATTAATTTGTTTTCTACAACAATTTTGATGTAATATCTACTGGTTAATAACAGCATAGCATACGTAAATTGTTATGAGTAACGTAGATATCTGTATGTAAATTCAGTTAAGTGGATAGGCTGACCCTTATAGCTGCTCAATAAGGTGGTACCCTGACAAATCGATTTTTATATCTGTTTCAATTGTTTTATTATTAGCAATGGAGCTTCAACAAATCGTCAATAAAAAGCTACAACAAGGAAACTAATGATTATGTCATAAGTGCCAAACTAGCTGACATGTGTACAGCTTGCCAAACAGTGTGAAATAGTCCACACACGTGCAGTGGGTGTGTTTTTGGATTATGAGATTATTACTTCTGCTTTGTACCAGAACCAGAGCTAGATACAGATTTATTGAAAGCAGATTCTTGCTTGTTGAGAGTGTTGTTATATACAATATACATGCATACAGCTCTTGATCTTGATTTTAGGAATTGGTACAGGGTTTTAATTTTTTGATGGAAACAATCTACTTCTCAGTACAATAACATAAGCAGTGTTCAATTTACGAATCAAATTAGCACATGAATTAGTGCTGAGGGAAAATGTGGAAAATTTATGTGCAAGTTATAGGCATGTAATACACTCGTACAATCCTCTCGCTAATTGGTTAGCATTAAAATTCATAACTGATTATAGATTTCTGCAAAGTATCCGTCAGAAAATTATAATTGAGCGTTAGGTTTAATTTAACGGCCAATATAAAGCAAGATATACACTTTAAGCTTGTTTAGAGGAGCTTGACTTGTTACGGTTTTTTAATTAACGGCTCAGTAACGGTTTTGTAATCCCATAAAATATTCCCCCAAAATATCTATTTTAACAGGCCTAAGGTATTTAGAAAAGCAAATGCTAATAGGTGGAGCGCTATGCTTACCTCTCACTCTGGGTACACAGAAATCAACAGTTGAAAACTCTAACTATACTTCTACTTTATTAGACTGATTGGTAATGCACAAAATGAGCAATAATTCTCTAACACTGTATGGCTGGAGCAGTTACTAAGTGTGGGCACTAATATAAGACGGAACAATTGATTCGCCTCATCATACAAATTACAAAGGAAAAACCAAGTATACACATCCACAGTCAAACTTTCATGAGTGATAAACGGCAGTCTTAATCTCATTCCAACAAATATTATTGGAATCAAACCCTCTAAGAACTAATAAAAATGAAACATCCATCACGGCAATCAGCTGAAAAATCATGGCACCTTTTACTTCCTCTTAGATACTGTCTATTGCACCGAGTACTTTTCGTAATATATCGCCCGTATGGTTAGAAAAAAACATTGCATGCATGAGGCACGTGTAGAGAAAGTTGCAATTCGGTATGGTGAAAATATCAATACTCCATCCTGTATGCACAGCACCCCAACCACCCACACAACCAAATATCAGTTTACTCTGACTTATGCATGTATATGCATATAAAATATATACAACCGTTTTTTGGGAATCGGTGCAACCTGCGACTGTAAATTATTTCATTCATTTATAAACCATGTTGACCGATCCTAGCTTTCTTGATCGTAGGATTATATTATAAGTTCATCTTTCAAGGAATATCGTGTATGGATTCGGTTGATTAACTTTGCTACTGATACTATCCTGAATAGTTCACTCGTCATCATACAAGTTGATATGATGATAATAAATTTTACCTTAAGCTAGCAAATTGTACATATATAGACGCATTAATATTACGTACTTATTTGCTCTAGATGCTCTAGAGAGTTTTTTTTGCATCAGTCAGTCAGTTAGTCGTTGCTCCTGTCATGTCAAAAAGTTGTGCACAGGGAATGTTAGCGGCGTAAAGCATAATTTGCCCGTATGCATGAGCTAAAATCCATCCTGCCTTCTTGATTCTATTCAGAGAATACCAAACCAATACCAATCTGAGCAGCATTACATTTTTGCTCTCTTGAACGATGGGCTTGATCTGACAAAACATGAACCAAATGGAGAGGGTGAGCATTAAAGCATTGCGGCAAATCTCGGTTGTGGCTTTATATTCTGCCCTGTATTCGGTATTACGGTGGTAGTATACTCTCTTTAGGTACAGCTCTAGATATGTATATTTTTATGTGAAACTATCTAATCTAAGCAGCTGTTGTCAATAGAATTTGAATGGCTGGATGGACAACCGACTGATGATGTTTGAGTGTACTAATTCGTACAAGTACACAACTTGACTGTCTGTGTCTGAAAGAAGGTGTTAACAACAAATGCTAGTTGATAATTTTTTTTACGTAACGCAATTATTCCATATTATTCCTCTGTGTAAGCGGGGGCTTTTTAAAAACACTTTAGTTAAGTCATTTTAACAAAACGACTTTGACAGTCGTCTACGCACATTTAATTTACGGTGAGTCAGCTTAAAGAATCAAGCCTGTGAGTAGTTTTAAAAGTAAATACAGAATCTCCAAACACAGAGCAGGTTATTATATATTCCTTAAGTTATCCCTAGTTTCCAAAGATTTTTGTATTTCCGATAACATAACGCATCCTGTAGTGCCAAAGCTGTTTTATATATACAAAGCCATTTTAAATATTTTTAATATTATCGGGAAAGGTTAGTGGGTACCTGAACCAATATACCAAGGATAAACAGTGCAAAACTCAAGATCATCATCATTTTTCAGGTGAGATTAGCTAACAGTGCTAAATGCATTAATTTAATTTCGTGTGTTAAAATTTTCATCGTATTCATTGTTAACTTTAATTGCAGGAAGATAGTCTCAGTGCCGGTTATGAAGGCGTGTATTTAGGGAATTTGGATCTGATTGATATTTTTAATTAAATGATCAGAATCATTATCACTCACTAAGATGTTCAACATTAAGAATTTTGTCAACAGAATCACTGATCCGGTGAGTAATACTTTTGAATTCGTAAATATTTGCTGGGTTGCCAAGTAATTAAACTATAATAAAATGACACATTTTATAGCGAAGCGAAAGAGATGGAACAGAAACTACACCAGCGTTTGTGGAAACGGAGGAGCAACATTCAGCAGAAGGATTTCTTTGCCCTCCTTGCATGAAAGCGTTTCCATCAGCAGAAGCTTTGGAGGAACATTATAACAAAACTCATGCGTTTGATGATGGAGCGACCGGTGATTCAAACTCACAACAATCAAATGGCGAAGTTCAGTTGTTGCAACAGGAACTCCAAAGTTTGCAAGAAGCGCTTGCGGTATGCTCACATCAATATTATTTATTCATAACTATTCCACATAAACGAAATGACTAATATTTGTTTTAAATTTCGTTTTATCAGGTTGAACGTGCCAACTCAGAAGAGTTGAAGAAAGAAATGCTGAGAATGCAAGCAGACTTGAATGCTTCAGAGT
Source organism: Orchesella flavescens (assembly GCA_964034955.1). Classification (NCBI taxonomy): domain Eukaryota; kingdom Metazoa; phylum Arthropoda; class Collembola; order Entomobryomorpha; family Orchesellidae; genus Orchesella; species Orchesella flavescens. Next base: position 28,901,513 of record OZ035953.1, read on the forward strand.
TTGATTCTAAGACTTTGAAATCACAAGAGAAGGAATTTGAAGAGTCAAAATCTTTAAGTAAGTTATGTTAAAGCCAGCCAGCTACAGAGAGCTGGCTTACGTATAAAGGAAACTAGAAACACGGTTCTTACTAAACCAATTTCAAATCTGTAGTGACGTCTGAAGTGACATTGTTAAGGCAGCAATTGTCCGATAGTCTGGAACAAATCTCATTGCTACGGAAGGAAAAAGAAAATGTTTCTAGAACCGTAGAAGTTTCATCCGGTGAAAAGGAGGCTTTGAAACAAGAAATCGTCAGCCTACAAGCTCAACTATCGCACAGGTAAGGAGTAAGTAGAGTAAAAAATGCAATTTTAAGCTTAAAAATTATTTTCCAGTTACGTAGTGAAAACTGGTGTATAAACCTCACAGTTAGGCAACCATAATGGCTGAATATGTTACTAATGTTGTTAAACATGAAAATTAGCTTCAATTCAAATCTCCAGTATAATAATCATCACGTAATGCGCTACATCATTATTGTTGATGTTAATATTGGACGGTGGTAACAATCATTAAAATTTGAATGAACAGGAACAGCATTGATGATGCAGAAGTACTTCGTCAAGAACTTGTTAGTGTTCAAAGAATGATGAACGAGTTGGCTTTGGAAAAGGAGAGGGAAATTGAGACGCTTACCAATAGGTTAAATGAACTGCAGTCCACAGCACCTGATTGTGATCTTGAAGAAAGATTGAATCAAGCCTTAAATGAACTCCAAGTAATGAAAAACAGCCAAAGTACACAGGAGCAAGAGCGAGAAAAATTAGCCAATCAACGTGAAGCAGAAATTTTAAATAAAGAAAAGAAGATAAGCCAATTAGAGCAGCAGACACAAACGGTAAGTCAAACTATTTAACTTTTAAAGATGATTTACGAAAAAAAAATGTAAAAAATTGTATAGTAATCATTGTATTGCGTTTTTTGCATAGACCGAGAGCAAACTTGAAATGCTCCAACAGGAGTACAATGAAGCACAAGTTGAATCGAATCGACTCCGGAAGCAACATGCTGAACTCTGCAGTAAAATTGAAACCGGAGAGGGCGCTAAAGCAGCGCTTGAAGGGCTACAAAAGGAAAATGAAGTGTTGAAACAGAATTTGGACGCTGCTCAAAGTCAAAACAGGGAGCTTAGTAAACAGCACCAAAACCTAAATGTACAGATAGAAAAGTCCACAACCGATAACAAACTAATACAAGATTCTCTCGATGCCAAAACCAAAGAATTGAAAGCATTAAAAGAAAGCACTGACTCATTGCTAAAAGCCAAGGTAAGCATGCGAATGATCGTTACAAAAATTAAATAATAAAAACCATGACCTAGGCCTTCATTTCTATAAACGGCATTTATAATGTCATTTTAGGTTGATGAATTAGCTAAGCTGAACAAGCAAAGTGCCGAACTCTCAGCTTCTGTTCAAGCTAAAGGTACCCGTTTATTATTTTCATTTTAATACTTGCATATTTTCGGTATGATGGGTAATTACAATGCAAATTAATTAATGCTATGGTTTTGTCTAAATAAATTTTTGGAACAGAATCTGACGTTTCTAAACTACGAAAAGAATTAAAAGGCGTTCAAGATCACTTTGACGCATTGAAGGTCGAAAAAGCCAAATTGGTGGACAATGAGGTACATTTCAAAAACCTCATGTTATACTTTAGAGTAGTTTGAAAAAAGTTTCTTTTAACCTCAACTTTGCTTTTTTAAATTGCAGAAGACTAACCAGAAAACAATTTCAGAGCAAAAAGCGAGTTTACAATCTTTAACAAATCAGCATAATGAACTACTTAATCAAATGGGAGTTCTAAAGTCCTCTATGGAAACCTTGGAGAAGAACATCGATTTAAAGAGTGAAGAAATCAACAAAATGACCAACGATCTTGAATTTTCTCAATCAGTTATTAAAGAAATGCAAGAATCATTAGAAACTTCACAAGCTGAAAGTAAACGAACTGAAGAACGATTAGAGAAGCGAGTTGCAAGCGTGGAGGCCGAGCTACATGAACAAAGTACATTATATCAGGAAAAATGCAGCGAATTAGATGAAATGAAACAAGCAATGGAAGAAGAACTGGTTAATATGAATATTATCCATTCAATTACTTATTATGCAATGTTTTAAGAAAAAGTTCTCATTGTGCAAAAATTATTTTGATGATGTAGACCAACGTACGAAACAAAAACGATACTTTGGAATCTGACTTGGTTCAGAAAGCTTCCGAAGTAGAAAATCTCAGCCGTTCCATCAACGAAGTTACCGAGGAAAGTGCCGAAAAGAGTAAAAAACTACAACTACTTCAGTCCAAAATAGATGAAATGATTCAAACTAAAATAGGTAAGGTAGTTGTCATTTTTACAAACAAAAAAATTGTTAAACCATGTATTAACAATTTTAATTTCACCTTGTTTTAGAACTTGAACAAACATGTGCGTCCAACGAAGAAGAGAAATCTCAACTATTAGAAAAGCTAATATCATACGAAACAGAAACTAAAAGTTTGAACACGGCCATTGAAGAGCTTTCTCGAAAGCGAGATGATGCCATGGCAGCGCTACAAGAATTGGGACGAGAAAATCAAAGTCTTCAGATAGAAATGGCAAAGATACAAGGTCGCAAGTGGGCCGATGATTCGAACGTTTCAAATTGTTCCAGTTGCACGAAGGAGTTCACACTGACCATTCGAAAGCACCATTGTCGTCACTGTGGACAAATATTTTGCAACGACTGCTCCTCCAAGTCCGCATCCGTTCCTAGTAGTAAAAAACCTGTGAGGGTGTGCGACGGCTGCTTTGTGAAACTCACAACCCAGTAATTTGATGTAAAAACATAAATTTTAATTAACTTAGGTAAATTTTTGTATAAAATAGGTGCTACATATGTACGTCACATGTATTACGATTTTTAAAGAGTACAATCATTTCCAGCCTTATTTGTGGCAGTCTATTGGTTCTTCCTGGAGAGTATTAGTGATAAATGCTTTGTTTGTTTGTGTATGTGATGTGATGCTATGTTATGGAGTGTATATTATGTTTTACATTTGGTGAACGTATACATACATAATATGTATGTGTGTATATGATTTTAAGTCCTTCTGTACACTATTTTACCTTACGTTAGTATGATTTATGCTACCGTATCATGCTGATTCAATAAATTTCAAAATTTGTTAGCATTCAGTCGAATCCATAAAAAAGCAATGGTTCTTAGTTCATTAAATGTTTAAAAGCATCACTGAAAACAGAATTCCTTAAGTTCATAAGAGTCTATGTTATCAAAATATTTAAATCAAATTATGAAGTAACTATCATACTCCCACCTTTTACGCAAAACGTGTAGCTAAAAATATAACATTATAACATCATCATTTGAGTTACACGTTGAAGCTCGCTCCTAACCGAAACTTGCATGTAGGACTGATATGTCTCACTTTCCATCAGTAAATGGAAAAAGCGTTCTCGTGGGACTCTCCATGGATGAGTTCCGTCCAGAGATACGCATTTTGTCTAGAATCTACAACCTTGATGCTAGAAGCAGCATTTGTAGCGGTTGGTGTAGTAACATGTTTCCCCCAAAGAAAGGGCTACTTTACACGTAATGAAATTATGATATTAAGTCTTCCTTTGTAGACTCAGCCTTTGTTAAAGTTGTAATAGGCAAAGACATTCGATATTTTCCTTCTAGACTCTCTACCTAACTCAATAATGGAATAGAATATAATCAAGTTCATTAAAGATTTATCCTCACAAGTACCTATGGTTTCACATATACAAGAGAATTGGCATGTTTTGGTCAACCAAGTTAGAAAAATGTGTCCTCCTCTTCTTGTCCTCCTCTATATGTAAATGGAAATTGCCCGCACAAGAATTCCACACAGCAAGGCAAGGGTTCTACTAAACTAATTCTCCTAAAGTTTGTCTGCTTGTACTGATTCAGGTAGAGGTAGGTAGTTAATATGTATTCAACTCGACTTGATTTGATAAAATTTTAATTTTCGTCAGAAGTTATTATTTTTTTTACAAACTTCATGACTTTTTTGTCATTTCACGAAGAGTCCTTCACAATTTTAAAGTGTTCGAAATTGTTGGAATACAAATTTCCCTTTGTCATTGTGCAACGTCAAACCTGTTACAATATACATTTTGCGTTATTGCAAACTGATTGCGAGCTGACTGACTGTAAGCACAAGCATTTTGTAGGCTGAATAAAAGTTTTGATGCATCCAACAAATTCCAAAAAAGCTAAGCAAGTGATTGGGCTTATACATAAGTCATTACAAAAGTTAACTTTTTCAAGCACTCTGTGCGACTCTTACAAAAAAAAAAGTGCTTGAAACTACATCCTATATAAGTACGCGTTGATGATTTACATGTAGTGACAGTCAAATGTTCATTTTATAACTTTTGTATCTACAGCCGACTATAAAAGTAAATGAGCAGCGTAGTTAGTTGATTCCTCTAAAATAATATGCTACTACGTAATTCCAAAAATCCACAAGTTGTTACAAGCATTGCCATTATTTGAACTTAGTTTTCAACTACTATGCATAACTTTATGGACAACTCGTATATTCAAAAACGACCGGATTGGTTTTGCAAACAAAAAACCTGCTACAATTATTGTTTTCTACGGATTGATTATTTAAGGCAATTACAACTATAATGTAACAATCCGAAAAATTCCAAATAACGCAAAACAATTGGATGTTTTTACATGCATCGATATCGATTCAGGCCCAAATTTTTTGTTATTTCACAACTGCTTTGCCTTTTGTCATGGCTTATTTGTAGTGAAGGTTGAATTTGTGTAACTTTTTGGGAAATGGATCATTTTTGCAGCTACCCTATTTTATCACATGCCATTCATTGTGCATTGTACGTAGATTGCCAAATCTAGAAACTTTGATTTACATGACTTCTTACCAGCGTTAGGTAGGTATGCCAATTTAACGAAAAAAAGGACGTGCGACACTTTTTTTCCAGCTAAAAATTTATAAGTGGTAGAGAAAAGAAGGCTTTCCAAGAGGGGAAACTAACGCAGTTTGGAAGAGGGAGATAAAGAATCTGGAAAATGTAAAAATGTATGAATACACGAACAACTATTTAATGAAGACCAATATTAATGAAGTAGGAGATCCGTGATACCCATGAGCTTTCTCAGTCTCTATGATTTTTTTCATTTCTTCCTTCCTTCCAGAATTCCCACTAAAACTATGCACACTTTCAAAAGAGAAAATATCAGGTAGGTACACATATTCAATTTAAGGAAAAGGAAGAATAGAAGTAAAATGAAGAGTTGGTGAAAGCATATTTTCAGAAATATACACCAGCACAAAAATTGGCTTAGTTACCCCTGCTACCTGCGACCATTACCGGTTGCTCACTTGAGAGTGAAAGCACTACAAATGAATGTCATGCTGTCGAATGGACCGACCTCCTTAACCAAGCTTTTAATTCTAATATTCATTTCACAGTATCTCTCAACGGAAGCAGTAAGTATAGCCCATTCAAACACATTTTTAATTCTCAAGTTTTTTTGTACATGAACTCAGCAAGCACCCGTCCCGTATCAAACCATAAGGAAGGAGGCGTTCGGGGGAATGAGAAAATAGGATGGAACTGCTGGATAGCAAAATCCACATTGAGCCACGTCGCTTCTAAGCCAAACGGAGAAACAACAGACCATCGTAGCTTACTGATAGAGTATCTGTTCTACACGGAAAATATTTAGCAGATACATTTAGACAGTTGGTTGGTACAGTCGTTTAGAAGCTTCAAAGCTAGCTTGAGCTCCCGTATTTTCTACTACTTCGTTCTTACCTTCAGACAGAGTCTTTCTCTCTCTCGTTGCTTAAAATTCAGCAAGAAAGCTTGATCTGAAACAGTCATATCTCTACTACCATTCCAGTAACAAGTAACGCTAGTGAGCTTGCTTTCGTGTGGAAACTCAGTATTTTCTGTCTTTAATGTGATTCAACTCTTTCAAAAACTCTCAAGTTATCCCATTTATGGGCAATGTGGGAAACCCAATCCTCTTCTTCTCCTGACGTTACTAGAGAATCCTGTTTGGTGTAGCTTATGCTCTCCAATTACTTTCAAATTGACTCTTTCAAATACAGTAATTCTCGCTCCGAGCTCATGGATTTGTGCTAAAAATTGTATTTCTATTTTCATCGCTTTTATTCCTATATCTATCTGGTCACGTTGGACTCAAATAGTTTCTAAAAGATCAACACAACCCAGACGGTAAAGTTTTTGGGAACGAATATCTGAATCAGCAGAGTTCCACACGCATACAAATAAAGTGAAATCAAATCTATCAACTCGGTCAACTGACAAAAAAAGTTGTAGTATTTTATTGCCCCCGTCAAAACTTTGAGTGATTGTAGTAGTTTCTGTTTTGTTTCCAAACTGTGAACTTTTTCCAGAATTAATGTGCGATTTGACTTTCACCCCAGCAGACTACCAACATTTGGTTTCTACCCGACGATCAAGACACCCTTAATTGAAAGACGGATCATATATTCCGATCATCTTGACTGATACAAGGTACGTAAGTCAACTTTAGAAAAGTATATCTCACGAAATAATTTTTATTTTCATCAAATTATGAAGATTGAAGACATGATCAGGATACTAATCGAGTTAAACCTGTCATATCCTAATTTAAAAATACTGTTCCACGTACAAGCTCTGTCTGCGTGCTAAAAATTCTCTGAAGATGGGTGTATCGGGCTAGAAATAATGGGAACATAAGATAAACAGCTTGTTCGTGATTTACCCATCACTTTAACTTTCCTCATGTTATATATATCTTGAACGTTGCATTGAGCCATTTTACAACACACAAACTTTTCTATCATTTCCTTTTTATAAACTTTCATGTTTTTGTTCTAGGCCACATCCTGATCATATATTTCTTTAACATAATGGTGTAATACTTACTCACGTCCTACGATGAAAGATATATTCCCCAATATTTATTTGTCAGGGAACGAATGCTTTTATCATAATCAAAATTTAGTAAATTGATGGCGTTTTACCAGCCTATTCCAAAGAAATCTTTTGCAATCAAGTCGTTTTTTTGTACAGATAAAGAGCGAGCAAGAGTAGACTAGATTACTGCAAAATAAAGTTAGTTTTGTTCATTTGGGAATATAAAAAAAACTTTTGGGGGAGATTTAATTTTACCAAGGCAGCTAGAGCTACAGTTAGTTTGCAACATAAGGAAAACTCATGACTACTGTAATAATGCTGTCGTTTTTTTTGCAATATCACGATTTATTTATGGTGAAATGATCTGCTTAAGTGAAGTCAAATACTAATGAATTTATTACATGTGATGTCAAGCATATTTCCTAGTCTCTGGTGTGCTAGTTTTATTTTGCAGAGATTTCCCTTATCATGTCTTACGAGATATGATATCCCTCTGTGAAATCAACATAAACAAGTCATGACACTCGTCATTCCAGATAGTGTCTTAGGTTAAATATATGAGGGGGGTGTAAGTAAAAAGATAAATATATCATAAAGGGATTTTTTTGTGTGGACAATGCTTCCTGTCCTTCCGCACCAACGTCGTTTGTGGAAAGGTTTAGCATATCAGATAAAGTAGAGTACAAACACATAGAATATGACATTATCACACTCCAGTATTTGGAGCATGATTCGCCCCCCAAAAAAATCGTCTACATTTTCTGGTTAGTCACAGTACAGGGCAATCAATTACTACCGGGATCCTCCCCGTAATAGCATCTTTGGACTTAGAGAACGGCTCAAGAGCACGGTATCAACAATGAAACTCATATCAGGAGAGAGATAATCTGACGTGTATGGCTGTTGTTGTGGAAGGAACGTAAATCAGTTTAATAACTCGGTTTCCGAAGGAAAATAACGGGCTTATGAATTCCCCCTGTCCGTTTTTCTTTACCCTTTGACAATACGAATCCATTTTGTCTGTACACGTCCATTCGGGGAAAATGCGATAAAATTTGGGAGAGGTTCATCGGAAATTGAGCACGTTTGGAAACGAAATATAAAATAAGCCAATTAACTGTCGATAATACACCAAAAAACACTTAACAGCATGAGGAACATGAAATTTTGAACTATTTTGAACTGCAAAGGACAAGGGCATAAGTAGGAGAAAGCTTTCAAAACCAACATTATTCTGCTTGAAAAATCAAGGAAATATAAACAAATTTCTCGAAAAGCTCATGAAGGCTTTGTTCTATAGTTCTTGGTTCTTGGGACCATGCTAATATTCACAATTCATTAAAAACTAATGACATAACGTCATCTTTGGTGAGCTTACATTTATGTGTTGTTCATACGCCTTGTCGTTAGCGGTGTGTGAAGGACGCATTCCTTTTAACTGTAGCAGCAAACCACAATCTTATCAATATGTTCATTCATTCTCAATGCAATTTTTCCCATCAAAAGAAGCAAGACTCCACAATTTTGTGTTCTAGAACCACATTATGACCGTAATAATTATGCCACACAAGGGAAACTTATAATTTAAGGGTTATTATATGCCATTATACACTACACATATAAATTGTGATGGTACTAACGTTAAGCCCATTCAACATCTATAAATATAACTATACAAGAATGTGTGTTTATTTAATACGATTATAAGGTACATGGAACACATTTTGCACGGTTGTGACACTAATTGTAAGTTGTGGGGATGGAAAACATTTTTTAAATTTTGGTAATGCTATTTGTTGACCAGCAAGAATTTGGTGAACATGAGCATCAACAAAAAAAATGTTCTTTACCACTGGATGATTTTTATTACATAGTATAGTGATAACGGGCAAAACTCTAGAGAGAGGGAAAGCACAGTAGGGAAAGCCACAGTACGTTCTTCAATATACTAACTAACTTTGATGGTAGATTAAGCTAGGAGTCGGTCGGGAGGAGTAGATAGGAACGTGCTTAATAGCGAGTGAATGTGTTAAATGAAAAAAAGGCAGTAATCGGATGATGGAGAACGTGTTGGATCAGTTTCACGTATGATCTATAAGAGCTTATACTTCTACAAAAGTTATAGGATGCTACACTGTTTGGTGATAGGGAAGGAAATCCCTGTTTAAGTTAATGCTTAGCAATGAATCATTCAATATTACATTCCACCATCAGGGTGAATACCAAGATGTAATTGAAGTGTAAACCCAACTACTACTACGTATGCTTGAACTTATATACGTATCCCTACAATTCAATGAATGTGATATAAAATTACATTGGGGTATTACTACAAAGTGAAAGTTGAACATGTGGGTAAAAAAAGCAACTGATCCGCAACGATATACCGTATTCTTCACAGACACAAAAGCACAAGCAGGGACGTACATTGTCAAGAAAAGTTTACTAACTGGTTAACAGAGTTTATAAGAGAAAATAATTACATTTATATTGCGTACATATCCCAACTCATTTTTACTCTCATCCACCAAAACGAATTTATTTCTTTTAATCTGCTGTTGATTATAAGTGTTAGGTGGTGTTGTTAACGTCACCATATATTTGGTAATACTTGCCTGGCTACTTGTACCCAACAATAGATGATTTGATACACCCAAAACTTTAGTGACTTCTGCAGAGGACGGACAAAAAGCAATACACTTAGATGTAGAAGCTGCGTTTTTTATGCACTAGAGAAGAAAAAAAGGAGAAACAATTTTTAGTATTGTTTTAGTAGTTAACGTAACATATTACATGGAATCATCTGTGTACTAAACAAATAGGAAGAGTCCCAATTCAGTCAGTTGTATTTTATACACGGAATGAGAAGGACGACGGACAGCGTGTGTCAACTGTCACATGAGATAGGTAATGCTGCTGTTGTGATTTATAGCACTATCTTTAAGTACTTCGATAAAGCAAAGGAAAAGGCAAAGTATATGAAAGTTAGTGGGCATAGTCTGCAACTGACATGCGACACTGGAAACACAGTAGAGAAGCAATAATAAGGATTAAATTGGAGTGAGAAAGGACAAGAAACGAATTACGATTCTACCATGTAATGAGATTTCATTGTTCTTACAGTTCTACTACTTTTTTATGGTCTTTTACTTTTGTAGAACCTACGATCTATGAGACATATTCAAAAAGGAATTGTGGAGAACGACAAAAAACAAAAAAAGGCAAAGGACGTTGAATATATTGCAACTTAATGACTTCCATCCAGCTGATATACAAACGTACAAGGGAAATATTAAAGAGCACTTTTTTTCAAAAGTAATCTCGAATTTTAAGAATAGACACTTGGATTTGGAGGGTTTAATTTGAGGGTAAAAGTATGTAGGTAGTTAAGATCCCAGATAAAGTAAGTACTTTCTCGACTTTAATCTAATTATAAATGGGGGTATATCTAGCTCACGTTAATGATTAAAATCGCTTTTCCCAAATGATAGAGTGATCAAGTCATGGGTGATCGTGAAAAATGTGTGTGCACATTTAAAAAAAGCAAAAGTACAAAGAAAATGTAAGGGAACGGGGGCTACAAAAACGATAACAGAGAAAGATTAATTTGGGTATCCTACTTAATGTATATAAAAAATAAAGGGTTATTTTGATCATTCTTATATACGTTTCCTAATGTTGTATACTTTGTCCCATGTCACTATTTTTGCTCGTAATCGAAGCAAATAATGTAGTTTCCACGCTGATAATAATCTCAATGTCATTTATATGTAGAGACATTTTGTGCATTTGCCTGTGATATTGCTTATCCAACTTGCTAATTAAGTAAGGGAACATTGAGAGAAAAAAGAACTTGAAAATTGGGTAGCAAAGCACAAGGAATGCAGGTAGTTAGTAATATATAGAGACTGTTTATATTGAAAGTGATACCATCATGTAGTTTCTCGTTTAATATTGTTATCAACGACGACTTAATGAGATTGTTCGAATTCCAGGGGAAAGCACACCTCATTTCCCAACCATCATGCTATGTTGTTCATGTGGAGGAAGCTATTTATATATATTTCCATATGTTACATGCTTCCACCCAAACTTTTTTTGTCTACACAAAATAGCTTATATTTTTCCCCCACCCTTTCTGACGTAAAATGAATGAGCTAAATGAATGTGAGAAAATTGAACGCGATTGCGACAAACAAACTAATAAGTGGCCTATGTACACTTGTTGGAAACACGAATAATATATATATATCTACGAAATGAAGTGAAAATTGGTGCTTTGGTATGCATGAAGGCTTAAGATAAAGCCAGCAGGCACTACTGCTGGTTTTTTTTTTTTTTTAAAAAGCCATCTTTCCAAAAACTTTTTTAATTTAGTTTATCGACGAAAAGTAGACAGTGTATTTTGGGAATGAAATGTGAAAAACTAGTTATCTCGTTATAGACTACAGCATACATGGTAAAGTATTCAAGTTTATTTCCAAAAATATTATGGATGACTGGATAAACTTGGAATAACAACTGACAACTAATTAATGAGGGAAGAAATGGGAAGAAACACTATTTTACAATTCCAAATTTCACCCATTTGAAGTGAATATCGAAACTTAATTAATTGCATGCAATGTAGTATATAAAAAAAGTAAGTTTGGAACATCATCGTGTAGTTCATATAATATCAACCCACACAGAGAACGAAACAAACTAGGGTTCAAGTTTACAATAGATATTAACGAACGGAACATTAATTAGCTGTATAGTGACGTGTGGAGAAAGTAGAGAAAGTGAGGAGTTTCCAAGTGTCAGGAATGTGGAAATATAATTGTTAGAGAGGCAATTATGCATCCATTATGTAGAAAACATTAATTCCGCTACATGCATCCCTTTTTTGTGAAATGTTTTTGAAACAAAACCTTACATCAAGGCTGTAGTTGTTCATATTTTGCCTCATTACCAGTTCGTCGCTTTACCATAGTGAGAAAGAGCTGATGAGATAGTTCTATCTGTCCGGAAGTTTATGTCTCAAATGTTTACTTGAATATGCAATCATGGCTAAACGTGTCTGTTTTGACGGGTATTCGATAGGTTTCAAAGTTCCACTAAAAGTCACTGCCAGTTCCAACGAACACAATTTTATCATAGTCTTTCATTTGGGTGTCCAAGTTTTACAAATCTAACAATTTCCATAGAAAGTAAAGTAAAGTAAAGTAAAGTAAGGGCTTGTTTAAAAATTCTAGTCTAAGCAAAACTGTCAGGATAACAATAGACGAAGCTATTTTCTAGTCAGCCATGTCTCCTCAATGATTGAGAACCTGCTTTATTGTATTATTCAAAAAGAAAAATTATTATCGATGAATCTAGATACACACAAACTCTGAAAATTATATGCATATTATTAGCGGCGCTGGTGCTGTAGGGATTTTGACTACGTCATTTGAGCGTGTAACTACCTCGAATAAATGCCAGTGTACTACATTTCTGCTTTTGTTAGTAAAAAACTTGTCACGGCAACTTTTTATTATTTGTACTTAGCTTCAAACGAACATCCAACGGCTCACAATATCAAGAAAACAGCATGTCTCCTTGCTTTTCACTAAACTTCTGAGATATGCTCTCCGGCTTCGTGCCTTAAAATCCAACCAAAGAATCCCAGATTATAATAAGGCCGCCCACAAGAAACCTCAAGTTGTCGCAAGCTACATCGTAAAGTGAACAGTAGAGTTTCTCTGTATTTCATTCCAAAGCAATGGGTGGAAAATGTTTCTTTTGTTTTCATTCCCAAATTTGATCGTAAATCAAAACATTCAAAATACAAATGCCTAAACAGTACAATTTTTTGTTTGTTCTCAGAGTCAGTAAATGGAATAAGAAACCTTTTCCCAATATATAGAGATGTTGAAATGACAGAGTTTGTTTGTTGGTAGTACGACATGACAAAAATAACAAACTAATTCTCAAACTCCAGCAGAGAACAAACGAATTTGTAGTCAGAAAACTCAGCCTTGCAAACACGCGTATAATATTATGATGTAAGCATAAACGTTTGCATTTTATGTCTTGTGTGTTGTGTAAGTGTGTGTGTGGGTAAAAAGTACGTAAGTAGGGACTCATCTTGGGAACTCTTACAGTTCCTTTCTCCATTATTCTAAGAAAGCGTCCTTGGGTGGGAACTGAAAGAGATTTCCAGGTCCTGGAAACTCTCTTTCCCACCCAGAGTCAGAAGGGATATACGTGAATGTGCTCGGAAAAAGGATGTGAACTGTTTTCTTTATTTTGTTACATCAAGGAAAAGGGGGAAGCTGGGAGGTTAAGTACCCTCCATCTATGCTAACACTTTGTCTTGTTTTTGTGCTACATCCTCCCTCCTTTTCCTATTCAACTTCCTTGCCAGTTTGCCTTTTTAGTTTAGTTCTCTCCTCTGTTGTCTATTGTGAGCTTTGAGTGTGTATTGTAAACGTATGGGCATGGCTTTCACTCTCTCTCACTCTTTCTCTTACATTTCTCTCCCAACTCTTTTGTTCAGTTTTCAAAGTACACATTTAGGCAAGATTCATTCACAGTTGCATGATGAATAAGATTGCGATCACGCAAAATGTGACTTTGTAAAAACAACCACGATACCGGGCTGAAGAAGCATGTTTTTACGATGACACAGAGCATCAAAGAATTTTCATTTTTCTCGACACAGTATTGCGTCCTCCTCTATTTTATGGAGTCACAAACTCTCCACTTATAAACATGTATATAACTAACTTTCTATTTTCCCTTTTGTTTTATTCCTCTTGTCGGAATGTGTCTTGTAGGAGCAAGGAACAGAATTGTGATAATTTAGTTATCTCTTGGAGAACTGTTAAGCACACAGACGACACAGTCGTCGTGACTAAACATCTTTTGTCAACATAAGTTTATACTTAAGTTGATTGACGCACACATTCCTTGGACAAAATGAAGATTACTGATATAAAAGCAACTTGACTTTAGTATCGCTCTGATCGTCTCCGCGCTCATCGTTCAGCCTGACAGAAATGTGTTTTTCGTCATTGTCCCTGTGTGAAGATGAGTTATGGGGCTGTTTGTTTGTCTGGCGTTGATGCGAATTCTTGTTGTCATTACAAATACAATGCACGCAAAAAATATGGTGTAACCATTATTATTATTACTTGGTAGCTATTGCAGATGGGTTGAGTTTGGGGGAAACAGAGAGAAGTTGAGAGAGGAAAAGAAAGTATAGTGAAAACACTATTGTACAATATTTCCATAAAACGGAAAGGAAGTATGCGGCAAAGAGCATTTTGAGGATAACTGAACTGAAATAGTGAAAAGCGTAGAAATAGAGGAGGCCTATATTTTCTTGGTTGCCTTTTTTTACTGAAGTAAAAACCTTAAGCCTATGAATTTTATGACAAAGTATGGAGAAAGCTTTCTTGTATACGAGCACTTTTTAATGATTTCCTTTTACATCATCTCGGTGTGTTGCATGCCTGTGAATAAATTTTGCTTTTAGCTTGGGAAAAAGGCTTGAGAGAGAAAGTGAAATAAAAAGAAAGATGGATTTTAGAGAAAATCATTTTACAAGCGTCTACCCATCGTTTACCATTTTACTCTTCTCCCATTTCCACTTGACGTCTTACAACATGGGCAGCTGCATGAGCTCTTGTAAAAAAAATACTTTGAATGTAGAATCTCACTCTAAAACCTAAGGAATTGAAGGCTAATGACTTAGTTATTGAATTCTGACCTTGGTTTCGTACTCTACTTTCATATGCTACAGAAAAACGTTGTCCTGCTGGAGAAATTAGAAATTTTTCCTATTTCCCCAAATTATCAAATCATACTGATCAGATGGTGCACTAATGTAATTGTCGAAAATAAGTAGTTTCTTCAAGATTGCTAAGATTTGTCATGATAACATTTGGTTCCATGTTGTCATTTCCAAGACTTAGGTTTAGCTTAGTTTGCAATAACCGCTTCAAGGCTTTGCTCGAGCCTACCTGAAGGTATGCACTTCTACTGATAATTTGGATATCAACTTTCATTTCGTGTTTTTTACTAAGCTCCACTCTACTTAAATGAGTACAATTTGTATTCACTGTGTTTCCAGCTTGTCTTATATTATAGTTGTGTGGTCTTTGGCTCCAGTGCGAATGCGAGTGAACTGTTATGTTGTAGCCAACTATTTAGGTTGTTGTCAGTGTCAGTAATAATGTAGAAACATATTGTAGCTTCAGTTTTGGTGGATGTATGCATGTATCTCTGATTTGCATACTAATTGTACCACTTTTACCGTACAACCAAGCATTTCGTAGCAAAATATTCGCTTTGGCTTCGTTCTACACAATACTTAGCCTGGTTCTTAACTTGCAAAAGCCCTCAAAATGCTTTGGGGTCCATATTTATCCTAAAATTAGTGTTTAATACAGGCAATTCTCATTTTCGGTCACCCATTCACTACAAATATTTATGATATTGCTTAATAATACTAATCCTTGTAAATTTACAATGCCAGTGGGAGTCAAAGTGTCCGAACCGAACAGGGGGTATTATTAGAACTTATAAAAAGGGTTTGGAGCCGTGATGTGAGATGTTATGATAATGTCATGGAATGTTTACGCCCAATACGTTGTATTGGTGACGTGACATAGGAGTGCTCTCTCAATGCATACATCACACATGCCACAAACTGAATCAGATTCCATAAGCTTTGAAAGAAAATTCGGTGGCTACGTTTCCCTTTTTTTTTGTAAAATTGAGTAACATGACGGGTAGTAACGGCGAAGCTTCATGTTGAGTTCCCACAGAAAAATTCTAGTATTGTTGAAAGATATTTTTGTGTGCAATATAACACACTTCCCTACCACCACCACCACGGACCACTCCGCATAAACAAGACCGCGCCCAGTTGTTGTCATGCAGAGAATCAAAATGCAATCCCTTGAAACTTATCAGTATTTTTAGCATCCTTCCTTACGTGTATATTATAAAAGCGCTCACTCCTCTCTTCCCCCCACATTCGGACAAGCTGTCTGGCTGCTGCCCTTTTGACTACGTTTTGACTTGTGTGGTCACACAAATAAAATAGGATTTATCTGGAAATTTATATTGATTATGCATCAATACGGGTTGTATTCGTGTGTATAGGCGTCCAGTTTTTGCGTGATTACCACACTCCACCCCTCCTATTTCTGTTCAATTTTTCATTCATGAACTCCCTTCGAGTTGAAGGCTTCAAACATTTATCATACATTAGTTGTCGACTGAATCCATTTGAAAAAAAAATATGAAAGGATGAAATCTTTTGTAGAAATATTTGCATGTTCTCTCAAACCACATCCATCCATAAAACATGTAACCAATTCATCCTATCATTAATAATAGGTTTTATCCCTTCCAAAAATTTGTTGAGTGTAATCTAGCCCAAGTAATATCCCGCTGGATGCAAAAAAAAGAATCATGATACGATATTAGTTATGTTGAGTATTGAAACGATTTTTAGCGGAAGTCTAGTTTTTTTTGGAAGCATTATGAAAGTAGTCCCTAAGTAGTTGGGTTGCGACTTTGGTTATAGATGTTAGATAAGAGAAAATGGGGGGAACAGAGCGGTTTTTCTTAACTACAATAGGCAACTCTGTGGAAGTTTTTATTGATATGCTGTGGCTTACAAAAAAAAATGGGCTAAACTCAACGGAATAATGTATCAGTTGGAAAATCAAATGAAGTTTGGATTGAAACGTATGTATCTTTCTTTTTCGCAGGTTCGCATTGGAAGAAGAAGATGCGCCGAGGATTGATTGGAGTTTGAAAGAAAAGCGATTCCCAAAGCCAAGATCTTGGCTGACGTACTAAACAAAGGAGCGCATAATAGAAAAGTACCTCATATCACCAAACCGTCAAACCACAACTGAAACCACATAAAAGAGTAGCACTAGCAGCAGCAGCATTCACCAAAGAAATATATATATATATTACAGTTTCGGTGGTACTCACAACCCTCAAGGAAAAGACTGGAACTGGGGAGCCGACAGAGACTATTACTTCGTTTAAAAAGAGTTAGCCAGCTAGATAGATAGAGTCAAACTACTTCTGGAAAAGTTGTATGTGCTCCTGTCCACTTTTGTCGTAGTCACCATCAACTGGGATCCACAGTTCACTAAAAAAAATTTGCTGGCCAGTTTTACACACTTGCTTGGTTGTGTATCCAAACGACTGCAACCAAACTTGATAACAGTACCTTTAGGAACGGAGCCTTGAATCACGATCAAATGGGCAAACATCATTTCTCTTCCTCAGAGCATCACATTGGTCGTCCAATTGACTATTCCACGGATGCAATAGTCTATGTGACGGTAATAGCGCGCATCCCAGTTGCTTACTTCTAGTTGAATGCTTTGAACAATTTTTTTCTCTCACTTCATCCCTTACATTTACAGATAAGTGCATGATATGAGGAATTTTACATGACAAACAGCATTGAAATGACTTTGTTCAAAAGCAATATATCAGCATTAGTCAAAATGTGTAGCTCAAACAAGCACACATCGCATATACAAGATAATATTACGGCGCTATGGATCCCTTGTTCCTGTCGCTCACTCTTCGAACGTTGAAGCGAGTAGTGTTCATAGGAGTGGGGCTGAAGGAGCCAAGGGATAGGGAAGCTTAGGGAATGCAATGATAATGCTATGCGTAGCATCCTGATATAGTAATAATAATATTTGCTGGGCGTATAAAGTGATTCTATTATATTGTGAAGCTGCGTAGGTCGATAAGCACTGTCATAGCGAATTAGAGCGAGTAAGCGTCTAAGTTTCCATGAACTTGCGGCTTCCACATACTGAACACACACCACTCTCTTACATTGATGCTACTACTACTCCTACTACTCCCTCAGATTTTAAAGTCTGGTTTCATCCTGATTGTTAGAGACTATATTGGAGTTCCCTCTTCATGTTTTTGTACATTCTACGTAATGACACCCATCACTCAATTCCATCATGCTATTCAAATTCTGCTCTAGTTTCCATAATGCTCACTCATGTACACAATTTAATATTAGAATACATTATTTTTATGTGTTTAGCTACAATCAATGTGCTCAATTTGAAAACCTTGTCGACATGATATTGAGTTTCATGATGATAACTTGATAAATCCCCAGTTTTTGAACTTATATTCTCATGCTCCATCTTTTTTTTTATTAAATTGTTCGCTAGGTCAACTCATGCATTCGATTTTCTATTCTTCGGCTCCAATTCACAACTGTGTTGTTTATGTCAGGCCTCATTTGTCTGACGTAGCTAGCTTCTGTGCCCCTCTTGTCAAACAAACCTGAAATGTTTGAACAACCTAATGCCGCTGTTTAAATAAACCTTCAGTTCGAAACAAACTTATTGAATGGGGTTTCCCCAAGCTCAATCAGTAGTAACCATCAATCCCATCGGAACATAGGGCAACGCAACGCGTTGTTTTACTTCACTTTTAGTATCCATTACAAGTGACCAGTTGTTCAAGTTACCCCAACTGCAAAAAAAATCACAGTAATTTTTTAAGGTAAAAATAATTGTTGATGATTAAGATGATAAAGCGGAGCTCATTTGTAGGACCCGTCATGGAAAAGACTCAAGTAATGATTCATGAACTAAAAATGAGAACTAACACTATTATTTTTACATGGTTTTCTCTTTCCCCCTCTCACATTTTGTTACTTACTCAATTGATGGTAAATTACATATATGTTGAGCATGAGCACGGGAGGAATAAACCAGAGAGTAGAGCATGGCTTTTTTCCCAGTCAAACTTTTCTCCTTGTCCTCCATCCTCTTTGTATTCCAGTTCAAATTATTACTCAACCAAAAACAAAACTTTTTTGGTAAGTATATCTTGGAAAGTGCTTGGAAAAAGCAGGGATACATATATCCATATCCACATTATCTGTTAGACTGTGTGCTGTTGCTACAAAAGCGACATTAAACTCATCTGATGGGGTACTAAAGTATGTAAGCATTTATATTAAGTTCACAAATGAAAAGAAAAAATACTGATCATGCATACTAAACATAATATGTATACATGAATGTAAGATCACGCATGTAATACTTTTGCTGTAAAAACATAAGTTGTATAATTAGGATAATCCATCCATGAACTTATAACGTTTATGGCTGATACGCCACATGTAAAGTTATGTATATTATATGACATGACTTTGCTGTGTGGCGGAATCGAACAGCAGAAAAGCTAAGTATTGATATAGAAAAGCTCTTTCCCCATTTGTTTCCTTGCTCTGTTTTCTCCGAAAAGTGATAGGAAAGAATGTGTACTCTGCTACTTTGTTGGTTGGTTTGCTCTGTTTTCCGTGCATGGGCTCCTATCATTTTATTAGTTGTAGTGGTGGTGCTCATACATCTAATTCTGCACTCGTGGCAAGCGCGTATGACCCGAGGACAACGATGTGCATGTAAAACTTGAGGATGGTAATGTCCTTTCTCCATTATGTAGATAGTGGATCCATGTTCTACATTATACATCCTGGAGTTTTCTATTTAGAAGGAGAAAGATTGACATAGTGCTTTATCAAAACCGTTCATTCCTTTCCGTTTGGGAGAACGTTTATTGTTATCTTGCTTCATTGATATATAAGCAACAGCAACACTCACCATCGCCGACAAAGGAAAAGTGGACTGGACATTGTAAGTAGTAGGCAAAAAAATAAATGTATCGCTCGCTCAGAGGAAGTGGAGCGAACTGGGTGTTTTCTCTTGGACTTTTTTTTGTCTCGTCCTCCGTTTTGCTAAAGTTTATCAATCGGGTTATGTAGAAGTTCATATCATTTAATACTTACTTTCGGGGTGCACGTACCATGAACAGTAGCACTTGTGAATATATTATTTACCAGTTTATGTGGTGAGGGTATAGACATTTGTGAAACACTACGTGTGACGCAAACATATTAATGTATTCCCACTCACGTGCTACCTTTTCTGTCCCGTTGTCCTAAAATTAATGCTTGTATCAGACCAGACTCAATAGTTGATATACTGAATTTTCATACAATGAATAAAGTTTCCTTGATAGATAAATAGAATACGGACATGTGTGAATCTTTGTACATAAAACATGCTTTTGCATTAAATAAATGAGTATCATGGTAGACTTACGATTAGTAGACTACTACTACTAGGTTGGTTACTAATGTATCTAGTATGTATGACGACCATTAAGCCGGTCTCTGTATCACTATGAATTCTTCTTTTCTGTAGCTACCGAACGAGTGTTGATGCAAGGTGAAAGTTAACATTTATACATTGCGGTGAGTAGTTACTTTGTGCGTACGTATAAATAGAAAGAGAAAAGCTGTTCCAAGGCTAGTTTTGTATGCACGACGAAAAGTCACTTGTATTTCCATTGACAATCCCAACTCACTCTGTGTGTGTGGCGTTATTATCCCCAGAGAAAAAAAGATGGCCAGCAAGCAGCTTTTCTTCATATCTATGCATAGATAGAGATATATCTGAAGTTGAACAAGTCTTAGTTTTTTATATGGTGGTAGGAGATGAATCTCAACTGAAAGATAGAGGTATCAAAATGGCATTAGAAAAAAATATGCTTGTGTACAAAAAAGACTTGCAAGTTTTCCAATGGATGTCTGTGGGGGTAAATATGTGTGCTGACTTTGTAACAAGTTATTAGGTCGTCGGTAGTAGCTCGACACGCGCCCCAAATTCTTGCCAGTCAGTAACCATACAAATGGAATCAGGCATGAACAGTAAATTGAAGTTTCGCCATGGAAGAGCACTATTGACACTTACTTACAGGAGCAGGAAAAAGGCTTTTCCTTGATACATGCTTGTCTTCCTTGCCGATTTGTATGATACAATGCCTTCTGGGAATGTCTTTTTTTGATTACGAAAAAGGACAGAGTATGCAAACCAACCGGATTTTGTAGGTAATATGTAAAAACATATGCATTATTCCATACGTACATTATCTAGGGAGAAAAATAATTTTTGAAATTATTAAAAATGCTCCTCCATGGAGTAAATAGAACATTTAAAAACTTTGGAGGCGATGCCCTCAGAAATAGTTTTTTTTGCTGAAGACCTGCATAAGTGAAACCTTCATATACTTGATATTATATGAATATCATATTTTATATACTTTCTGTTGGCTTTCTAATATCTTTATCTACGAACACATATGCTAATAAACTAGACAAGTCCGGAGTAGATAAACGTTGCCTACAGATAGCCGTAAAAATGAGTGGGTAGCAAATAGCAAGGATAATTCAAACATTTTTACTGAATGTTACGAATATTTATAATTAGCCGCTATTATGTACTATAAAACTTCAGAGGAATTCAATAATAGTGGACAGAATGACTTATGCTACACCTATATGTAACTAGGAATGTTCTCAATAAAATTCGAAGTAAATAATTTCATGCAAAAGAAATCTCGGCCGCTTGATTCAAAAGTAAAACAGTTTAATAGCGTTTGTGATGATAGCCCAACTTTCTTAGGTTCCAGTGTGTCTGTGTGCTTACAACTTTTAAGCTTTGAAGCAACAATGTAGTCGACATACAATGCAGTAGATAAAAAAAGTTTTCACCAAGGACATGATAGAATTCCCAATCAGATCCTGACCCACACTACTGTGTGAGCAGCTGCTCTATTAATCGACCTAGTCTTGTATATGTAGATGTATCCCTAGGTTAGAGTGACACTGACACCAAGTCTTACACAATGAAACTTTTTTCTCCTTGAGTTTGTTATATCCAAATATACTTTGTGAAAGTCAGGGAATTAAAAAAAGAAACGATCCATATCTGACGGATTTCCGATCTTCCGTTTGGTGTTCCGACCCGACATCTCCCATTTTAGGCCACTCTTCAATGTATTACAAAGAATACCATGAAATATTTTTTTCATATGCATCGATTGAGCTGGAAGCAAGATTTTTTGTCTTCATTTTTTTTGTCATAACATAGCTCTCCCACCGTGGTTGTGGTACATACATGTTTAACATACATCTAACCGATAAGATCGATATATATTTCTTATGGTTAAGTTGGTCCACATGACCTTTGGTTATTTTCATAACCTTTTGTTTCCGAAAACGGAGCAAACCTACAAAAATAAATTCCTAGTCTACATGGGCAACCAATCCAATGGTCCATATCAAATCGTAAGTTTGAAAATAATTTATAAAGAAATTCCCATAAGTGGTGCCCTATTATATGATTCATGAGATAGCATAGGCTCAACCAAAGGAAATATTTTTCATTTCCTCTTATGTTACAAGATACCAACCACTTCCAAGGTCTACAACAAAACATGGTGTTAGCAGCTGTGTAAGAAATGTGTTTACGTTAAATCATGAGATTAAGTATTCAGATATTAATGGAAGTAATGGCCTTTTGTCAAATTTAATGCTCTATCAATTTCAATCTAATGAAAAGCACATCAAAGAACAGCTCTTTTGACAGGCTTTATGAATCATTTTAAGTGGCATGGCCACCAAACATCAAGCATTTAAGTAGTTGGGTTCCTTCGTATCCATGTGGTTTATAACATATGCATGCAAATGGTGAGGGGAGTGAGCTACTTGACAAAGTCTAGCAATTACATGACTTTAACTCATACTTAACTTTCTCTAGACGAAGAACCTACTACTACTTATAGCTCATACATCCACTCACTCTTCTAATCTCCCTTCCCGTCTTCTTCTGTTCGAATGAAAGAGGTGGATTGTAGGAAGTAGGAACTCGTATCAAACAATATTTTGAAGAGAATGATGAAATGAAAATATATTTGCACGTGTGGCTGCAACGACAAAGGCAATAAAACCAGGTAACTTTTCATACAAGATATGGAATGGAATAAGTGGAAGTAAAGTGGAAGCATATATCAGGGTTGACTGACTGAATGAATGAATGAATGGATGGAGAGGAATTATGTAGATATGTATCTTAGCTTCCTTCAATTTTCCTTCTTTTCTTACATCTTTATCATTTCCCTCAAGCTATCACCACACCACACTATACCACCACCACCACTTCACTCTCTGGTGTGGCAGAAATTACCATCTTAGTCTTATGTGGCTCATAAGTACTAACGCACTTCAGATGTATCCCGTGTCATCATTCCCCCAGCTTTTTGGATTCAGCGGAGAAAGTACATGGGGAGAAACTCTAATAAGACGAACGTGTCAAATTTTATGTTAAAATTTTGTGTGTGTGTGTATGAGCGAACCAACTAGATGTAGGACAAAAGAATAATTCACATTGCTCGTCTCTACTCCAACCCAACAGCGGGCATCCTCCCATTTAGGCAGAGGCCCGCGTCAGATAAGCATGTATAGACAAAGGAGTGAATATAAAACCGGATGGTTGAAGTGGATTGAGATAAGGCGAAGAAGACCTGGTGGCCTTATTTTTCTAACAGAATTTCCTTATTTATTATGTCTTCTGGTACTTGTCTCATTCTTTGAATTTTTGAGAGAAGCTCTGAATTTGTTTGTCATCTTTTTTTCATTAGTTAGCTGGAAAAGGGGAAAGCACAAGTCTCCCATGCTATATGAGTTATATGGGTTTTGGTGTTTGTGATGCACTTTCTATATAACTCTTGGCATCCCCTGCTGCTCACCACACAGTGTGTGTTCGTCTTTTCTCCGCTTATGAGATATGTGTTCACATTCAAGTGGCTGATTGGTTGCATATTTTATGTGGCAATATGGGGGAACCGCATTAGTCTCAAGTGAGCAGCGGTTGGTAAAAGCTTTTGTGTAGGGAAAAAGTACTCTTGAAAGTTGTAAATTCAGCTGCTTTTTGCATCTCTCATGTGTTATTTATGCGTATGCTTTTGAAGTGAACAAGCCTTTGCTCACAGATTTCACTTTCCCCACCAGAAATATAAATGGATGGATGATAAAAAGTAAGGAAGCCACCAGCACCAACCACCCGATTCCACAGTTCTCACTGAAATTACGAATGTAAATGGTAATTGTAACGGGTTCAGCTTTTGTAAGAGTGGCTATGAACGACTGAATGAGCCATGAGCTCAAACATACATAAGCTGCTGGTGGCCACGTTTGGATAAGTGCACCAGCACCACTACTACCACCACCATCGGCGCCATACCTGGAAGATTAAAGTTAGCTAAACAGATCAGTTGAAAGATAGGATAGGGGTGGCTGCTACAATGTACACAATATCACTTGCTCTTCTACTCTCAAGGTGATAAGACGTGTTTTACCATTGCAGCTAACAAATATATATATCTTGATCTACATACTCATTACCATAAACACACGCACAAAATATACGTACCTCTACTTCTTTAATACCTAAACCTCTGTTCTAAGTTGTAAGTTTTCTGAACATCTAAACCACAACCAAAATCATGCCTCTCGGACACTCCCCTCCAAGAAATCCTGCAATAGCTATGGAAGTTTCTGAAAGTGAATCGGGTAAACCTGACCATTCAGTTGGCGCAGTTCCTTTCGACAAAGATTCACTTCAGAGCATCCGTACTGAACTGAAGAAACTCGACAAACTAGACAGAATCGAAACACTACTTCTTGGATATCACGAAAAAACAAATAAACGTCTTGACATTGTTGAAAGTGATAATGCTTATCTACGAAAAGAAGTTCAACAGTTAAAACGTGACAATGAAAGCTTGTGCAAAGAAGTGAGAGAAAGAAACTTAATCATCAACGGTCTTGCTGACTCCGAATTTGAATCTGAAAACTCACTTCTCGACAAAGTGTGCCACATGATCAATGACATTACTGAAACTAACCATATAAAACCTGACATTATCTTCAGAATTGGAAAGTTCTCATCTGATAAACCACGACCTATTCGTATAAAATTTCTCAGTATACGCGATAGAGATGATGTATTCAATTGCAGAAGTGAAGTAGTTAAGCCAATCTACATCAACGCCGACCTCCCTTACTCAATCAGGCGCGACTTCAGTGCTCTCAGAGACAAACAACGCAAGCTGAATGACCAGGGGACTAAAGCTGAGATTGATTACAAAACAAGATCCTTAAATACAACAGATGGAACGAAATATACAGTGACTGACGGGGTCATTAATCGAAACCTGAAAGCTGCAGACCATGTTTTTACATACTCCAACCCTGCTCCTGGCCCTTTCCAAAATCGTGACCACACAACCCAAAGTAACAAAAGAGGACATGATGAACCATTAGTTAAATCATACTGTAAAAATCCCTTTAAGAAAACCAGACATGAACAAACTTCAACTTCAACTTTTTTAGACAAAACCAGCCTGCCAACCAACCACAACTCAACCCACCTACATCCTCAAACAACTTACAGAAATCATCAAAACCAAGCAACGAACGAGAAGTATGCAGATCGAAACCCAAATCATCAGGAGGGCCAGAAAAATTAATTAAAGGTTTGAAAATTGGACACGTAAACATTCAATCGATTAAAAACAAATATCATGTACTACAAACTCTTCTTGATAGGGAAAAATTCGATGTACTATGTTTATCTGAAACCTTTTTAAAGCCCGAACATAATCTAATTAATTTTAGAGGTTATCAAACTTTTAGAAAAGATCTGACAAGCTCAAATCAACGTGGCATTGCAATTCTTATCTCTAATCATCTGAAATATTGGGAAATTAATACTCTTTTCACATCCGTCAATACGGAGCTAGCCATAATTAAAGTTCAGTATCAATTCTTTAAAAGTATCTCAATAGCTTGTGTGTACCGCCATCCAAAATACACTAATAATTTTCTAAATGATGACATTGACATGTTATCTGACACATTTACAAACTTAAATAATGAAGGGAATGACTTTCTCGTACTTGGAGATTTTAACCTAAAAGATAACTCCGTTAATCCTCTTCTACTACACTGTGACTCCATGAATATAAAACAAATTGTAAATAAGCCTACACGACTAAATAAAATACTTGATCTCATTTTTGTAAAACACGAATCCAACGTACTCAATACAAAAATATATGATGCATCGCTAGCAGATCATCTTTTAACTCAATGTACCTACAAATATAAGCACTTAAAATCATGTGAAAAAAAGGTCTCTTTTAGAATATTCTCAAATGAAAATTTAGACAGATTTACGAAGTGCCTAGAACGGACATGTATTGAAACTCTTAGTAATTTTGACGATTTTCTTGATATTTTCTATACTGCACTCAATACATGTATCCCATTACTTACAAAAACACGCAAAGTTATGACTAAGAAAAAACACGTATCCAAAGCCACTAAACGTATCCTACGACAAAGAAATAAACTTTACCTTGTCAACAAACGATTTCCATCCACATTAAATAAACAGACACTCCACGTTCTTAAGAAAAAGCTCCACCAAAGTATTTTGGATGACACACGTTCAGAACTCAACACAAAGATAAAGGAAAAAGGTCTATGGCATGGTATTAATGACTGTCTTCCACTCAAACCTCAGGCAAATACTCTTGAAAACATGAATCCCGACTGCATCAATGATTTTTATGTAAATATATCCACGGTAGACATTGACAGCAACATACCAATGCCTAAAAAACCTAGTGATATAAACCCAAAAGACTTAAAATTCTCTTTGTTGCCGTTCACAACTAGGGATATAATAAATGCATGGAAACAAACAAAAAACCATAATTCCAAATCTCTTGACCCACTTGGTTTCAATAACAAAATCATTGACGGTGCTATGAACTCCATGAATTTTTTAAGAACAATCACTAGAATCTTCAATACCTTTAAAACCCACGGAGTGGTACCTGAATGTTTAAAAATAGCAAGAATAGTGCCTGTTCCTAAAGGAAAAAATCCAACATCTCCAAATGAAACACGACCCATCAGTATACAATCAGTCTTCACTAAACTTATTGACAAATGCATTTTTAAACAAGTCAATGACTACTTTGAACATAATAACTTTTTCTCTGATCACCAATTTGGGTTCAGGCGTAAGCTTACAACCAACCATGCACTAATAGCGCTAACTGACTACCTCTACGAAAACCTTGATCAAAATAAAATTTGTACTGTAATTGCTCTTGACCTACAAAAGGCTTTTGACAGCGTTAACAGGGATATATTAATTGAAAAAATGTCTTGGTATGGTATAAGTGACGACTTAATTAATTCGCTCATTCATGAAAGATCTCAATACGTTGAACTAAATAACATCAAGTCACAAAGAAAATTCACAACCAAAGGCATTCAACAAGGTGCTGCTACAAGTAGTCTGTACTTTAGTATCTATATCAATGATATGCCAAACTATATTCGAACCTGTAAGAGCTTTCTATTTGCCGATGATACTAGCCTAGCTAACTCTTGTGACCCGAATGATTTACAACTCATGATTAATGATATTGAAAAGGATCTCATAAATGTCAACATCTGGCTTCAATCAAACCAGGTTAACCTCAATATTAATAAAACCCAGCTTATGGTTATCTGTCAACCGAAAAATAAACAAAAAGTGAACAGTCTAAATATACTCATAAATGGTATTAAAATTCAACAGGTCGATATGATAAAAATACTCGGTGTCTACATTGACTCAAATTTAACTTTTAAGGATCACTGTAAATACGTAGTTAAGAAGTGCTATAAAAACATATCCATGTTATACCCTTTAAGACATACATTATCCTTAGAAAATAAATCAATACTAATAAATGCACATGTCCTTAGTGTACTTAGCTATGCATCCATAATATGGATGAATAACCTCAGCAAAGAATGTACACTGATGCTTGAAAAGGTTATGAAAACAGCAGCACGGTTCATTTTCAACAAGCGAAAATACGACAGTATTACTATGAATATATGTAAAGACGTAGAATGGTTGTTTCCTAAACGTAAATTTATGTATGAGTGCCTAGTGATGGCGTATATTACTAGTTTTGATATATACTCTGGCTACTTCCAAAACTACCTGGATTTTTCCAACACCACACTTATACAAACTAGACAAACTTCCTACTACAGACCAACCATTAAATGTAAATCGTACTGGGGTGAACGCAGTTTTAAGTATAAAGCTATATTATTTTGGTTTGAGCTTCCAAGTGACATTAGAACAAACAAAATCTACAGTATACATAAGTTTAAAAGGGCAATAATGTCCCATCTCCTTACCTTACAAAATTCTGAACGTATAACTGACTTAAGTGAATATATGTGTGATTTCACAGAAATCTTTGAAGCGGTGATCAATAAACATAATAATACCCTGTAACTTGACTATCAAATATAATTGTAAATGACATTAAACGCAAATTGTAATTCTTATACAACTTTACAGTTAATCATAAATATCCATTATGTATGTACGATATGAAATTTTTGACTAACAATGTATGTAATACTCTCATTTTATGACTTAAAATCCTATGTATTTCTGTTCTTCGTATATGATGATATGTCACATTAGTGTAACTACCCTTTGGGGGATCTAATTGACAATAAACGATTATTATTATTATTATTACTTCTTTCTTTCTCTCCTTGTGTCAATCTCTTGTCTAAAGTGTCTTTGCCACGTCTTCCATTAGTGGTGGCTGCAAAAAAAAATTCTGAGAAGCGTGAAATTCGCTCGGCTTGAGCACCATTCTTACAATCCTTCTTTGCCTAATTGAACGCTAGCGACTAGGTTTCACAATCCATTGACTACGATATTTCCCCATTACATCCTACCCAAGTATCGTATTACGATGGGTGATACTTTGCAAACTGCTTCCTCCCACTGTCTTTCAGCCCTTTCAACAGGAAACGACTATCATTTGCATGCTACACTTCATTGAAACTTGAGAGCTGGCACGGCACTAGTACTCACATCACTGGTCGTGTGGTGGTGGTTCCTAGTGGTAATGTGCTCTCAAATGATCCTACAGCTTTTCTAAAGTATTGCAGAACGATAATCCAACAGTATGTGTGTGGAGTACGTGTTGGCATTTTGTGAGAGTGTGTGTTTGTGGTGAAAAGTGTAAATAATGAGCTGCCGTTGTCACTACCAAAACCAAATACAAATTGGATCCTATGATGTTTCCTTTTGCTTACCTACGGCTCCTCTTCAAGCGTGTAAACTTTAGTTGAACGTCGTCATCGCCTTGCGGATGCCGCCATATCAGAGAGCTATATTACACTTGCATGTTCAGCTCAATTGTAGTTACTATCGGGAAAAGTAGCAGATGTGATTTGATTTCGGCTTTCTCCTCCTACTTCAATTTCCCCATGTTTAGATAGGCTTCTTTTAAGAATCCTTTAATCCCCTCAACTCAAACTGGATTCAGATGAACTCGTTGTAGAGCTTTGCACAAGTTAAAGCGGATGGGAAGTTGAAGTTAATGTCAACATTTCACTTGGGTTTCATACATAGTAACGACAAACTTACATTATATGTCTTTATGCATGTATTTTAAAATTTTTGGTAACCATTTCTGAGGTTTGGTTTGTGCAACATTTTCAAAATTTATCAGTTTCCGCATCAGTCATTGACCCTCTTTTGTGGTCGACATAAATCATAGAACTCCTCTTTGTGCATAATTTTGTCATCATTCATAAATAGGAACTCACGGCTTTATGTAGTCGCTCCTCAAATTTACATAATGAAAGAAGTTCCCAGAAATGAGTGGAATTATATTATGAGTGGGACACCAGTTTATTGAGGGACTAGACACATGGGGAAAGTATTATGTCCTTTCACTTACTCCCCAACGAATTCCCAAACCTGTCAAAATAGGTGAAAGGAAGGGGATAAAACGTGAATGTGAGATTTTGTATCCCATAATTCTCATGTAAATCCAAAGAAATCCAGTTTCGTGCTCGTCTGCT
Organism: Orchesella flavescens; assembly: GCA_964034955.1. Taxonomy (NCBI): domain Eukaryota; kingdom Metazoa; phylum Arthropoda; class Collembola; order Entomobryomorpha; family Orchesellidae; genus Orchesella; species Orchesella flavescens. The sequence continues at coordinate 28,931,353 of OZ035953.1, forward strand.
TTAATTAATCTTCCTTTCAACGTTTGTTAATGACCAGTACTCCAACTGCTCGTTACTGTGGTATAATAAACTCAGAGGTTTGGATTGCATTCAGGTAATTTCATGACAGAATGAGATCCGAATCAATAAATTAAAGACTTTAAGTTGGCAAATGCCTCCTTTCTAGTCATTTTCAACGTTACAAGTTACAACTCTCTTTCATTTGAGAATGCGAGAGCGCTTACTGAGGATGATGATCATGATGATGATGACGATGAGCTCAAGCTCCTTTTCTTTTCTCTCACTCAAGTTCAGCCAAGCCAGTTTTATATGCATGTATGTTGATACTCTACACGTGTGTGCCTTTAGCATTTACAAGTTATCAAACGCAGCCACTAATCTTTCTGTTTTTTGGGGAAGACAGGTACATTCCATTCTCAACATGAGTTTATAGAAGGCATTGAAAAAGCTTAGTTAGTCAAAGAGTCTACCTTTCCTTGTAAGATGATAATATGATTAGGAAGACTCAGCTATTAAATTTTCTTTATGTGGGGAGCTTTTTGGTAAAAGTACAAGATTCATGGGCTGCTTCTCTCTCTTTCTCTCTGTATGCCTTTCTCATTACTGTACACTTATTTTTTTTTGTGGGACGACGGAGCTTTCAGCTAAGAATATTAACTTCATCATAGAGAGTTCCATGGAATAATAATTACTTAGTTTGTCTCAGCAAGCTGGTCTCCTTTTTCGAAAATGTTATTATACTAATACTAATACATACGTGAATCAAGAGAGGAAACTAAGAAAAGAGTAGATTTTAAAGGGAGGATTTAAATTACAGGTGAAAGAAAGTAGTATGTAATTTGGCTAGAAGCACCGTCTGTGGCCTATTACTCGGCACTACAGGAGCCAATTATCTTTTGTAAAGCCTTTTTCAGAAGGGTTTTGTAATGCGTCATTAAATTGATGCGGTCCATGTTTCTCGCTCCAAAACATTGCCCTAAATGCTCTAATTTCTGTAGCGAGGTCAATCTGCGGTGATATCGGGTTAACTTTGCATTTTCCTCTTTCATTGTTAGTAATGACTGAACCATACCGTGTGTAAGCATATATGTACATTATTTTAATTTTCATTTCATCTATCAAAACTTGTTGAGTTTTGCCTTTAACGGAGCATTAAAGGGATGATATGTAGTGCGTTCTAATGTTGTTCTCTTGTATTTTATTAATTTGTAGGTGGTGGTGGTTTTCTACGCAGCCATTATCATTCTCCTCCTGACGACAAACTTCCGTCGTCGAAAGCCATCATCCTGTAATGGGAATGGGTGCCAGGGAGGATGCAAGAAGCATCACGGAGATGGGACTGGGCACAATTCCCACCACTGTCACACCTGCACTCCATCATCATCTTCTTCTACCACGTCCTGGACGAGAAAACACTGGCTTTTTTTCAATCCCATCAGTGGTGAAGCACAGCAAGCAACCAAGAAGGAGTCACAAATGTTCATACATAGGCAAGATGCAGAGACCGTCTAAGCTCTCCTGTTTTGTACAATGAGTACAGAAAAATGGCAAGATAAAAAATGGAGGACGCAAGCAAAAACTGAAACCAGTGTGGTGAAACGTATAAATCTTTTCCCTCTCCGTAAGAAAGGGTGCACACAGCACAGTCACACACACACAGGTTAAAACTTATATTGTCTAACATTAAAACGTTATTATCTTCTTTTTTTTTTAAAATAGGAGTTGCATGCATAAAATATCAAGATATTGACGCGTCATATTTCATATAATACGTGAAGAAGAATACGATGAATATAAATTGAACGGTAACGTTTCTCGGACCACAAAAAAATACGGTAAGTTTTACAGAAGATAACCATGACAGGAAAACTTTGTGTCGGTGGTATCATCATCTCTTGCATGTAAATGCAATACTTAGCTTCAAAATTTCAATGTACCAGAATTATCTTATAGTTGATACTTTACAGTATTTACCATTTAAGTAAGTACTTATACGAGATCCGTTATGTACAAGAACTGTTTTTATTTATAAATCCTAGTGTTGGGTGTAGGTAGCTCTCTTGTAATATGTAAAGATTCCATACAATTTGAATGTGAAATGCCACAGTTACTCATCTTATCTTTAATGCCGTCTTTTGAAATGAAGATGTACGAGCAGAAACGTGATTTCAGATGTTACTTTACTTTCTCCATGTTCAAATTTCAGAACATGTATTATAACTAGTTCAACTACAAAAATGAACTTGCATAATATACACATCAAAAAGAGGTCTAGTCCTTGAAATCCTAATGTTGGATGTATACGAATCGAATTAAATAACACATCAATGCAATGTTACATTTCCTCCTCCAACGGAGACACATCAGACAAAATCAGCAGAGTCAGTATTTGCCTGTGACAGAACTGGTAAGTCAGAGCCAGTTTCAACATGGTTTCCGACAACAAACTCGAGTCTTTAAAACTCTATAAATGTTTATACGCTTAGCTAAGCATACACAAAAATTCACTAACTCTGTGTATGTAGCAGTTGTTTAGCTTTTCAACCAAAGTCATGTTTATAGCTCACGACTATTTACTTTTTCAAATGAAAGTTATACAAACGTTGAACGTCCAGAATTGATGCGCATGCACAGGCACTAGATTTTAATAGAAACTGATATTAAAAGGGGATGATGATGATGATGATGATGATGTTGATATGCATAAACGGAAAAATTTATGGGAAGCGTATTAACGAGTTGAAAATATATTTTGGATGGAAATTCATGCAAAAGTAACAAACTCAAAACCATCAAAGGGATTCAAATGATCGGCTGTACAAAAGCATTCGAAATCAAAGTCATTCCTTTCACTTTATAAACATGTATGAAAGCTTTTTACACTTCAAATAGTTTGTGTTTACAGTTAGGAGCTTTGGTATCATGAGCGTTCAAAGGTACATAAATAAAGCCCAATTCAAAAAAAACTGATTCATTCTATAGACAAACAAGGGAAAGTGCAGAAGTACATACAGCTGTGTAAAGCACTTGATGTACTTATGTAAGTATGTGCAAGGACTTTACAATTTCTGATTATTAAATTATCACAAAAATTTGGAACCAGAGGCACTTTGTTTCCAAAGTACCTTATGTTATGTAACTATCAAGATAATTCAGGCTTTCTTTCACCTTCACCGTCACTTAATATCATTGAATAACTTGTGCCCTTGGGAATAAAAGCTGATTTTTGATTGATGCTTTTCCGAATTCTCATTCTATACAAAAGAGGAAATGTACTTATATCAAATTATATCTAAAAAAACCTACTTATATCATTCCAAAATATCGTATTAACATTCAAGGTACAAATGAACAAGAACAAAATCAACGAATTTCCCGTTCAATCACTATTCTGCTACCAAAATGTAATTTGCACAAATTTTGACATCATAACAGCATAATAATTATGTCAAAAAGTAGGCTACACATCATAAAATTCAAGACCAAGTGTTAGTATACATATGAACAATGGTGTGTGTATGTTCCGTGCATGAGCGTTCCTTTTTAGAAACTTGTCGTAACAAACATAAAGTGTAGACGCCAGGTGTTCATGTTCGGTAAGTAAGCAAGGGAGTACATGGATGACTGTCATTATTCGTTATTTCTCATGGGGTACTCGATCCAAACTTTCCTTTCAACACTTTATCCCCTGTTTCTTTCAACTTATTTAATTGGATACCATTAAATTGGCACATTGTCAAGTTAAATTGTGATATATGTTCGTGCACGGTTTTGTCAACAAATTACTAGTTCAGAGTTGAGGCTCAGTGAGCAGCGCAGCGCTTGCTCCTGTGTAATTCATATTGTATGACTGATTACAATATATGTGACTCAACGTTCGGAAATCAAAAAGTACAAGGAAGCAGCAGGGGATGATGAAACTGTTAAATTGAAAGGTACACAATAAGTTCCTCTACACCAACACTAAACTCAACTTTCATTCTCTAGTCTAATCAAATATGCACCATCACTCATTCTCATATGACGTATGGACTACTATTCGGCTATTGCTATAACACAAGCTAGACTCTACTTCCGTCCCATTATCATTCATGCATATTCACGAAACTTAGTGGGATGGAATTAACAAAGTTGATGCATACGGGTACGATACGAGATGAGCTATTGAGGTTTCTGTGTACATTTAGAGCATATGTGAAAAGCGAATTTCTAAGCTACTCATTATCATCACGAGCTCTCAACTCACACACGGTGTAAACTATAACACGTTATTAGGCCATACTATGATACACTTGAGGGTGGAGATAGCGATTGGTGTTTGTGGATTAAACGAACCGTGCAATGTGCTCCTGGTCCGGGTAGTAATTAATATTCGGGTTGGAGCTGTCAGAAGATATAATGTTGGAAATTAAGAAGAATGGCTCGAAACACGATTCAATACCACAGTTTTAATGGAATGACCATCCAACTTTAGAGTGCGGAAGAAGGGGAAAAGGAAATCAAGTAGGTTAGTAACGTCCGTACCAAATGGATGAACTAGATACCAGTGTTAATATTCGATACAACATACACCATTTTTGCATTACAGCAAATGAATGAGATTCCCAAACTAATTGTTTTTCACTCATCCTTTCCATTTTTTCAATTTCCTGAGAGGGCATTAACAGTGTGTACTGGCGCCTCGATAAATTTGCACTTTTAACAGCGCCCTGTGATAAATAAAAGCATTCTTCATTAGAAGACTCAGGATAACATATTAGTTTTTTCAAAAATAGTTTAGACAGTTGTGCCATGTTTCAATAAAAATTTCCCGTTGTATAGTAAGCAAATCTTTTTTTAATTTCACAAATTCCAAAAGATTTTTGACATGCTTCCTAACTCAGCAAATGGCTAACTACGCATATTTACGCAGCATTATGGATTTTCATATGCTAAAGTTTTTGTTATAAACTTTTGATTGAAGAAAATACAACTACAAGGTTTCCAAACTGGGATAGAAGCCATACACATAAAAGCTGTCTCCCTCTCCCTGTCGAGTCTCGGCAGGAATTTGCCTCGATGTTTTTGCTCACGTCAAACGCAAACTGAGGCTAATGGATTTTTCATTGAAGTTCAATGTGGGCATTCCAATGGCTTCGTTAGCGCTTTTAGTTGTTCGCTCAGCGCATATTTTATGTATAAATATTTACCCATATATTACATGCATGTATCACCACTCCATTTGCACAAGTTGTGAGGACCATACGTCTACTCGGAAACGTTTTCTTTCATTCCCACGCTCGTTTTTTAAGGTTAGACTCGTTAGCTGCTGGTTCAAGGGTACTAGACAAACAAAGGCGTAGTTCTGTTTTCTCCCCTTTTGCATATAACATAACTAACTCCCATCATTTCAATTTAGTAGAAATGCATAAATCATGCATGTCTCCTTAAACAACTGTCCTTTTACGTGAGCATTCTTGTTTACATCTTGATACCCTGAGTAGGAGTATCTGAGTAAAAAGAACAATGCTGGTGTTATGAGACTAGTTGTCTAGAGACATGTAAACCTCTATGTAAATGATCATTTACGAGTTTTCAAAAGTTACCTGCTCAGAGGTTGATATCCTTTACAATCTACCATGTCATCTTTCGCTAGGCTGGGTATCTATCTACTTTCACGAGCTGAGAATTGTAGCTGGATATTCTAGCCAAGTTAATGGAGTCCTTGTTTCTAGTCTCTACTGCCCGACTGAGTGCTCTGACTGTTTATATGATTGATTGTACCAATATCGCTTTCCCATTCCTTCTTCTCCTATTTTTCGATATTCCAACATATGCCAATAATAGCTTGCGTCCTTGCTACTGGGAACTGCTAAAATACGTTTTTGATATGCCTTTGAAGATGTAATATAATCCTGGAGAAAGAAACGAAAGGGAGTGACTCACAGGATAAATAATATGAAACTGAATCATGGTGACTATCGTGACTAAGCACATCATATTAAATATGAGCATGACTTGCTCCTAGCAATTTCTATCTAATTTAGAATGAGAACGAGAACAAATTTGAAATATATTATATTATGAAATTGTGAATCGCCAGAAGTGGTTATGAGTACACCTGATAATAATGCCACGGCAACTCTCAAGCCAATGCAATATGTTCCTTCCACTTGTAGGAAGTCCTTGGGTAAATGTATTTCATTTGTGCTCATGGAAATCAGACGTCATTGAGCATATTTTTTTGAGGCCTCCACGTGCTTGTTTATTACGAAAAACAGAAGTACGCTACTACCCACCTACCTACATTTTGGCATGAATATTATGAGTGTTTGCTTTCACTAAAGTAAAAAGGAAGAAAAAAAATCTTAACAATGTGACAACTGGATGAAATGTGGAGAAATGAGGGAAAAGGAAGTGAAAGTTCCGTCTGTGACGCTCTAGGTATTTATAAGGATAAGTTGAACACTTGTATGAGCTGAAGAGGTAGGAATTTTCAACAGGAAGAGGATAACTGGGAAGAAAAGAAACGAAACCGCACTTCTTTTGAAGTCCCTTTTTTCATTCCTTCGTCTTTTTATTTTTTTTAAAAAAAAGACGTTCGTTCATCCATTTACCGAATACTGTGAAAGCATGATATCATTATATGTCATTTCTGGAGCTTTTACAGCAGTCATATATATATGTAACCATATATGTTCTCCTGTACATAACGGCATTGCCATTACCTGTTCGTAACAAACATATTCCGGATAAACATGAGGTAAGAAAAGGACGTGTGTGTGCTCGATTCATTGTGCGTTTTCTCTCTTTCTATATCCCTTTTGTGAGAGCTTACGGCCTCCATTTGCAATTCCTTCATAGGGAGTCGTATCATAAAGGAGTACAATAAAAAGATACGTTGCAGATAGAAATAATGATGTGTATACTTTTATATAAAATGTTTTGGACGGTATGTTCCGTATCGAATTCAATAAAAAAAAACTCCGAAACAAGACAGGCTGGGCTGAGAAATTCTATCCACTATACATGTAGATGTATATTTGAAGCTCTTGTAGAGGTTGTATTGGGTTGTTTGTACCTACCACCATAGATTATACATGATGGAGTTACAGTTAGTATACTATGTAGCAGCTTGCTTCAGCTGGATCGTCTGTTTTTCTCTGACATTCTACAGATTCAATCAGGCACAGTGGTTTCTTTGTGGATAAATTGGCATGAGTTGAATTCAGAATATAGTATTACCTCATTCCGTCTTTTTCTTCTCCCCCTTCTCTATATAATATGCTCTTGTGCTGAGAGGATGAGGATGCTTTTTTTCAAAAATACGCTTTTACAAGAAGTGGGACGACATAAACGTATGGATGAAACGAAGGAATCAACGTTATCCAACGGCTCTCTCTCTCTTTCTATCTTCCTTATCAGCCCAACATTATATATTGTACATAATAAATCGGGTGGTTTGAATGTAGACATGCCTGGAAGCAACATAATAAGTCCTTGGAGCAGTATTCATACATAATAAAATTCAACGCTAGTCTTTTTGCTTTGCACCCACAAAATTCCCCTCCCGGTAAAACGGGGGCCTAAGTGTCGTCCTACACAAGAAAATAAAGATAATAACATCACCAAAAACATTTGACTTGCTGTTAAACTTTTGAAACACATTACTGTCAAGAAACGACACTGCGGTACTGCTCGTACATCTGAATTTCCCAAGTATCACTACCCCAACACGTAACGTAACAACAGGATATTGATATTTTGATGATGAACGTTGTATTCATATATTAAATTTAAAGGAAGCCAGGATGTGGCATGATGTCGTCATGTCTGAAAATTAAATGATAATGTGGAAGTATTATGCACAATAGATGGTATATTTATGTATTCATATCGCATCATATTAAATTACATAAAGTGTAACGTAACATAATATAGTATTGACGTTGGTATACAAGAGAACCAAAAATTGAGATGACTTCAATATTTCGATATGTAAGCACAAGAAAATGTTTGCATCGTAAGCTCCATTTTATTACTTGTAAGATGTTTTGGTATTGGTATGGACACGAGAATGACTTGGCTTCCAAAAAAAAGAACAGCATAAAAAAAGCACGTTGACGACTTGCAAGACTATTACGAATATTAGCAACAAGGAGAACAAGGCAATACCCGCAAGTCTGAAGATATTCTGTGTATACTTTCATAAATATGTGAGTGGGTGTTTCGTACCTGGATGATATAACCAATATCAGAAGATGAGGTGAGTGTGATGCGGATACAACTAGCGATAATCGCGTAAGCACTACTGGTGGTAATAAGCGTATAATAGAAGCGAACTATTTACTTGAAGCAATATTATTATTGCGAAAACTACGAATTTATTGAAGGTGAAATATTAACACTACAACGGAAAATATTCACTGCAAAATCTACGAAAAAAAATATTATATATATTTGACAGCACAAAGTATATTGATGTTGATGATGAGAAATCCTGGAATGGAATGGAGTATTCCCTTTTACGCATCTTTCAATGCCACACACATACATTCATCAACATACCTTTCATTCATTTAAATAATAACCTAATGTGCGATTACGCATATGTGTTCTACACTTCTTGTGTGAAGTGTACCTTTGCCTTATGTTGCATCCAACATCTCGGCACTTCATCTCACGTCACTCAACCTAAATATTAGGTTGTTGCTCCAAATCTCCTGCATTGCACCTCCATGATGCCCTCCGGAACGGACTCTCCGCTGGGGGGTAGGGGGGTTGGTTTGGGGTAAACTAACGCCTCCTCTCCTGACTGGGATCTCTTATTGATTTTGTTGGGACTCTGCATACATGTCGATCCCCTTCTGAGTCATCTTTGTTGTAGGCGAATCCTACGTCCTTCTTTATTTTATTACGCTTAAGGAACTCGTGTCATTGCACGGTATATGAAATATCCGACTACTCGAATCATATGGTTTATATTCGGCAACCCGAATTTAACTAAACATCATTCGGCAACCCGAATCTAGCACACACATTATTCGGCAACCCGAATCTTTAAAGTTAAAGCTATGTGTCTCCTTCGTATGCATTGTGATGCATTCTCATTCTTTCAATCTCTTTTTACACATTGCCAATAAATGGCTTCAATGTCGTGGCCCGGTATCCGTGTGGACTGAATTAGTCCATATGATGGAGTTGCTTTAGGGATTTAACCTGTTGGTAAACCTCGGTACTCCTTAAGGTACTTCCTTCTCTCGCTATCCATCTATACCAGTGGAAACGGTCCTTGATTTTCCGGGTGATAGGCTTGTACGCCCGATGTCTATTGAGTGACATCTTGAGGATCCGCTTTCGCAAGGATAGGGTACTGCTAGTGGCACAGTAAGTGCTAGTGTTTATTTTCTTCAGTAAATCTTTACTCTTCATTTTCTGTGGATCGTCTTCCTTCTTTTTCTTCTTTAAATTTTTATTTCGGGTAACGGTTAGTGCTACTGGAATGGCCAATTCCAGATTTATGCTTGGCATGCCTTCTTCTGAGGGTAGTGAATTTTCACATCCCGTTAGCTGTGCGGTCAATGGATAATCCAATGTCTCCGCGTGTGGGTAAAACTCGTAAGTTACTCCCACCAGCCCTATGATTGACGGCCCATCCTCCTCGAAATACATCTGGAGTATTGCTGGATCTGTCACGTTCCCGTTTTCTATCCTTTCGATTAGGATTCTCGAAACTATATTCTTCTTTTTCAATTCTTCTATGGGTTTCTTGCAATAATCGTTTATGTTCTGTTCTCTGATCAGTTCATCGCGAGTGATACTGTCATTGAATGGTGAAGCCACTGGAGCAAAAACGTGGTCTTCAGATTCTTTATTTGATTCCCTCTTCTCTTTCATGTGATTGATATAGTTTCCAGCCATGGTTGGGTGATTGTTCAAAGGTTCCTTAATATTACGTTGGATCTTGTCCTTTGAGGCGTCCCTCTGGTCCGATCCGGTCGTAAGATTAACTGTCGCTTTGTTCTTAAAGGTTCCATTTATTGGGAAGCAGAAGTTAGGTTCGCTACCGAACCAAAACTTCTGATGTTTCGGCTGAAGCACCATGTCGTACTTCTTCAAGACTTCTGCTCCGATGAAACATTGTACTGGTAAACTATTCATCACGTAACAATCATGGTTGATTTCCTTAGCTCCTTTTGTTAGCTGCAAGTTAATTTTTCTCATTCGTTTGCATGTTGAGCCATTGGCACAAACTAATGGTTCTCCTTCTTCAATCGTGAAGTTTGGTTGCAATAGTTTTGCAAGTTTCCGATCCACTAAAGAGTGACTTGATCCTGTGTCAAGTAGTGCATTTATAATGCTTTTCTTCGTTGTGATTTTAATCACTGGTACGCCATTTGGGTGTAGACTCATAGTGGGGAAAGGGTATCCTTGGCGAATTGGTGTACCTTCCCCTATTAGTTTAAATTTTCATTTAACTGGCACGCATCGCTACCGATGCAATCAGTGCCGTCCGCCTGCTCAGGTAAATATACTTGGACTACGGTTCCATCCTCTAATGTGGCCAACGCCATTCTTCTAGGACTCGGACAATTATTGATGGAGTGGTTATATCCATGGCAACGTAAGCATTTCTCCAAGTTGTTGGAGGTTAGGACACGACCAAGTTGCAGGGTTGTCTTGTTATCCGTGATGGGTCTGCCGCCTGGTCCACTTGGATGTCCTCTTTCGGCTCCAGCGCTATGGTTGTCTTCATTCTCCTGGACTCTCTGACCTCCTGTTGCTCCATTGTTTCTTCCACTGAATGAGTAAAAACTCTCAGGGTTTCCTCTGTTTGGGTTGAATCCACCAAGACTTCCTCGGTTTCCTTCTCCAAAGTTGTCATTTGGGTTGTCTCCGAAAAATCCACGTTCCAAGGTGTTCCTTCCGGTTCCTTGTTGGTTTGGTTCAAAATTCTTATGATCATTTGGCTTCTGTTTGCTGGAATAATCTTTCCTGTCTTCTGCTTTCATTGGTGGAACAGTGAAGGATCTTTTCCACAGCATGTCTTGGGCTTCAAGTGATGAAGTGGCGAAGTCGCATGCGTCGTTCAGTTCATTTGCTGTTTTGAAAGTCCTTGGCCCAAGTGCAATGCGTAGGGTTGGGTGGAGTGCAGCCTGTGCCCTTCTCACATGGTCATCTGCGTTGTCATCTGGGAAGCATTGCTTGGACAAGTCCAACAAATCATAAATGAACTTGTTAGTCGGCTGGTTGAGTTGTTGTTGTTTCTTCTCAAGTTCTCTGCGTCGTCTTTCTTTGTCCTGCCAACTATTGTATTTAGCCTCGAAAGCGGTTTTGAATCCATCCCATGTTTTAAAAGTGGGTAGTTCATGGTTGTACCATGACTTGGCGTCTTCCGGAAGTAAGGATTTTACATGAGTAAGGTACTTTGATGCATCGTAAGCCATACTTTTGAAATGGTTTTCTGATGCTGTGAGGAAAGCTGTTGGTGTCAGCTTCTTGGTATCGAATTTGGGTGGGTCAATGTTGCATTTCATGGTGGTTAGCGTGAGCCCCTTCATAGCTTCTGCAATTGCGCCTGCTGTCGTCTGGTCCTTGGCTTGCATTACGTCGGTTTGCTGTTTGATGATTTCCAACATTTGGTTCATCTGCTGTCTGTCCTTCTCTCTCTCCTGGGTGAATGCCCATAATTGCCTGGCGAGGGCGTCTTCAACGGCCTTCGTTATCTTAGCGTTTATATCGCTCATGTTTGAGTCTACTTGTCTCTCCCAATTTCCCAAAGATATTGGTTTGCTACCAAACCATAAATGAAACTCCTTTTAGCTTCAGGTAGAACGGCTACCCGATCTATAGTACCTTCAGTTGGGAGTAAGGGTTCAATTGGTTGAGTGCTTTTATTATTTTCTTCTTGTTTGCTTTAGTTGGTTATCTGATGTCTGTTATAATTTTTCCGCTTCGGGCTGTACACTTCTTAGTATCAGCAACTGGCTCCTTTTTCGTCAGACATTAATTTGTCTCATCAACATCAGTCCAAACAAAAAGCTTAGTTATACGTAAGTTCAGGATAACTGACTTAGTATGCATTCATTTATAATGAATGTCTGGTGATTCCATTCTGATTCCATCCAAATGTGTAGATTCCAATTCGTTTGTGTGTAGTTTAGAAAGATGTGAGATTTTGTTTGTTATTTGTGTGTATACTGCAACCAGTATCGTAGAAGTGAGTGTATATAGTGTAAACCCCGCTACCGGAGTTATGTATTGAGTGAGTGTGACAAACACAAAAATGTCGCTACCGACATATCATAGTGTGTAAGTGTAAGCATTCGTGTCGCAACAGTGAGTATACAACACACTACCGCAACCGGTATCGGTGTAAGCTACACTCGTGTAGCGATTTATGCTGGATGTACATGAATATATTTTGGTATTTAAATGAGTCTCATATGCACTTATGACTATACTTGTTAACAGAAATTCATAGTGCAAGACAGTAACATCAACACTCAAAGCGAAAATCAAAATTGTATGCACTTCTGTAAGTACTTGATGATGTGGCTAGCATATGCATAAACACTAAATTCTACTTTGACAAAGCATATCTATACTCATATCATCGTTGCAGTAAGTCAAAACAAAAAATCTACATTTTAAACTACGTTGGTTCTTGGTTTGCAAGCATATTCTCATATAGCGTTTAGCTGAGCAAAATTAAACAAAGAGGGAAAAAAAAATTGAGCGGCTTTGATCTCATTTGCATAACGGGGAAAAAAATTGTCATGAACTTTTTCTGACTTGTACGAGGTAAAAATCACTAAAAAAACTGAAATTTTCTTCACTAAAACTAGCTCATACTACTGCCGAAAATATTATGCAATAACCATGTCAAATTATGACAGCAAGTCTACACTGCTCTGCATAAAATTGACCACCACCCCGTTAATGTCACTACACAAAAATCACTAATTGACCAATATCACCACCTGGTTTTTACTCGCCATGCAAGACTATTACGAATATTAGCAACAAGGAGAACAAGGCAATACCCGCAAGTCTGAAGATATTCTGTGTATACTTTCATAAATATGTGAGTGGGTGTTTCGTACCTGGATGATATAACCAATATCAGAAGATGAGGTGAGTGTGATGCGGATACAACTAGCGATAATCGCGTAAGCACTACTGGTGGTAATAAGCGTATAATAGAAGCGAACTATTTACTTGAAGCAATATTATTATTGCGAAAACTACGAATTTATTGAAGGTGAAATATTAACACTACAACGGAAAATATTCACTGCAAAATCTACGAAAAAAAATATTATATATATTTGACAGCACAAAGTATATTGATGTTGATGATGAGAAATCCTGGAATGGAATGGAGTATTCCCTTTTACGCATCTTTCAATGCCACACACATACATTCATCAACATACCTTTCATTCATTTAAATAATAACCTAATGTGCGATTACGCATATGTGTTCTACACTTCTTGTGTGAAGTGTACCTTTGCCTTATGTTGCATCCAACATCTCGGCACTTCATCTCACGTCACTCAACCTAAATATTAGGTTGTTGCTCCAAATCTCCTGCAGACTTAAGAATGATGATGAAATTGTACATCTAAGCCGCTTGTTCTTCTGAGATTCTAATTTTGTGGAGGTATACAAGTATGAGGTAGAAAACTGAAAAATAAGGTATTAAGGAAAGACTTTTGACAGATGAATTTTTGGATTGAGAAATTAAGATGTCAAATTATGAAATCCATACAGTTTAATATTGCACGCTTTATATTCTAAATTCTATATAATAGTGTAAGTATTTAATATGTAAGCAGGAAGGATCAAGCCCATATTGATTTCTATTCTGGAAAATGTTTCGCAATTATTGTGCAAATAGTAACAGTCAGCGATATATGTACAGAATTATTGTGTCATGTGTGAGAAAACGAGAGAGATAAATGTGATATAAGAATATTTAATTAAATCAAGGGTAAAAAGTATAGTACTATGTTGTACCGTACTTTATTCGAGTATTTTATTTTTTGGGCATTCCGAATTAATGATGGTGTTGAAATGAATGCTGTATACAGTTTCTTCTGAAATTGTATGAATTTTGTCTGTGACGTCTTTGAGAGAAAGAAGCTATATATTAAACGTTTACTACAACAATCAGAGAAAGTACATGAAGCACATTTATAAAAAAAATGATATATTATACGTAATGTTATGTATGTATGTAAGAAGTCTCTGTGAAGAAATGAAATTATTATGCACATTTATTAAAGAAAAAATTTATAATCAAGGTGTCTACTGGCTATTTTTTAAAAATAAAAAGGCCAACACACACACGCATGAGTATGCGACCACATTTGTTATCACTTTGAAAACACATTTATTTAGATTCATCCTGGATTCGATGTTTACTATTCAAATTATGCAAAGGTTGTAGCTGCTAAAAAATATTTAATTTCAATTTAAGTCCAAAGTTACAAGCTTAAGTGTGTGTTACTTTATTACATTAAATATTATTGGAAACATTTTGATGAATTGATGTCGTGTATGCAATAAATATATTGAAAGATATATGTTGTATTTATGAATTCGAAGAGAGTAAAATTGCTTTCGAAGTTGTCACTTTAATTTCGTGATTGTAATACTTTAAGAAAATCCAAATAAATGTATTAAATATCATCATCATCCACTTATACTTGTTTGAAATATGAATAAAAGTAACTGTTTGGTATTAAAACTTTTTCCATGGATGTGAAACAATTTTTATTTTGGAAAGAGCTTTCCAGCATTTATCATCTCCCTGTGGGAGTTCCATCATCAAGATGACTTGCGGGTTGGTTCTCTCCGTTATGCAAAACGAACTCTGGCTCCATGTATGCATGAGTAATATTTTCAAATTTGATATAAATGACAGTTATAAGATATGGAAAAAATAAAAAACCAATTGCTTTTTTGGGTAAACTTTTAGCAGTAAGTTGACACATGATAAAATACATGTCCGTTAAGATTGATTGCAGTTTCACACAATCTTGAACCAATCTTTTTCTTCTTTTGCGCGTTCTTTCAAGTGTGAAAATTGAAAAAGTTAGACACATCAAGCTCAATAAAAATGCCATTTGACATTTGAACTCTAGCAGGTCTGTCAGGGAGGAAGGGAAGGAGTAAGAGCTTACCATACCACTCATGCTCATGTATATGTACCAATTCACAAGAACCATAAAGATTTGACGAGTACCCGAAAAAAGTGCTTTGCTTCTGTGAGCATTTCCACTCATCCATTGTCTCTTCAGAGGATATGATACATGTTACACTCATGTGCACGTGTATAAACATTAGCTTTTACTGTTACACACAGTTGACAGTATACCAGAACCAAAACGACTAGGGTTGCTTTAGACTAAAATGTGAAATTTCAATGAGATTCCGTACCATTTCCCACCAAATCATTGGAGTAAGCGGGCATGAGAAAGAAGCTGATTGACGAGTCCATTTCCTCTCCATAGAATTTTTCCTGAGTGGAACGTCATCCGAAACCATTCATTCCAAATGAAATATTAAAGTGACAGAATTTGCATGAAATACTGCCACGTCGTGTGTACCATCAAGGACAAAATTATGAGTCTCACCATTAACATTAGATTATCCAGCAAAGTTTCTTTTTACCCCAAATATACTTTTAATGAACATTGAACATTTTATTTATAACCATCGTACTTTCTTAATTACAATACGATTGCCCAGGAGTTTATTGGAACAACGAAAGGGATGAAAATGGGAGAAATCTGTGTATTCTTTGGCACGTCATTTGATCGAATACAGGTCACTCACTTCATCATCAGATCATTCCCGGAATAATATAATTTTGGTTTGGATGAGCTCATCCGTCTCAATTTCTGCACAATGATGTAATGGAATTATAAATCTGATACTGGACATCAATACGAATAGCTACCTAGAAAAAGGTTTCAACCTGGGCCTGGCGTTTCTCCTTCCTCCCTTTTACGTGTAATTCAATTTTATTGATATAGAATAATACAATTATTAGAAAAAGGTGAAAGGTAATCCATGAACATTTATTACTTTTCTTCCCTGTCGGATTGTTCATAATTTAATGATTTTGGCAGTAAAAGTGAGCTGCCTACGAACATTTGTTCTTGCCAACTTCAATTCAATTCTCGAGCCGCTATGACAGTACTGTACAATAATCGTTTGAAACGTTGTCCGTACCAACAAAATACAACGTATTTACATTCCTGTAACTAAAAAAGATTCTGTGGAATTGCACAGCATAAAATGCTTTAAATTACATAAATATACCCTTTCCTATAAGTTTGAAGGTTAAAGTGCTAAAAAGGTTATGCAGACCTTCATGTTGTGTGACCTCCTGCGTTCAACTACTATGAAAATTTATTACCCGTTTCGTTATGACCATGGCTTACAGTGAGGTTAAAGTTATGAAGGTAACATTTTACTAATGATTGTATTGATCTATTAAAAAAAGGTTTTTTACAGTATATTTTGTAAGCATTTAAATACACAAACAAAACAACGATTCATTACATACAACTTTTAAACTTTATTCATCAAAACTTTACCGTTACAATATAATTTTGGTGAATAAACAATAATTCTGTTTCAAACAAAGTAATTTGACAAGTTGTGAAACAAAAGTGTATTCTATGAAGCGTGGAAATTATCTTTTCAACAAATCTGACATTGGAAAGTGTTATTTGAGTTTATAGTATTATTTCGGGCGCATATCTATAATATCCCGTGTGACTGAAAATTGTGATAGGGGTAACTTGTCGTAAAGCACTACCAAGAGAAAGCAAAAATCTCTCGCAGCACGACAGTAAGCTCATAATGGATTTATTTTCAGCATACGTGGAATCGTGACATACGTCCGTAATACTATACACTATTTGATGTGCTACCTAATTTTTCTTCATTAAAAGATTTATAAACCAAGGTCATTTCAAGTACTTCGTGACGCTTAAAAAACAACCCACCCTCAATATTTCGTTACTTCAACTTCAATATATTTACTTTACTTTTGTAGTTCGTGAGACTGACTAATAATTAAGTAGTTTTTTTGAAGGACGCGAATGTTGACGTTTCTCATTGTTAATGAAGTTTGATTTTCAGGGGATTATAATGATGCCCAACCATTACCACCAAATCATGTCATATCACATAATGTAGACAAAGGTTATTGATATAACCTTGAAAAGTCACATATAACTTTGAGATCACCTTGCGTCAAGTAAGATCAGTATCAACTGGTTTTCTTTGCATTAGAAAGCCTCGTAGACAAAGGAAACATAGTTGTTACACCTACGCTGGGTCAAAACACAAAAAAAATTAATTTCATTGTTTTTTCTATCCTATTTTCCATATTGGCATAATAAATTTTAAATAAATGTATACCATCACACAATTATTGTCTGATTACATTATTATTTTGTCGAAAATCTGTATTCCAAGCTGAAAATACAATATAAGTCATAATTTGTAAATAAATATATTAGGAGTAAAATAACATCATAATTTTACTCCAACTGGTGTCTCTCAGTGTATTTTTTTAAGAAATGGGGCTCCTTCAGGATTTTCACATTACTATGTGAATAAAAAACCACCCTATCGTCACAAACCTCTAACCTTGAACAAAGAAATTACGAAAGCAACACCTACCTAGGGTCAAAAACAAAAATAGTTTTTGAACCCGGTTTGCCCACATTGGCAAAAACATTTTTAGAAAACTATTTCAACACACAAGTAAAGTCTAATTACACTGACCCTTTTCCAAGAAATTCTGTATACTGATAATAACAAAACAATACAAGTCATAATTTGCAAAAGCAAAAGTTAGGCAAACAACATGATTATTTACCTCATACTGGTGTCTCAATCTCAACACATTTTTCTAAGAAACGAGGCGCTTTCAGCATTTTGCAAAATAATAGGATACCAAAAAATCTTATCCCAGTAAGTATTACATGCAAAAGTTACCTTGAAAAATACAATTTTTACAAAAACATGACTTGTTACTGATAAACCTTACAATTTGATTTAATTTCAAAAGGATTGTCTGATATTAATGCGGTATGTCTGATTGTCTTGGTAAGACTCCCTGCAAAAATGGTATTATCTGTACGAAAAACTTTTGCTTACATTATCGTATAAGCTGTTTGCTACGTACTTTTCAGGATTTAGCAAAATCTCGAATGATCCGCTGATTCTGAATAAATCCACAAGAGAAAGCAAAGAAAACTTGGTTTTGACACGTGGTAGAGGGGAAGGAACAAATATGCTAACGATAAGTAATTCCATGAAACAGTTACCACTGTTTCATTAACAGAGAAAGAGAGGCTGAATTGTGGACTTTGCTAGTTAAAATAAAATCATGATCATCATACATTTTTCAACAGTAATAGAAAACTGGTTCGGAACTCTATGTTTACAAAAAATTTAAATGTGACACAAAGTGTACCTGGTTCAAATCTCTATAGTACAAATTTCACAAAAATCATACAATTTATTTAAAACAACCTTTGTTATCACCTAACTACAAAGGCCATGAACTTTAGCAAGGCTACTGACATTTGCTAAAAATAAATAAGATAATTTTGGTTTTATTTTCATAAGCACAGAAGTGTATTGCTTTATGAAATATTTGAGAATTTGTAACGTAGCAAACCTTGCCCAAGCGTGTAAATTACCCTTCGTTTACGCAGAGTCAAATTTCCTTTTCAATACGATGTTTTTTGCTTACCATTGTTGCAAAGCGGTGTATGCAACTTGATACATATTAATGTCAAATAGGAAATATTATAATTGATACCATTATATTATGCCAAATCCAAGCTAAATATTTCGGAATACAGCACTCCATTATAGAAGTCATACCGCATTATATTTCTTTATAGATGAAAATATTTCCGGAAACCGTCTTTCCGAAGTCAAAATTATAATTTGGTTAGATCAAACACGCTAGCTCAAATAATGGTGATTTTATCATGGTCTTTCTGATTGTGAAATATGATACACGTATAGGAAGCTATACAAAAGGTGCAAAATTTGAGGACGCTTGCTCTTTTTGCCCTGCAACAACTAGCCAAGCGTTGTCGTTCGGTATCAACAAACTTTGATATTGAATAAAGTTTTTCAGCACACTCAACTATGTGCCACTTTATACCTCATAGATATCGAAGTACGGGTGATGCCAAGATTACAGATGTTGTATGCTTTTGTTCCAGATGTTAAATCATTAAATCTTCGGAGCTCTTAACACACACTAAAAGTAAAGCAAAAACGTTATGGGATATAGGCTTTCTGTAAAAATCACCTCTTTAAATAGACATATAGACATGAGTGGCAGTAGAAATTTTTGGTTACATTGGATAAATTGCATAGCCATTAGTCTGCAGTAAGTGGTACGAATTTGAATATTAATAGTTAACAAGAACCAAGTGGTTCCTTTCATTTCCATTCTACTTTTACTTTCTCGTGGTTCATCTTAAGTCAAGAGTTGATTGATGAATGCTAGACCCTGAAAGGAGGCAACATAAGTTTAGAAACGTTTTCAACCGCACACTACTACCGTATTCCACAGAGAAATCACTCCAACAGGAACTAACTGAAGAAGCCAATTATCGTATAATTACATCTGAAAACCATAAATGATAAGCATAGTTTGATGACACAATTCCCTGGCGAAAATTGCCCACTGAATAACCTGAACCCTACTCATTCCACATCCGATATTTTGGCATGTTTCTATTAAATTTGTTTACTGTTGTATAGGAAAATTGAAAATGTACATAGTTAATAGCATCAAAATATTATTCATAATAGTTGCATGGCCACTTGAGTATACAAGTTTTCATTTATTTATTTATGAGAATTTCACGGCGTTTCAATAAGATGCATCTTCACAAAGAGTTTCTAAAACACACTCCAAATCAAATCTATGGAGGTACTTTGTGCTTTGTGGTACCTCGGTTGAGCAGCTTCTTCCGGGAAATACTATACGCTACTCAACTTTCATTAAAGTATAACATCGAATGACGGAACTTTGGTATTCCAGCCGTATGCAGAAATAACTTACAGTTTTTGGAACACATTTAATTTATGCAAATTTGAACGTAATACGTGGTGCTTAACAATGTCAGGAATATTCCCCTTATAGAAACAAATCCACCTTGGCTTTTTGGAAACCCAACACTTTGGCAGAAATAGCTAGAAAATGGAATGGTGGTTGGTGGTTCATATGCACATATGGTCAATCGTTAAAGCGCTAGATCTGGCCAAGTAAACCTGATGACTGAACCTAGACTGGAAATGCAAAGACGTAGGAAATGCCGTGGGAAATGCATGCAGTTGCTAAAAAAAACTGACTTTCACACGTCGGAATAGAATGGTCGTTTTTTGTAATATGCACCCGCTGAAGTGTGACTTCATGTGCAATGTTTTGGAAGACGAGTCTATTTCCCGCAGAGTCTAACCTTTCTTCGATACCATTTCATGGAGGGTTATAAGTTGCACAGTAAACCATTTATGATATGATACGGAAATCTACTATCGGCTATATAGACATAAAGGTTTGTGTAGTAGCCCACATTGCAGTGAAAGTAAAACTGATCACTGATGCATAGTCTCTCTCCCTCTCTAGAAAGAGTATTATTGCAAGAATAACTTTTTCCAGGTTACATTAGATTTGGGCCAAACTCCATGTGACTTGCCATTATCCCAGTTATCCGGAGTCAAAACAATTACATACATGCAGAAAATTACTCCTAGCATGTATATTGAAAACGGACGTGAGTTGAGACGGTTATCTCATATGAGTTCAGGGAGGCGTGCTGTCTTTTCGACCAAAAACGCGTCTTAACTGCTTAACAATGGATGTGGGATTTAGGACATGAAAATTCTACGTCTCACATACTTAAGTGATGGATTACCTTTATGCGAGTCAAGTGAATGTATTATACGTGTATGTGTGGTTTAACTTACACACAGTAGTTTTCGACTTTTTTCTCTGCTGGAAAAGAGATTTGTTACTCTCACCCCTATCGGCTACCCATTCATACAAGAACGTGCGTTCAGTTGTTACAAGAAAGAGAATTTTTTTTGCGGTGGAAATTTGTGGATTTTATTTCAGTAGGATTTAATAGGCGAATTTCATGAACTGTAAGATCCAACAGAGATGGAGTGCCTCCTGACATCCTTAAGACATTTACTAAGAAAGTGGTTGACTCACACATGTAAGATATTCTTTAGATTGTATTCTATAGCAAAACAAAGTATCTCATGTATACCTCAACTATCGTACTCATTGGGTGTGCACCATAGAAGCTTATACCTCCCCATGTGTACTACTAGAATGTGGTAGAATTATATTTATTTCATGTTACAGTCATATTGTGTGTCGGATCATCCGTGCTTTAATAACCGTTCTTTATGGTATCTAAAATTAACCTGGTAGGGCAGGAATGTAACTAGCAATTTAGAGTGAAAAACGAACCTGGTGACCTTTGACCGTGAAGCTCATATCGGAGCCAATCGTGTATATCATGGTTGGTTTAATTATTTCTAATGATTATCTTTCGAACGTCAACTTTTGATCTTTAATTGTCAGTCCAATTCGACACGTAATCAAACTTTATCTAATCTTTTGCCTAAGCTATCGATTGGTGCAAAAATAATTTTAAAAAAGTCCCAGTGTTCTCGAGTTATCATGACCGTGAACAGACGAACCGACTGTCGGACAGAAATAACAAAACGACAAACTAGCACAAGTTGCTAGTTCATAAAAAATTAGTGTATCGGTACAAGCATATAATCATACCAAACATACAAATTTTGTATCTGTAAAACGGAGTAAAATTTGAGTTAGTATACTGGTGATTACTAACAGAACGGTCGGAGCAGCTAAAAGCTTTCTTCGCTGTGCTATGTATCGGAATGTTACAACTTTTATGAGAGAAAGTCGTCCAACTTACAATTAGCGCAACGTTTAAGAAACAAGGCTTATTGGAAAACTAGCTACACGAACAAGACGTCGTACTCTAGGGACTTGAGCTGTGTGTGTGTGAGTTCGGATGTTGTCAAAATTTTATTCGTCACCACAGTAACAAAGTTCAAATTACAAAATCTGTCAGTTTTGTTAAGGTATCCTAATTTTTGCATTTCTTTAAATTTTCTTGAAAAAGAATAAAACTTCAACGACACTGTAATTGGTTTCTTATTTGAATTGGAAAACCCTATCAGCCAAAAAGAGATCAAGCAGAACTCAATGCTGACATTCAAAGGGTGAAGATGGGTAACAATGTGTTGTTTTAATATTAATCGAAATTTGCAGACGAAAAGGTGTTGACACTATCAAACATATATCGAAGATAAATGTTACCAAACAACAGTATCTTATGTACATAAACAAGAGATACTGCGGAAATTTTCCGACGATATATTTGATCGTCTATCATTTAGTGCCATAGCAGAAGAACTCTTGATTATATACATCTTTTGCTTTCTTTACGTAATATAATTCGTAAAATCTATGTATAATTGTGTTGTGTACTAAAACAGCATCCTTTTTATTGAAAACGTTGAGCTACTCTTAAAGTTGTCCAAAATGGGAAGCTAAAGAAAACCAGTAGCTGAACTTATGTCCCATGATGACTAGGGTTTGTCAGGCATTTTTATTATTAACTATTTTTTGTAACACCCACGGGTTTGCACTTTCCATACTTTTCAAAAATACCTTGCAATGAGATCCGGGTGATTTTGCTGCTAATCCCCCCAAAGTAGAGGCCATAATTAATTACGGATTCCAAGATGATCCTGGGTTTAGGTAAAAAAATTAGAACCAAAGATAACGAAGCAGAAGAAAACTTAGGGGTAACGACCCGCTTATGCATGCAAGAACTAAATCCCTGGTGGGAAAAAAATTATAGCAGTTCAAAGATTGAATTGCATTCAAGGTTGAAGCTTATAAAAAAGTAAAAAAAATATAAAAAAAGCTAATAAAAAATATAAAGTCAATGACAACATAGTAAAGAATCTCATTAGTACATAATGGTTGACAAACCCTGATGTCAATCATGTGACCTTAGCTCCTTCACTTATGCTTTTAGGCTCCACTGTCGAGTTGACAGCATAATACTTTCCATTACAACGAAGACAACATTTGTGAATTTCACCCATACGTATATAATTCACGTTATCACTCGGGCAAATGTTTTTATAGCAGTACTGAAACCGTAGGGTGCATTTGATGGTATTATTTTGACATTTCGCATGTTTCCAGCTTTCTTGTACTTCGATGCACAAGTTTTGGAACTTTTCTATATATAGTATAAATACGCTTTAATTTGAACCACTCAATCAATGATAACATTATGTGCTCAACAGAAAACAAATTTCTCTACAGTCTCAGCAACTTCAGTTGTATTGTTCAAATAAATTGCTTCTGGCTTCTCATGTCTGTTTTCAAATGTGATAGCAAAAATTTGAAAACAAGGCGTTACAAAAGTGGGAACGGGGAGCATGAAACATCAAAATTCTCTTCCCACTGGTCTGGTGAAACAATGAAGCAATCATAAAAGAAAGTCTCTTATTATTTCCCACGATAGAAATTCTCGATGAGCTTTCGCATCGTGTACAAGGGTAAGGAAACCACAGCCGTAATAATTTCTCCCTTGTTTTTTCCATCTCGTCTTCTATTTCTCTGTTTTCATGGGAAATCCACTTCGTAAGATACACAGAAGGGAAATCTCTAGGAAAAGCAGAAAGGGAATATTTTGTCGTTTACTGAGACAACATTGCCTACAGCCGATGAAAGATTTTTCAAGAAAGTCTCATGTGCGTACAAACGTGTGTGTATGAACGTATATATTTTTATATAATATGTACATTTATTGTATGTTTTTATTTGTACGAAGAAAAGAATGAATGAAAAGACTGTTTCACACATCGATTTCGTTCGTTTTGGTTTAGGTAAGTAGGAGCTAGATTTTTTTCTCTCGAAATAGGAGGAATGGCAAGGGTATTTTGATAGCTTTCTCCTTTTGCGGATAGACTGACTCTAAAGCATTTTGTAACTTTATTGCCATAAACAAAACATACCGAGCTATTTCTACAAGCTCCCCTTTATTCTGTCTCATCCGTGCAGAGCTTACTCTCCTAATTCAAGCCACTTGCTAATATATGTGAGAGGGATAAAGTTTTTAGGTAGAAAATTGCAAAGTTTGGGATATCCTACAACAATATAATATTTCCTGGTGTATTCTCACCACTTACTTGCCATACTACTGGTATTGCCTATAAGCAAACGAGAAAGAAGACGTTCGCTGTGATGAAAACAATAGTGACAGCATCCAGCATTCTCGGGAGAGAAAGCAGTTAAATCAATTTACCCCTTCTCGCGATATCCCCAGAATGCTGGGATGGTGAACCGTAGACCATTTATACATCCATGGTTTGGTTGCTTCCCGAAACCCGATAGGCTCGCAAGTGGTTGATGTTTGACTTTTTTTGTTATTCATTGACTGTTTGACACCATTCACCATTGGCGACTTCATTTCCTTTACATCCACAAAAATTTCTAGGTTGTACACATTGTGCCACCCTTAAAATGCTCTTGATAGCATCTTTGTCTATCCATAATTGGTTTCGTGCCTTTTGGTTCGACCGTCACTCACTTTTTTTCTCACGACACTGCGGAGAAACAAAACTAGCTTAAAGGCTAGTATCGTAGATTTCGTTAAATTGTTGGGATGGTGGTGAGCATTATAACAGGGTGATATGATGCGATGAGTCTATAGCAAATTTTATCATGAATGCTCTGCAGGAGTTGATCACCATCTCATAAGCCAGGGATGCATATCACTACCACTTTGTAAATATCTTACCAACAAGCTACTCGTGCAACATGCTCTCTTCAAAATACTCGGATCTGAAGAACAATGAAATGCAAGCTAGAAATAGATTTTGCATTATATAAAGATGACGCATGACTCTCACAACCTGTGAATAATGTAAAGTGTACTGAATATATGGATTAAATAACATTTTCATACTTTTCTCCAGCCTGCCATTTTGTGCAAAATATGTTTACGTTTTTATTTCACATAAATCTCTACTCCACCCAATAAAATTAGCAAAACATTGTCTTCAGTTCCATCATATATTCTAGGATTTTGGCATATACGTTCCAATTTATTATATGAATATTGGCTATTACATAAATTTCCACACGTCACGTCAGTTTGCTACAAACATGAAATGTATAAAAAGCTTACGGGCTTCTTCATACACTACAAAAAAGGTTCATTTATCAATTTTTTTTATAGTTTAGAGGATCTACAAAAGTCAGTTGCAATGAATCAATCAGTCTACAATTCTCACGATATGCAATTTAAACTTTTCTGCTCGCTAAACACTGAAAGCAAAAGCTGAGAAATATATATCTTGTATCCATAGCTCATGAGTGCATTCGTTACACATCCACATTTAAAGAACAGTTAGTTCCGCCGTGGGATCAGCATAATTTTCACGATGCGTATAAAAGAGTTGGATAAGGGAATCAACGTATTTTTTATGGATGACATCAATTTCCTCTTGGGTTGGGTTTTCTACTTTGTCCAAGTGTATAGGTGAACCAACTGCAATCGATAGAAAAACCATTCATTTTGTGAGTACATTTCTTATCTGCACATCTCTCCCTCTATATTTTTGTGCATACATTGGATATACATGTGTGTAGAAAGAGCCAATGTAAAAGCAATTGATCGTAAATGATTTAGATTCCAATTTCAGGGCGGAACCTCCACTGAAGAAAATGGATAGTGGAACAAAAACACGAAATAGTATCGAGAGTCACGCTCGCTGAGGCAACTAACTCAACGAATTTTTTTCCAATATACTAAGCACTTAACTTACCAACTGTAGTAATAGGGCGACGCTGAGGGACAAAACCCCAGGTATACTGAAAGATACCTCTGCCTTTGAAGACACAAGGTGCAAGACCAAGAACTGTTTGTAATTTGTTTTGTATTCTTCTCAAGAGAGAGCCTTCAGGATTTGCCACTTGGTCATAAATGTCAGTCTCACCAAATGAAAAAATTGGAACAAGTGAAGCGCTGTTGGCATAAAAAAACGAATGATAAACAGCATAAACATTTGAAAACCTGTTGACATTGTAACGGACGAAATGCTTTTATTTTGTTTGTCCGTCTGCTTGTTATTGCTTTGTGGCTAATACACTATTGCAAATAAAATAAAAAGCTGATGACTGTGAAAAATTGGGAATGAGAAAGTGCTTTTGCACGTTTAGCGTAGAATCAAGCCATAAAATAAAAAGAGCAGTTCGTGTTCTAAAAGGGTTTTGTATATAAAAGCGTTCATAAAAATTATAAATTACCCATTGCGTAGTGCCATCTTAATGAAACCTTTCCTCTTTCTTAGCTGCACAATATAGGATCCGGGACGAGAATCAAGGCTCTCTGGGGCACCACCGACAACAACAACGCAGGCATGGCCACCCTCAGGACGACTTAATAAATAATTCATACTACTTTTGGATGCAGAACAAGAGCCTGAAAGCATTAGAATAGTGAGATATATGAGTGACAAACTTTTCCCATAATTTTTATTTTTCTTCAAGATTTTGCCATTCACATTTGTAAAACGTATGTGGCCAGTGGACCAGCTAAAATGGTAACTGCCATTTCAATTATTAATGATGTTATTATTTATCTTTTTATATAGTGGCTTGCCTGAGCACATGAGGTACTCTCGATAGAATGGAAAGAGATAATGCCCTTCAAGAGTCAACAAGTGTGGTACTATCCCTGGAAATACGTTTTTAACGTCATTCCCTTCCGTAGCAAAGTTTCCAAAAGCACCACTACACAAGATTCCATGTGGATGGCAACCAAACAAGTAGTTCCGTTTTGGATCCAGCTCATCAGTTTTCACCAGGCGAATTGGAAAATAGGCACAGTATCGCTTCCACAACTTCCAATGTCGAACCCATTGCCAACTGTAATAAGAAAGGGAATGCATATTCATAAAATTATCACGCACTAAATTTCCTGCCTCATGAAATATTTTACGTAATGTACCACTACCATCACCACCACTGATTCCTGTACGGCTAGAAGCAATTTTCCAAACTGTAACTAAAGTCAACAACAGATGAAGCTATTAAGAACTTTTTTGGGCTTTGGTTAGTTAAAACCAATGCCGTTCTATTCACTTCCCCTCTTTTTGTGAAAGTTATTTTGTGTACGCTGAAATTTGGTACAACGAAAGTCTTACATTATAAATGACCTGTTTTTTTTATTCCTCGTCTTCATATCAATAGCTTAATGTCCGAACTAAGTAACGGTTATTGTTATAGAATCCCTACACCATGATGGAAAAAGTTGGGTTAAATTTGCAAAGCCTCAAGCGGGAGACTTAAAAATATATTGAATCTGGGAAAATAAAGGAGAAGTGCATAATCCAGAAGAAGATTGGCAGTGACATAACTTTCCTTGAAAGGCACTGACATGGAGGCATCTTGCAAAACGAACTGACGGATCTTTTAAAGCTCTTTTTCAACAGTGCCTCCTCCATCCTTCCATCAAAACGAAAATAAAATGTAAAAGGCGAAACAACGACAAAAATACTTAGCAACAACGCAGATTTCTCTCGGAGAGGCACTCACAGACTCTCACTCGCTACATTTGTTTCCCAGTGCTGGAAGTGGTTTCGCTGGTAGCAGCCAGAGCCAACCCAGCGTTTAGTTGTGAAAAATCTTTGTAAATGGATTAAATTCGATTTGTATGAGAGACACGTAGGGAAAGTTGAGAGTAAAGTGCCAATAAAACATATAACATTTGGAGCACTGTTGATAAAAAAAAGTGGGAGATGAGAAGTAAATATTAACAATGGAGCGGTAGCTCGAATTCCTGCTACAATGTATTATTTACAGAGAGAGAGAAAAAAGAATGTAGATAGCTAACATTATATTTACAACATAATATGTGATCATGTGAGGAAACTAAAAATCCGGTTAGTTTGAGTTTGGTTTGGTTAGCCGTTAGAAAAATGGAGAGAAAGGTTGGTTTGAGACATGTAATATATACGTCCAAGTTTTTACCTTCGACCCCCTTTGTTACATTGATCCAAGTCGTAGATAAACCAAGTTAGGTAGAGGAGTGAGATGAACCAAAAGCGCGTGTAGAGCAAGAGATAAATAAGAAATACAAGGCTAACTGGACCCATGAGGAAAAATGTTGCAATCCAGGAGGTGACAGCTAGTGTTTGCATTCGCCTTTCCCACGGTATGTCCAGAGGTGCGAACTCAACTCCAAAAACTTTCCGGCTTTTCCTCAAACTTCTGTTTAAAACCAAACAAAAATATATAGATATAAGGTAATTGTTATGTTATGCTGCTTATCAGTATTGCTCATCCACCGTGGCTTCCTCAAGAGCACACAAAAAAGAGGCTCATACAATAAACATGTTTATGTACACTAAAATATCGCCACATAGGCTCATACACGACATTTATATATGTCGTAATGTATTATGTAACGTTAGTGAAATAGACATACTTTACGACTATGACCTTTACATACTCTGATACTCATAAAAGGAGAAAGCATCTGTTTAGAGAAAACCTTATGGCTACGTTGTTGAAGCTTGTGTATAAACATCAGCCGTTATAAATGACAGTTGTAAACTTTAATAGTTCTCTGCCAGTCCACTTTCTCGAACAAAACAAACGGTTGCTTCGAATGGTAACACACGGCTTGAAAAAAACTTTTTCCCCCCTGTAACTAAACCAGCTTTCCTCAAATACATTTTTGTTTGGTGGTGTTAGAATAGTAAATGTGAAAACAAACACTGGGCTGGGAGCCCAAAATCAGGTAGGTACTACAGTTGGATGGATGGTTGTTACATGAGTACAAAGTTAGCAATCCACAATCCCATACCCACTTCATCATATACATATGCACAAATAGCTGATGCATCTATACACGTGTAAGAAGGGAACCCGATAGTTTTCCTACTTTGATAAGTAACCTGGCATCTGGAAAACTTTGGCCGCTTATTTCTCTCCATTTTTTACTTGGAAGAAAAGTATACGGTCAGTCGGCTCAGCGTCAGCAGCTAGACCTCCGCTTTGCTGCTTGACTTCCTCTCACAACCATTTACTTTTTTAGCTGCAAAACTTGAGAGGCAATTAAAGGATCATAATATTGAACTATGTTGATACTACAATCTAAGAGAGTTAAAAAAAACTTTTCTCTAAACAACCAAACCACCGCCAACAAAAACAAGTATTTTACGTGATTGAGTCTTGCTAAAGAAGGCTAATATGAGGCAGAATATATATGCTAACGTCCCCTAAATATGTACATCTTTCCTTTGAAGGGGGACAACGTGAGCTGAATAATAATGTGGGTTGAAATTGATAATGCATTCAACCCACAGCTCATGCGAATCACGGGGAACTCCTGATTCTAAGAAGTGAAATAACACTGACGAAATTTTAATTATTTTTACACTCTTACTTCATTTCAAATGGAAGGGAGGAGTTGGCATGCAAATTATTTACAAAAAAACGATCCTAAAACCAGGCGCTGTAAGCATTTTTCAAATTCCTCATAGCATTACAAAACCAATTACTGTTTACCAATATGGGAGTCATGTCACATGTGTAAATACAGCAATAAACAACCCGAAAATCTAATC
This sequence comes from Orchesella flavescens, assembly GCA_964034955.1. Classification (NCBI taxonomy): domain Eukaryota; kingdom Metazoa; phylum Arthropoda; class Collembola; order Entomobryomorpha; family Orchesellidae; genus Orchesella; species Orchesella flavescens. Next base: position 28,961,099 of record OZ035953.1, read on the forward strand.
TTAAAACCATTTTATTTTGGAAGTATAAAAACTAGTCAAATATTACTGTCGAAATATTTATACATATAAGAGTTTACTTACGATCGCAGACTACGGCCTTTTTGTCCATCATTGCCATTTGAATCCATCCCTTCTCTCTCTACCTCTGACATGGAATTTGTCATGATGAACTTATGAGCACCTCCGAGTCAAGACTTTTTACGTTTTAACTATTCACTAAAAACTGAGGCAATAGTTTATCTCGGCACTTTCGCAATAGTTGTGTCGTAACTTTGTTATTGTTAATCTAGATATTGCAGTGTAAATTCGGTGGCTTAATTGTTTTGTACGTTGAAATAGCTCAATTATGTAATCATTTATTCATTTACAAAAACATTTCAAACAAGCTTGAAATGATATTCATGGAATTATAGTTTTCGGATCTCACTTTGATGCCTTCACAACTTTACTCAAGTCAAGATGTTTCAGAGAGGAGCCGATTACTAGCTTATGTATTCCTTGATTGTCGTCCCTCAAGAGATCACAAGTCCATAATTACGTCCACCACAGTCAAAGATAATTCTCACGATTCAGGCTCATTACTCATCATTTCCACTATCCAACTTTGCATGAGTCAGATGAAAATAAATGCACGTCTCTGATAAACTTGCTGACCCTCGCGCTATGTTGCGCAATATCCTTAGAGAGCAGTTTCCTTTTTATCTTGCCAGTTTAGGTTCACTCTGTGGTGATACGGATGCACTAATGTTGCATGTTCACAACGATATGGAGATAAATTTGATGAAAGATGTAAACACAGTAAAATTCACTACAAAATTCAAACCCATTGGCTTTGAGCTGTTTTTGGAAACCTTATACTTTCAGAACTGAAGATTTCTTTTTTACTAGCAGCATGTGAATATGCATAACAGCTTTCAATATGTTTACATCACAAAAGTTAATCAAGTTCACTCCAAACTCAAAATGCCGAATGATATATGTACACATAATAATAATACATAGTATGAGGAAAACAATCTTCAAGGTCACCACGAGGGCTGATATACCATACATACGGCATAGTTTTAGAGGGAATGCATTACATATCTATTACAATGAACCAAACCCATCTGTAAGCATGTTGCATGCATTCATAAATATGAAGGGTTTATAGTGAGGATTGAGTTGAGGATGTAGCTGCCAACAAGATTTTACTCATGTTTGTCCGTTCATTGGCAGTTGACCAGTATGTATGTATAAAAACATCTCTTTAAAGAATCCAATGGGTTTGAGTTCTCGGGGTAACATTTTTTGTGATACTGAAGTGAAGATGTCCTATTTATTCACAAATTCTACGTTGCATCTCTACCAGTTTTAAAATAGTATTTGGTGCATAACATGAATGATTTGATGCACACATTATTTTAAAGTTATTTTTGTACAAATAATGTCAATGCAATGAGGCGTTAAAAAACTTTAAGTAAAAGTTTGTTCATGTTTTCTTGGCGCACACACACATACACACATTATATATATATATATATATGCAAACAGCTTTAAGGTAGATGCATATCATTATAATGTAGCTTTAAAGCTTGCATGCATGCACGCACCACATGTCTTGTGCTTCCACCACCGGGTAGCTTCTTGCTATGCATGCACTCTTCTCTTCGCTTTGATTCTACATTTGCTACTGCTCATTTTCAAGTCCAATATTTGCTTAATCATCTGCAAAGCAGAAAAAAATTGTAGCCTAATCTTATAACACAAGAACCAAACATTATTTATGCAGCAGTAGCCCCGATTCATTCAAATTGATATGTACTTATATTATCGTGAATACAGAATTTCTTTTACATAAAAGCACTTATTTTGAATACAAAAAGCAAGTTCAAATCCTAAGAAATGGACTTTACCGTTATTGTGACTTTAGGCAACAAAAACCTTTGCAAACTTTCTCCGACAAAAAAAATTCCTGTAGGTACTACTAAATTTCTTGGATAAATCCCATTTATTGTACCTTCGTTTTTCAAGAAAAGGGAATTAAATTTGTCTAGAGTACTGAGCAACAATAGAATTTGACAGGTTGAGAAAGCAGTATAGTTAGTTGTTGAGGATGAAGCAGGGGCAGCAGGTTGATTTTAGAAATGGGAATCGGAGATAAAACCCCTGACAGCTTCCGAGGGTCCGGGACCAGGTGGTTTTGTGTTGATGATGTTTTTATAAGCTATTCCACAATACATCTATATTTACACTAAATACTATACTAAATTCAGTCTCAGAGTTACATCCCTGTATTACTATGAAAGAGAGAAGCTGTCCTCCTGATCCTTTCTTAAGTCCGTTACATGCAATAAAAGTTGGAAGCACATCACCTGAGCGGGTGGGTGTGTGTGTCCTCTCCTAAATCCTATATTATCATGAACATTGTGATAGCATTCAATTCCATCTCAAAGATTTCTTCCGAGAAGAAAAGGAAGGAGAAAGACATTGTGCAACTATAGTCTCCGCGTGTTGCCTTGCTTGTGTTGTGATCGCAAGAAGGTTCTCGCTTAGTCCCTCAAGTGCTTTTCATGTGACTGTAAAATGAGGCGGGGTAAATACTACTATGGCAGCATGATAGTAAAGGATATTATGTTGTAATCTAAAATGTAAAAAAATGTTGCCAAAGCAGCAGTTACTGCAATAAATGTTTGGGACGCTTTGTCCCTGTGTAAAACATCAAATAATATCATGGAGCTGGCAGGAAGCCAGAAGTACATGACATTCATTCGAGGAGCTTTCAGTGAGTTGAGTGGTGGCATGAAAGAGTGAAAACCTTTGGTGAGAGCTGCATATTTCGCAGTTTTATTAAGTATCTACACAGCTTCTCTTCGATTATCATTATCATACAGCATGAGCACGTCAAGGCAATTTAAGCATATAATCATGATGAGCACACATGGCTCACAAACCAACTAAACTTATATACCAATAAAGGAATGTGAGTACTATTAAAAAGGGTCCTAGCAGGAGGTAAAGACATTGCAAAATTGTTTATGTTCATATTAAAGTGAGCAAAATGAGGCAAGCACAGTACCCCAATATGATTCGCACACATTCAGCTGTGGTTTACTTCCTCTGATAAGAATCCAGTTGGCTAACAAGTTGGTTAAAATAAATTTCAGGTGTTTTTGTTGTATACCCCAACGTCATCATCCAACCTGGGTTCTTGTGACATTCACAATTCCTTCTTTCTAAAAAATATAGGGTTCCAATTTTCTCGTATAATACGTGCTCTGGTCCTTTTCCACTTTAATACAACTTCTCCTATAGTTTAAATGTAGCGTAGTCATATAGCGTTGTGTAGGTGAAAGAGTTAGGGAAGCTATAGTTGTAGCTTGCGTTGGGATTGCTCATGAGAAAGATAGGACAACGGCGGGTGATTACTACTGTTGCGGGGATTATTATACGATTGAAGTTGAGCACACAAAACCATTGTATTTTAGAAGAAAATCCCTTGTATTATGTCGTATATAGGCAATAAACAAACAGAAACAGTCCAATAAGTTTCACCAATAAACCGTTTCAAAATGTATCATATTTGCTATCATCTCGTGAGAGGTGTCATCCAACAGCGAGCTTCCAATTAATTTCCCCCAAACAACTTTCTTCGATTCAATAATTCTCTTCATTTATTTTCGTCGACGCTTCTTCATCCGAGCATATTTGTGGAAGAACGAGCACGCTTGAGAAAAGATTAAAAAAACATGAGTAGATGTGGGCTCGAAACGCCGTAATAATCCCAACAAATAGAATGTCTAGGTAGAAAGTTTTATATTGCTTCAACTCGTTTTGCGTCGTAGATTCTAACCTATTTTTTTACTCCAATTTAATAAATTTATTTTGGGATTTCCTCTCGAGCTTGCCCATTGGAGTTCACCATTGTAATCAAATTGAAAGAGGAGAAAAAAGGAAAAATTAAATGAGATGCTTGGAAAATTTTACGCAAGTGAGCAGCTCAAAACAATTCATCAGTGCCGGAAATGTTTATTCAAGTTTCTATTTCCTCTGCGACGCATCTTTAATCTCCAAAATGTATAGAATTCTTCGTTTCAATTTCTCAACCATAAATGGGGAAAATGCAAGTTAAAACATCGAATAGATCAACAATGATTTTTTTTTTCATTGTAGATGAAGTTCGACATTCATGATGGCATGTGTGCTTAAACGATCCATGGATTTCTAGACGAACCAATGAGAAAGTGTGCAACTGTGTTGTATTATGTTCTCATAATTTAATCCATCCACTGGTTGGCCGCAGAGAAAATGAAATTCAATATTTCTCATCATGCGCTCCCCAAGAGATTTCTGATAATAATACTTAGAATTCCTACCATTACTTTAGGATCTTATCGCGTAATTTGCACCAGCAGTTCTCTCTACTGCTGTCACTCTTCCCACGCTGTAGTAACAAAAGTTGTGGATTCAACAGAAGCGACACGGACACGACACTATGTCATCATGAAATATGGATCACATGAAATGTTCGGTCATTACGGCTGCTCACTCGATTTTCGTATATTAAATAATTTTGACAATTTCTTGTAAATAATGATGTCGATTACGTATTTACTATTATGCAACCATCCAAATGGGATCAAATGTTGGACATTTTTTAGTAAGAAAAAATTCCATTAGCACGTCACAGTCTTAGTTTCTAAAACAATTGCTTGACTACTCAAAATCTTTGGGTTATGAAAGTTCACTTGTGTGTGAAAAACAATGGAAGCATCACAGGTAGTATCACTCACTGATCACCTCCAGACAACGGTAGACATCACGTCGTATCAAACATTTAGTTGGTTTTGTAGCAAGTTTCGTTATGCATGAGTGTAGCTGACTTTACCTGTCGGGCAGCATCAAGTTGATGGGCTTGATCACGTAATGCACTTAGGGTTGTTTGCGACAAGAGACGAGGAAGATGTAGCAAATGAATTTTCTCCAATTGAGTTCTATCCGCGATCAATACCCATGCTAAAATAATACTCAACTGTGGAAAATAATAAAGGAAGTGGAAGGTTTTTTTATGAGCTAACCGAATCATCCTCCGTGAGACTCTCTGCAAGGTTCGATGTTAGGGGCTAAGAATGATAGACACAACATTTTTAACATAAAGGCTAACAAGAACAAATGCTTTGCAATCAAGCATGTCTAATGTTTTCAGGAAGCCCTTCTCCTCGTGGATGAGTGCACTATTTTCGTATTACTTAAAAGCTATCAAGACACTTTCTTTCAAAAATAAATTGATTACATAGTAGATCCAGGCATTTGTTAGCTTAGCAGGTACTGTCTATTCACTCTTAACACGTGTATTCCGATCTTAACCTCAGAGTAACAGCAGAAGCTACTTTTCACATTATTAATTATTGCTCATTCAATTCGTTCCAGAGAAAAGAGGCAGGTAAAAGTAAGATGGAATTGTCCTCGAGTAGAAAATTGACGTAGACAGCATCTCACACACATATACTCAGCCTTAATATAGATGAGAATCTGTAACCTCGTTCGCATTTTGAGTTCAATACACTCCTGAGAATCAACCAGTTTAATTACAATTTCTCGCAGTCCCCCTGGCCTTCTCTTTCGTTTCATGGAAAATTCCTCGGGTTTAATTATTACACTTTTAACGGTTGACATTAACTTTCGTCAGGAATACTCGCCTCGCTTTCTGTCATTATATCTGCCTCATATCTGATGTCTAATTACTAAGGAAAGTATAAAGAGACAGTGATCTAGAACACTGACATCTACAAGCTTCAGCTCTCATTAGTGACCTTTAGAAATGGATCCCAGTGAGAGAAAAAAACCATCTACTATTTCATTATTATTATGTATGAAGAGCAGCGTATGTCTTGTGAAGGCTCTTCGGAGTTTCATAGCTATACATACGCAATAATGATGTTTTAGATAGCCGAAATTTAATCTTGGTCATGAGATAATAGTATGGCACAAATAATGAGCATGTTGAGATTTTATGCACTTTGTGAAAACCTTAGATTTACATAAATCATAATTTGAGATGAAAAAAAGATTCTTGTAATTATTTACTGACTCTGGAAAACCAATCACGAAGTGGTTGCAAGACGATTAAGCAGGGTGACAATCTTTGTCCGCCTTTCATTTCCATTCTGTACCATTACAAAGCTCTTGTGTGTATCTGCAAAAACAACTTGATCGCCTTAAAATGTCACAGTAAAATTGCTGACTTCATTTCCGTCATCCACTGAAGATGTTGTGAGATTGCCAACTTTAGGGTCTCAAAATGCCCCGTGTATAGTATGCTTTGTTGGTTCAAAACCACATTAGAAATGTATTAGCAAAATCCGCATTTTTTTAACATCATGACATACCCATTGCTTTGGCTTTTTAGGCGAAACCGATTGGAGAGTAAATAGGAGCGGGCTTGAGCTTGCAAAAGGATTCCTGTATACATTTTAAATGTGCATTACTAGTTCAAATACATTTAATTCAATGCTTAAGCGTCGGTGCCTTTGTATGAAATCCTTTGAAAAAAATGGTAACTCTGTTTGAAAAATTCCTGCGATTCTTGACATTGATGTGCACTCAAGGTGCGTCTATATTACTTTCATGCATTACTCAATAAAAAATTTAATGGAGTTTAGACATCGAAGTTGCAACGGAGGAGTCTAGAGTCAGTCACTCTCCCCCTGACAAAACGATTTACATTACAAGTTCACAAAGGACGAGTTCAAAGTTCGTGACGAGGATTTTGTTCCCGTATTTGGGATTGTTATTTGCTTTACACACCAATTAAACACTATGAAACTTTATTTAACTGATCAAGAGTGAGTTGTAAAGGAAACCGTGGCTCAAAGAAGCAGACTTTCTGTTGCCTGCCAACATCCCCTCTGATGAAATATTAATGTCAGCTGAGCTAAAGAATACATATAAGGCAAATCTATAGATTTATATATAAATAATACAAAGATTGCAGTCAACTTCCGTCCAGATAGATAAAGTTAGAGTTGGAGGGAATAACAATTATAGATAAAATCCAAGAATGTGACCGAACGACGAACAGTAAAACAACGGATTGCAATTTGAAGCACTTTACGTAAGAGGAAAACAATAAACTGAATGTCATGTCGAATTTCTCATTAGCCTTCCCGTCGTGGTTGCACTGCCAATGTTCAACTGTGGAAACGAGGTCTCATTAAATTTCTCATAGGACAGCGTGTCTAGGGAGAATTAACTTTCATGTATGCTCCTTTCAAATTAAATAGACTCATTGTTATCTTCACCACGACTATTAACATCATCAGATCCTCATGAAGCGGATTCCGTAGTTGCAAACTTCAAGGAAAATAGGAGGCTTTTCAACTACAACCTAAACTTTTACGACTTTTCTAATTATTCAAGGGTATGCCAAAAACAAATAAAATTATTAGATGCCAAAGCTACATTAAACTGGACAGGATCTGAGCATGATGTAAAAATTAGAGATTCCAAGCACACTTTACATAGTTCTCATCCCTTTGTGACAAGTGTGGTGGTATAATCAACGAATAAAACTTATTAGTTCATTTAATTACTCAAACAAACATGCAAGCTGAAAGTGTGGCATCAAAAGGAATCTGGTTAATACTGCCAATGAACTGTAACATTAAAACTGATTATCACAAGAGAAAGTCTTCCTGTCCTGTCTCTTGTCCACCTAAAACGTAATGATGATGTCACTACATTTCAATTGAAAATATAATATGAGCTCACATGCATCGAATTGGAATTTTATACTTTTGAGATAGAATGATAAGCCTCAAAACCTAATGCTAGAATGAATGCAGAGTCATGGCAAATGTTTCATGTGTGAGTACTTATGAAATGGAAAACGGTAATTTGATGACGCCAGCTTACAAACATCACATAATTTACCTTGAAGAGTAATTCCAGGTGGATACCCTCGCTTCTGTTTCCGCTCCGTCCGCTCTGGTGAATGCATGGTGGTTGCTCGTGCGAAGGTCGAGGATAACACTTCTTTTTAAAAGTGTATAAAATCCCATTTTCCTTTGACGAGTGCATACAAATATGTCAGGGGTAGATTTGTTGAACTAAATCCGAAAAATTTTATCCTCCGGATTTGCCAAAATACAAACACTTACAACGTACAAGAACTACGAATGAAACTATCTAGCAACTAAATGCACATGATTCATTGATTTTCACAATGCCCCATATAATCTGTTACGATTTGGGATTGAAATACAATATGATGTAGATTAAGAGAAGGTACACAATTTAGAAATGATTACTTGACAAGAAAGGAATTTCTCCCTTTTAATTTATTATCACACATGAACAGCATACATAAACTTACAAATATCTCTGTGGTACATTCATATATAATGTCATTGAATTTGGCTAGCCTAGAGTAAAAAAGGAAGTTCAAAAAATGAGAGTAAACTTGCATACATTTAACCCCGAAGAGTTGAATTCTAGGACTAAATTAATCCTCAACAATAAATATAGAGTACAATGAACAATACGTGTTAACGTTTGCCCCCATGAGGCACTACTAAATATTCTTTGTTCCACAATCAATGTTAAAACTTTGCTTAACACTAGTGAGTACAGTTGAAATAGAGTTTTCAAAGAGACAAAAGAATGAACGTTCTTGGTGTGTATCAAAATCAAAGAGTAGAAGAGATGAGAACATACATAATATGTAAATATTTTTAATTGTAAATGTCATTGTAAGAATATCGTTATACATGTTACATCATTATCATCAATTGTGTACAAAGGTGGCTGATTATGTTTTTTGTAAATATTATATGGAGCACACGTAATTGGGAATAAATTGAATTAACGAGAATATTATCTTAACAGAATAAATACTTTTTGTAGTGCGTCGCAACACGCTCAGCGTGCAAAGTTTACTACCCGGATGCTACACTTCACCCACTTTATAATACTTACATTGATATCTTTAAAAGGTGGTGTAATATATTTATGTATATGTTGCATCTCTAGCACAATTTGAGACAGCTTAAAATGTTAATGAGATACACAAAATTATGGCAGGTACATGAATTCAATCCGTTTACAACACAACCGTAACATTCTTCCGAGTTCTTTTGTTTCATTTTCAACTATGTGGTTCCTCTAAGCTTGGTCAGTGATTATTTTATACAGCTTTGCGTACACAGTTTTTGTCTCTTGAAGGCTAAATTAAGCTTGCATTGCTCAAAATGAATTTAATTTCATGCTTATATGATCCGGAAAATAAATTGGACTTTCTTGAAAAGACAGGTTGACGAAAGGCCTTTTGACTATGCTGAGAAAAACTTAATATGTCTACATTCTAAACGAAAGAACTAACAAGTTCTTGGGACTAAAAACATATTCAGCCTATTAGTGTAACTATGCTTGTTCAACTGCTGGAATTCGTTTTATTCTTCCCAAAAAAAATCTGTTTGTAGTTGGACCTTTCGCATTCTGTGCATAAGATTCATCATCATTACTGCCTAACGTAACCTACATTTTCTATTTCTAGTTTCTTCTAGATTTCATGACTATTTAGTTTCTAAGTACATTTTTAGTATTTTAAATAAATAGCACAAATGTCTTTATAGATGAGTGTCGAGCTAGAACTCACTGACAATTGAATTGTTTATGGCAATTTTTTTGAATTTATAGTTAGTCATAACTAAGTTGATTCCCTCCATCAAACAATACATATATACACTAAAATTGTACTGAAGTAATAGTGCTAGTTTAGAACGTTGGCGAAACTTGTGTGGAATAGGCAGTGTATCCAGTGTTTGATTTTCTAGTGAATATTTAAAAGAACGCTGAAAAAATTTGTCCAGAGATTGTCGAATATTGACGTAAAACTTTTTATTGAAACCTATTATCCTAATGCCTGCAACTTGCCACCTTTATGCCTCCCTTTTAGGCCTCTTATTCAACCTATTCAATTGTGCTTTTGATCGATCAGACTCAAAAGTACTTTGCTGAGCTTGGGACAAAAATGGCAACTTGTTAGACACTGCCGGCATTTCTTCCAGATAGACCTTTGTAATATATTTGAACTTGATCTCAATTTTGCTACTTTTCAACTTTACAATTCACTCAAGCAGAATGAGATGTGCTTAAAAAGTAAAAAGGAAATGCAATACTGTTGTGCTTCTAAAAAAATTAAACTGCTTGACTTGAACCTCATAGCTTGAAGGTTGGAACACTTAGGCATTTAAAACTGTTCTGTTATGTGCATATTCTTAAAGAAAAAGAGAGAGGTAGTAATAATACTCAATCAAAAAATATTCCCTCATAAATATTGATATATTGATATGTTTAAGTTAAAATTGTGCCAACGTTTGCGTGTACTTTCTTTCGACTGGGAAGACATAGATAAGTAGACGAAAATTGACAAAAACAGCTTTATATACAAATGGTAAATGGATCGAACGTAGCTTTAAAATGTGTAGATGAGTGCCTGTTAAAAGGTGCCTCCAAGCGGATTTTCTAACATAAACTAGCGAACAGCATTATAAATCTTATAAATAGAAGAAGAAGTCTTATTAAATACTTCAGCTGAAAACTAACCTGCCTTATCAGCGAGTCCTAGTTCCAACGGCAACAGAAGGGAAATATTGGGTGACAAAACAATTTTGAAACACGCTCACGAAACCCTAAATTGATGACGTGAAAATAGGGGAAAGTCTTGTTTCACAGAGTGGGTATAGAAAAAGCAACATAATTAATTGTGTTGTAGTATTTATAGCGAGTATAGCGGTGTTAGAGAGGTAAGGCAACGTATTGGATTCCCGTTAACATGCATATAAATAATTCAGAGAAAGCGAGCATGGAATAACAATGGAATGGCCGAGAGTGAAAGGCTGAATAGAGAAATCAGATCCTATTCTGCGATGCATGCCTTTTACCTTACATGCTACTGCTGGACATTCAGAAAGTTTGGTGGGGATCAGGTGTTGTGTATCACCCAGCTGTCACCAAACTGCTCATTCGAATCATTTTTCTACTAGTTCGAATGATTACGCAATTTTGCTAACTTTATTTTTTAATAAGGTTAGCGAGGTGTGGTAAACTAGGTTCCTCGTTAGAAAAATTATCAACGATATAGACAAGTAAAAATAAGTGAAAGCTTGAAAGATAGCCACAGTGTTGTGAACAGTGCGAGTACTCTGAAAGTTAGAATTAGAAAAAAAGAGTTTTTGAAGAACGCTTTGAATAAAAATATTGATAGTAATCTGGAAATATGAGCACATTTTAATGGTTCCCCCATGGTTATTTACTCAGAAGTTCACTTTTTGAGAAATATGAGAAAGAAGCTTTAAACCTATCATTTGCATTCAAAGAGTTGGAGGGGTAACAGTTTGTGGCCTATGCCGACTTTGAAGAGTTTGAATGAATCCACACCAGAACCAGTGGAGTTGATAAAAAGACAAAGGACAAACGTGAAAGTATTCCCTAACAAGAAAATAAATGTACATGAGACGTGAAAATCTATGGAAAAAAAGGGGAAAGCGAATGGCTTTGAATTGGAAAACTAAACTTTTACTACTGCTCCTCTTAACCAACCAAGTAAGCGGAGAGAGGAATCATTGCTGGAGGCAAGTGGAAAGGCAAGAGGCAAACTTACTTTATGAAAATGTAATATCCAGTAGTGCTGAGCGTTCCACCCCAGTACAAATTTTTCTTCTATGTATGCATGCACAGGGAAAAAATACATAGAAGTTTGGAATAAGTGTGTAGAAAATGTAGAAATTGAGCACAAAAGTTTTCAGTTAGAGAATAATGGAGTAAGGTTTTTTTATATCTTGCTGTTGGATACAGAACGCACCAAAAATTTATATTTGTATTAAAAAATCCAATGCTTAACCATCTCGTCCTATCTTTTATCAATATCCAACCATTATGTATCATTATTTATACACCTGCAATATTATATTTACTACTCATTTTATAGCTTTGTCCCGTCTGTCTTTCAGTCAGACTTGGTGGCATCTACCTTGTATATTTTGTGTGAGTACGCTCTTAAAATCTCCTCCAAATTTGGCATTCAGGCACAATTCACCAGCGACGGCAATTTTCAACGAAACAACGGCTCTATTCATCCCTAAGTTTTATCTTCTACGAATACTTGTGTTTAAGTACGTGTAACCTACAATGGTGGAGTTACAATATAGTTTGTTTGATATCCGTTGCTGACTTCATCAGAGTAATGGTGTAAAATATTCATGTACTTTTCTCGTATACCACTACCACTCATTTACTTATTCAAAGTTAATTAGTTACTTGACTGTAATTGAGATTGAAACTGTTAGTGAAACTTCTTTCCCACCTTACTTCATAAATTCATGCACATTTGCTGAATTTCATTTATTTACATGATAGACCGACACAGCAGGACAAAGAATATCTTGTGCACACGAGTCCACTTTCCCCCATCATGACACGACGTAATAAAACTACCTTAGCTAAAAGGCTACGTTAAACATTATAAGTATATTCATGGTAGTAACCACACATTCATTTTTTAACTAGACGCACATAAGTCAAACTCATGACGTTTAATCTTAATTGGGTCTAGCGAACCGACCAATGTAGCCACCCCTTTTGATATGCTGATTTTATTTGTAATAGAAGCGTAACATACAACGAGGCATATAGACTTTTAATACAAACCTACTTATAAATTCATACCATTTTGAAAATCTTTACTTTTTTCGGCCATTTCGTAAATCCCTACCATTCCAGATTTTTTTTTTTAGAAATGACGCACATTTATCGTGGAAACTTGTATCATAATTTTTGAAAAATAGTACTCATGTGAACACTACGCTCTCTCCTAAGATTGAGACTAACCTGGAAATAACTCTTTTCAAAATGTGTGCTTTGGAATATTTTATAAATAATCTTACAAACTAAAAGTCCCTACGTGTATTACATTATGGCTAGTTTGGTATATATTGTCAGCTGTTATGGTGTGTAGTAATGTCTCTTTGATGTGACTCCCCAAATGCACATTTTATATAACAATCCTTACGAAATCTTTACTTTTTATATAAGTTTTTTTATGCAGTACATTCATGCAATCTTAAATGGTCCTTTAATCAACTCCCCTGGAAGATGAGAAGAATGAACGAGCGACTGGTAGTTTTTTGTGGAGTTGGCCAACGTCTTGTGTTTCATAAAAAGTAATGGTATAGTATTCACTTTCACTTCCACAAGTATTTCTGACGCGATCGAAATGGTCACGTTATGGTTACGATGCGGTGCAACTCGGTGACAAGCAGTTAAGGAAAATTGAACTGAAGTAGTCCTTTCTTTCTTCAATCTCAAGTCATTATTGAGGGGGGAAAATTCGCGCATGAGTTGATTCACTTGTGCGTTCACATAGATAGATAGATATCAAACGACTTTTTTTCTCTCGATTGCATGATGAAACTTCTTTTTGAAGTTATTACTTATGACAAATATTTTATATTTGGCTCAAGTATATACTCAAAGAATACTCAAGGGGATGGCTCAAATTTTGTTGAAAGAACAGAAAGTAATGCCATCATTGTTTTACGAGAGTATTGATACGAATACATTTTTTTTCCTTTCGACTTTTGTAAACATTACAAAATGGAACAATAAGTGCCATAGCAGTCTGTAGGAATCGAGTTGGGTGCTGAGGGTACTGTTCCTGGCGTTATGATAGTCATCTTTCCCACTTTGATTTGCTTGTGAAGCCCTCCTGCCAAGTGCCAACAATATATATAAAAGATAGATACCATGGTTTTTTTTTCACGGTAAACAGAATGAATAATGCATCATATGCAAACCAAGATATACTGTATAAACTGTGGCAAATTATAGCTTCCAGAAGATTGCAAATGTTTTGTGAACTCTGAGGAGATATTGTGCAGTAGTTGTAAATGTAAAAACCTCAGTATTTTCCTTTCCCTTTATGTCATTGTTATTTCGTAGTCATAGTCATTTCATGTTATATTATTTTAGTAGGTTCAAAAAACAATACCTTCTGAATAACGGGGCTTGAAAAGTAGGAAGCTAATCCAGTTTTGAGAGATAAACCAAATATTTTAAAAAGCCGTTTCAAAACTCACAAAATGAATATTTATAACCCCTTTTTCCCTTACCGAGATTTTCCTTGAACATACATTTAATTCATGTTATCTTCCTAAGCCTCCATAAATTTGTAGTTAACATTTTATTTTATTATAAATGGATCCATGTGTGGCTTCTGCTTTCCTTCTGGGAGACTACTAAGACTGTTTTTCCAGGGTGCAATGTGCTTTTGCACAAACTAGGCTAAATGTTTTAGTAAAGCAGGGGAAAAATTGGTCTCACAAAGAATTTTCATTCCTTTCACATTCGAGGAGAAGATGAGAGTAAAAAATATTCGTAGTATTTCAATGAATGGAAGCTTCTTTTTTGTGAACATTATTAAATACTGGTTTTGGATCCTCCTGGACGCTTATGCTTTCCAAAACGAAAATGTTTGTCTGTCTGATCTATTCACCATTTTCGTGCGTTTCATTTCATTCACATTTACCCCTGCTTGAAAGTGCTTTTAACCATAATATTTGTTATAAGTACTGTGAAACCATTATATTGGCTGTTATTACTTATATGTACATTTGCATGCAACACTTGAAAGAATTCCATAGTATTTTTTTTATCCGCTCCTTCAATACATTTCCACTCCCCAAGGTTAATTCAACAGAAAGAGCATATATGAATTGACTGTGAAAGAAATGTCATGAAAAGGGAGTAGTAGTAATACCATGAAACCCCTTTGGAATGGAATGCCACTCATTTCTTGGGCTACTGCTCTCCATTTACCAGTCACATATAATCAATTTATTTTGACTATATTCCCTCCCGACCTCCTGCTCTTCTATGTGTGGAAATGGTTTTCTATATGGGAAGCTCTAATTTTTATCATTCTACCCACTGGGATCATCACCATGACTGTATGTCTGTATGGGTGTATTAACTATCTTCATCACGACCATCCTCTCCTCATTGTCTTCCCAACATCACACCACCCCTCATAGAAAAGATTTTCTAGATCAGAGTTTCAGAGAACTCTTCATACTTATGAGGTTTGAAAATGACTACTGCATTAGCAAACATGAAAGAATGCCTTTCCTCGTCATTACATGTCGTTATCAAATAAATAGCTGTGAATGAGAAGCTTATACGGAATTACGACGATAAAGAAAACCTCACACCTGATCATGCACATGCTTACATGAACTTAGATTGGTGGACACACACTACTACTTCCACTGGAATTTTTCAATTCCATTAGTAAAGTATGTAATATAGATTATCACTATCACTGCCCCGATTTTGTTGGAGTGAGTGAAACTCAAAATATTTGTTAATGGGAATGTGTGCGTTACACAACCACAACGTTTGACTTTCTTATCGTTTAGTTATTGGATGTATTGTATATCAAGTAAATGTTTTTTTGTGAGGGGGAATTTTCTTCCAGAAATTATTAGCAGATAAAAGGCATTTTTTGGGGGCTTTACACGGTACACATAATACACCTGCATCTCTAACATCACTATGTGTTCATTACAATTACCCACGATCAGTGTAGTACATACCTGATAGAGAAAATGCGGAGGACAAGGGGCAAGCTGCTGATGGTTCGGAGCCACGTCTCAAATCTATGCTGGATTTTCCGGATGACAAGGAGGCTTTTGTAAATGCTGAGGCTGAACTACTTCTTTTACGATATGGCTTTTCTTCCAATCTCAATGGGTAGGAGTGAGGCTGCTCATCCAAAATCCCTTCTTCTGTAATAAAGAGAGGAGCAAATGGAAAATGAAAGAGCGAGCTAATGATATGTTCGCAAAGATACAATGCCATGAACTTAACAAATCAAATATTTTCCAGACATTATATGAGCCGAATATAAAAGAATGTCTGGAGCAGATCTTTCTTACTTCAATAACGTACCTTCCTACTTTTACATTCTCTTATTACACCACACACCACAAACCAATGCTACAGCTATATAAATATCTTTATATACTTTCACCATTCAACCCTCTTTTATATAAACCAGTGTCTGTGGCCTGGTCGGGCGCTCTCTTTAGAAGTGGGATTGCATTCAATTCAAAGCAAAGAAAATAACCTCAATCTTCAAATAAAAATGAGACATCTGTATTGGATAGTTTTGTTTGAAGAAACCACTGCGCTTCTTCTTTCAGCTTCTTTTGAGGAGAAATGATCAAAGCGGCAAACGGGAAGGTAAATGAAAGCAGGTACAAACCACAATGAGAAAAGAAGGATCAAGGAGACGATTTTGTATTCATACCATATTTTATTGTAATGATCGGGATCAGGGAGTGGGGCTAAATGGCAGAGTAGTACTATATACTTATAGACACCACACCCAACGCCCACATGCATACATGCATTGTTGAGAAAAGTGAAAGTAAATATAGGGTTTGATTTCTTAACCTACCAAGTGGCTAGCAATGAGCCATATTTAATAAATTTTGGTTCATCGGCGACCAATAATGCTAAACTCTTTCTCTTTCTATCTCTAATGCTGACAGTGAACGTCGGAAATTACTTGGATATAGAAAAAGTCTGTTGGAAATACCTGAAAGAGGAAGTATTACTTTCCCAAAGAGCTCGTCGTCACCCGTTGAATTGTAATTCCAAACGCATACTTCTAAAAGCTTTTCTTTCAGCTCATTTACGCTCACATTCGGATACACCATGGTTTGATGAAACTCTGGCTCTGAGCACATGGGCACGTGTCTAGTTCTCCGCTGGTTCTCTAACACTTTCTCAGGGTAAATGTTGCAGACTACATACGGGTCAACTGGAACATGTTGATCTGTCCCATCTTCATTGAGCGCTTTGGATAACTTGGCTTTGAGAACAGTGACGTACAAAATGCTTGCTTTTGGGTCATGACAAATCTGAAGATAGATTTGTCCAAGGGAATTTCGCTTGCTTCGGCCAGCTTTGGGAGCCATTGAAATTCGACGTCGGCTCAGTTCAAGTGAAG
The DNA here is from genome assembly GCA_964034955.1 of Orchesella flavescens. Classification (NCBI taxonomy): domain Eukaryota; kingdom Metazoa; phylum Arthropoda; class Collembola; order Entomobryomorpha; family Orchesellidae; genus Orchesella; species Orchesella flavescens. Next base: position 28,978,149 of record OZ035953.1, read on the forward strand.
CATTTTGAATGTTTCCTGTAACAGAATTTATAGCATAAGTCCCTGCATCAGTGAGTGAAAGCAAGCGGCGTCCACCACCACTCGAAGAACTGAAATCTGTATTTTGTGAAATCACTGACGGTCTCTGTCGCCTTAAACCGCTGCTTTCCAGCTCGCCACTCGTATGAGAGGAGTGACGACGGATAGCTCTACCCGAAGCGGGATCATCGGTTACTAATAGAGAGTGATGAAAAGAGCTAGTTGCAACAGAGGTATTGGTAGCCAAAGTAGAGGTTGATGGTGAGTTGACGAGAAGGGCTTCATACGGATCGTCCAACCTTTCGTCATGACCATACTCTGTTTTCATTGTGGAGAATTAAGAGTGACCAATTAATATGAGCAAACACCATATATTGGTTTACGTAATTTAGTGAATTCGCACCTTCAAACTGAGAGCTATACGGATCTTGGAGAAAGGAGTGTAATAGTGGTATTTAAGGAGCCAATTAGTAATAATTATAGGGATGAGTACATATATGAAAGCATGGTATCATCGTTCAGTTGGTTTTGTAGAATTACTAGTTGAATTTATATGTACATATATGGTGCACTTGGGTGTAAACAAAATTCTAGTATCAAGTCATTTAAGGTCACAAGAGTTGCAATGGGAAGCTCGTCACCTTGTCAAGAGCATCCAGGGAGTTGAGCTTTAGTACGATTGGTAAGTAAGTACTCAAGCGTAACATTAGCTCTATTATGGAAAGCTGGGGTAGGGAGAAACTGCTGACAGGTTACACAAAGACATTTAAGCCAAAGGTGGCGGATCAAATGAATAATGAAGTTTAATGTGTCAAGGTTACAGGAAAGGCAACGGAAGGCATCTTTACTGTTAGCTCTCACGGAAGGACTAGCAATGTAATATAAGCTACATCCCTATCTTCACTCTCATAAGATATGTAAGTGTTTAAAAGGATAAAAGGATGTCCCACAAACCTTGAGCAGCTTGTGTCAGGTTGGCGGTCGTCTGAGGAAATGTTGATTTGCCTGGAGTTGGAGTTTCTGAAGCTAGTGTACACGAGGAGGAGTAAGTACCGTCACCAGGGCGGCTTTTGTCACTCTCATTGTCATCTGTGGTGTCCTGATGAGCTAAACCAATGGATTGTGAGTCCGTGATAGCGCTTCCCATATCCGTGCCACAGTCACTTTGTCTACGACTGTACTCATCGTCGCCAGACCCAGGTAAAGCGGATTTTCCCGTGAAAACGTTGTAATCACTAAATTTAAAATTTATAAACGTAGAATTTTACTAGGTTTCCTAAATTAATTGAGTAAAATCTCATGCTAAATACAATGTGGATGTAAGTAAGAGTTCATACCTGCGAATAATCACCTCAAATTTAGATTTACTTGATGATGCACTCAGAATAGAAGATACTTCTTCAAAAGTTTTGTTCCCAAATGATTTTCCATCCCATTCCACAACAACATCACCTATACGAAGCCAGAATACAAAATAGTACAGCAAGAACGGCTCACGATGAATGTAATGTTACTCTTAACCACACAAACTATAGGAAAATTGAAATTTACAGTGTTTTCCTAGTAGATACATGTCAATTTGAACGGCAAGCTGATTCTTAAGAATGAATGGAAGAACAAAAAAAGCTCAAACAAATTTATTAACATGGAAACCCCACATCTACTGATGGATGATAAACCTTTAAGAAAATAATTTGCATAGCTCTAGCTCTTGCTCACATGCATATGTGAACATGTATGCCATTCATATTCATATTATGCAACGAGTATAAATCTCTTTTTAAGCAAAAGTCAAGTCTCAGAAAGCGAGCCGTTCTCCTCTGCTGCACTGAGACTTTTTTCCTGACATTTCCAAATAATTTATAATCGAGGAAACAGTAGTAAAGAATCTCATGTTTCGAGTCATTTTCATACATTTTGGAATTTTTCTTTTCCACACGTTTGGAAACTACTTTGAGTTTTAGGGTAAAGTCAAGCAAATTGGCATACCTTCATGAATTCCTCCGATATGCTCAACGAGTCCACCGGGAAAGATTTTTGCCACATAAGCTGCCAGTTTGCCTCCAGAATCTGCTAACTCTTTCCCACCAACAATTCGCATTCCAACTCCATTGCCACCAACCGATCGATCTTTGGGATCCCTACTGAGCCAGTACTTTTTCACAGGAAATGGGTATTTCTTTTTGGAACGCGGCAGATGCTGCGTCTAAACAAAAATGCATATCATTTATGCACGAATGCAAACAGAATCCAGTGCTGTTGTAAAAACTTTTTTTTTCTCCACAGCTTTTGTTACTGCTACATTCGTTTGAGCTGCTACAATAAGTATCACTTTTTGTTGAAAGCGTACAAGCGTCACTTCACATCGCCACCGAATATTACTTCATATTGTGAAATATACACACAAAAAGTGTCTGAAAGCTCGCAGCGGATACAGTCTTGACATAAATTGACCCGAAGAATACACGAGCTTCTCACTCCACACGCTCTCATGTACATCTGCGGATATGCCCTAAAACCCACTCGAAATGTGGAACACGATTGTAAACAGCATAAAGCATGACATATTATTTGCTTCTATGGAGAAAATGCAACAACTGGGAAGCAACGGAACGAAATAATAGACGGGCTGTAGCGAAACTATTTTATTCTCTTGTAATTATCCTCATATTGCCCTGAGGATTGTTTGAAGCAAAACAAATGTTTGAGCACGCTTGTGGTTATGATAATTATGAGCTTTGAATCCAAACATTTTTTATTCGTGCTCGTTTACTTAACAACTCAGTAGCTAGGACGGTTCCTTCTTTACTGTTTTACACAAGGCTGAATAATTAGAGAAATGTATTCAAAACTTTCAAAAGTTAAAATGCAGCAGCTTGGTTTGTTTACTACATAGTTCATACAGTTATTCCGTTCCGTTCCCCTGATACAGTGTGTCAGACATAAAACGACATATTTTTCCTCTGGCGGATTTTTCATGCTGGGAAAAAATCTAATTTAAAAAGTCATTCTAAAGGAAATTATTCTTGGCGGGGGCTCGTTTTTACTTGGAAAAAATTACTCGTTTGTGTTCATTATGATGACAAAATGTATAAATGGGATCTAATGGACTATTTTTTAACACATGGACGCTGCTTAATTTTGACACGCAGTTTGCTTCCGGTGACTCAATATAACGGTCCATCTTATTTGCACAGAAATCTTACGTGAACGCATACTGCGTTAATGAAGGCTTGTCAAAGTCTAAAATGTCAGCATAACACTTTGTGTTTTATTTAGGGTATAAAATTTGGCAAAATTTTGTCATGTTAACGCCTACCAAGTTGAATACTTCCTGGTGTTTGCTTTTATGGATTTTAACGAGTTCTATAGAAAGTGCTAGTCGTTGTGAAAGCAGGCATTACCATTTAGTAATGCACTATACATTTAGAATAATCATAAATTTCACGCCATAGAGATCTCTTAAGACTTTGCTTGGATATCATGAATATTACTTAATGGCGGAGTGACTCAGGTGTTTTTAAAACACTCAAAACATCAAAGACTGATTTTCTGTGCCGCATTACTTTTTATACATCTGCTACAATTTTAGAGGATGTAAAAGAGCCAGTCAATATAGCTTGTTTTCTAATGACGTTTCATTTTTCATGCTTGGATACTTATAGTTCATATCCCTTTTTACCTTTTTGTAGACCTAAAAACTTTGGCAGAACATTACCCAACGCCCTTGAAGCATAAACTATGAACTCATAACCATTAATAGTAGTAAAAAAGCGATGTCAAACAATTAAATAAATTTATATGTAAGATACCAAAAATGGTTCACAAATGCCCATGCCGAGTGGTTCCTACACAGTCTAGGAACAGGCTTCTAACATTTAAAGTACAAATACTTCTAACGGCAGAATTTTTCATCGGCAAAAACTCACAAGTCTGTTTTTTTTGGATAGTTATGGGTAGTATCCTTAAAATGCAAATTTTGTGCACAAGTATGAACTGTCATTTTTAATTTAGCCCTAAGTATTTTCCGATTATCCCAGTTACCTGCATACAACAGCTTGTTGCTGCATACCCTACTGTTTTATTGATTACTAAATGTATTTGTCAAAGAACAAGAGGGTACTGATAAAGAATTAGAATTGCGGAAAAATCACTCAAGAATACAGTATACAAAAATTGATGCAATCATTGGTAGCAATTGGTGACAAAGAATTTTCCAAATTTCTTTATGACATTTGTAATCAATGCGTGTAAGTAAATAAATAATTTAAAAGATGATTATCAGTATAGTATCGTATCGTCTAAAACTGATACTAGTGAAGCATATACTGATGTATTATTCCAGGAGTCTATAAAGAGAAGGACGATGACAAGCTGTTCTGCTCAAGTTTTTTGGACTAACTGGATAGTCGGAAAGTAAATTAAAAACGAAAACTCGTGTTTGTGCATAAAAATTTGCATATTAAGGATACAATGCATTATTAACAAAAGATATGAATTTTTATGTTTTAGAAACCTAAAACTTTAAACTGGTTTTAGCTTTCAGGTAGTTGCTTTATTTCAATTTAGAATCATGAGTTTTAAAATATGAGAAGTTTTTCACTTTCAAATCTGATTAAACTCTTTCAAGTTTCCTTTAACTGCTTTTCCTAAGAGGTTCAAGATGTTTATATAACGTACATAAATAGGTTATACAATTGTACCACAAAGAAAGAGGTATTTCCTAATCTTGTTTTCTTACTTGAGATTTCTTTGTTGTCTTTGGTTGTTGTTGTTGTTGGGGTTGCTGCTGCTTCTGCCGAAGAAACACGGTTTGTTGGTCCAAAACCACGGATGGATCAATGGATATGCCTGAAACAAGGCTTCTAGAGCGGGACGACCTTCTACTTGGGGGATTGCTACTTCCTGGGGAAGAAGAGTCCCATTGAACGATTGATGATTCGCGTCTTTGCTGATGCACTGAAGCTCCCGTGATGCTAGGTACACTTCCGTCCCTATTCCCACTGATCCTCGTCATTTGTTTACGGTTGACATTTTCCTCAACATCTGCTGAGGCATTTTCATATGTCCTACCTATAATCATAAACTTCAGAGTCTCTCCAAGCAAATCGCATTCTACAAAAGCTTTCGTTCTACTCACACCTAGAAAGCACTGAAAGCAACAGCACCGGAAGCACACACATTGAGACAGTATGATGCTCGTTTTGGTACAAGAAACATCAAAAGGTTCCAAGAAATCTTGTCATGTTCTGGTTCACAAAGAGAGAGAGAGAGATAGAGATAGAAAGAAAGAGGTAGAGAGAAAGAAAGAGAAGACAAAGTGTGAATAACATCAAGATCAAATAAAGTAGTGATCACTTTGGAAGTTAAAGAATAAACTGGCGATTAGAGAAGGAAGAGTAACAGAAAAGATGGAAAGAAGAAAGAAAATTAAACAATATCTAATTTTCGGAGTTATAATCTATGCTCCCTCACTCGTTTGTAAGTGATAAAACATCATGTTTCCCAGTTGCAAAAGGTTGTGTACTTTAGTGAGGCTAGTTATGCTGCAAGTAGTAATCATGTAATTTATACATTTTTCATGACAAATGTGTTTATGAATGCTTGATGTACACAAACAACTTTCTCCTCTAGACAACCTGAAATTAGTAGTTAGTGGTTTGAAGTAAAAGTTTCTCATTTGTTTGAAATTTATGGTTTGATGAGAAGCTAATAATAACAAAATACTGCCCCCTAGAGCAATTCATGGTCTTTCTCCCTTTCCATTCGATGCTTCCTAAACATGCGTCAACCAACTAAAAATGCTAAGTTTACATTTGACAAAGAAAGAGGACTAGAAGGTGAAATTAAAAAAAATAACCTAACACCTGCTTTGAAAATAATTAGTTAAAATTAGGCTTAATATCATGAAGTTTTGAAGAAACGAGTTGTTGTCGTGACTGATGATTAGAACATGAAGAATTAAAAACACAAAGTAGATCACAAATACAATGGCCAAATTCGTTCAATTGGGAATCCCTCTTTAATAATCATGACTGTTTTTTTTTGAAAAATGAAATATCAGGTCTTTATATGCCAGAAGTCATGTAACGACATATGTGTATAGATATATATTTATATTTGTATTGACATGCAAACACCTTAACGTTTTTTTCTTTTTCTTTCACTATGATATTTTGTATTCGGTAATAATATTCTATTTATGAAGAATATTATCAGCATATTTCTATATAGACCCACAACGATAACAATGAGAGTTATTACAGATAATAAGTTGTATTTATGCATCAATAAATATAATAGTAGTAGTAGTAACCATAACAACCATAGATATATATGTGTATATATATTGTATATATAGAGAGAGAACCATATTTTGCAGTTTGTTGTCCATTCTAATTAATATTATTCAGTGTTCAATGAATATATCTCTAAATGTATTTAACCTCAACTTATCAACACTCATGTTTTTAGATTTAAAAGTAATTTGTTTTCAGTTCATGCTAACAAAAAGATACAATCGTCTTATTTCTTAAATCATCATCATCATCATCATCATCAACAACAATTTTTGGCGGTGGCAATTTTTTCTATATTAATCATTGAAATTAGTCTTAATCTAGAAAGGTAGCAGCTGTCATAGCATATTATTTGAAGTAGCAAATATTAACTGTAGTAGCAACAATATTTTTTTAGCGCAGTAGTAGTTCTAGTAGCTTCAGATCTATTAAGTAATCATAATCATATGATTTATAAACTAATATATGTCACCTTTTTAATGTTTTTAGGATATTACTCAGTTTTTGTGTAAATATCATATCAATTTTACGCTTCACCTTTTTTTAAAAAAGAAGGTTCATTTTCAATTCAGAGCTGGGACTACTACCTTTTCTTTTACGTTTTGCTCTTATATAAGATTCATCGAATAATAGAAGGTAAGGGGTGGAAAAAAAGTTTATTTTCTTTTCAAGACTCAGAAATCATGATAGTTAAGCAACTACATTTTACTTAGTTACCTCGATCTAAAAATCTGAACAATTCTCAATAAAACTTTAGAGGTAGGTAGTTTTGTGTCGTTCATGTACTTCAAAAAAATTAGTTTACCCAATAAAAGCCGACAGTTAGTAGTGCTCATTGTTTTGAGATATAATTGTGACTTGAGGCATAAAATGTGAAAACCCATCTAACATGGGCTGTGAAGAAAATTGTCAACATTTTAAAGATGCAAAAGATAGTTTTAGTTACTACATGTATGTTAAAAAGTGCTAAAGACTTATGCGTGAAGTATAAAATGAAGGATTTTTTAGCAGTGTGATGTAGCTAGTATCTGGCCCCAATATTTTAGTCTCTAGAAAGCGAAAAAGGGCCTTATTAAAAACAATCTCTTGCGATAAATCAAGGCAGCTAACTTCGTTTCTACTTGTAGAATGAACAGTTGAGTTGAAAACTTTGAGTGGAATTGAAACCTAATTATTGCTGTTAACAAATACTGCCCGTTCATATTATGTGTCCACGATTATTACGCAGTACACAATTCCTGCTCTCGCTCTCGTACTCTAACAAGATTTTGGTCGGTAGTTACAGTCATGCAACCTGGATATCAGCAACAATGCAGTCCAGAATATTCGCAATATAAGCATTAAATTGACATTAAAGACAGACTTTGACTACCTATATTATTTGACTATTTTAAATGGACTATAAATTTGAAATTATGGATTTGGGCTCATTTTTTTATACTATAAACTACTATTAATAATTCCTACATAAAGTGTACCTACCTATGCTTTTAAAATTTGAATTGAAAGCTTTGTATTGTGATAGTGACACATAAAGGTAGATCTATTATTTTGAAATGGCTTTACTACTTAAATTATTTACTACCAGCGGTGAATCCTCAGTTGGAAATTTGATTGTATGCGATACCTCATCATTACATGCTTATTTTTGTGTAAATGCATCAACTTACGTATTTTCTTGTTTCTATTATTGCAATGGCTATAGTAAAACCTTTTTTCAAACTAGTGGGAAGACTTTTCCAATCGATTGTAAATAGACGTATCATCATTTGCTTGTCTGAAAGTAGCTGTTTTCAAGTGACCATTTTGATAGCGACAAAAACTAACAAATCTTACTCTACAAATGTTTAAAACAACAAAATTTCCAATTTTTGAAAAATGCGTTGATTTAACTCACTTTAAGCGTATAAATCTAGTTCGATTTTGTCGCTACCACATTTTTCACCGCTTATAAATAAATTAAATTGTAAATACAGTTTGACTTTTATTGACTTTTCGTTTTATGTTGGTAGGTGTTAAATGAATGTCGGAGTAAATACAACTTCCGTTTTGCAAAAATTTGGAAGAAATTACTTTTTTTTGTATTTAGTAAGTAGTTCCTTAAAAAATTAAGTTTCAAGAGCGGCTGTTATTATTTGATTTAACTTGTTCTCTTGAAAAATATCTAAATTTGTTGATTTTAGAACAAGATAATTTCAGCAGTAAAAATTTAAAGCTTCTTTAATAGTTTGTAGTATATTATTATGTTTCGTATTCTTGCCCTAGTGTCTTTTATGACTTTAGTGTAATATAGTTCATCAACACCATAATAGAATAATTATACCTAACTTACGCGTGTAAGTAATAGTACGAATATGATGCCAGTCGCTCCTGACATTTAAATGCATTTCGAAACCGTACACACCTTTAAATAAAATGATAATGAATGCCGTTTTTCCCGAATTCTAGATTTTGCTCTATTCACATAGCCGTTGAGTTGTATAACTATGAATTACGCCCTATGCCCATCTACTTTGACTGACTACTTCTAAATTTCACATTATTTAATACATATTATGCAAGTGCTAAAATGCTACCTGTATTAATAAGCTTGTTTTTAGAGCATAGTCTATATAAATGCTTTTTATGTTTCCTCTTCCTCATCCATTGAAATCTAGTCAACCCAATGATCTGTGTCAAAGTCCGTAGTATATATTTCAATACTTTGAGCCAATGTTGTGGAACTTTAGACTTAAGGAAACCGCCTGTCTTGAAGCTACGGTCAAGTAATCCAATTAATGGTTACAAAACACAAGTCTAGTATGATATGAAGTAGATGACCATCCCCCGACAATGAGACTGAGGCTTTTACAATTACGTTTCCATCGTCAGAACTTAATTAGTTTTTTACTATAAATACAACAAAAGTAACAATGAAACTTTCCAAATTTTATCGTTGTCGCGTATTTAAATGGGTAATGTATTGTGTACGGATAAGCTTGTGTGTGCATTTCGTTACAGTTGACAATGCTAGCTTGTGTCTGTGTTGAACAATTTCTCCCAAACTACCATTGACTTGCAGATTATTAATTGCAATGACTTGATCTAACTAAAAGATTACTATGTAGTAATAGCCTTTTATTTGCCCGACGTTAAACAGAACTTATTTTTTGCACCGAACATTGAATCTGATCTGAATCTCTCATTCATGCATTACGCTTAGTATCCATAAAAACAATTTACACTAAGTAACCATGATGAAAATTTCATTTTCGTTTTAGTTTCCAAAAAAGTCTCCTAATAGCGTAGCTTTTCTAGTAATACGTAAATATGAACAACGTGCCCCAAGATTTTTATGTGGTAGAACTGAATAAATGAGAATGTCCCTGTTGAAACACTGCTTAGTTTTTTATCGTTGTTTTAAACTGGAAGAAGTATATTTTGAAGGGATGATTTGAATTTTTCTCGTTAGTAATTATTATGCTCCCATTTTTCTCGTCTAAGGAATGAAGTAAATTGGAAGATATTCAAATGATGTCTCAAAAATAACCATTCAGCAAGGTGATTGAGCTTTCTTTTTCACAGCTCTGCAGTTGAAAAAAACTTGACGCAGTTACAATAAGGCAAACGTTTGGAAGAATGTTAAAAAATGCATCCTACATTTCAATTACAGTTATGAGTTATCATCTGAATTTGTACGTCTGTTCTACTATATGAATGAAATTACTGAATAGGAAATACATTTGTTACAATTAAAAACGTGGAAATTCCAACTGAAAGTATTTAAGTTATCCAGCAGAAACCCTATGAAACATTCATGTAAAAACGTGTGCAGAACTTACAGAAATCACAACAATTGATTAATTAAGGCACGCGATCCTGTTGTTCACATATATATTTAATAGTGTTACACCCATCCCCTCGATTTGCCTAAAAATGGAAATATTACTTACATTAAACAACAGATTATTGTTGATAAAAAATACTTGTAATAATTTAACTTGTGTGATGAATTGAGAAAGCTAAATCACATTACATGAATAGTGACTTTTGGTTTTTACTGAAATTTCCACGTCTTTTCTTCCTCTTCAAATTCAAATGAAACTTTACATATTAATCACAATAATTTGTAGCATGATTTAAGCTACCTTGCATTCAAAATAATCAATATTTTATATTCAATGGCGTTCTTAATTGCCTTAAAGTAGCTTTTGTTTGATTTCTGCTGATGTTTGAACGAACACATTCAGAGCCATGATAGAAATTGCTAATTGGTTAACAGATTCTCTCAAATATTCCAATAGCCAAATGATTAAAGAAGAAATATACTAAACGAGATGAAATCATAAATATACATGATAACGCGATTGCTTTCAGGCAACGGTTGTGCATTATGAATACAAAGTCTACGCTCACACGCGCGCGCACAGCATTGTTGCTGGTAACCCTTTTTGCGCTGTGTTGTAATTTGTAAACTTTAATAAATAAAAATATATTATATCAGTAAGTCATAAGTGAAATGCTGTCATTCTTGCTGAAAACAAAATGCATAACAATAAGGAGGGAGAACAAACATTCATCGCAATACGTTCCATGTTAAACCTGAAACTTTAAGCTACTTTTCTACTACTCAAATCATGTTTTGTATAAGTAATATATCATAGTCATTATTAAGACATCAATGCAATGCATTGTAGTTTAATGCATGTACTCATGAATTATAACGTAAGTTAAGCTCAATCTCTATTACGGAATTTATCTCACGCTTCATCAGTTCACTGGTGGAAAATATTATTTTTTGGGAAAAATCAATCCATTAAATTTTCTGCAATAATTAGTTCATAGGATTTTAGTGGTAGTATTGTACGAGAAAGTTGAACTTGCACGACTTGCATATTATATCACGATATAGTACGGCAATGTGAAAACATTGGAATTAAGTAAGTATTAGGAATAAGAAATCATGAGTACATGAACGAGTTGTTCCTTTCCACATTTACAAGACAGGATGGTGCAGTAGCAGCCACAAGATAACAATAATATTTAACTAACATACCAGTATAATTTTCACGTTTCAAAGATAACTATGAGCTTACGTACAGACATCCAAATTAACTAATAATATGTACTAGCTGATTACCAGCCAACAGCTGACGGTATTACGTACAACTACAACAACAAGAAAAAGAATCTTCAACTACATTACAACAATTACGATTATAACACATGTAAGTTAAAAAGAAAATTGGGAAACATTGAACATCCATCCATACCATACGACAGTAAACGATAAAAATAACGGTAAACTTATACAGTCAACAATGGTTGCTAACAGAGCATTAGGGAGAATTTACTATACATACAGCTAAGTTATCAAGTGACGCAAACTTATTCAAGAATACTTATATTTTTGTTTGTTTTTGGAAGTCATCATAGCATGTTCCATTGGCAGTAGAGAGCAAAATCATGGTGAGTGAGAAGGAAGAGCTTTTTGCAGCTGGTATGTTTACGTATAATATATAGATATAGCTGTGTGCTTGCAACAGATTAGAGAGAAACACTAGAGAGTGGATTCACATTACAAAAACATGGTTTATCCACAAGATGACAGAGAGTAATGGAACATTGTTCAAGTCATTTTATTTTTTTGATCCATTCGCATCGCATAATAAGTAATTTATTAGTTGACTACTAAAGACAGGCCATCAAATAAGGTTTTTTTAGAAGGCGTTGGAAGGAATTATAGAAAGTTAGGTTCTCTTTACTTGACTAGTTAGCGAAAACAGTGGCACAGAGTTACTGGCTTTTTACTCCACACAAAAAAGGGTCAGTAGATGAGTTAAGTAGGTTAGGGTGTTTACAACTACATAGGGCTAACCCGATTTTCAATATTATTTAATTAAAGGAAACCATTTCACAAAAGTAATTACCGCAAAATGATGTGACAATGACATGACTGTACAGACAAAAGTTTGATTTGATGTGCGTCCTAGTTTTTTCTAAATATAACACACGCTTGCCATATTTGTAACACTCCTGACGAATAATAAAATTTCATGGTTACCAATCATAAATCGATATAATTTAGTGGAACAATTTGATTAGACTATATAAAGATTTTACGGTGGATACATTGAAGTGTATCTAATAATGTTACATATTTATCTATCCAGTAGTACATACATATACAACTAAATATTGACTAGAGTATTCGATGATGAGACCCATTTTGAAGAGAATAGTTGTGAAACCTTATCGTCATGACCTGCTTAAGAACGTTCTGGTAATAAACTCAAATGGTATATAGGAAAATCATTAATTTTTTTCAGATTATTAAGTACCTTTTCTTTTTCTACATAATAATATTGCTTCTGGTAGGAAGTATTTGAAAAATAATTGTCCATGTTTCATGCCTAACATTTTTAAGAAATGTTTGTGGATATGCACTGATTCCTTGTAAAAAGTCATTTGGCCTTTTGGATTTAAGTCAATACTCAATTTTTGCATTTTTGTACAATAGTTTGCTAACAAATTTCCGCAGAACAAATCTATTTGTTATGAATTGGTGGTTGTTCTGTTTCCATTCCCTGAATAATTATTCCGCTTAATAGCTCCTTCAGGGACTAAGAACTTGTAATACACGAAGTGTTAGCTGTAAACAGACTTTATACGGAATGAGAAGATGAAGAAATACAACAATTTTAAAAAACGTTTGAAAGCAATACCGAGTCAATGTATGCATATCCTGAATTTGAAACAACAGTAGTTACGAGAGAAATGTTTTAAGCATTTTTAATCATTACGTGTCCTATCTATACTACGGACTATTACGTAGTTTTAATGTCACTCCATTCTTCTACAAACGGGAACTGTTGTTATACTCTATAGCTTTGAATTAGTTCTTTTCCGATATTATCATCCTCATCATCACTAAGAAAATAGGTGTGTATGTGAAACCATTGTGCCTTTTTTCTTACTCACTTTGAAAATATATGACGATAGTTCATAATATTTTCAATAAATTCTCCATGGTATTAAGTCTTAACATGCATGCTTAATCTATAAGTATGTATATGAACAATATTATAATTGCCAACTGTCCTCCCTGTTCTATTCAAATACATGCGATCAATCAATGGTTGTTTTACATGAAACTCACTTTCTTCTTGATTGAGCTCATCAAATGTACAGGAATACTGAGATCCCACTGAAGAATCATCGCTTCTGCGAGACGATCACATTTGTCACAAAGGGTTAAAATTCATAAAGGGAAAATAGGTGGTGACAAGACGACGATGGTAATAATTAAGTATGATATACTAACATCAGAACGTGATCGGTTTGTTCATATATATCTTTGTGAGTGGTGCTAACAATAACTAACTCAGGTATTTGATAGCTTTGATTGTTGTAAGTAAATTGATTGTTTTGCAATTGGTTTGATATGCACGAAGAGCTAAATATATGCACGAAGAATTTTATATGCATGGAAACCAATACTAACGTACCGAATAAAAAAAAATTGCAGTTATCCTGTAAAAAGTGAAGCTGCTCTAACAGAACTGAAAGTGACTACTGATTTAAAGATTAGTATTTGAGTTGAGATGAAAGAAAATTGTGTAGAGATATTAATTCAGTACTGATATTCCATTTGTAAGCATAACAGTATGATTTTGCAAAAGTTAGAGATTCCTTTTCAATTAGGAAGAAACGAAAAATATTAAGAGTGGGGGTTAAAAAGCAATATAAAACAGAAAGTAAAATGGTTAGGTCGGTCACATTTGTAACACGAGAGCGAGTAAGTAGTAACACATGATATGATTCGCGTCTGCTATAGAGAACTTAAAAAGAGAAGAGACATTAGTAAATGAGTGGAATGGTTACACAGTGCATAACCATGAATTTGCGAACAAGTGAATAGAAACGAATAAGTATAGGGAAAAATAGAGAATAGGATACCACGTAACATTTACAGGAATAAAAATATCGTAAGTAGCTGAGAGAGCAGTGGTAACGTTATTAGTGGTACGAAAAGTATTTAGTTAGTAGTAAGTAGATAGTAGATAACGGTAGTAAAATGACAATCATAAGAATAAGATTGTGGTAGCCGTGCAACAGTAATAGTGACTAAATGATAGAGATACAGAGAGATAAAAATAGAATGATAATAGAACATTACACCACTTAACAGAGTGGTTGATAGTACACATGCCTTTCACTTATTGTCACATCACAGTGCGAAATGGGAGATTGAGCCCTTGACTTGAGACACCGTACTTGCCTTTAATGGATTGCACAGAGCTAGACCCACCACGACCTCCTTCGTTTAGTCCTATGGGTGCTGAGCCCAAGTCTTCCAATAATCTCCGAGACCTTGTCGGCATGTCAGGTAATAAGGGCATAGCAGCTGGTGCCCCCAACTCACTCCCCATGCTCTCACTGTCAGTTGCCAATGGAGACATTTCTCCAAGTCTGTCATACAACATGCTAGCATAGTCATGGTCACTACGAAACGTAGAAGCAATTCTCTCAATACTACGATCTTCTTCACTGGCACTTGGGCTGATGATATGCCCACTGGGTGTCATTCTCCCAAGATTATGATGGGCTTGATGATGATGGTGATGATGATGATGTACAGTGGGACGACTGCTGCTGACATAGCCTCCTGGGTTTGAGCTGTGATAAATGGATGTGGATGAAGCCCGTCCGTAAATTCCCGACGACGATGACTCGTATCGGCCGTATTGATCACGAAGCAGTTGATCTACAGACTTTAGCACACTGTGTCGTTCGTGCTCAGTGGCACCATCTCGCAATTGCGAACCACCAATAATTTCTCTGTGAAAACCTGCTCTCTCTTGGATTTGCTGACGCCGCCTGGCTATTTCGGCTTTGATTCTGGCCTTCTTCTCCTCCCTACTCAGACTGTCTTCTTCTTCCTCATCCTCCTCCTCACTGACGTAAGGAGAAGGATGCCATGATCGCGACTTTCTGTGTTTGCGTGCTATGTGCCTTTTCTCACGGGAAGAAGATGGGGAACGAGTTACTGAGCCTGCATTTGACCACGCCTCGCCATCACTACTTCGCCGACCCATCATGCGAGAGGACATACGACTTCTGATCTCGTCGTCCTCATGAACACCACCCATACTTGTGATCGCTGTTTCACGGAGGGCTCCACCAGCTGCAGCCCAAGAAGATGCCAAATATGATTGTGAATGATCCCAGTCACCTCCAACTTGATGAGCTGTGGCCGGACGCTGCAAAAGGGCACTGTCTTCGAGAGATTCATATTCATATGACTTGTACGGGGGTCTCAATAAGCCGGCCGAGACCTGCAGGAAAGTGACAAACAGAAAGCAGCCATTAGCAACATTGACAAAGCAAAAGCTAAAGGGGGACGTGGAAAAGACAAAATAAAAATAGGGCACAGACAGACACAAAGACAAACACAGGAGGAGCTCATACTCGATCGAAATCCTGAAGCTCACTGTCCCCGTCTTCCTGTATGGGCGAGAAGGGAAGGGAAAGTTTAGGATCAGATAACTGTCGCCGGTGCCCCTTGAGTTTCCGATTGAGATGTGGACTGGCCCCTGCTGACCTCGACATTCCCCCATTCCTAGATAGGTCCGCTCTGCATTCACCAACCCACCACATCATCATAATTCAATCTCAGCATAGTTTTTTAGCCCCTATATGGTCTCCTCCACCAACACAAGTCTGTGCGTGCCATGTGCTGTGAGTGTGTGCCTGTGCCGCTTGTTCCGACTTGATTAGATAAAATGTAATTAGTTTGGCAAAATTTCTAATACCTTGACCTCAGGGCTTCGCTCCCTGCGCGACTCGTTACTGCATCTAGTCTAGCTCCCAACTCCCGGTCCCTTTCTCGTAACGCCTCCAGTCGTCGTCTTTCTTCCGACAACAACTGTCGCCTCTCTTCTTGCAACTGCTCTCTTAATGTTCTCATATATGAAGGTAAATGAGAGCCTACATTCAAACTAGTGTCTCCTAGGCTGGAAGTCAGACCTGACAAACCGCTCAACCCACTCAAATCATGATCCGAGATCCCTGTGGAACCTTTATTAAGTAGATGTCTCAAATCAGGTGGTAGAGCAGCTGCAAGCTCAGCTAGATTCGAAGACCAACTATCCTGTGACTGTTTATAACTGGGATATAAGCCAGATAATACAGATGTTGTAGTTGTTAGATCGGAGGTCAGCCCCGAGGTCGTTGTCCGAAGATTCATACCAGCGAATGCAGGCGAAGATTGTAATATGTTGCCCCCGAGTGGGTAGATTGAGTCTTGTTTACCACCCACACTACTTATTACACTGGAGGCTGTAAAGTAAGCAGTGATCTTTGTTGAAGCAACACCGATTTATATGCTACAGGCGAATTCATTGACTGCCAGTTAACCAAACCTTTATCATCGATAGAATGATGCCACCGTTTCAATCAATCCTTTCAGTCGTTTGCCCGAATACGAATCTCTAATTTGTTGAAAATATTAACGAAATCTTAATGCTTAGCAGCTGTTTTCATATTGTTAATGGCTATTGCTCGTGTAAATTAATTGATATCATAGAGTTACTACAATCTTTTAAAGGTTTCTGAATAGCGTACGATGTTTACTCAATATCGATACGCGTGTATCGATTGACTCTGGAGCAAAAATAGCAAATTTTGAATTAAAGTTTTTTTATCCGATTGATTAATGCTGCTTTGAAAAAAACTACTTATGTCAAATATGAATTATGGGAATTTCATTTCGCCAGAGATTTCGGAAATGTTCAGAAGTTTACGGACGAAATTTACTTTTTCATCAGGATTTGTATTCGTGACTCCAGTCGAAAGGATCGAATAAAACGGTGACATCATTTATCGATGATAAAGCGTTTCATTAACTGACCGTACAAGAATATTACACATAAATATCATAACAGCCCAGGACCTTCACCAAATAATATAATTCGAGTGGATGTCTTAAGTTGATACGTTTTAGAATGTAAAAAGATACATTATAGACGAAGACGGTATAACGTTTCCAATAAACACTTCTTGTTGCATGGGTTCTACTTTCTTGTAAGCAGAGCTAAAGCTAACTCAACCTCAATACTGTACTCAATCAACGCAGCTAGCTTTGCACGATCAGTACATTTGGTATGTAAAAATACGATTCTTGTTTTACCCCTGTCGTGTTCAGTTCTTTCTCACAAGAAATGCAAGTTATGTTAGCCGTATTGTTTGTATTAAAAAAATCATAATTGAGATTCAATTTCTCGTATCAGCTTATTTGCATCGTTTTGAAATACTTATGGTGAAAGTCCATTAATGAAACAAAAAATAAGTACACACATCAAGACAAAAGCGGACAGCATCATACCTTGCAAACAGCCGAGTGCGGATCCAGGCCGTGGTATAGGATCGGATGCCCCCATTGTCAATTTTCTTAAATTACTTTCACTGGCACTTGGTCTGGAGAGACTCAAACTCGATAAAGGATAAGACCTACCTGGGACCGTACCATCCATCGACGACAAACGCATGGGCGACAGGGATCTGTAATGAATAACCCTGCGTATATCTCTGGTTCGCTCGAAACAATTGTAGACATTGATGGGAACCCACCTGAATTCTTGAGACCTGTGTCTCTCTCGTTTCTTTGTAGAAGGCAAAGGGGCAGCTTCTTGGTCAGGTGGGAGGCATGGAAGCTTTCGTCTCATCCGTAATGACTTTTGTGAATCTGTTTCACTCATGGTGTCTGAAGAATCACCACCCGGGTCCCTTCCACTCCTTGGTGTTCCTACTGGAGTCCCTATTGGAGTACCCAATGGTGTCACTGGTCATGAGAATGATATGTATATGACATGGCATGCAGTTGTGAAATGGAAGGAGCCCTGCAAACAATTCAATTAGTAAAAGATTACCTGCTAAGGGCTGCTGGAGGAGTGAAGTTCCTAAGACCGCAGGACTGCCACCAATAAATGTTCCTAAACTAGTGACTACTGCCGGGGTAAGAGCACCTATGGTCAAGCCTTGACCTCCAATTAGGACAGTGGATGATGTATCACGTCGAACATCCCCAGTCCCCGATGATAAATGAGCTCTTCGACTTGTCTTTTTCATATGTTGCTGCTGATGCTGAAGAGCCATTTGCTGCTGATACATGTGTGCTTGTGCAGGGCTTAACGCTCCAACCACTCCCACGCCCAAACCTGGGTTCTGCTGTTGACTTATAAGACCACCTTGTGTTAGCACTTGAGTATGTTGCTGCTGACCTTGTGAGCTAAGGAGTGTTGTGGGGTATTGCTGTGAAGAAGATATCAGTTGACTCGAGCTCCCCAACCCAATTCCTCCTCCGTATTGTAGCCCAATACTTGACTGCAATGATTGGGGTTGCTGATGCAGGTAGGATTGCTGTTGCTGCTGTCGTTGCAGGTAAGCTAAACTTCCTTCATGAATGGGGGTAAAGGCCGACTGTTGAACTTGTTGCGCCTGCCCGGAACTTAGTCCATGTTGATGAACAACCTGTTGTCCACCATGAGAGGACTGATGTTGCTGATGATGATAAGGGTCGTAAGAGGACTGGCCGTGATGACCTGTACCTCCTACGCCACTGGACGGCACAGGGAATGGTTCTGATTTGTCCTCTGAAGGAGAAGGACGTGGAGAAGTACTACCCAAACCTGAAATTATACAATAATATTAATGCTTGTGTTCGACTTTTTTCATCGTAAGCTATTTTATTGTATCTATATGAAAACTAACCATTTCATCATACCCACATTTTGAAAATTAGCCATTTCATGGTTAATTTTAGAAATTAACAATGGATTTGTCTTCATATTATGGAAAGTACAAGTCATTGAACATATTCATTTTCGTTATGTTCAACACTGAAGAAAGCTCTTCAAAACAAGTTAAGCTAAAAAAAAAACTTGTGAGGTGTTTAATCGGACCAATGATTTGGATATTCCATAATATGGATATAATGAGATGGTTAATTTTATAATATGGATACAATAAAATGCCTTAGCCTGAAAAGAGTTATGATATAAATTCTTACGATAAAAACCGGTAATACAAATTCAAATATGGATGTTGAATACTAGATGACTATTTACCTAACGCTCTACTAAAATCTGCTAGTAGACCAGTTATTGATCCAGTTTTAGAGGTTGGAATTTGCCCACTACTAACATTTACACCTAAGGAATGTTGGGGATGCTGTGTTTGCTGTAAATTGTGTTGATTCATTTGAGGCTGTTGCGATTGCTGTTGAAGCATATTCATATGTTGAGAATATTGCTGTTGCTGATGTTGCAAAGTCAGTAGTTGCTGTTGTGACTGTGCATTAAGGGCAACCCCTTGTGACATTGGTTGTTGACCCTGAGCAAACTGGGAAGCACTTGGTTGAATGAGGCGACCTGTCTGATCGTACATTTGGCTTGGCGAAGACTGTTGCCACTGCTGAGCTTGGGAGGGCTGCTGAGATGTCAAATTCAGCCCACTGGTTGGATTAGAAATCTGTTGTGATGACACACCACCCATTTGATGTTGTTGTTGTTGAAGTTGCTGCTGCTGTTGTTGTTGTTGTTGTTGTGATTGTTGCCCTAACAGACTTTGCAATTGGTTCAACTGCTGTTGCTGTTGGGATTGCTGGCCTAATTGGGACTGTTGACTTAGCTGAGACTGCTGACCTAATTGGGATTGTTGACCTAGTTGGGATTGTTGGCCAAGTTGGGACTGTTGACCAAGTTGGGACTGTTGGCCAAGCTGGGACTGTTGACCAAGTTGGGATTGTTGGCCTAGTTGAGACTGTTGACCTAGCTGGGACATTCCTTGGTTTTGTTGATTTTGAAGTGGCTGTTGTTGCATTTGATTGAATTGTGCATTCTGGGATAATCCTGTAGGAGTTTGCTGCTGTGCTTGCTGTTGGCCAAGGATTTGATTCTTTTGGTATTGAAGCTGATTAGAGTATGGGTCTTGTGAACCCATACTTTGTTGTTGCGGTTGTTGTTGCTGCTGTTGCATTGTTGAAATGCCTTGGGATTGATGCTGCGATGTAGCATCCATTCCCGGATGTTGTTGGTGCTGCGACGTAGGTTGACTAAACGTATTCATTTGTTGATATGACTGCATTTGGCCCGCAGTATATTGTTGGTCAGACACTGGTGGAACTGGGGAAACGCTGTTCGTTGAACACTGCATGGACTGTCCAGGCATACCTAAATTACTATTCCAATCTCCTCCGGATCCAGCACCTGACATGCCACTACTATCTGTCCCCGCCTGTCCAAACTTTTACATAAAAGAAGACGGAAATTAATGTTCTTGTAAACATTCTTTTATCATGTTTCCCGTCTTAAAAAAATAAAAAACAAGGGGCTAGAAAGAGAAAGCCCTTACCTGCTGTACTTGTTGTGGCTGTTGTTGATGCATGGAACCATTCGCCATCGTAAATTGATTTTCACTTTGTTGGAAATCCATTACAGAAGTAGGCGCGGCCGTTGATACATAACCAGCTTGCTGATTTTGCTGCAATTGCTGTTGCTGTAAAATATGCTGCATTTGCTGGGACTGTTGTTGTTGTTGTTGTGGTTGCTGCTGCATCAACCCTGGTAAAGTTCCAGGTGCAGAAGTCATGGCACTCACTTGGCTTGAAATTGAACTTCCTACAGAAGTATTTATATTCATTTGTGTCCCCAAATTCTGATTGTCCACTCGTCCCATTTGATTAGCTAGCTGAGTATTATTACTATTTGAGAACATGTTATTAAGTGACTGCTCCATTTGATTTGCCATATCCTGTTGGTTCGGTGTGGAAACGTTTGGCAGTCTAGTGTCTAGTGACCGCTGTGGTCTTAGTTGAGGCCGAACAGAATGTCTCGGATCAGGAGGAACTCCAGGAATTCCAGAAACTACCTCTTGACCCAACATACGTCTTCGCGGACTACCGTTTTCAGTCATTGACCCTTGAATACCTATGTCAAATTTACATACATCGTTATTCCATTCTTTTGTTATCCCGTTTGTGGACAAAAGCAGTGCTCTATCAAGTTATTTGCGCCTTAAAATTGGATGCAAATTCTTTCCTGTCATATTAGTTATCAAGTTTCAATAAACAAAATGAAAATGACCGTTTTTCTGTTGAGCACTACAACTTTCTCCCCCAACTGACTTTTGCTTCATCCGACATTGTCAAGGAAATTTCATGTAGAAGTGGAATTTTATTTGGCAATTCCTAGTTGTAGTCATATTTCTTAACATTAATGGAAATCATCTTGTATGGATTAAATTCGTAATGTTTTTTAACCATTCTTAGCCTACAAGATAGTATCGCATTTCCCCAGAAAAACGGACATTTGATTCTAATCCCTTCTCCCTAAAAATTAAGAACTATATAAAGGGCTTAGCTCCTGTCAAATAAAGATATTAATCTGTCCCTAATAAACCTCTTAATTTTTTAAAAGGAAAAATAAAAATGAAATGAAAGTGATCCTCTTGTCATTTTTTTTACTAAATGGAACATTGTGCTGTTTCTCCTGATTCTCTGATTATCCACCGCATTATCGTCTCTCTCTCCCGAAACAGAAATATAATGTACTTACAAGCAAATCAGTAGAATAATAATAAATATATAATTATATGAATAGAGTTAGTAACGTACATTTGATAAAAGTATTATGGTAGTAGCGATAATTCTTAATTTGACAAAACTAGAGCTATGCTATGATACCTAGCTTATACAGACCTGTCCTTTAAACTCCTACCATAAAATAAGTTATGTAGAGAAAAGTAGTGTTGTCTGTTTTTATTAGTCAGCAATATAAGTAAGTATATGTGCATAAGTTTAGGAAGAGGGGCAAAAAGGAAAACACAGTAGTGGTTGTATGGTATGGTGGAAGGTAGTAAAAAGTAATACTGCAAGACGGTATTTTCCGAGCTGGATTGTATAACTGACTGGTGGTATGGTGGAAGGAACGTTAACGACATACACCAAGACGTAATACAGCAATATAATGAGCCTTTTTTGAGCAGTTTGCAAAGTTCACGGTTGTACAAACAACACAGCACAAAAATTAATAGTGCTTCTAACAGGAATTCAAAACTACGAGTCAAAAAACAACAATTTTAGCGGAAATTACAATTATGACACATCACATTCAACAAATACGTACGTACAAGCCTCGCTAAAAGTAATCCGACATTATACTTAAAAACAGGTAGTAGTTTTTTTGCCTATTGTTTCTCGTGCAAACACTTATAAAAAAGGTTTACTAATTTCAATTAGACTTGCAAATTGCAACACCACCGTGCTCCATTCGTAAAGGAATGCTTTCACTGCACAGAAGTATATATGTTTGTATTATTGTCATTAACTTGAGTTTGCCAACATGCATCTTTACCATGGATACCTCCTTCACCCTCATCTCCTCACCTCACGTTAGCTGTTCATCTTTTAATTAAGTTAACAAAGGGCTAAAACTGACCTGAAATGAATGGAGACAGTATCTCTGTTCGAAAGAGAATTTTTTTTGTGTGAGTTCTCACCGTTGCTGTCACCTCTTACATTCTCTAATTCATTCAAGTAACTCGACACTCTTGTCATGTTTCTCACCACCAGCTGGGCTACGTCAAAGTCTGATCTCTGATGCTGCACGATAAGTATATTATATTAAATTAAAAAATGAAATTTGATTGGGCCCATGGTGATTTTCCAAGGAAGGCCGTTGTCACATTGATTTCTTTTCAGATTGAATTAGTAGTTTACTATACTGTAGTGCTATAAAACTTGTAGCGCTTTTTCGTGTGAGGTGTTAGGCAACTATATATAAGTATAAATTGTGAATTGATTATATACAATAAAAAAATTCCAAACAAGAAGGCGAGTTTTTAGTTGTTAGAAATTTGAGTGTAGCTCAATCCCCTCACCTACCAAATTTCTGATACTTTTTTTGCATTAGGTTTTGGTTTGGTGTGAGGTTTTATCATCCACGGCCGTCAGTCGAAACTTGATGCTTTAAGGAATCAAGATGATTTTTTATAGATAGTAAAAATACATACCGAACGAGTAAGTTGATATATGAAAGCTGGTATATATATAACAAATAAGCATCAGTTAGCATGAGTAGATATTATTGGTAATTAGTTATTAATGAGATACTATGTAGAGAGAACACTGAGATTATTTAAGAGAGAGAACTGAAGGGGGGTTATGCTGTCGTGGAAAGGGACTTGTTAAAAACCGACCATTTTAAAAGTTGCGAGGCTCTCACGTGGCTCACAAAACACCAGAGTTTTTCCACCAAATACATAATTAATATTATGCGAATTTAACGTTATTTAGCAAGAAAAATACAGACATACAGACATATTCATTGAAATATAGAGATAGAAAAGAGAAAGAGGAAGATAATGATCTATATATTTATAGAAGATATATATATTTAGATATAAACGTAGCGAATACCGGTTGAAGGACAGAGAAAATTTGATCGTGTTTGACAAGGAAGGAAAGTGGAAGTTAAACGCAAGAAAACCAATTAAATACATTTTGAAATATCATAGCGAAGGAAACTATACGCAAACTAATAAGATAAAAAGGAAGAATGAAATATGTCATATAGAGCAACATACACACGTCAGCTACTGATATATACTGATTGACTTGGCAAGCCAATCCTTTTTGGAAGATATCATAATATATATTAGATATTGAACCATACCGAGTCTACACAGTGAAACAAGGGCTTAAAAGTTAGTAGTAAAATGATACATACCATATGACTCACGTACACACTACCTAGTTCTAATCATCAACGATACGATACAAGTTATATAAAGAAA
Organism: Orchesella flavescens; assembly: GCA_964034955.1. Classification (NCBI taxonomy): domain Eukaryota; kingdom Metazoa; phylum Arthropoda; class Collembola; order Entomobryomorpha; family Orchesellidae; genus Orchesella; species Orchesella flavescens. The sequence continues at coordinate 29,002,298 of OZ035953.1, forward strand.
ACTACGTTCTAGCACATAGAAAAATAATATCATATCAACTTGTTTGCATTTAACTAACTAATTGGGTTATAGGCATCATATATTATACATAATATTTCTTAACAACTCTTTGATAGATGGATGGATTCCCTCAAGGTGCCTTTGCAAAATAGGGTGTAAAGTAAATTACTATGTGTGCTAAACAACTATATATAACGTACACTAATGTATTTTATAGGAGACGTTTAAAATTGTTACGACAACGTTTCCTAACTAAACACAACAATGGTCAAGATTAATGGTGTACAATCACACAAATTAGGTGAGGGAAAGAGTCTACTACTGACACATATTATGAGATATATACAGAAAAGCTCTTCTTCTGTACTTTCACTTTAGATACGGTTGGTTTATACAAGACGACGAAAGGTGCACAATATTATAATGCTTATATACAGTAAAACTTACAAAAGGACACTGACTCTGACAATGAGTAAGTATGTGGGAGCAGTACAATGACTGAGTATTCACAAAAAATCTTCAGTGACAGAAAACGAATACTATGACAAACATCGGATATATAAGTACTACGGGAGGCTTTCATGCAAATCAACAATGGAAATACCATACTGTCAACTGTGAAACCAGTATGTTTCCTTAAAACTAGTGTAGTGTAATATTTCTTACACAACTTGTGTATTTTGGCAGTTCAGTTTAAATGAAGGTAGGTTGTTTGGTGCAGCATGGGGTTCCAAAATTACTTTTTTCATGAGGTACATAAAAACAAGTTGCACAAATTCATATTTCCCCAGCTTTCACAGTTTAGTAAAGACAGACTGTTGTGAGAAAGGGTAAAAATACTACAGATTCAATATTACTGCGTGTTTGTGTGTGTAAATGTGTACAGGTAAGATGGGCACTGACTGAGATGCGAAAAGTAGAGTGGTGAAAGTTATAGGTATTCCGCAGCAAATCCATCAACTCACTGAAATGAAATGGGTTTGTTTTTCTAACCCTTTCCTGTTTATACTTATTTGGTCTTGAGGGTGTTTGATATATGTAAATTTAGTTCGGGTCGTTGCACACTAAATCCTTCATTACTAAATATTTACGCCAATCACAAAATCCCAAAACTCATCTTTCCACATTTCTCCTTTAACCACATCTATTAGCAGTTAGAGTATTGAGTGGATCAAAGATGAAAGTATTTCATTAAAGAGTAATTTTGTAGCCACATTAAATGAACAATAATGTATAAATCCAGACCATAATTAAAGGCTACATTAAACCATGTGGTTGTGGTTACTCCCAGTAACGATGCCTTCAAGAACTTTCAGCAAGTAAAGGATATTATGTTCGTAGATGGAATTGGATCTAGACATATTATTAAATAGCATGTCGGTTTGCATTTCTTCTGAGAAGAGTGAAACACTATTGACCGCTTAACGACTCGGTCTTATTACTTAAAGTCTCGGTAGTAAGTTAGTTGAGACTTTAATTTGTTTTCTTTCATCTGGTTATCCTCATATTATTTTCTGTTGATAACAACGACGCTTCCCTGTCACTTAAGAAAGGTAGACAGATGCAATCAAATAGTCTCAGTTGTTTGTCTTGGCTGAGTGACACCAATTTAATAAAATATTACGAAAGGAGAAAAGTTTTCACTGAAGAGAAAGTTCATAATGCTATTGTTCCTATTTCCTGGCGTTTTTTTGGACGCTCTACACTTGGACGTGTACATCGTTTTGTGTTTTCCAGCTCAAATTCAGCTTCTCTTTCTTGTTTGTCTCAGAAACTTCAGTTTAGACCATAAACGTTCACCTGACAACAACTACTCCTCCTTCGCTCACCAGCCCTCTTTTCTGTTTCAGTTTCTACTGACATACAAAATGCGGATGTGGTACCACTACAAAATTCAACTTTAGATATATGCATTTACTTGCTTTGCTTCCAACACCAAACCAACCAACCGCCTTGCTAACTAGAGCAACATGCTATATGCGAAATTACCCAACAACATAATAAATCCATAAATGTTGAAGGAGAAGAATAATTTTAAAAAGTGGATGAGTTTTAACAACTTTTTCTGTACTGGGTGGATTGTTAAGTTATTGTTCTTATACAAAGCCCTACGTACTCAAATGGATGCTTCACACATTCACCACCATAGGATGATTCTTCTAATAGCTATTATTCAAAATACTAAAAAAAGAAATACGTTGCTGAAATACTCTCATACATAATAATTACTATTTACGAACTGTGTACGGTATTATCGATACAATACAATTTATGGATACAATTAAGTACAATACACGATCGACCGGATGATTTGTTTGTATCGCGTTTCTCCACAACACACCTTACTTTTTTATGCAACATTATTTCTTCATAACAAAACTTTCTAATAGTAACCAAATTCCAAGTCTGCTTGTTTACGAACTACTGAGTGGACGAGTAAGTCATATGCGAATGAATGAGTTACTGAAAGGCGCTGTGCACTAAAGTGAGGAAGAATAATAATAATATGGTTAACAATGAAAAAAGTGAAGAAAGGAGAGAAAGACGAAAGAGAATCACTTGCTTAGTTTAAAAAAATAAATGATTTTTATAGAGACTGGATTTTAGGTAGACTTGATATTGCGATGATCTTGATAGACATATCAATAAAATAATAATAGTTACGTCAGAAACTTTACACTTTCAACCAAGTCATATTTATATTCCCGTCTCTGCTGACATGTTTTTTTTTTTCAAAAAAAAAGAAGAAGTAGTACAGCAAGTTGATTTATTGAAGCTAGAAAAGCTTTTTTTGAGCAAGATATCAGAATACTTTTTTGTATAATGACTTTATATTGCAATATAGAGAAAACTGGATAATCAGTTGCGTATCACAGGAGCCATGATAAAAAACAAGTTCTAAGTAGATCAAGCAGCTAATTAATTATATATTTTTTTAAAGGATCCTTTTATACCTCGAAATAAATTGCAAAAAGACTGCCGTGCATAAGTAGTTAAAACCAATTCTAATTGAAGATAAAATGAAAATACAAAGACTGATCATAGGTGTAAAGTAAACAACTTTAACAGATAGAAGGAGAATATATATAATATAGAAGATAGCCAGTAAAAATACTTTCTCCTGCCCAAAGAAACCTGTGTTAACAGTAGTCGGTTCAAAATAAAGGCTTTTCTTTATCTAACTCTTTTTTTAATGTACATACACAATGGAGCATTTAATCTAATTGTAAATGAGTGATAATGGAATAAGTAAAATCAGCCATTTGTAGAGTCTCTATTGAGTAACTTTTATGATTGCTTAATGAACAAGCCTAGCATGCTTAGTTGGCTACGGCTGGAAAAACTCTGGATAATCTGAGTGAAAACCATTATGTCCAGCAAGACAAAAGCATTATGTAATACTAACATATCCTCTTTTTATTATGCCTGGAAAAGTTTTCTGAATAATTTATGGAATCTGGTGGTCACATAAAATTTGATTGTCAAGTCTTCAAAGAGTAAGTATTTGGAAAACATCTTACGATCAATCTTAAAGGAAAAGGTCCAATGACTTCAACTTTTGTAAGAAGCAAAAGTCATTTCACATGTGAAAGTTGGTTAGGTTACAATTAAAAAAACGAAAGAATTTTGTAACTCGAATTCCTCTTTTACGTTTCAATCTTGAGAGACAAGACAAAAAAAAGTTTGGGGGTAAGATTTACTCTTCAAAGCCTATCCACCAGGTTGATTTAAGACAAGTTTATTTTTTTGTGGGATTGATTTTTTTTGTGTTGATCATGTCATTAACTATGTTAACAGGTCAATTACATAATAGTACTTGCGGCAATTATGTAAACAATTGCGAGTTTGATAATTAGCAAAACATTGTTACGGTAAGTAAATGTTAAGCTCTGTTATATAGATTAACGGAACATGTTGAGTTAATTAAACATGATGATTGAATGAAGGGAGGCGGATATGGTTAAATATTTGTCAAAATTTGCTAGAGTGACTGCCTTGGTCTCGCTAGACGTTAATAATGGTCCACGAGAGGTCCAAGCAATGGAGAGTAAATTAGCTATGCATATGAAAAAGGTAGTGTACAAATTTGGAAATATTGAAATCCATCCAGCTAGCCATGTCAGCTTGTGATGCATGCACTCACCTGGACGGTTCAAGCTGGAAACCAAGTCCCCTCCAGTGGGACTACCCCCTTCATCCTCCTCTTCAGGAATAGTGTAAACTTCCCCAGGGCTATGATCATAGTAAGCATCACTAGTCATCATTCCCCTGTGATCGTCATCGCTCCCACTACCCGAATCCTCATCGCTTGAACTTTTGTAGTCATCCAAATCATGTTCTTTAAGAACTATTGCTTTACGAACCCCCGGTACATCATCTGGAGATTCTGGGGAATCTCCAGGGGAACCAAAATCATGTCTAGGTGGTGAGCGAAATGGACTATTTGGACTTGGAGGTGATTTATAACTGTATCTATCTTTTACTGGCGAAGTTGGTGAAGGTGATGGAGATCTTGATCTGGGACTTGGAGAAAAGCGGATGTCTGACGGGTCATCGGTGGATGATTTATTTGCCTGACGTTGTCGTCTTCGAAGAGTGCTATCAACTGCAGACTGGAGCTTGGAAAGCTCTTCCATGAGGGAGTTAGCCTTTTCATCAATTGATGAAACTTGCGCTCGCTGCGGAGATGCTACCGAGGGTTGCATATGCATGTTTGAACTCGAAGGGATAGTGGATGATCGCCGGGGGTCACCACTACTACACATTACATTATCATAGCAACCTGCAATATCTGACTTGATTGTAGCGAAACTCTCTGAAGCCCGTCTGCTCTCACTACTACTCATCAGAAATGACGAAGAAACAACTTGCTCAGGCGTCATACCCTTTTCCAGCTCTATACTTTGTGACCGACTACGCATCACTTCAGCAAAGGAGGGTGGTCTGTTTATGCCTTCAACGGAAGAAGATGGCAAAAAGGTGCTCATGCTTTTGGAAGGGGAAAGTTGAGGGGAAGAAAGGAAGTCGGAAGGAAATTTGTTAGTGGTGATAGTAGCACTACTGTAATCTACATCTAATGGGATCCTATCAGGCCCTTTGTAAAGCTCTTCGCTCTGCTGCTCAGTGAGTTGTGGAGGTGACATGAATTCGGAAGACAATTTCCTAGACTGACCAACGTCATTTTTCCAGCTCTCTACTTCCATAGACTCTATCTTGGACTCACGCTCACTCTCCCAGCGCTGCTGCTGCTGCTGCTGAGGACTCCCTGCAACCTGCATTCCCGGGACCCCGCCTGTGCTCGGTCGTCTACTAGCATCCCACTCAGCTTGCTGCAAAAACCGACAATACAAGTAATATGATTGTAGCCAAATGTTTGCAATATTATGCTCAACAACTCAATTCTATATATATATATATATGCTCCTCTCCACACACATAAGTTTAGTCACACCATGTGGCGGCTACCAAACTTAAAACTTTAAGGATTTGCTTGGGTTGATGCTCCCATTTCAAATGAATATGTCGCAGTTCAACCTAATTCTTTCCACTACAACTAAGCTTTCATCTGCAAGAATGCAATGACATTACGAAACCATCTACACTGCAGTGAGAAGTTAATAGAAACCATCTCATTCCCTAATATTATCATGCAAACAGATAAACGTAGAAAGATCAATCACTTCTGCAGATATTATTAAAGGCAAAACTAAACCACATTGCGGAAACTTTCACTTTTTGGTTTCACATATAATCCTTTTGACTCAAAAGAAATTGTAATGACTTCCTATATTACAAGTAATAATTTGAGCAGAAAATCATTAAAACTGAACCAAGAAACTTATGCAGAGCTACCACATAAAATATATCATACAGCTTGTAATTGACGTTGACACACACATCTTACAAACCATAATGCATTTATGAGCATTTGCGGGATTCTGACAGTTGAGCAAAATGTGGGCGTCATGCCTTTATAGGATTACAAAAGGATTATCATCCCCAAAATTTGAGGAAAACACATTAAGGGAAAGCATTTTGTGAAGTACAATGCACTAACAGTTACTCGGAAGCGAATTTTCTGGTGAGATTCATATGAAAGAAGGTCGTTTGCTGAGTATAGAACATAGAACCACAGTAAAAAGGAGATTATAGCCATTATCAATGATTTCTTCAAAAAGCAAGTAAACTTATATGAGTGACGTTTGCTGTTATATAAGCTTCTCTCTCACGTTCGGAGGTAATATGAGTAGTATTACCTCCGTTGTGAATTATAGTACTGCAGTCACAGTGAGAAAGAAACGGTTTCTTGTTTTTTTTGCCACACACATTAGCAAAACCAAAGTCATTGTGTAACTTCTACTCTTTTTTTACTTTCAAACGGTGTGCTATACAAGCACACACAGAGCTTTACTGTTGGCATCTACGATTCATTGTGTAGACGAATTTTATAGACAAAATGTAAAGAGAAAAGCAGGTTCCGAGTCAGCCTGATGCAAAAACAAGATAACCAACTCTCATTCTTACGTTTTGACCAGTCTGTTGCGGTTGTATAAACTGGCCTCCTGGACGTGGTCCAAGGTTTTGTTGTCCTAGTGGACCAGTAGAAATCCCAATCGTTGTAGGTGGTCCCATCCGCCGTCGCTTAATGCAATTGCCACATGTCCATTCTGGTCTCTGCGGATACATAATTGATTTAATCATTTCATTCACGTCATGTTAGCAAACTTGACAGTACTGATATTCCTGTCAATCATTGAGTCAAATAAGAAAGAGGCGTACCGATAGTACCCTACAAAAACTATTTTTATTAACTCTCCCTAAAAAAGAGTAACTCAACGGAATTGAGTCGCCCCTGTCAATTTGTATCCACTAGTTAAATGACCTTTTTTTTAGCCAAATGTGTATAAAATGAATGAGAATTTAATGCAACATAATTCATCGCATTGGTAACGGAAATGTAGGGGCAATGACGTTATTTCCCTGTACTATTATATCCTATCAGTTTAAAAACATCTATACATTATGACATAATCCGCTTACATATCTTTATTAACGTGTAGGGAGAATGTGATTTTACAACTTACGTACTGCCACGTAACGTTATAATTATAACTAGCGTAATTTACCTTTTTTTCATTATGGATTCAGGTCTACAGTTTTGTTTGTCATAATAATCTGCTCCATAAATAAGTTATTAAGGGAATGGGAATGGTTTTCATCCTAAAGTGAAAGTATAATACTACACCTACGTATGATCTAGCATTTGTGCAAAGGATATTTTATGTTATATTATGCACATATACTTTGCATTAAATGGGAAAACGTAGTAGTAATGGGAAAAGTCAGGAAACCTCATCAAATACACAGCAACAAAATGATTACGATACTTTTTGCAACTAAACCCCTTTGTGTGGAGACGCTAGTTCTCTTCGAACACTTTTTGCAGTAGAGTTTTCCACTTTCCCCCAAGAGATGATTTACACCGGGTTTCCCTTTTGTTCGTAGCTTTCCTTTTTGCACTCCTCTATTTCGTAACAACGGATAACTTTATTTTCCCCAGCTTCCTTTAGAGACATGAAATCCTTTGCGTTTGCGATTATGAACTGTTCAAATAATTCTATGCTCATGTATTCATCATCACGGTGTATAGCTTCAGTGGCTTTCAGATGCATGTCTCCAAATCACACGGAATAATTCCTTGTAGTAGTTTCTTTGAGTGCTTTTTTATGCTACCTTTTGTACTCCCTTTTACCACAGGTTTTTCAATAGTGGGAAAGAAGCAACAGTTCAGTTGCAAAAGCGTTTAATCAAAAAATGCTTTGCCAAAATCCTAAGAGAAATTATTTAAATGATCGCGGATTAAAAAAAATTATACGTGCTTCGGCTAGAATACTATATCCATTTTCCAATACCAAGTTGTATTATTGGCATTGTTGTAAATGAACGATGATGCGGAGCTACGAATTTCAAATTTTTCCATCACACACAGTTCTCAACTCTACGTACCTTGGTGTCTGGATGTGGAGACATCCCTCCACAGGCTTTACATACCATCGTTCTACACTCAGTACACTCCTGCCCTGGTGGACCTTCTCGACCACTCATCTGAAAACGGAAACCAATGCATTAAATAGTAATACTATTTCACGGCAAATAACTTTCTTGTAGTCCCATAACCTCAATTGTCTAACTTTCGTTTTAGATGCAAATTCTAATTAAAGTAAGCACATAATATATGTAAATGTTGTGCATACATTTAGAAATCCATCATCATTGATTTGATTACTCTACTACTATGTAACAAGAACAAGATCAGAGTGAAAGTATTTGGATGAAGGTTGCGTATCAAGGAAAGTAAACATGGTAACAGATACAATATGCTGACGAAGATAGAAGAACATAATAATAATATGGATGAAGAATCAACATGCCTTCCAATGTTTACGATCTGTGTTTATCGTCAGCATATATTTATTTTATGGTAAGAAAATCGAAAATGCATAATGCATAAAGAAAACTTTATCATCTGAGTGGCTATGATGATGATGACATGATCTGGACATGACTTTCCCGTTAAGTTGAAAGTCATTGCAACATCGTGTCTTGAAAGATTACTTATCATGCTTCAGAAAAGGATTTGATGGACAGGTAGAATAATCAAATAAACCATTTCAAGTGATGCAGTAAAGTGGAAAGTTACTGATTGGTGTGTGACTTACATCTCGCTGTCTGCATATGGGACATACGGTAGGAGTGAGACCCACACCTTGTCGCTGATCTTCCGGCCTGCAAGCAAAAAGAAATGAAGTTTTATAACATACAATATTTCTTTGGTATTTCCGCCACCTACACCATCGCTACTAGCATAATGTTAGGGATACGTCTATGGAAAAAATAAATAACTACGTTTGTGCTTCTCCTGTTATTCCAGGGATTTTGCGTCAATGCAAACCATAGATACCTTATATACTAAATTTAAACCAGGTTAAATAAACTGATAATGTTGACTAAAACTACCTAAAGAATCCACGGTGGAGACATTGTGCAATCTAAGCATATTATGTTTCTTTGTATATAATAATATAAAACGGGATTGTATGAAACTCAATGTGTGCCATCAACTGTAAATAGTATGCGACTGCATATAATAGCTATCGAATTTTAACAACGGATCCAATGACCATGATATATGATGCCGTAGATCTTTCTGCAACTCTAACTGTGTCACGCTTTCCAAAGCTATTCCATTGAGTTGAGTTTGATCTGAACATCCTCTTGCCGTCAAATTGCATGCTATAATCCGCTCAACAAAAAAAAACCCACGCTCCTCTTCCCATTCTAGTATCAAATAACAAACAGTGATGATAGAAGTTGGTCAATAGGAACAGAACATGTCATTTTGACAAACACTGCTCACTCTCCCATGAAAAAAACCTTCACAGGTACTCAAAATCTTTTTTTTCGGAAATAATATCTGTTCGTTAGTATAGTATTTGCGGAAGAGTAAGCAACAACCTTGTAGTTTTTTTTGTGATTTCACAACGTCAGTTTCCATTCACCTACATTCTTATTTGGATGCTAGTCTAACTTTTGGGCATTTGAGCTTAATTCGAGCTCTTAATAATGGCCTCGTCCTACTTGAGAGAATTTGAATGGATACTACATTTGCAGTTGAAAAGGATTTAAAATGTGAAATTGAGTTATTTTTGTGTTGTTATATCCTTCAATTACGAAGGTTTTTGTTAAATTCAAGTGGGCAGAATCCGCAGGGTAAGTTGAGAAGTTTAAATTGTCCAAGTTTTGTGAGCTCACACTTGTTTCTTGTTATCCCTAATTGTTCGTTAGATCAATTTGTCAATGGAAGCTGTTGGAATGACGCTCGAGGCCTATTATCCGTTTGTTTTTTTTGCGTAGGTAGCAGATTGTGAGAAATTAAACAATGGTGAGAACTGGTTTATATGAACGAACAAAACGGAAAAGGTGGGAGACGGTGATGAAAGTCCATTCAAACCTCCTCGCCCACGTAAATATGTCATTATTTTGTCCCACGGAAGCTGGAGAAAGGTTAACAAAGGGAAAATAGCTTTCATTGAAATAAAATAGCTCGATGGTGTGGAGTAGCGCTTGCTGTCCAGAATTATTACACTAGCCCGTGAAGCTAAACAACTGTCATATTCCAGTGAATCAGAAAGCTCTGTAGAACTCCCTAAATCTGGATGACTTTGCTTGGAAAAGAAAACATGTACATATGTACTTACGTAAAACCTTCAATGAAAGAGCCTGTAGGCTTTCTATGACCTTTAACCTTACTTAGTAGTTCCCTTTCGAGATATGAGCCAGAATTAGCAGATGGGCTTCAGTGCAAACGAATCTAATTAAGGAGGCTGGAAAAAGCTTTCTAAATTGGGCATTAGGCAAATTACTTGTTAATACGAGACAAGAGAGAAAACTGTAATACCTTATCATCCTTGGGGCACCTTGCTGTACAACGCCAACAGGAGCATTGAGTGGAGTGACTGGAGCTGCTTCTTGTTCCAATTGTTGAGCTTTGGCCATGACACTTTCTATCATTGCACGTTCTTCAGCACTTAAATGACTTAGGTCAACATCTGGAACAACTTCACCTGTTAAAAGAGATGTGCAATTAGTAAAAAAAGTCCTACATATAATCACACGGCTATGTATGCATTTTCAATTAAAGGAGACTTATATTTTCATGGCCTCTTTAACAACCTGCTTTCTTTGCGAGACTTTACTAAAATATGTTTTGCCATAAAGTAAAATAAATTAATATGAACACTGAATCGCAGATTGTATACCATAAGTAAGTGTTTTCCGAGAATTCCATGTAATTATAGCCATTAGTCCCATAGATGTTGAATGATGGCTACAATGTGTGCCTTGAATGTGTTCCAAAACCTATTGGGTACATTTTACGTACAAATCAAAGCCATCAGATTCCAATTCATTTTATTACAGCGATTTACTTTAGTCTGATGCTGGTAATAAAACGTAATTACGCAGCTGTTGCTTTTCTTTTCACTTGCTGGAGGGATACTTGTTCCAAGACTTGTTAGTAGGCATTTTTCAAACGCACCAACTTGAGTCAATTTGAAAAATTCTCAAGTCAGCCGAAAATGACAGCGATTGATTTTAAGTAATGTGTCTGGTTTGCTAAAAAGTCTACTTTCAACTTTTTTTATGATTCAAGAACATATGCTTTCCTTTCATTTTAACAATAAGTAGGTAACGTCTTAGATGCTTTACAACTAGTCGCCTCTGGCCGAATTGTATTTGTTGTGCATGTGTTTTGCTAGTTTATTTTTTGCTGTACGATTTCCTGAAATCGATGTCGAGACGCAAGTATTTTGTAAAGCGTAGCAATTTTTATGATAACAAAACTTTTTTTGGTGCCATGATATACACTCTCCGGTTTCTCATCATTCTTCCTTACACTAGTTGTATGATATGTACGTAACTTGTTGTTGGGTGCAAGTAAAGATTAAAAGTACTTAAAGTTATGCTTGTGCTTACGGCAACTTTCAATCCTTTCCATCAACTTCATACAACAAACCCTTACTTATCTAATGTATCTTGTAACAATTGACAATACATGCATTTATTTGGGTTGTATAAGTTTTATTGACGAAGACGTGTGTATTTTGCACAGGTACTTTACATACATACATGTATACATGCTCGCTTTCGCGATCACTTTGTAAGTTTGTTTCTTTTACTTCAATTTTTCCGAATTGTGCTTTTATAACCATTGGTGACATGGAAAGAATCTAATGCTACAACGAAAGCTTAATGAGAGCTGCTTGTACAACTTTCTCCTCCTATATTTATAGTTTCACTTAAGAAGTTTGGTAGTATAAGACGTGAGTCTGAAATCCCATCGCCCCTTTGGGAAAAGTATTTCTTGTCTTAACGTCAAAGCATGTGTTTACGAATCAGGTTTCCATACAGCTTTAGGAGAAAAAAATCACTCCTCATTTTCTCGTAACATGTACAGAGCTCAACTTTCACTTTGACTATTTTGAAGAAATAATATGCCAAGTTAAACTAGAAAAAATAAGTGGATAGTCACTGAGCAAGTATGCTTCAGTGTGTGATCTAGTAATTTGAAAATTCATAAACTTTTCAAATTTTAGGTACATTCTACAAATTTATTTGTTGGCAATTGGCTCTCACTTGTTATGATGTGTTGTTGCTTAAATCAAATTAACGTACTCACTCTATTTTCATAAAGAAGTGCCATAAGGAATAGTAAATTGGATGCTGGTTTAAGTACAGTACCATACAATAATGTACAAAATGATTCAATTTTAAAATGTAGAACCCTAACGTAATTACATGTTTGAGAATGTATCAAGCTCTTTCCTGCAATAATTTTGTTTTGTATTGAGGTTCACAGAATAACCAAATTTATGAGCTGAACTATATGAAGTGCCGAGTTTATGAGCGCAAGCTGAGTTTAATATGCTTGAACTTTCTTTAAACATCAGTTGATTTGATTGAACAACGCAAAAGCTTAAACACGGCAATTGTCAAATTTAGAGTGTACACTCAAGTATGATGTTATAATTCGTTTCTGGCATATTAAATGGATAATTGAATCTAAGAAACACCTGATTTTTGTTCAAAGTAAACTAGTCATCCACAAGAAAACGAGTTAAACACAAATGAATATGTATTTGATACTGACGAGCGTAAATACATATTTTCGTTGTAGAGCATTAAAGAAAGGATATTAAGCACGAATAACAGACCTCTAGCAAAAACTCCATCTTGTACAATAGAAACTAGTTTATAATAACCGATCCAATTGTCTGTTAGCTGTCGTCAGTATATCTAAAACAGGATGCTACATAATACGCAGCTGTGATGGGCACATATTCGGTTTGCTCCTGGCAATCATTTGAAGCTTGATAAAAGTGTTAGATTGTAAATTAGTAGCATTGATAACAGTTTGTAATGGCATATGCTACAAGGTGGTATTATAGAATGTTAACTCTTCCTGCATTTCGACACGCTCATTCCCTCAAAAGAAGGAAACATGAGAACAATGAGCAGATAGTTGGTAGCTAAAACAGTTTTCTAGTTATCTTTCACCGACAAAAAGTCAAACTTGATGGGTGACACGAACATGACAAAGCCATAAAATACGTTGGCCATAAATGATGGCTGGTTTAATGAATTCATTCAGTATTTCATGAGTGTGTTGAATTTTAAAGTATATACTATGCATATTCCACAAGACAACGTTCCACCTATTTCACAATGTAGTCAACCTCCTTTGCTTTCTCCATGATGGCGCCTTGCCTTGGTCGCAGTAAAGTTACATATGCGTAGATGCAGGAGCGATTTACTTTTTATTTGTACAAATGAAATCCTCAGAAATTATCTTGAGAATAAAAGGTAGCAACTATTCGTTTAAAACGCTATAAGAGCTTTTGTACCAATCCATAATATATATATATATAAGTATGTGGGTATTTACAATAGGACTGAACATTTCATATGGTGTGTGTCTACTTCTCTCTTCTCCCCCTACTGCATTCAAACATTGTAGACGAAGGCAATATAATGGAATGGATTACTTTGGGTTTTGTTCACCACACGTATTGGAATCGATCCAGAGAAAAGTAAGGCAAACACAGCAATAGCAGCAGACACAAAAAAACAAGATCTCTCCTCTCTGCAAACTAGTCATCGTTTGTGTAAGCATTGGTGTGATGAGACGGCATCCAGTTAAATTCAGAGCTAGAGAGGTTCTAAAACATTTACTGTTAATTTGGCAGCGTTTAAAGCCTTACAAGGACCAAACGTAGCTTCTTGTTTGGAATACTGGTTTTATCAGCAAACCAGAATTCACAGGACACAGCTAGTATCTACCCTAACGCGATCAGTCTTTCAACTTTCAAATGAGATGATGTGTCCTTTGCTAACCAACGTACTTATACATATCACACAATGTAAATGTAAACTATGTAGATGGGAGTTGGTTGAGGTTGGATTGAGAGCGTGTTTCTGTAATTGTATTTCCCTATTTCTACATCTAAATGAGGAGCAAGTTGGAAAACCTTTGTTAGGGGCCAAAGTCTTTATGTATGAAAATCAAAACGTTGTGTATTTATTTAAAATTTCATTTAACTCTGAACTCTATATTCTTCATAGTAATGAAGAATTTTGGAAATTTAACGTCTCGAAACCGTTCAATGACAAATTAAATATTTAACCTTAATTATGTCTGTATTTAAATTTTAATAAACATTCTTACTTCAATTTCACCCGTAAGCTTGTTTTATGAGCTTGCTTACTCAATGTTCCTACTGCCTCGAACTAAACACGAATCTCTCTCTCATTTTTTAATTATAGGTCTTTGGTGCATTGTGGCAGTGAGGAGCCAAGCCTACTTAATACTATTCAATTTACATATATAGACACATATTCAACGCATATGTATATATTTTGACCAAAAAACATGTTTTGAACTAACAAAGAATGAAATACCTTGGTCAATAGAGAGCACGAATTTGAATTCTCAATTAAATTTTGCACATACCTACTAAAAGTACAACAATTGCTTTGCTTTTGGTTTTTTAAACAACAACTAACTAATCATTTCTTTAATTTACTTACGTCAAAATATACCTATTTAATAGCATTGACAAAACTGTTTTACAAGTCTGTTTCATGCTTTCTTTTATACTCTACTAAAAGAAGATTGTATTATATTTAGAGTGTCTCACAGCTAAAGCATGTTACAATACAAGCAATTAAAAGCTCTAAAGTAAATGCTACAAACGTACTAAGTATTCATAGTCCCATATACGACTGATAGGTTTTCCTGCTCCATAATTTCTGGCGAGCGTACGTTAAGAGGATCGTGAGAGAGAAATGGAATAAAAGGCTCTTGATGGTAGAAAACGAGAGACGAAATTGTGAAGTTATATAAAGATATGTATATAATGTATATACGTGTGTAAGTATGTATGTGTGTGTGCTTACATGAAAGTTTTATCGGAATCGGAAATGCCTTGGAGAAAGTCAAAGAGTAGCAGTTCACTCGTGAACATTCACAATGATGCCTTGCATACATATTCTCCGAAAAAGGTTGGCAAAAGCAGGGTGTATACAGCAGGAAGAGAAAAGCATGAGAGAATGATGACGATGATCGTGGTAGTGGTGTTACTGGTGTTGGTGGTCGTCTCGTCTCCAGCTCTCTCTCTCTCTCTCTTTCTCCCTCTCCCAAGGAAGTAGAAAACAGGAGCAGAATACATATAGTACTTATGTCGTAGTTTTTGCATTGCATAGAAAGGGTTTCTTTCTTCTGTTGCCACCACCACCACCACCACTTGCGTGCTACGACTTGGACACTGAGCATAGCTGCACACACACACACGTGAAGTACAAAGAAGTAGCCAGCCCTTCGTCCATTGCGTTAGTTTTCAACCGTTCCCTACTTTATCTACTTTATGTCAATTTCTGGTGAAGGAACAGTAATGCTACTTTCCTTCACCTTAGAAGAACTACAAGAAAGTTTTTTGATGCATACTATACCACTCAGAAAATGGCAGGGTCTGGTCTTTCTTTTTTTCCTCCGTTCAAATAATTTCATATAGAAGCCCAAAAAACCCCGACCATAGCACCTATATGTCTAAAGTAAGTATTCTTTTTATTTTTCTAAACATCTTCTTAGATGGTTCATGGTAGCATCATGAGTGGAATGGTAACGAGTTGAGTTAGCTGTTGGTTGGTTAGTTGACGTTGTTACATAATGTAGTTGCAGTAGCTACAAATAATAGTATTCCATCCTTTTTATGTGCTTTTATACTTATGGAGCCTCCACTAAGTAAGTGCATAACATATCACTCTCTACAGAGATGTAAAAACTACAACATAACTTTACAATGAGTCAACCATGCATATAATAACTTGATGATGTTCCCTACCAATATGAGAATATACGGTGGTATGCACTTATATACATTTAAACGATACAAAAATACATTTTTTTTGAGTTGCGGTAGCGTCAAGAAAAAAAAATTAAGAAAGTGAAAGAGTGAACCAGCCAGCATGTATGAACATACCCACTTGGTGTGGGGTGAGCCCTACATTGTAACTTTGGTAAAGTTTAGTGTAGCTCTGTAGATTTTGTATTTTACAAAACTAAATGCATGTACATACTTATTGAGATAATAATATACGCGCCCACCCAACTCTATAATGTTCTTGTTAGCAAGGGTAGCGAATGAAGATAAGTAAGTCGAAAACTTTCACTGATCATCGTCCCCATCTGCTAGTCGTGAAGCTTTCTCTGACTACGTCAAATACTTAAAGTCAGTTGAGCTTCTGGGCTCTTCTCGACCTAACTTGGTTAGCAAGTAAAAAGACATCGAA
The DNA here is from genome assembly GCA_964034955.1 of Orchesella flavescens. NCBI lineage: Eukaryota > Metazoa > Arthropoda > Collembola > Entomobryomorpha > Orchesellidae > Orchesella > Orchesella flavescens. The sequence goes on from OZ035953.1 coordinate 29,018,705, forward strand.
GCAATATCAATTTTGATATTTCCTCCTCTAAATCTGGCCCATCTAGAAAGAAATCTAATCCAAAGAAAAAAAGAATATGTGTTTCTTTTGTACATTTCCCTTTCGTTCTACATCATCATCATCAGCATGAACGAGACCCAGAGCGAAAAGGGAATATGCCGCAGCAGTGGTGGTGGTATGCTAGATGGTAGGAGTACTAGCACGGACAATTTTATGACAACGTTTTGATGTTTTAATACAAGTTCTACAGCATGTTAAACGTAGTGAGGAGAAAGCATACGTTGAAAAAAAGGCTCAATCAACAAACACTTTCTCGGGTAGCGCTTAACTCCTTTTGGATGTTGTAGAGAAACAAGGTACGTACATCATTTAAACGTGCAGCCATCACCCATCTCTCTCCTATAATGTCTTGTGTGTTCGCCTTACGATGTGAATTACACTCACCGGAGGCCATGACATCAAGGATGGACATGAGAAGAAAATGAACTTCGTTGCCCCAGTAGCTATTCATGTATGGTGGTTTTTTTCTTCACAAACCCCATTTCAATTCTGAAGTTAAGGCTCATAACTAAACCTTTTACTTACATGTTTTAATAAAAACGATTCAGTTGGGTAATATGTTTTTTTTTAAAAAAAACGAGTGAGATACCGTAACTTTAGTGAAGGGAAAATGGTCGAGCATGGATTTATATGAGAAAGATACATGAAAGGAAAGCAATTCCTTTAATTATCATAATAGAGTGTAGGATATGTAGTCAAATTCCAGAAAGAATACCTCTGAGTTGAGTTGCATTACGAGAATGAGCTTATTGCGTAAGAATGATTAATTATTTTTGAAATCCACACCATATCAAGAAAGCAAAAAAAGTACATCAAAGTTTCATGCCACAAAGCAATAAATTTCTGTGGTATCAAAAAACTAATATGAGAAAAGTTATTGCAGTCTTGAGTTCTCATATCTACAATCCACACTAAACGTAGCTGAAGCCAGCATTGGGTGGTTGGTTTGGTAATATCACTTACGATTGGAACTTACACGTGTGTTTCCCCTACCTCCCATTTATCCAAGCAATGCAATAAAAACAAGTGTTCATTTAGGTACACCACAACAACACAAGGAGCGACAACCTTAATTTTAGCAATCATGCTATCATCATCATCATCATCATCATGAATTCCTTACTAAAATGTAACACAAATACCAACCATACATACAAATAGGATAGTGCACGTTTTTTTTCTTTGGACCTGACCGCGGAATTTAGCTACCTTCTGAATTTCTGAGAACTACCAAGTGCCTTAATTACCTACCTACCAAACACACACATATATATATTTTCCCAAACAATTTGAAGGAAAAGAGGCAAAGTAAGATTTTTCGTGATTTGGTCTGTGCAAGTGTACAACTTCACGAAACATGGACTTAATACCTACTCGAATGGGATTGGGGATTGGCACATGGTATGCCATACTTTTTCTTTCTTTCTTCCTCGACAGGAAAAGTTTGGGGTTACTAAGCGCGTGCTGCCAAGCTTTGGTTTTAGTGTCGGTCTATCTATAACAATTTTATCAAGCTCCCACTGCGTTTAGTCAATGCATACGCGTTAAGTAGTTACGATTTCATGTCACCGCCACCACACCAATCACCGACCATTCAACCACCAAACACTCCAAAAGAGTAAGGTTTTTGAACAGCACGCTAACTTTCATTCATATATGATAATACTTTTTCTCAACTGACTCAACTTCAAAGCGCCTTTGTGAAGTTGATTCCTGTTATGTATTTATTGTTGATGTGTGTGACTACCAGGAATACCTTACTAATCCCTTTTACAACTTGCTCGCTCAAGACGTTTTTTATGATGAAATGGGAGAACATGGTTGGAGGAGAAGAAGAAGAAGAAAGTTCTCACATATTTTTCAAGTCTTGCTGCTTTTATAACGAGGTGAGTAAGAGAGGATGCATGGCTCATTCCAAAAAAGCGCACTGAAGGTTGCCTTTTGTGTAATATAACATTCCCCAACTTTCTCTCATTAAGTTGACTACTTTTGCTGTCTTCAAAGCTTTGTTAAATGCAAACGAGCTATACCTTAAGATGAACGAGATGGAATGGAGGCTTTGAGAACAACTGCTTTCAAGATGTCTTGGAGTTTGCTACTTTAATTTAACCGTGTCTATTTCATTGTTCGTATCGTATGTCATAACCTTACATCTTAACTCTTCATATCAATTTACCTGTGTTATGTATATCATGTAACCTTTTGCAACAAAAAAGAGAAGAAGTTGGAATTCTATTTCATCAACAAAAATACGACAAGAAGGATTTTGTTAGGGTTAGAGAGTAGAATGTATCCAAAATACATTAAAGAGAACTACTTCTGGAATGAACCGGGGAAAAACATTTTATGGTCCTTTTCATACTCCTACGCCAATTATGTAATTAAATACTTTCAATGCACTACCACAAGGACTTGTACAATGCAACGAATGTGGCCTATTTACCAATGAATTTTTACTCAAGTGGTTGGATACATTTATGTAGTACTTATGTGTAATAAAGCAATCAATTTGTTTAATTAGCTTGTTTACCAAAGTCAGTTTTTTCTAGTTAATTCATCTTGGAAACTATGGCTTCACGCACTCCTGTCATATAATGTGTTAGGGGTACGCCTACTTTGTAAAAAAAAGTCTCAAACTCAATAAATTCAAGCTATTTTGTTACTATTTGTCCAGCTTTTTGTTTCCAACAAATGTATTTTATTTATCCTTTATGTTCCCCCACGCTTGAACAGCTAGCTGCTTGCTTACTTATTATTAGTTTGAAATGATTTGTTTTTTTCGTGCGTACATACTCTATTGTCATGAAAACCTACTTTTACTTTCATTAGTTCCAACTTTCTGATAGTGTGCATAAATTCCCTATCAACTTTTGCTCTCTTTTCATTATTTTCTTACGAATTCCACTTCCTACAAAAACCACGGTATCAAAGGAATCGCTGTAAGTAAAAGAAATGGCAGGCATGAAATTGAAAAAAAATATGCACACAAACTAAACTAACATATGTCGTACAAGCAATAAATAAGGTAGAAACAATTCTCACTGAAATTAATTTACAGCATTTTTGCACGTGCAAACTATTACAAAATGTTGCCTCAACGTGTTAGCAACTCTAAAATATAAACGGCCTTTAAATTGCAGCCAAGGTAAAAGTACATTATACGCCTGAGCTTGTTGTAGCTAGTTCAAAAAAAATTCATTTTCTTGCAAAAGGCACATTGAATTTTTTAATGCCAAACTTCTAAATTGCATACTTCCTGCCCTGCACCAATGGGTTTGGGTCCGAAGAAAGCGAAAAGTTTTTATAATGTGAATGTAAGTCCATTTGCAAGAAATGACTCTAGTCTCCTCAGCATTGATGCTCGCTTCGCTTCTACTACTGTACTCCTTGTGTGTGTATATCCATGCATACATATGTACACTGTTTTGTAAAGGTTTTGTTTGGACTTGGTTGGAGCATTCCCTTCCTTTTCACATTATGTTGTTGGATAGATATTTTTAGTTATTGTCAAAAAGAATGCTATTGCTATGGGATTGGGAGGAAGAAAAAAAGGAAAAAGATATGAAGAAAATATAGAAGGGAAAAGGAGAAAAATGGATCGATCATTTTCTAGTCGGCTCTTCACTCCTCTTCTATAAACGTGTACACACACACTGCATACTTACTATGAATGCGAAGGAGTACTATTGATATATAGTGCATAATGTGCAAATGTTATGGTTGGCATACAAAATGTGGAATGTACTATATTATATACGCTTTACACCCTATCAGGAGGCTATGAGCTCGTGAATATATGTATGTAGAAATGTATGTATATACTTTACTTATGCATCTATGTACTATTTTACTCTTTCCAACTAAAAATATACATAAAAGTGGGTAAGTACGTGTAGGACTTGAGACATTTGTCGTTTATCGACTCACATTTTCAATTTCTTTCTTTTTTTCTCCGGTACATGCCTCTTACTCGCTAATGGAGTGGAACAACGTTTTCAAGGAGTCGTCTTGTTTGGACTTTTGTGAGTTAAAAAGGGAAGAGCCTTCCTTGTAATAACATTTAACTTTTTCTCCGTCAGCTCACTCACACAGTACATTAAACAAAAGATGATGATCGGCATTTTGTAATGACTTGCCTTCTCATACTTTATAAATGGCTTTTACATTTTTAGTGCTGCTAATTTTTTTTCGATGAAAAATTTGCAAACTCTTAGGTAACATAATAGCATGTTCATGCTCATGGTTAGCAGTGCACAGTTAAGAAAGTGAGTGGGGAAGTGAAAGTGATATGATATCAGGCTGCCTGCAAGTAGCAGGGCGCGACTAGTCTATCCAGAAGCATGCTTGTATGTATCTTATGAATGAACTGGAATATAAAAAACAAGATCCTTGATCAATGAAAAACACTTCGTGTGTAATGCATACAGTTGGGTTTTGTTGTCTCTTCTTCTTCATTTTACCAAATTCTGGAGTTATATAAGTACATAGGCCCAAAGCTATTTACATTGTTGTATCAAGGTTTAAATTAAATTTTTGTTCGACCACCACACATATGTATTCTTTCACTATTGCTGTTAGTCCTAGCTTTCTCTCTTCCTTTCCGTGTGTTTATGTGGGTAGTTATTGGAGTAGGAAAACATGCTTTCAATGCCCAAAACTTCGTGTCTAAATGAGCTAAATCGATGAGACACTTATCAAAGTCAAGAGGTTTCCTTGAGAATGGGCCATGTGATGTGAGCATAACAGAGAAAAGAGCAAGGTGCCTACCATTTCATCATTAATATTCTTTTATTGCTTTCCTATAAAGTTTATGGCTTTCAGGAGGGCGGTGACAAACTAAAGATGCATTATGAACTAAAAATTTTCTATATGAAGTTCTATTTTCGCCTGAACGAGCTAACGACATTTGGAAATACAAAGGATTTTTAATTTGGTTCAATTTACCTGCCGGTTTCTGTTGCATGGGAGGTTGTTGTTGTGCAGGAATGGGTCCTCTAGGTCTCATTTGCCCCATGTTAACCCCTTGGTTTTGAATGGGACTTGGCCCACGCATACCAAGGGGTTGAGGCTGCTGCTGCTGTTGTGGCTGCCCTTGACCAGGTTGCATCGGTCTCATCTGCTGCTGCTGCTGCTGCTGCGGAGGTTGAGGTTGAACGCCAGGAGGGGGTTGAGGTCCGTTAAAACGGTGTGGCATGCCAGGACCTCCTAATCTTTGAGGACCCCCAAAAGTAGGAGGACCAGGACGGGCACCAGGAGTTGGCCTAGGACCACTAAAGGTAGGTGGAGCTCCATAGCCAGGCCTTGGAGACACGCCACCAGGAGGCCCCTGAGGAGTAGGTCGAACAGGCTGGAATCCACCCCCCATTGGCCTTGCACCCTGTTGGGATTGACCTGGCGGCATCCCATGCGGTTGTTGCTGACCTGCAGCACCTGGTTGTTGTTGCTGCGGGGTCTCCTCCGTGCCCATTATGGTATTGAGCATTTTGCTTGCAAAGTTGAAGCTGAACATGATGACCACTTTCTTGTCCTACGCGGATGATCACAATAGCACAAGAAACAATACTGACAAAAAGTTGGTGTAAGGATTTAGTAAGGAAGAAGAGTGCCAGTGATGATATATATTATTTTATAGCAGCACTGCACTTTTTTCACTGAAGTAAATATTTTGTATGCTCTACTAGCAGCGAGCTATTGTCGGTCAGTACAGTGACATGAATGGGATGAGTTTCATTCAGGAGAACTCATCCAACAGCCCTTATTACAGGCTAAGGAACACCAATTAGACCCTTTCATAGTTTATCATGGGTCACGGTTTTTTTCTCGTGCCAGTTGTGGGAAAATTAATTGCCTTGAGTCTCTGATTTTCCAAGGCACGGTGGAGTTGCGAAAGAGAGAGGAAGTACTACACATCCTCACGAGCCCATCGCTCAGTGAAACTGCACAAACTACTACCTGATACAGAACGTCTCGGTTGAAAAAAAATTGGCGCAAGAGCTTCATCGGAGTTCCACCTCATCTGCCCAACTTTCTTCTCCCCTTGTGAAAGTCGAGCCCCTTGATTTCAAGAAATCTTTGCCTCCGCCTCGTTCCGAGCACAAGACGGGCTAGGAATCCAATGTGATACCAGTGGATCGATATCAGTGTAGCCTACAACATGGGAGTGCTCTCCCTCACCATTACCATGCATTACATTACATTGCTCCTATTATTTCAGTGCTGAGACTGGCTACTATCTCCCTTCATGTGTTTATTTTCCTTCCTTTCCCGTCTCAACACTTTTCCTTTTGATTTCTCCGTACTATACCCAATAAGCATACATACACAAATATATCTTCTTATGGTAGAGCCAGAAGGAGATGATAATATGTCCAAGACCACTTACAATGTATTCCAAACTATAAGGTAGTGTTGTAAAAAGTAGTTTTCCCGAAATATTAATATGAGCAAGGTGCTATGCTGGCTGGCGCTATAGCCTCCACAAAACATGAGAAGACCAGTGAAAAGAATAGCCCTCCGCATACTTTGTATGTTGTACTATGGACTCATTTACAACACCAGAACCGACAAACGTATAAGCATGAATTACACCCATGGAAAGTTTATGCAACGTCTTCCTCCTTTCCCCATATAAACTCAATACATATTATATTATATCCCATCCCAACCTACCAAAATTGTGGATGCTTACTGCTCCTTTTTTCCTACTCGTGAATATGTTGCATGAGACAACAAAATGTGGTGTAAGCACATATTATGCATGCTATCCGATCCTATGTATATTTCACAACACTAAGACGTATATATTGATGAATGTACTTAATAGATGGTTTTCACTGTTCTCTTTCTTTTTTTCCAACTTTCTCCAAGTTTTCAGTTCACCTAAACACACACACCTACACACATATGCTTTCATTACTTTACTACTCTTTCTCCTTCTGCTGCTGAAGAACCATCTTTTTCACAACCTTCTCATAAAAACATGAAATTTTACATCAATGACAGGAGAGCGAGAGAGAGCACAAGGCTCCCAACTTCATTTAGTTTCTCCTATTTTTCCTTTTCCTGCCTATTATGGCTACCTTTTCTCTACTCCTTCTCAGCATTATTTCCACTTAAAAGCTTCCATTGTATAGACTCAAAAACTGTTTCTGAGCCGATGCTACTATTTTTATGTAATCTGCAAACAGAATGCCTGTTACGTAGTTGAGTGTACGACATGCCCATGCTAATAAGATGCTTGTTAGGCGTATACTCTAAAATCTACAGAATTGCTAATGATGAAAGAGTACATATACATGAATAGCTCTAGACAAAGGACAACTTGTCGTTGAAGTTTGCCACAAGATGACCTATTTTCTTGAGGATTGGAGTAGTCCATCACATCATCATCATGCATTCCGTAGTTGTAAGTTGTGTATTTATAAATAGAGTAGCGTTGACCATACCACATGAAACAGAAATGGATCGAGAAGTTCAATGTTTATCAAACTTCTCTTTTGATTGTTGGCTTCAAAGTAGCCATTATTTTACTCAACTCCATTCATGCTTTTCCAAAAACTTTTGTTAGCGACACTTTAATATATATCTTAAAAACAATGTGTCAAAAGTTGTAAGTAGTCAAAGAAAAGGAACTGATATGGTGCAACATGCGTAAAATCTCTACAAACAACTATCAAAACTATTTAGACTACCTAAATACCTGTTTGTGATTTGACGTCAGGAGAAGAGTAGCTCTCATCATTTGCAATTTACATGTTAACGATCTTCTTTATATTTACATTTTATCTTGTCCTAATGCAACCCAAAATCTTGTTTTCGTCGGTTAGTCAAACATCCAATCTATATGTACATATATCCTCCTAACTGCAACAAACCAATTTTGAGTACCAAGCTGTATCTCAATGTTCAGGTAGAGAAAAAGGGTGAGGTAAAAATATATGCAACCAGGATTTCAAATCAGACATAAAAATTTCCATAAAAATTTCAGCTTCGGAAGCCTTGTGAAATTTTAAAAGGCTGGTATAGCTACAGCATTGTCTTGTGAACAAGGGTTTTACACCAGACGACTCTCGTAGATTTGAATTCTTGCTTGCAGGAAAGACTCCAACAACACTTATTTAAACTCATTTCACATTACTTAAATATATCCTCATACATATGCTGCATACATCCACCCCAGCACACAGCTACATCAGTAGTGGCTAACCAAGTCGAGGAAGGAAAGAGAGAAAGTGAATCCAACTTTCTATTTTTCCTTATGCAACACAACACAGCAAAACCAAAAAAAACGTTCCATTTTCACAAGATAGCTGACAAGTATTGCGAAGACGCACAAAGCCCGTCAACCATGCTCAGAGAAAACTGGCGTAAGCGAAAGAGATACAGTAGTAGAAATGAGCATTAAGTATATATGTGTGTACTTAACATACAAAGATATCTATGTAGAGTTTGTGCACGGTTGTGTGCTCGGGACAAGACAAGCAATTCCTGCATTTATATTAATATCCATATTCCATCTTATTTTAGCGTAAACAATGTTAAATAAGTTTGGTATTGCAAAGGAAATCAACGATAGCAAAGTGTACCATTTCTGCCAAGCTGTCTTTAATTTTCTTCAATAACACAATCCCAATAAAAGCTTAAGCAAAGGAGCTCAGAGACCATTTCTGGTAATGGTAATGCATCCTGTTTAGAGACAAGTAAAAAGAAAAACATGATCTCAAGTCGTCATTCATATACTCACATCCGTATATGTATATGAATGTAACCAGTTGTAAATGGTATTGAAAAATAGGTAGTGAACAATATTTATTATGCATAGAAAACGATGACTACCAAGTACCAGTGATGAACAGAGAGTCCACATGGGAGAGCAGTGAATCATGCCATGTTTTTTGTTGTTGTATTTTTAAGTATGTTGAACAAACATGTACTCGAAACAGTATTGTATTGTATATAGATACTGAAAATATTTTTAAATCCTGAGACGAAAGTTTACAGCACCAAACATTCATTGCTCTTTTCTTTACAACGATGTAGTTTTACATACGTGGGAATATACATTGAGAAACAAAACAAGAAAGTATACATCAGTTATTTATTTGACCCTTATTACTGACTTTGACTTTCTCCCTACATCATTGTAAAAAAGGTGCATAAAAAGTTAAAACTTTCTACATCAGTTTCAAAAACAACTGGGCTGGCCATGAAACTAACAATAAAAAGGATATTTCTAGGAGTATCACCAACACGGCAGAAATTGTGTAGCGATGTTCATGCACGTTCATAAGATGTACATAAGTATCTGCATTTGTATGGGTATGCTAAGTTGAATGGTATAACAACCAGCACGAATGTATGTATTCGCTGGTTTGTATTGTAGTGTTTGTTTTATGAAGGATTAGTGTTTATGAATTTATCTAATGATACTGCTCTGGAGTTGGTTTGGCAATTGTTTTTGACTACACCCAATCTCAAGTAAATGCGACTAGTTTGTGATTAAATCACTGCATCAATAACACACATAGTTAACCTTAATCACAACTACTACTCGCTTGATAATGCAATACAATTCTTATTTGCATGAAAATAAAATCGCTTGTTTTACTTGGGAGAAGAACGAAGGATGTGGCTAGAAGTATTGACGACGACATTGCTCTCAATTCAGACGTCGAATTTATGGTGGACGAAAAAAGTCATTAAATGGCTGATAGTGTTTGTCGGTGGTAAACCCTACTTTTATCATGCTTTAGTAAAAAAAAATAGAGCAATCATCGTGGTCGATCAAAACGAGTTAAAGTACAAAGTAAATGGTTGACGATACCACATCGTCGAAAACCATCAGTTTTATCTTGAGGCTTCTTCATCTCAATTGCTACCGCATTTGTTTTAACTTTTTTCTCATTGTGGCTTATAATAATACTCTTATAAGTATAAAGCTTATACTCTCATAAGTATAAAGTTTATACTCTCATAAGTATAAACCATTGTTTATGTTTCTAAGTAATTACTGGTAATTTAATCGAATCGTTCGGGCAAACGCAGTAGCCACTGAGTATGAAAAGCCTCGAAATAAGCTAAAGGGTGGCCGATTGTCTCTTTTTCTTTCAATGCCAGTTTCATTCATATTGCTGATTAGAACAATCCATATTAAAGTGAAATTTCCAAAGAAAGCAAGTTAAAAGCTAATACCAAATTTTTGTCGACTTTGACAATACTTTGGGTTTGCTCACAAGGTTAACCCATGTTATTATACTTAAAGAATATCAATTTATCTATTACAAGTACAAGTGTTCCCAAAATTCAAGACATATTCGTGAAACGACGGAGTATTTAATTTGAAATCTCCCGTCTGCTTCACCGTAACTCTAGCAACAAAAATCTCGTGCAGTGGTAACGTGTTACAAAAATGTGCACATGAAATCTACATTTGAACAACTCATTGGATTCGCAGTGTCGACAATATCTATTGCCTGCAAGTTTTCTTGCGTTATGGCATGAAAAGTGTAGAACCGGAGGGGAATGGAAGGTTTCGTACAAAAAAGGAAGCCAGAACTGAGAAACATTGCATATTGTTTTAATGTATGTGTATATCTTCGCCTTTTCCTGACAGCTGCGTAATGGTGGCCTCGACTCTCGACTTTTCTTTCGACACCTACACAGCTGTTATACATTGTCACTACGTTTGTACAAGAGGAACGGAAGTACCAGTAACCAGGAAAGCTACAAGAGAGAAAGAGAAGCGTGATAGGAGCTCAATGAGTAAGATCAGTTTGTAGGAGTAAATACTGAGATACATACGTATGATACGATTCCAAGAAAACAGAAGCAGGGGAACGCTAAGTGAAAGCAAATATACAATTTACATGTGTTTAAACTGACTCGCTATTGCAACTACTGGTTTCTAATGTAACAGAGCAGTAGTGGCTGCTGGAGCAAACCTGTAGATTTTTAGGATATGCATTATTGTACCGTTGAGAGTACATGCTGTTTGAAAGAAAGTACGTATTATTTTTCCATACTGATACATTTTGTGACTGTGATGTGATTCGGTGTAATAGTATTATTATGAATGGTTGTTACTTCTCGTACAAAGCAATCTTGTCAATGGTCTTTTAGTGTAGTCAGTATTATTTTCAACTTCCAATTCAGCAACATCAAAGGCCTCCACTTTTCTTTTTAAAAATAGAAAACAAAAAATGACTGATCAGTCTTCTATTGTTCACCCAAAATTTATGTCGGGTCAACAAAACGCACCGTCCCAATTCATTCACAAGGACAACCAGCCTTTGATGATATCAAATGAAAACTTTCCTTCGTCGACGTCATCACACAAAAGTGAAAGTTTGATTCATAATGATACAGCAAAGGCAGCCACAAATATTATGAGTAGTGACGAAGCAATCGCCACGTCAACTAGAGACACAATTGTTGTTCTAGTCACGCTAAGTATCATCTTCTTCACGTTGATTGCAACGTACTTCCTGTGGAGAAAGCATCGTAGTAACTTAGTTAATTCACTTTACAAGTAAGTTTTTCCTTCAATATGTCGTTTACTTCAATCCTTGATGTACTATTTGGAACCAGTATTTATATAAAATGTTCATTTTAATTACTGTGTGCATGGTACAAACAGATCGGAAGAATATCGCTACTCTCGCCTCAGTCAGAATGACGTAGAAGTGGACAATATTAATTTTCAGGGAGATTCGACACATAAATCTTTACTAAACTCTGTTCCAGTCTGTGCAGAAGATGACGGGGGAGACGACCAAGTAATCTGAATTTTCGGTTGATGTTCAAAATTCATAACATATGTATTTTAAACCTTGTAAACAATGTACTTTATACTTGAAATATTAGTAGATAAACTGTATTACTACATGAAATCTATTCCTTTTGTATTAAATGACATTAGGTTCGACCGGCAACGTTACGCCTGGAGTATGATTCCTTAATTACCATATCAAGCGATGAGAACCACGGAAACCAATCATCATGGAAAAATGCAATCAACCGTAGTTCTGTTAAGGATGACGGAGCACCTGTTAATCTCCTCATTGATGAATTGTCCGACGAGGTATAATATACCACTTTATTGCATTGTGTATGCATGAGTTTAAAGGTGGATAGGAAATACTTTGACTGAAATATATTTATGTTTATGAAGCAGGATCTTTTGCAATAGAGGATGAATCTTACTAGCTACTAGTCGGAAAAAAATGGACTGTAAAAACGATAACTGTTACTACAATTAGACTCAGTTGTAATATTACACTGAAGACACGTGATTTAAAGTTGTAAATGCTTATTATGCAATTTTTCTCCACCAAAGTTACCCGATCCAAAAAAAACAAGCAGAAGTATTTTATCGTTCGGGAGCTAACTACTAAATAATATGATATTTTAGAATTTATCGTGTTGTTATCACAAATTACTCATTTACAAACTGACACAACTATAAACTTGCTTTAAGTATATTGTAGCTAATAAATTTGGACTGCCAAAAAAAATCTGATGTATTGTTCTAAACTACAACTTTAATTTCGCATATATATATAGTATGTTTTATGCATGTTGTTCTATGAAAAATTATTACAATCAATTATGTATTAAACAATTGTGCACTGTTTATTCATTCCACGATCCACGTTTTTGTTTCATTCTGTCTCACATGTAACAGTTGAGGAAATTATAATTTAGCTCCTTTTACAATAATTACAGTGGTATTGTATATGTCAATTGAACCGTTCTCTCAATTCCTTCGTATTTACATCAAAATATTACGCCGAGATTCATTGAGTAGCGTATAATGTGTGACTCATATAAATAGAAATTACATATTATTAGTTTCGTGATCATGCTCACTCATTGATCAAAATTTTTTTCTGCTGCCTATAAGGTATGCAACGCAGAATCTCGCTATTGATTTACAATGACAGTAAACAACATTGTAGCAAGAGCGAGTTGCACTTGCTGCAATTAAGAATTGCTTGATATAGAAATATTACTGGATGAATATTTTAATTTTGTATTAAGTATAAAGAATTTATTAGGAAAACAAACGATAAACTTTTTTCATATCAAGTTTTCATTGTAAATTGTAATCCATTGTGAATAAGAAATATGTTTAACGCTTAAAGTGGCGAGTAAACAATGATTTAGAAACAGCTCCCTATTCAGTACATATATATTGTTAGGGATATTTTTTAATTGAAAGAGATATAGTTTGTTAGATTATTAAAAGAACAATCTAACCCCAATAAGGGTGTTATATGGAAATATTAACTATTCGACGAAAATTAAAATCCTACGTATCATATTTCTTCTGTCGTAACAGAAGATGGGTCAACAAACAATGAGTCACCCTACTGCGCTACGGGTGTAGCGAGTTGTATATGTCCATACATAAATATTATTATTATCTCCTTCTCTATTGGCGCGAAGGTATTCCTTTGCTAGCCCAACGTTGAAGGATATTTTCTAACACTTGATAATCAGTGCTGTGCAGTGCGAATCTATAAAAATAAAAGTAGTCAGGTCGTTAGCTAACGTAGCATTACGCAATAGAAAATAATTTGGATTAATAATACGAAAAGGGAGCTACTTACCGACGGATATGGTCAAGCATATTTGGATAAATTTCTATAGGCTCAGCCATTTCATCATTCTTAACTAAAACGGCCAGGATACCAAAAACTGATTTTCTAGTCCATAGCGACTCAAGGTCTTCCATTAGCATAGGCTCACATCTAGTTAGAAGAATCTCTGCTTGGTGATAGACACAAGTCAGTAGGGACACTCCAAGCTACGAATATTATAAAAAGTATTATGATTATGTAACGCGACGGGAAAACTTGCTTCATATTATGAACTATAAAAAAAATTACAATTGTTTTACCTTTGTCATTACAATCGATTCGAATACATTGTTGTCAGTAACAGAGCCTATTAAAGTGAGCAAATTACGGATTTCTGCATGGAGAATGCAATGTCTCAGGTACGGGAAGGCTTTATCCATATCGTCGCTTCCCCATAGTGGAAAAATATCTAAGAGGTTTCCTATAACCTTGTAGCGGAGTGTGGCGTCCGTGAGAGGAAGAACACGACATATCAGCATCTAAAAGTATATTTAAACCACAGTTCAACTATAATTTGCGTGTTTGGCTTGAACAATAATGTTTGGAAAAAATATAGTTCTTCAATTTGCTAACACAACGAGAAATGCGAACTTGTATTCCTTACCTTTCCTTTTGTAACCGAAAGAATGCTTAGCAATTTTTCATAGTTAGTCAATATTTTTGTAATTTTGTCCGTATTCTGGCTTCTTCTGAGGAAATCCCGTTCATCCGCATTGCATAATATAGCTACCCGAATGTCTGCTTCTTCCATGGTCAACAAGCATTCATAAAGCTGAAAATATATTAATAAAAATGTGCTAATAAACGCTGACAGGCATATATCGTTAAGGCTAAGGGAGACTCTATTGCTTTCATTTACCTTCTCAATTTCCAAAAGTAGATAACGATAAGCTTTCATCCCTCCACGGGAGGTGTTTCGGCACTCAGTGACGCGAATAAAGGTATCAATGACACGCTTTGGGGCTAAAGCACTAACAGCCTGTAATACAAACATTATAAATATGACACACCACTTCAAAATTTAGTAAATTAAAACAAAATTTGATTTTCCGTGCATGCTTAATGTTAATTACATGTCGCGTTTGAACTTACTTGTAATTTTCCTAATGAGTTTTCAAATCTAGCTGGCTCGTAGTGACTTCTTTGAACATTTTCTGCATCTCTTTTAGGGTACAATTTCCCAAGAAGCTGATGCTTCTGAAATTCATCACCGCTTCCAGGAGTTAGCTTAACTTTGTACATCTAAATTTGAAATGAATTTGTAAATTTATAAGTTTGGAGGGGTTATTAACATGACTACAAATAAGTAAATCTCATGAATTTTATTATACTAACCAAGCTATAGTAGTCTGTAGTAAAAGGATGATCATTTTGGAGTTGGATGATTTGAATATTCCTCAATCTCTGCTTATCTTTCTCAGTCATTAGACCTCGATATGGATCGTCAGTCTTCATCATTTGTTTCCTGAACCCACTGTTCATAGCTTGTGCTGGACCAAAGCCATGCGAATGAGGATGAACATGTGGACGTATCTGAGGAATCACAGGTGGGAGAGGCATCATCATGGGCATCCGATGTCGCATAGCATGAGGGTTCATATGTTGTAACATCCTTAAATGTTGTTGTTGTTGCTGATGATGGTGATGAAAACTTTGAGCAAGCTGAGGTGGAAGAGGACCACTGGGTAGCATATTAGGATGCATCCCATGATGGGGAGGAGTTGGTAACAAACCTTGTCTTACTAATAAAAGTTGTTTTTGTTGCTCCATCAATAGAAAATTATTAATTGCTGCGTTTGCTGCGCTGGAATTCATTACTCCTTGAGGACCACCCTGCATACTATTAAAATTGACATTAGCAGACGGTCCAAAATTAGCAGCGTTGCTTGTGGGGATCCCATGGTAGGTTGGTTGCTGGTTTTGTGTGATTTGCGCTTGGCTTTGTTGACCAACTGGGGAATCAGTATTGAATATTTGATTAAACTGGCCCAAATTTGACAACGGGGGTCTTCCTGTTGCATTTTCTTCAACGCTTTTTGGAGTTTGCAATGGGGACTCTTGTATCAGCTCACGCTCCAGATCTTCCGCCATCAAAACTTTTGGCTTAGCATTAATGATTGGGGAGGGTTCGTCGAGGGTGGAACTCAACTCCGGAGAGGTCTTAACTCCATCTTCCAAAAGTTCCTTTTCAATCTCTTCCACCGTTTTAAATACCGGTTTCTTCGCCTTAATATTTTTAGGAGTACTTGATGGAACATTACCAAAAAATTTGCTGATACTACTCTCGCCACCGGCACCACCAACAACACCACCACCACTTACGTCATTATTAGTCACGACATGATTTGTACGAACAGGGTGTTTTATCGTACTATTAACAACTGGGGCCATTGGGGGTACAACCGGTTTAGTAACGGCCACTGGAGGTGTATGATGCACAGATGAAATGGCATCAGTTGCAGTGGGATGCATTGACCATACGGAAGAACCAAGGAGAGAGCTACCTCCAGGAAGTTCCTTGTCAACTAGCCAATGCAGGTGCTTAGACGCAACTTGGGGAGGCATGAAATAAGTGTTGAAGTTTGAAGTAGCACCCAACCGACTAAGTTTCAACTTTCTGGCTTCTTCCTCATCCTCCGTGTCTTCCAAATCGTCGAGTACCAGTCGAGATATACTTTCCTCCAGAGCATTATCATTGTCATAGTCATAATATTCAGTCTCCTTAGGTCCTGCATCAAGGGTTGCGGTTGCACCCATTGTCTGCACAGCACTTTTTGGGTATCCATTACTCCCTCCATTTAGATCCGACAGGCTTTTGTTTAAATCTCCAAATAAAGAAGCAGGGTCCTCCCAGGTGTATTCTTCTCCGGTACCTCCAAAGGTTTCGTCATTTAGTGCGTCGTATTCATCTTCGGGTACCACGGCCCAACCAGGCTGTTCCTCCTCTTCCATGAAAAACTGCGTCAGGTGGATACAAGCTGAGATGGTAAACAAGAGAAGATAAACAACTTGATTTACTAAAACACCCTAATCTCTTTTTTATTCCGTTGCTTCACCATCTACCACTAATAAGGAAGTTGGCAAAGTTATTTTTATTTTGGATAGATGCACAGTTTTCAATTGTGGAGCGATACACTTCATCTGCGTTCACGTTAAACACTGTTGTTGACTGTTTTCTAGTTTTTACGGGTTTCCTTGTAAATGTTGTGGGTAAAAAATAAGTGACGGACGCGGACGGCTGAAAATGTCTTTGCATTGAATGCTGAAACCAAAACCCAACACCTCACATAAGAGAGATGCTTGCTGGTAGCTGCACCTGATAAAAAGTGGATGATGAGTGCAAAGAATATTATGTGTAACAGATATATACTCCTTCACGTTGATTTTTCTACTCTCAAGACAGTTTTAAAGAACTTGATCTTCAAGCTTTCCTTTTCCATCCACATATGTGTACACATACTAAGAAGACACTGTTCAACCTTTTGATGTTGACTAAATACGCCGTTCTCTTAAGTTTGTGAGTGAGTGCTTAAGTCTTTCTACCTCTGCCAACAGTTGACTACAAAATTCGTAGTTGCCGCATATGCAAGGGGTAACTAATAATGTTGGGTAGGGTGAGATGCCTTTGCGAAACTTTTATCGTGATAACAAACGTTTCCAAGTTTGTATTTAAATAAGGATCAAACGAAGGTCAAAATATCATTCCATGCCATCTCATAAAAAGCGTGGTTCCACCTCATGTACCTTGCTGAAAGGTTCACCATATAGTTTGGTCCACCAATCAAATTTTAGTTAGCTTTGAACTTTTTCATGGACAAAAGTTCAACGCCCAGTGTGTTCAACGTGGAAAAAGCATTTTCAAATTAGCATGTTTTAACGCTGTCATTAAAGGACACCCATTTTAATTCCATGTTGATTTGATGTGCATGATTTACACAGTTTACAAGGGGTAGTTTTTCGAGATTCGGGATACGTTAAAGCATAAACCAAAACCATACAAAAAGCAGTAAGCTAAATAGCTAGCTACATGAATACCTAAAAGGTGTTGTTTGCTATCAGGCATCAACATCAATGATGGGTTCACTCCTCTCTCTTCACTTTCGGTATACAAGGACATCATAGTACATGCACTCTTGATGGTGCTGGATGATGAGGATCATCTCATCTCCCTACAATAGTCTCTCCTCACTTCCCATCTTCTCTCCACTTGCACTTACTGGAGTGGAATCAACTCATTCCATATTCCATCCTTTTCATCTTGTGTTTACATAAAATGTATATTATTACTATTATTATTATTGCTTGAGAAGGTGTTGTTGGTGACAAGTATTGAATTCTTTTAAAGTATTTTTTACAGTATTTAAGAGTTCCAACAACACCCTAACACTGTTTGTATTCAATTTATTTTGAAGTGAAGACGTGACAAATATGTAATTCGTAAATAACAAATTGTTCAAAAGATAGTGAGATTGAGGGCCTTCCACAGTAGTACAAATGGAAGTGGGTAGCTGTAAAATTATATGTAAGGTCGCCAAATAATTTTGATATTCAATTGGTGGTCAGGATAATGTTCAAAACTAAATGATATGTGTAGCTGTAATTCTGGTAATTATAGGATAACGACTAATTTGGGCAGCTTTAATACACATATTTTGGTGTTGATCAAATGATTAAATGTGAAAATTTGAAGGTCATTCCAAATATTAAACAAATGTCATTAGGTAGCTAGCCAAGTACACATGCTTTAATTGGTATCTCACACTTTTCAATCAGCTAATTTAGTAAACTAACAAGTTGGGTAGTGTTATACAATAAATGACATGTATGTATTATTGTCTCTCTAGTTACTATCGACATCAGTATGGCTTGTTAGAATAGTATTTATTTCGGAAAAAAGATTATGAACTTGGCCATTAATTATTTCCTCTGACTGAAACCATATTATTGGCACGAGCCCGTGTTTACATTTGATGGGAAGGTTTAACCAAAACCATTTCAGGAATTAATGATCTCATTATAACCACAAAAGTAATTTCTCCTCTTTTCCGGGTTCTTGAATGTGAATACATTTAACTTTACCTCTTCAAACTCAGCCAAATTTTGAATTTACATTATATTCTATTGTATTATATTTCTTAATATGTATTGACTGACAACAACTGTAATTGCTCCTTATTTGTACAATAAGTATTCAAGGTTAAGTATTGTTATAATGTAATACAGCGGATAGGCTGATAGTGTACATAGTGATATTTTGAGTAAGAAAATGAGATGACAAGGTTTATAGTCATTTCCATATCTAAATGGGATTACGAAACCTTAGAATAGTGGGTTGATGGGTAACGTTACAAATGTGATTGTTAGCTCTCTGCTCATACAAAAATAATTTTGGGGGGGTTGCACCATTTCTGATGTTTGCAGCTGTTTCCTTCAATGTATTATAATATCGGAACTTGACCCAAGTATTTTATTTCATTGTAAACTCTCTTCCTATAATTTTTATCCGCTGTTTTCAGTTTGTATTATTATTCATTCAACTCTTGTATTATACGGTATTAACATCATCAATCTGCGACTGATAATCGAACGCAATACGTACATACGTAAATTTCAAATACGTACATTACAAATTATAATAAAACGATGTAAGTTTACGAAAATCCATAGTCAATACCAAGGCAACTTCACTCTCTGTATTAAATAGTAATTACTGCTCTCTGTTTCTCTCTTCGTGATAATTTAGAAATGTACATAGGTTTGTGCGTTGAAATAGGAGAAAATTAGTAAGTTGTTGTATTATATTGAATGAGTAAAATGGTATTGGACTTGTGTAGTTTCAACTAAATTAGTTCAGGAATACGTCAAGCCATCATCAATGCTCATTGAAACATGAGTCAAGATCAAGACGAGGGTGGTAAGCAGTTTCTGTTTACAAAGCTAACCAACAACTACGCTCCGGACTACGAAGATGATTCGGATTCGTATACGTCAAAAAGAGCCTGGAATGTCGTCAGGATTCCCTTTCGAAATTTGGCGAGGGCAACAGTATCACTGCCACTTGGAGGCTTCATATTTTGTGTATTGTGGGCCATGTACACAGACTTGGATGCAGCAACGTACACGCATTGCGGGGTGAGTGGTACAAAATAAAATATTAAAAGGTTAATGTTCGTATAAACCCATACGTATTAAGTTTTTTTAACTTGAATATTATGCATTTTGTTTCATTCAGGTGAAGAATTATTTGCCATCGTTATCTGCTGCCATGGGTGGATTTCAAGTTTCTCAGACAATCTGGCGGATTTGCATTGCTCTGCATGCAGCTCCTAGATTTATGGTTACTGGAATGTACTACCGCTACCTGAAGTCAATTATACTTGGTCGCCACGTTGCGTGGGTTGCTTTAGCCTGTGTTCTTAACGTACTCGAAAATATGGGACTGATTGGATTAACATATGTGTCGTCCAAAGAGAATTACCGTAATTTACACCTCATTTCCATAACTAACCCACTAAATGCAAATTTGTGGATGCTGATGATTATGTAGTACCTGTATGCTCGTATGTCAAAAAGAATTTAATCAATTATATTTAATATTTCAGGAATCCATGAGAAATGTTTCATTATGTTTATGGTGTCTTCTGAGCTTTACATGTTGATCATCTGCGCTTTACTGTACAGCAGTAGAAACATTCCTGCTACTTCTATGGAAACAAAAAGTCTGAAAGTTAAATGGGGATTAGTGATTCTTAATCTCGTCAGCTTTGCGCTTGCTGGATATGCATTCGTTCGACACAATACCTATTGTGAGGAAGGAAGTATGTCTAGCATTAAATTGCAACTCTTTAACCTTTCAAAAATGAATTTAAAGGTTTTATCTTGATTATTAATCTAATTCAATTTTTGCTCTGAATCTTTCAGTGTACACTGTATTTGCATTTTTGGAGTACCTCGTCGTTCTCACCAACATGGGATTCCATATGACAGCTTATTGGGATTTTTACGACCGTATTTTGACAATAGGTCCGTGGGATTTAAAAAACTTAAACGATTAATATAACCCAAAACTGAATTTATTATGATTGGCAATACTAGTCAAACCAGAAGATATTCAATTCTGGTGATTTAGTATATAACGATAAAGTCACGTGAATGAATATGATTTTTAGCATGTAGTTTTATCTTGTACGAGAGCCTTGTTTTCTGAAGAAAGAAACATTTGACCTAATTTTCACCTTGTTAATATTTGGCTTTTCCTGTAGATTTATTGAATTTGACAAGCCTATGTTCCTCTAGCAGCGCTGTGCTTCCCTACTACTCAAGAATCAGATGAACACGAAATTGATTACACTGTAGGTGGCATATGGCAATGTACCGTTCCCAGTCGTCTTCTTATGCTTGAATTACTGAGGTTCCTCTTCTCCAGAAGATGTTACGTTGGATGCAAAAATATATAGTTACAGATGAATCATGAAACCCTCGTTGGAATTACAACTTTGCAGCTGTTACGGCTATTTATTTGCAGATTAGTATTTCTCCTTTTTGAATAAGTATTACAAACAAAGTATTTAAATTGAAAGGTACGGAAAAAGTATGTATTAATCTTATGTTATTGTGTTGTCATTGTTGTTGTGTGAATTGTGATAATGTTGTATCTTGGTCGTGTTGATTATCCCTTTGCTTTAAAAACTGATAGTTTTAAATAGTAAACGTATTAGTTAAGTTATTCGCGTTAAGTATGACTCCAGAGGTTATTGTATTATTTGAATGAATTTTTGTATGAAGCTATTATACAACCCTCAGTATTTCCATTCTCTCTAACCCAAAAACCTAACCCCCTTTCTTATTATCGCATGCGATGAAGTTGAGGATGTGCTGGATAAAACTTCACACACAGGGTATTTACTATGATGCTAAGTTACAGCAATTGCTATTTAGCTTTAAAAAAAGCATGGAATGGGGATTGGATCGCTGCTACCGCATGTGTTAACCTTGGCTTTGGCTGTATCTTCTTCCATAGTGTCTTGCTGAGTTGCTTGCTGCCCTCAAGTCTTTTAGTCAGTCAACCTTTTTGGAACTGTAAATGTTTCGGACAATCATGTAAATGTTGAAATGCGTTTAACAACTTTCAAAGAAAAACCTGCAATCATTAAAAGTAAATAACATCCGAGCTCTCTCTCTCTAATATTAGGTCGTCTCAGGGATTATTCGTCTGTCAATGTCATGATATCTTTTTGACAACCTGACTACTCAATGCTCTCTCTAGTTATATGTAAATTAATTACCAAGTCTGAACTCCGTCGTAGTTGTATTATTGACCAGTCAAACTTTCAAATGTGTACATCATTTTGTGTGCAATAATCATTCCTCTTTTTATCTGGTAACCTATACAAATGTGTATTTTATGTATACTTTCTTCATCATGAGCCTTCCTAAACATGTGTCAATCAATGGTAAGTCAATCTTACATCGCTCTCTTTCAACTGACTCTTCTTTACTGTCTCTTGACCATTACGTGTGCCGTTGTTTTTATGTGTTGTATTACACTGTGATTTACCTTATCAGTCATTTTATTTTAAAAAACCAAACATAATAGTATTTGTGTACAGGGCTTGCTCATATATGTATGTCGTAATTGATAATCGTGCCATTTTTGTCGTATCCGATATGATAATTTTGTAGCACCGTTTAATAAAAATAAGTTATATTGCAACAATTTTTGATGGTAAGGAAGGATGATGTTTAGTTGTGACAAAATGATTTAAAATCAATAAAAATCCTGGAATGGACGTTTAAACATGAAATTGTATTGTGAGTGTAATTATTTTTTATGAAGATGCTTTTAATTATATTATGAATGCCTTGCAAACGCTTGTCTTTGTGAAAGTGATAGAAACCGCATATATATAGCGATAGTTTGACTGCGAAATGATTTTTCAATAAAGAAGGAAATGTATGAAGCAGGTTACACTTTATTTTGCAAATAATCATAATTTTTTTTCTAACATCATAGAAAATTGTAAATGATCTAAACCATACAATTAATAGACAGAAATTACAACAAATTTTTAAATCCCATTTAACACGTAGTTATTTAGCAAAGGTTTCACAAAAAGTTGGATTGCCAATCATTACGCATACATACTTAACATAAAGTTCATGTTTTAAAATCCAGAAGGAACCATAAAGAATTCATATAACACATTTCCTTTAAATTAGACAAAATTCTTAAAAATCCATAAGTCTACATACATACATACATACACTCATATATAATCACAAGCAATTGATTCTGGAAGCTAAAACACGGTAGCTCGCTCTCTTCTCTTTAAAAAATATTTAAGCCGATCTGCTTCATAAAAAAGAGTTGAGCAGCCAGAAATCAACTCTTTCTTATGGAGCGACTAATTGAGTCCCATAAGTTTCAATTCACTTTGTTTGCACACAAGTTTACACATACATAATACACATACATACATAAATATATGTACAACAATGATGATAAACAGTAATACCTTGTAACATTTATTAATTATTTTATAACGGTTATAGTTTTTTTTTTAAATTAGCATTAAACATAAAATCTCATATTCATGTACATAAATATTTGGCATCGTCACGTCGTAATGGACTGGATCATTTGAACTGCAATTTTTTTGCAGAAAAACTTCAGCAGCAAAAAGCATTTTTGAAGTCGCAGTTTAACCTCCTCTCTGTCATTCTTTTAAATTAGTACGAAAATGTCCCCAAAAATGAGAACATGTTGTAGTTAAGTTCCTTCAAGTTGCATAAAAACTTTCAAATGGACTACGATTGTCACTTAATGCTCTGCTGCTTGAGTAGTTACATATACTGACTGTTGTTAAGTGGTAGTACTTTATCAACTTTCGTTCCAAAAATTTAAATGATTGAATTTCCGTTTCTGCTAATAATGAGCTAAGCAACATTTTTCTAATACATTTCCTAATGTTCCTCTGACAATATCTAACACAGTTTCTAAAGCTTCATGTGATGATAACTGCGTAAGTAAAGGAAATTGATTGTCTATGGAGTTTCAGCCAATACTAAAAAACAGAATTACCAATTACATGAAAAATAGTGAATGAATTCAACTAGACGTCTGTTAAGTACATTGCGTCATCTACTTAAATCTGTCATTCCATTTTAATACGGAGAAATACTAGTGTTAAAAGGAAAATTTAAAATGACAGATTTTAATTTCACAATCAAGCCAGCATGCGATAGGTGTGGTCCCATATCGATATTTAGCACAGACATTCCTAGATAACAGGTATCATCCTAGTATAATTTAAACGCTTAAAGTGGTCAATTTTTTACATTGTACGTTCCATATTTACAAAGGTACACAATTTGTCTCAAACTGCCCTCCACCAAGCAAACATTCTTTAAGGGCAATGATATCTTATGCTGTTCATCATATTGCAACATATAACATAAATTAATTGTCTATTTTCATACTGATCATCATGGAAACAGCCATTGGTAACAAGTATAATGACATTGCAACTATTAGAGGCTACATCTCATATTATTTACGCACCGGTCAGAGTCATCCACTGACAAAATACGTTTCGACTATTCTGTACATATGTAATATTCATTTTTATTACGACTACATTTAGAAACTCTTCAGTTAACTATTAGATAACACGAGATTATTTTTTTAAAGGTGTGTGGCATGGTCATCCATTTTTACAAGTTATTTATTTTATTTTGTGACCTTTAAACTAACTACAACAACATCAAACATTTAATATTTTAAATACAATCAAAAGCATGGTCCTGGTCTGGTCTGAGTAGATTTTTTTTCATAGCTGGTATATATGTTGGAATGTCTCTTTCTTGTAACTTTATATCATCGCAATAAATTGAGATTATTTAAAATATTTTTTACACAAATAGTCTACAACAACAGTAATAAGTAAGTAATAGAAGCAAACACTTCCGTTCTAACACGGCTAACAATAAAATCTTAACTATATTTAACACGTTTGTTGTAATATGTTGTAATGAACGATTACGCACGTTTGTAATACTGATAAATGGCCATTGCTGGCAGCATCAACTTACGAATAATAGTGAGTAATAACAATGATTCTGAAGCATTAATTGAATACACCATTAAATGTATAATATGATATATTTAAAGAGTAAGTAGATGATTGACTATACCACTAAATTACTACATGGAGTGTGTGATTTATAGTCAAAAATTGGTCTCATACGTCAGCATGGCCATTCTAAGGGAAGGCCTTGGTAACCTACCTAACTATTTAAACTAGAATAAAATGTAAGTTGAACTATCAGCTACAAATTCAATATAGTATTATTACAACAACAAGATTGTATGTATTCTTATTAAATTTACTATGCATGTCACACTACAAATATTTCGACTACGCTTTGTATTTGATTTTCAACAATTAATTGTATCAACTACAAATTCTTTTCTACGTCTACATTCCCTGATTGCAACTTGTGCCCTGATTCATTTAAGAATTGGTTGGGCGATTAGTCGGTCAAGTGGTTCATTCTACTCTTAGTTTTTTTTACTGTTTGCTCGTCTTCGTTACCTGTTGAATTCATGTCCCGTTGCCTATATGTTTGCTTTGCATTGGGTTTCGTTCCTAATAATTTATTTGTTTGTATAGCTTAAATGGGCTTCCTAATTAACTGGATGGTATGCTAAAGTTTAATTTAAAAACCTACGTTGACTAGCTTCGTTTTTTTGGTAGCTGTAATCCTTTCCACTGCTTTTCATGTAAAATTTCAAGCAAAGAATTCATTGGCTTGGTACCAAAAGGATGTGGTGGACTCATGGAATTGGGGTACTTTGAAACCACATGGTTTACTCCATTAAACTGTTGTTAAACAATAACTGGATGTACTTTTTATCATGTAAAGCTTCGACAAATCATCAAGTGTACAAGATTTGGAACTAAAAGTACATACATTAAGTAACAGTTATCGAAAAATGACATATTAAATATAAGTTTACTTGCTGAAAACGGAATGTCTTGCCGTCCAGCTTTGGACTGTAAACTTTGACATTTGATTATTCATCTTCGTCTTCGTTTTTGTAGTTGACGTAGCGCACAGAGGACTTTTCTCCGAGAATTAGCGATTTATCTTCCTCTTTGGCAGGTGGGTCCCTCAACATTAATAATGCGGGAGCATATATAAAGTTAATTACAGCGATACCTACCAACATCCAGGGAAATCCAATGTTTTTTACCAGTGTTCCACTCATAGCGGGGCCTATTATTTTGCATACAAAGTACTTTTTTATTAGCAAAACCCAACCATTACACACTAGACCATTTTAATGAATCAATATCTTAATCATTCGTACCAATTGCGAATCCAAGACAAAATGCTACATCACCAATAGCGTACACTGAGCCATATACAGCTGCATGACGAATATCAACCAAGTAGCCCAACTGCGGCATCATGGAGCTATCCACCATACCAATGGCGAAACCTAATCCGGCATTTGGAATTATCAAATGTGTGATATTTGTGGCCATGGGAATCTACAAGATACCAGACCAATATTATACACCAAAGATTGACGACTGTTATAGCAAAATAATCAAAACCAGGCTTGAATTGTTATCACATACACATAGGAGACAGATTCCAATAACAATCAGTCCAATCATTGCTGCTAGCCATCTGAAATGTTATGGAATGATTGCATTCAGTAACCAGGTAACGGCTAAAAATAAATGAATGCTATTGTATTTTACCTTCCAATGCGGTGACCAAGAGGACCAAAAACATTTGTGCCAACTAAATACGAGATAGAGGCTGGTAAAAATGCAGCCCCCAACTCCCACTTTTGTGCTTCCATTTTGTCCATCATGTATATTGGTAGAGACGGTTCAAGCATGGCAATGCCCATGTTGGCAAATGTAATCGCACCTTTACATCAGTCAAGATAGCAAGGAAAATATTTTAGACAAACTTTGAACATTTTTTCCGCACGTGCGATGCAAGATCTAAGAAATACATTCGTACAAGTGCAAGTAATCCATATCAGTTATGTTAATGTTTTAAGTGCATGACATCTCTACAGTAAAGATACTCTTGTGACGAGCCACGCTAGAAAATTGAAAAACCTGACCGTACGTACGAACAATTGCCAATGGCTACACCATGGCTGGTTGAATTCAATGAAAGCGTAGCCAAAGTGTATGGCTATGAATTTTCTCTTTTGGTGGGTGATGCTGCTTTCGGTGTGTATGCGTCTTCATTTCATGACAAATGACTGCCTCGGCATGTTCTTAGAAGAAAAAAAAACTCTTTTCACGTCTTACCATCTCACATGTTCCGAGTTCATGACACAAGGATTTTGATTTTTTTACATGCATTCATGTATTTCTTAGGCATATATTTTTATCGCAACGCTGACATATAACCCTATTGTCCAGTTGAGTAAATTGACTTTCTGCTACCTGCTGCGACAATGATGTATGGGTCCATTAGAAGTGCCTTGAGTGAAGGCGCATCAGCTTCCGTCCGGACTATTCCAGGTCGTAACACGAGCAACTGGAGCACTAGGAGAGTAAACACACATTTTACACCAATGTTTGCAATTTATAATACCAACAAACTTAAAAATTTTGTTTATTTTTGTTCAGTAATAATAAAATGCTAATGAATATCAGAGGTTACAATTATCCTCCAAAATTTGGGTTATATTAAAGATTTTGAGTGTAATGATTATAAATCTAAAACAACATGGAATTCTCATTTTGGCTCACTGCCCTTTGCAGCACACCACATGTTCATTTCATAACGTTTCGTGTGAACAGCTTCAGTGCCATTTGAAATAAAAAAAAATGTGCTGTGTTGATGCACATTTGTACCCGTCATATTATCAAGTAAATGTTACGTATGACATTCAAACCATGTATGATAAAAGTGTAATTGGTGCAATTTCACATGAAGAATGTATTAAATATGATGGCATGTATCAAGTATTTAGTATAGCAGGATACTCATACATTATAATATGTTTAAGTAAAATGATTGTTTGTTCACTTACAGCCATCGCCAAGAGCAAGACATGCCAAAATAAGGAATGGTGCTGTTTTCCCCACAAACTGATACATCACTCCTCCAAATGGTGGACCTATCAGTACACCCAAAGCTAAACCCCCTAGAGCAACACCCATCGCATTGCCTCGCTCTTTATCATCGGGAAAGTGTTCTGCCAGCATCCCCATTCCTGCAATAAATCCAATAAAACATAACATGACACATTGCTCACATGTGACAAACCCCGTCAAAAAGTTAGTTTGTTTCGTCAACGCACACATTTTTATGTCAGTAGTAAATAGTGAGTACTAATACAACTCGAATATGCCTAATCTAACTTCACACTCACAAATAATATATACATTCATATAAAATGAGCTAAACTCATTGAGGAAATTATGCTTTGGCTTGTCAATTACGTTATGACAGCGGAAACGAACTTTCATGCTTGAAAAATATGAGAAAAGTTCTAACCTGACACGCTTGAACATGACGATCCAATTCCTTGAAGAGCTCTAGCCACAAATAACACTCCGTAGGACCTCCCGAATGCAAAAACTAAAAGTGAATATATTAAAGTTTTTTGTTGATATTATTTGTCAGCTTTCACCTAGAACTCCCATGGCTCCCATTGAGATTTAACAACTTACTGATTGTTGACATGAACATGATGATGAACCCACAGAACATCGGTATACTGTAGCCAATCCTATTTAATATTGCAACATTTTTTTATGGTTAGAAATGGTTTCTTAATGTGACGTGGCCCAATTTGTTTCACTGATTGGAAGAGTAAAATGTTTTGTTTAGCCAGAAAATTGTCTACACAATATCATTACCGATTTGTCAATGGGCCTACAAACGGATTGGCCAAAAGTTGGACGAAAGCCTTGGATGCGAACATTACCCCAACTTCAACATTTTCATCCGCCAGAGCTTTGTGCTTTGCTAATTTGATTTCCTTTTGCCGGTTGCTTTTAGCTGCTTCTGTGATGAGAAATGTGAAAGAATCCGACATTAATTTACAACTAGCCATCCAATCTCCTGTACATATTCTACATTCATCCTTCAACACAAGGTGATCGAGGCAAGAAAAAATAGCATCTCTATGGAAAGTCATGCATGTCATGTCATTTACAGTACTAACCAGATAATGCTGTATTGGCTGCTTCATTGATGAATGATGTGTTACCAGATGACATGTTTGCCACTGGTTGTGCCAGATCTGGTGATTCAGTCCCGTAAAACGTTCCTCCTGGGTGGCGTATGGTGTACAAAAAGTCCGGGATAATGGGCACTACAATTTTCAAATTAATACACAAAGATTAATCCTACAAATTCGAGAGAGAGGAAGCCAACTACCGTTTTTTAAGTAGCTGCTCCCAATTGCTCGGAAGAAACATAATATTATTTCTTAGGCAGACTTTGTCCTTTTGAATAATAATCATCGCAAACTGGAGCAGCGGATGAAATGGCAAAATTGAACTCGTTGATATAGCATGGAATTACATAAGCTTTGAAGTGTGCTGGAGCCGCCCCCTGAATGTTTTTTTGATGAACGGAAAGAAAGAAAAGAACCCATCTTGTGAGCAAACCAACTTATGTCATCCCATCATTTGAGAATGGCAAAGGTTACATATTGTGAGGATATGTAGCTAAGAGTTCACTCTTGACTCTAGACACACAAAAGGAAATAACCTGGTAAAGGGAACATTATGTCTTGGAAAATTGATTTGAGAAAAGAATCCTTAGAACTCCGGAAACCACTCATACTAGACGAGATCCCGTCCCTGAATGCATTGATTCTGATTTAGGGACTAGACTATTGTCGACATCGATACAATGTACCGTAGCACAGCATATAATAATCCAAAAGACGTGTATCATGTTATAATGGGAAGGAGGTGTTGCTATGTGAATAAAAAATCTTACAGACAAGGGTACGTGGCTAACATACAAGTCCAACTTCCATGACATTGACGTGCTCATTGTAAGAATAAGCTAATTAAAAACTTATGAGCTGAAGCAACAAAAGTCGGCCCCACCATCATAATCATGACATACATACATTACTATAGATATTATTCATTTATGTTTAGCTGTAAGAATCCAATTTGAGTCATCAAAAAAAAAATCTTTTTATATCACAGAATTCTTGGAAGTGTCAACAGCAAACATGATAATAATGAGTGTGAGTGGAAAAGTAAGCAGTAATGCTACGATCTCAACGCAATTCAGTTTAAATAACTGTTTTAAGATCCTTCTGAACACTCTTGTCTTGTCTTCTATCCTTTCAAAAGAGACTGGTGAAATGAGTTAATGGAATCGGCAAAACTCATTATAAGAAATTCCTTAACAAAACTCCCATCTACGTGCCAATGTGAGACGTGCAGAATTGTGTGTAGAGCTCTAGGTTTCCCTTGCACGGACAGTCTGTCGTCGAAGAGTTGGGAATATTATTGAAAGGTTCAAATTTTTGTATTGAAAAATAGAAACTGGAAACGCTTCTTCATGCATGATAGTTTTCTTCGGACAAGTGTATTCATGCGAAGTGGTATTGAGAAAAATCTTGTTCCTCTTTATCTATTTGAAGAAAGTGAGCTCTTGAGTCAGACAAACGAATAGAAAGAGGGGGGACAAAAGAAGACGGACGTCCAGAGGCAATACTCGATGTTGTGCTTTACACTGATTCAACTTTTTCCTTTGCCTCTAGAACTTTTCCAGGTATCGATGTAAGTAAACACCAAAGAGAAGTGGAAGAAACAAAATAAAGAGGCGGATGCCGGGCACATGTCACGACCATTCCTCTTTACACACTAATCGTGGAATATGGAAACTCAACTTCTAGTCTCCTAGTACTACCGCTCACTCTCAAATGTTTATTCACCAATGTTTGTTTTTCAGTTAAAACTCATAGAGGGGCAAGATATAGAAGAGATATTACCCTTGGAATAACCACTTTCACTTTAGTATCCATTTACGCATACACGTGTCTTCTTCAAAAAGACACGGTGTCACATTTAATCGTTTTATTCAAGATATTGCTCAGCATGAATTTACAGCTACTAGCTATTTTACTTATAGTAAATTTTTACATCCGTTTAATTTACGTATGCATTTAATTAATAAAAATTCAATAATGATTGTTCAACGGAATTTGTTTTATGATGGCATAAGTTGGTTACTTGACAACTTTTACACAGTTTCTTTGGGAATTTTTACTTTGAATTATTCAACAAATTATGATTATCTGCAAAATATTATGCTTTAATCTACAAGCTTTAGCCTGTTTGATCACATATTTTTACTGTAAATAGTTGTCACAAAAAGCAGTTATCTTTTTAGTTAAAAAGGGGTTGACCATATTTTTCCCCATCACTTCCCGTTGCTAAATTCCTAATATTAAAAGATTGCTGAGGTGAATTCAAACAAAGTGCACTAACAAGATGCAACCAGTTTTCATTGACCAACTAGTCACGTGTTTTCTTTATGCAACTAGACAAACAGACCAGCAAAGACAATTCTTTTGCAATCTGCCGAAAGCCAAAAACAGTCACATTTATTTGTTCATGACGATTGTTCGAATTCTTTACATATTCATTTTCTGTGTATTATTTATATTTATTACAATGCATGTGAAACTTTCCCGGAATTTGACGTGTGAAGTTTCTTCTTCGTAAACCCATACCCTAATGCACAAAACAATGGCCAATTCGTATAATACCTGTATCTCTATCTGTTGTTTATCTGGTTTTCATTATGACTACATCTGCTTGAATGCATGGACACACATAGTAGTACTATTGTCTACAAATGTATGCATGTATGTATGTATATTCCATTGAGATTTGTGTAAAAGGTTGGCTGTCTCCAGCAGACACTGAATTATTGTTGCTACCTAGCAAGGTAATTGCATTAAAGTAAATAAGTGAGACCGCCAGTTAATTCCACATTAAGAAAGAAATCTGTTGCTTAAGTGTCTTTTAACAAGCGGCGAACTAAAGGTCTGTTTTCTTCCCTTGTTTCACTCTTTTTTCCCTCCTCTTTCATACAGAGTTAAATCACATCTTAAACAATTTGACTTTGAGGAATTTTCACTGGAAATTGAATGCTACGGATGATGAAAGTAGTCAAGTGCGTCAGCAGCACAATCTTATGATAATAATACATGTAATGGATTTTAGAAACGCCTTTCATACCAACGATTCGCCTACTATCCATCTACTTCAAAAGCCAAAAGTAATTACATTTAAGTAGGCCTGTATGCATGTTTCATTGAACAGGCGGAAGCAGATGCTCTTTCTTCTAAATGAGGTTGCTGTCTTTTGTATTCCGACCATTTATTAACTTTTCCATTACCTTGAGGGGAAACATGTATAGGCAGAAAAAATAAGTGTGTACATCCATTCACCCGCTCGCTTCTGCCCTCCCGTACACTGGGAACTATCCTACCGTCCTCCGTAAATACTTCTTTTTGTGCATTGTTGTGTTTTATCAAGAACAAGTTGGGCATGTGGAGGAGTCGTATAAAAAGGGAAAGGGGAATCCTCCTATATAATAAGTATAATGATACCGAGGAAAGAAGAAGGACTGAAGCAATCGAGCTAGAACTACATCAACTCTATCCCAAATAGACCATCTATGATGATGCTCCACCAACTTTCATCGTACTTATTGAGGGGCAATCCTCACTCTCACCACCATCACAAGAATACGAGCTGTAAAAGTGCAATTTATGGCTTTGTACTTCTTTCTTCGAGTATGTCTCGTTTTGTATGCCTTCACAGACTATATTGCACACTAGGAATCACTTTCTTTTATGCCAAATGAGCAGTGTGTTACACAGTCATTTTCCCCCATCCCAGTTTCAGTCTCTACACTTTCTCTGTTTCCCTCTCTCTCCCTCCAATAAAATAAAATACTACGTTTCCAGCTCACTTTCTCCCGGTTGGCGTCATTTTCATTGCTATTGTCATGCAAATTTGTCGAATGCAATAATTAACGGTCTAGCACATCAGCTGAATAGTTATCTCTTGTTTTCGTCAACAAAACTACTTCATTCAAGCTGTATACGACCTCGTTCAGGAAGGAACAAAACAAGAAGCTAAAAATGTGCCATTTTAATGGGATGAAGTAGTGGCTGTTTCCGGACAGTAAAAATTTGTAAAATACTCATTGTAATTACTCAATGGAGAACTAAAAGGTACGTATTTATGTAGGGCAGTTGTACTTAGGTATTTTTTTCTACCCTGAGCTACATCTTCAATTTTGTGTAATCTCATCCCATTCCTCTTTCTTCTCCAGCCAACCGTTTCTTTACGGTCGCTCTTTATCGTTGTTATATGCATCGAGGATAGGGAAACGCTTCAAAACAATCATGTATCACACTATTATCCTCACACGTCTGTTGTTTTAAAACCTACAGTCGCTTTACAAATTGGTTGCTTCCACTTATATTCCTCTTGATCCATGTTCAGCGAGGCGAAGAAGATAGCTAAAGAATAAATATATGTATCTATATATTTGGCAATTCACACCATCATCCTCCAGCAATAACAAGGGCTGCGGAACACGAGTGTGAGTGAGCATTCCTTTAGTAATAAATACTAAGCTGGGTTGGTTCCTGATATAGCGTAAATATCACTTGACTTTCGTACTTTCCTCTTTTTTCACTCAACAACGGGTAATACTTTTGAGCACCTTAGTTTTATTTCAAAAGAAAGCGTTTTAGGCATTAATGTAGCAATCTTAAGAGGCTTTCCGTATAGAGAATGAATGCTGCTAGTCTTTTTTTTAGTTTTTCTGCTTACTACTTTCACTTCATGGGATTCTTCCCCATCAATTCAGCACACTACAATAAATTTTATCGATTTGCCATTCAGTCACTGGTGGTATAACTGTTATTACTCACAACCACCTTTTTTCTAAGTAAAATCAGAGTTAGCGGTTGTAAGCTGTGAGCTACAACTATTGGTACGAATTTATTTTGGAGAGAGACATGGAAGAATCAGAGATTCCATAAATACATATATTATACTTTCACCTTCATGTCAGTATATTTAGGGCGAGTTCAAGTTGAATTTGTAACGAGGCGAGACTGCAGAGCTTCTTCTTCGTCTTCTTCTTCCTTGCCTTCCCGTCTCCATAGTTGTTGGGGCGAAGTAAGAGAAACAATACGGTCAAGACAACAAGACAGTCAAAGGAGTTAGGAATCCTTTTTGTGTATTCTAGCTTTTATTTTTAAATCTTCAACACCTTAACATTCCATTCAGAAAGCGAGGCAAGAAGAAGTCACAGAAGAAGCCGCATTTGAGAAGAGAAATCTGAAGACGGGAAAAGGCAACTTTACTTTGAGAGGGGTATGCTATTCCTTCTTATATACAAATATTACATACAGTATTAGCTAGTGCCTTCTTCACTAAAGGTCTAAATGTTTCTATTGATAGTGATAATAATGATGAGGGTAAAAGCCATCTCGCCTTTTGAGACTTTGCAATATGTATGAATGAATCTATAAAATGCATGTAGTGCACATAGGCTCACTATTTTAACATTTATGAGTGTACGTGTATGTACATCTCTATGAGGTGTCGACGAGTTCTGCTTCCCGTATTTCGAGACTGAGCTGAGGTATCGACGGACCAAGTTCGCAACAAATGACATTCTTATATTCATTTTAAGGTGCTACCTTTTAAGCTGGCGTATCATATCACACAGGCTATGAGCCTTCTCGATCACCTTACAAGCTTATATGAATCTGTGTGAGTTTAGTTACTCACTCAAGGCTACAGGAAGAGTGAGTGAGAGAGAGAGAAAGTGAAGTGGGAGGCTCATTGTAGCGATTCAAATCGCTAGCTTTCTATAAAAGTAACGTTATCACATCACCTAAATTTATTTTTCTGTACCTTTGAGAGAAATGATACAAGTCTAGCTAGTTGAGTTGAATAGTGTTATTGCTATCGAATAGTATCGTATTGTATTGAATGTGTATATCTTGTGACTGCTGCTAAGGCTGAGTTGTTCACCCTTTGCCGATGCGATGATGTCAGTTGACTGCTTTTTGTCAGCTTTCTCCATATGAATAGAATCTAAATCAACCATCTGCAATGCACTATTGTCGAAAAAGTCAAAAAATCTTTTTTCAACGGTCGTGAGCCCACTGAATATTACTCTCTTGTTAGATTCCCCCTTTCTTTCAACACTTGGATGACTCGTTTATCTGTGCCAGAAGCTTTTGTTCGGAGAGAGAAAGGGGAAACGTGCAAAAAGGAGGAAATTGGTTGCAGATCTGTATCAAGTCATAGTATAAATGTGTCTTAAGCTATCGCGCATTCCATGAAATCTCCCATCTGTGACAATGACAATTCGTCATCAAAAACACTTGCAAAATTCCTTGTTTGATTTCATTCCTAACGCTCTGCTTAAGGAAATAACGTGCAATTGACAATGAATGCAGTTCACGATGTGTCAGCATCAAAATACATACATGTGGATTGTTAGATAAAATACCCATTATTTCAAGGCCTAAATCTGGAAACGCAGTTTTTACTCATAAAAAACTTATTGCCACAGGACAAGGGCAAAAAATATACTAATCTCAACTGCTCACAAATTCAAGAAAATTTAAAAATACACCAGTGGAGTCTCGTTGGTCAAAAATAAGTATGCTGTGCTTCTCGAACAATGAAAAACGATAAAAAAAAGGACACAATAATATAATTTACAAACTGATGTTATGAATTGATAGTGATTTTGAAAGCACCTACTTAACCTATCGCATTAAAACCAGAATCAATAGGAACCAATTTAGGTACACTGTACTAAGCATGATTTAGCATGTGGAGTTGTGCATACCTCATAGCTTTCATGCAATTACGTTAAGAGCAACAGCGAACTGTTGTCGACTTCTCAGTCTCTCCGCTCCACTCTCCTCACATTCCCCCTTTGCAGAAAATATAATAAATTCTACGAGCCTCCTGTGCATTCTGCTTCGCTTCATCGAAGTCGGCTATAATCGCATTCTATGAGAAAAATATGATTTTTTTTACTTGAACTGACTAAACCAACCCTATTCTCCATCTGTTCTATTGAATAAAACAAGTTATAAATATTCATTGATATTCATGCGGATGTATGTACATAATTCATTTCTTTGAGAAATAACATGTAATGTTGTGTTGAGAGAAAAATGAAAAAAAAACTTCCATGCGGAAGAAATATCAAGAAAGAATTACGCAACTTAACTGAAGACGAAGACGACAATGCGATGTACGAAACTTGGATATCATGATTTTGAAGGAAAAGGAAGACGGGCGGTGAACGCACAATCCATCATCATATTTCTTAAATTATTTGCTTCATCAACCCTATTTTGATGGATCTCTTCAGTTTGAATGAGCAGTAATCCTACCCTTACCGCAGAATGTCTTGTTTTACATTTGCGATTCATCCTATGGCATGTATATCCAACATACTTTATCCCCTCTGCGGTACTCCACAAGTATGACTTTCGAAGGTATTTTGGTTTAAAACGGTACCAAAGCGCGTTAATAAAGCAAATTTAATGGATCGTTGAGCTTGTATAAATAATAATTACTCGTGAAGGTATAACCTTAAGGTGTATAAATATGTTTAATATTAAATTGCATAAAAATTCTGACGTAGACGCCTATTTTGGAATGTAGACAAGTTTATGAACGGTAGCACCAGTGGGCACATAATCTGTGAAAGTCGGGAAGTTGAAAAGGTTTCATAAAAATAGACGCGTAATCCGGTGTGGTAGAGGAGGATTGTATTTCATTTACTATTCCCTGCTCGTTGTCACTGTCCCGACACTTAAGCCACAAATGGACTTTCTAGGAAAGAAAATATCTTTTGGGTTTAGTGCCAAAGTAAATCATTCTCTACGGTGGATAAATCTTCACCTATGCATGCTTAGCGTAAATTACATGGTTTATTAAAAGTTATTTGGTGTTGTAGGAGTTCCCTCCAGCGTTAGAATATATGGACGAAATATATGGTTTAATACAAAGACTCCAAGTATAGCCTGTGATTCTGATGGGTTCATGTCTAATGTATGTATAATATGATTAAAAGCCGCTGGCTTCCAAAGTACTTTGGAAACAATTAAACCCAAAAACAAATATTCACACGTCGGAGCTTTTAAAGTGAAAAATTCATTAGTTTTGATGAACATGACAAAACCTGAAAATGAAATTTGTAGTACACCGACAATGCCTGAAACACTCAGATATAGTTCCGCCTTCCAAAACGTCTGCCTTAAAAAGCTTACGTTTGCATGAAATACTTTAAGCTTTTTGCAATCCAAAGAACTTGGTGACAAGTTATCGCCAAGGAACAGCAAATATTGATCTTTTTCAGTAGTTTCTTACCTCCAATTTTTTTGGTAGCATGTAAATTACAATTTCATTATAAAAATAGAAGAGTAAACGAACTTACCAACAGTTGTTAGAAGCATATTGTCCAGGAGAAGTGCGATGGCAACTATTATAAGAACGATTTTTCTGGACTCTCTGCAACCGGAAAACCAGGCGCCACAAGGCCACCCAGAGAAAACGTCGCCAACCGCCGTCATCTCCCTTCACGTGTGTGGTAACACCACTACCACCCTGTAGGTCAGCCCACCTCTATCATCCTCCTCACTACAGCAAATGGCTGCTCTACGTAAAAATAAAGTCAATTTATGAAGACATATTGAATTGTATGTATGTTTAGGTCGCGAACGCAACGCGAGTACAAATAAATGAAGATTGAAAGCATAAGCAAGTGACATACAAAATTTGATTACATATTTGATTGCACCTCTTAGAGGGAAATGGGTAGCATGAAGTCAAAATTTTACACGATGACTTAGTTTTCATCATTCATGACATTCGATGTAATGTAGCAATTTTAGCAGATTCCAGCTCGAAACATGTTATTTGACGGGCTGCTTGGCTTGATTTAAAAACAAAATCTTTTGCGTGGGGAAGTTAAAGGAATATATATTATTTAAGAGGCCAGATGAGCGGTTCTATTTATGCGTGTTTTCTTTATAAAAAAGTAATGCTAATGGGTTAATTATTAGCGGATAATGGCGAATTGAGCTTAGAGCGTAGCTTAAATATATCAGTTTCTGAACATGGCTCTTCGTCTTTACTGCAACGTAATTCAACTTTTATGTAGACAGATCTTTCTAGTGATATTTTATCGATTATTATGCCTTATTAGGTCTTTTAACTAACCGGATGCACCCTAATAGAAATCTAGCTCACTCACAAAGTTAAACGCTACTCAAGCAAAAAACCGATTTCTTAGGAAGATACCCATGTACACAATGAGCTATCCATCTTGCGTAACTAGTTTCCGTGCCTTTCTCTGCCATTTGATCCTCCTTCACTATGATATAATCTCCAGAATTTTTCCTTGCAACTACCCAATGTTAAATTGCCCCAAAACTTCAGTCATTTTTATTCGAAGCAATGCTCCACATTTTGGTGAATGAATTGATATTCTTATATTTGTATTACATTTGTAATGCCTTCTTGCTCTCATTCTTATAAGGACAAATAAAACCAGATTAAAAATTGGGAATCAAAATATTTAAGCCAATATGGAATTTGATTTAAGAAGCAATAGCCTCGTGAATAGCTTTCAAATAGTGAACATCCGTTTTAGAACAAGTATACTACTTGTAAAATACTAAAGAAAGCACTGTCTAATGCATTCCGTACCCAGAAACTTACGGGTTCACTCGGTTTTTGCAATAATAACTGTATTTACTAGCAATATAATGAAATACCGGAGCAACGTAAACATATATGAATCCAATGTATTTATGCAACTTTATTTATTGCAGGGCCTGTCATGCGAAGGATATTATTGAATGTTCAGTGAAGGACTTACAACCTTCTCTCCCGTCGGTGGATCATGAAAGACTAATCAAAGTTGCCGAAATCTCAAGATCATGTCATCTCCAAGACTACAGGCAGAGCACTTTCATTCCCATTCTACCAAACATCTTTCCAATACTGAGTTCTCATGCTTCTTATCAATCGAAAATCTCTACAGAGTCCTAAACCAACATTTTATTTAAGTACTCTCACTACACAGTTATGTACACATACATACTTGTATACATAATATACAATATTGTGTGCACCTTTCGCATTGTCATCCAATCCTTGCCATCACAAAAACCCAAAAGAAAGGGGAGTGGGATAAAGAATGAATCTGTCTGTCTTTTGTCCTCATCATATCACTTGAGAAGGTTGTAATCAACGTAATTGGTCTGCAAATGACGTATTTTTCTCTTCCCTTTTGCTAACCAAATAATCCTCCTGTGCTTCATACTTGTGTATTGGATCCCGTCATATAACAATATACCTTGGTATCTTACAGCCCTATAGTTGAATAGTATCTTCCAAAATGAAGCAATTAGTAGCTAAAACTTGAATCGTATGAGACGCCTCATATCGCTTATATACTCACGTTCGTTCCAATGAACTCATTGACGCTCAGTTGTATTTGCAGAGAACAGATACTTGGAATTGAGTTGAAAAGAAATCAGGAGAAAACAATACATGTCCCCCTTCGCTAAATGATTATGATTTGTAATGGTATGATATATTATGATATGCATAGAAAAGGTGGTATGCTTAAATGTTTTCATGTTTTATAATGATAACTGGATATCTATACAAAAAGCTTATGTGTGAGCCCCATCCAACTTAACGTTTCAAAACCAAGCTCTGAACATCAACCTTTTGCTGACAAAGTGTTTTAATTTGAATCTCAGAGGAAATTTCCAACCGAGCTTACGTATCAACTAATTAAAATACCTGGAAACTTTTTCATTCCATCCGCATCCTACAACTTTTTCTTAATATTGGTGGCTTGATTTTCATCTACAAAACCAATGATGTTCAATCAATCGTTCATATTAATATACACGCTTCAAATACCAATTTACCTTGGGAATGCGATCGAGTGACATTTTGTGGGAAAGTAGTAGTAGTGGCAAACCAAATTTTACCTGTTGGGAGAGCCTCAAGATTAAAATATGGGGTCTGAAAATATTCCAACACAAACTCTCCATTGATTCTTTTATATGATACGAATACTTTGGTGAAAGTAGATGAAATAAAAGCAAGCTCGGACGAGTTAATGTTCTTCAACATTATCTATTAAGGAGAACTTTTTGATGAACTTTAGTGTTCAAGATAGATATGCCAACGTAACTTGTTCAACAACTTTTAATCTTAAGACCTAAGGGACCCAATGCTCCACAATTTCTTCGAGTTAACCTTTTTCCTTGAACTACTTGACTTGTGATCGAAATTAGCTTTGCCTAAGTTGTATAGGTGAGTTTGTAGTGCTAATTTTGTTTATAAAGGTTTTATGGATATACCGATGTTAAAAAAGTACTCAAGTTTCATCATACTGTCTTTGTAAACGTAAGCTTGCTCTATCCAAAGTAATTAGATAAGGAAATTTAGGAGGTTAAAATCCAGGACATTTATTTATATTTCAAACATATTGAGATTTTGACGCAGAAATAATACTTGGAATTATTTTCCTGCAAGCTTTTTATGTATTCCTGTCAATTCATACTGAGCTTGTGTAGCAAGTTCCATCATAAAAATTCCAGTACAACGCTGTAAAAACAGCAGAATATACTCAATGTGTCTGGCAGCATCGTGATTTAAACCCAAAAGTGCTTTTAACACTCGTCCTATTCAGGAACAAGAAACCTCTATATTTTTTTCCTGAGAAGGTTACAATTGACAAATAGGTTAGAGAGCAAAAGAGAGAGAGAGAGAGAGAGAGAGAGTGGTGAAAATCGGATTCAAGTGCTATGCCACAATTCCCCAGTGAGCTGCGTGGCATGTATGTGAGCCTGTATTCTTCCGCCTTCGTTCCAGACTTGAATCCCATTCTTAAAGTACTGCTATTTAGGTGTAAACCATGGGAAACACCATGAAAAGAAGGAAAATCCACAGGTCGCTCGTTAAGTATGCTCCAACTTAAGAAAATTGGATACACATGCTCATTTATGAGGAAGATCAAAAAGTAAAAAGAGCTTCTCCCCTCATAAAAACCGATTTGATCGATATTATCCTTATAAGTCAAGTATAGCAGCTGGTACAAGAAGGAAAATCATATTTTCATCCAATCAACAAGAAACTCTCCTGTATGCAATCTTTTGCTGAACCTTTTTAATTTTTTTTTTCAGCAAGTAGTCCCCTCTTCGTATTAGCTCTATGTAAAAGCTATACCTTTTAGTTACTAAGGAATGTTTCTCGATACATATTTATGTCTACAACTAAATAAAAAAGGATTTCTACACGAGGTGTAACCATATAGCATGTACTAATATTCCCTGTAGTTTGAACGTAATACATAGACATGCATCTCAAAAAAAAATTATCAAGATCAGGAATCTTAACTCCTACTCTCACAAACATAAAAGCATGTGATAACCAAATGTTTATT
Organism: Orchesella flavescens; assembly: GCA_964034955.1. Classification (NCBI taxonomy): domain Eukaryota; kingdom Metazoa; phylum Arthropoda; class Collembola; order Entomobryomorpha; family Orchesellidae; genus Orchesella; species Orchesella flavescens. Next base: position 29,059,966 of record OZ035953.1, read on the forward strand.
AGATGCAAACATTAGATTATTGCTATGTACAAGTATAATTTAAGCGTGCGAACGCAAAGAAAATGAGAAAGCAGTTGAAGAAGCCGATATACTTATATAAAGAGTAAGAGTACGTTAAGAAGAATTATTGTGAGAAAGTGGGACCAAGTCTCTACTTACCCCGTGGACGTTTTCAAGCCATGGGAGACGCAAATTGGTAGAACTATTTTGTTCAATATAAGGGCTGGACTAACTTTGAGTCACCTGTGTTGAGAAATGAAGGATAAAGTAAACGAATGTGTTAAGATGCGGCAATGAAATGGTGACTCTTAAGATTTAAAACAGGATTTATGATATTAGAAACAAAGAGAGGGAATATGTGGAGAGAGACTTGGGGAATAAAAGTTCAATAAATTGAGTTAGAAAGAGAAATGATGGAATAGGTAAAAGTTGAGTTAAAAGAGAATACACAAAGCCACAAATTAAAGTGGAAGTGGTCTGTTCAATGAATCTGGTGCGAGTCGAAGTGAGGCTGGCAAGTGGAAGTGAGTCAGTGTGAGGAAAGTACTAAAGCTCTCTACGGATCCAGACCTGAATTCGCAATGAACTAAACTGATGGTGAGTTGGGAAGGAGGCTCTGAGGCTCTGTCTCGTCTTTACTTTTATATATTATGGTATCTGTGAAACTAATGTGATGTGGACATTACAATAGACTGACTCTGCATTACTCCATTATGCTATATACCACTTGTGCTAAACAATATTGACTTGAGTCTCCTGCGAGGCTTTTTTTCGTTGAATCTGTGACTACCTCTGGAAAACGATGAAACACACAGCCACCACCACCACCGCTTGAAAAGAACAAGTGATGGGTGAAGAAGTACTGACAATGGGGAGTGGGAGGATTATGTGTATGTATGTGTGAAAGAGAGTCAATTTCAGAAGCTTACACACAGGACCACGGTTCGATCAGAACTGAAACTGACTTGAAGGTACGTCACGGATCTATAGGGAATCGAAATACAAATTTATTCGCTTCAGATATGGGGGAAAAGCAGTTGCAATTGTGCTCCCAAATTACATATACACATAAAGGCACCTTGCCCTGCGCGCCGTCATCCCATACCAAGAATGAGATCAAGCAATCGCTTGTAACGAGAATGCATTGGACCTTCTTCTGTGCATATGTATTTCATGCATGCCCTTCGTCATCTGAATCATGCCAATGTTCTTCCCTTTTAGTTTCATATACGAATAGGTAGGCAGAGAAAACTAGTCTTTCTCTTACACCTTTCACAATATTATTAGCTCGCTATTCCCAAGGCACATGCTTTATGAAAGAATTTCGGCTGTCTCCTTTTATCATCTTTATTTTACTCCTTAACCATTTTAGATGGTTTAATTTTACCGAAATAGCTTTTTTGCAATTAAGTGAGATAAAAATTTAATATCTGGACAAACTAGTGACGTTGAAACTTCAAGCTTAAAATGTAAACTTTTAAGTGGTTTATGAAGAAAATAAGATAGTCATCAAGGACCAATGTCGATAAAGTTTAGAAACAATGGTTAAAAACACGAATAATATGAATAGTCCAAATATGCCAGGCGGCAACTGAAAACCTTGTTAGAAACTTCAAGTGCACGGTTTGTACTTTGCCGCGAGTTACGTCTCCTCACATCAGTCCATGAAAACGGTTCTATTTTCCCCCTGATACGAGCTTCAAACGCGGTACGTTTCTTAAAAGGAGAAATTTAGAATGCGAATTATTTGATACAGTTGGCTTTAAAATCCAAACGACTAGCTGAGATATCATCTGAAAGCGTTCAGTTTTCAGTTTCACTCACGTGGGAGGGATTAAAGATAAAAGATTTGGAAGGAATAATGGTTCACTTGATAAAGGCATAGGCATACCTCTTAGACATTACATGTTGGTAAATGTGTTGGTCATTTGATACCTTACATAACGTCTAACTATTGCCTTTCAGTTTCATATCACAGCCATTATCAAGATCCTACATACCTCGGGTTTGATATTACCATTAGGTTGGGCTTTCTCTGACTTATTGGTATTTTTGTACATCCTACGTCCACACGAGCTTTATAGTTTTTACCAACGCTTTCACTTATCACATTCATTCCGACCTTTAAACAAACCAGGTTTTTTTTTCTCTCAAGTACCAGTTCATTTCCGTAGCTGTAGGGTGGATGATAATGTTTTAGATAAACTGGGTAGAAGAGTGGAAGGGAGAGACAAAGACAGAGTATATATCATCTGCGTTTATATGCTCTCGGAATATGAATGCGAACTAGTACATTTGTTTTGTTTGAAAAGGAAAAGCACTCCTCTGATGTTTTTACAGATGAGTTAAAATAGATTTTCCCTTTCTAACTGAATAAATAGTGTTACCAGCATGCCCTTTAACCTACTCTATTCTTTACATAATATTACTATCCGAAAAAACCTCTTGCTTTAATATATCCACTTGTTGATGTGAGTAAACTCAAATGTTAAGCGTAGGCTGAACCGCCAAATATCAAATATGATACAGCTTATAAAAAAATATTGAACTTTCACATTATTTTGATACAAAGTCTTGGTAAATGAAAATCAGCCCTTCTTTCTCTGGAGTTAGATTCATAACGGGTCCATTTACGTGGTTTCTCTAAAAGTTAACATTGAAATTCCAGTACAGAATTTTATTTAAATCAGGAAATAATGTTGAAACAATATTTTATTTAGTAGTGTATTGCATTATTTTTCACATCAATTTTTTTTAGATATATCCTACTAATATCGAGTTGAGATACCTAAAAATAATCCAACGCGCTAGGGATTGTTCAAGAATGAAAAAAAATATTATTGGCCCCCTTTAGAACATCTGCATTTACAATGTAATAAATAATAGTAAACGGAACGGCCATTCATGCTAAAATTCTGCAATTAAAAAAATGTGCATGATGCAAATTTTGCAAAGCTATTATTTGCAAACATGACATTAACTAGAACTTATCAGTTTTAATTATATTTAATATTTGATGCATGGTATTTTATTCCAATAACTTTTAAACTAAATATATTCAACAGCTGCTTATCCATACAAATTCATTCAAAATGTTCAATTTCGTGCATCTAGGATAGGCTCAAAATAAAATAGGGTGCGAATTTATCGGGAGTGAATATCCCAAGTGCTAAAAGCATTCCTAACTTGTAATGCATTATAATTTATGAATTCTAGCACGATTATATTCATGAGTATTTGTGAGGGGACAGTCAGCAGTTACTCACTTTTATTTCTTTCCCCTGTACTCATTTCTGACGTCTTTGTCAGAACTTCTGTCTTCACGAACAACATGATAAATATGCTAAGGGTTTCTTACATATATCTATGAAGCCTTCGTAGGCGCATACACACGTCCTGAAGTGCTGCTATAACAATCCGTTTTTTTGAAGAACAGAGTGCTATTGACTGCACTTGATTTCTTTACGTAGCCGCCGTTGAGAAAATGAACTCCTAAGCTGCCGGCTTTTTATTCAAGAAAGGATGTCAACAATCTCTAGCCAGCACCACAGAACAGAATCCTTGGAAGATAAGTGAGGATGAAAACAAGAATATAATATTATAAAACATAAGTTTGAGAATAGAAGTAAGACAGGCATTCACTCAACTGATAGAAGAAAGACTGGAGATGAAAGCAATGGAATACGAGAGGGAAACGTGAGGAAAAATTTCAATTGAGTTGTGGGGAAATGAAAATACTCGTAAAGCGATGAAGATGAGACCAGAGGAAGGAGATCGTAATAGTTCTCAAGTGTCTGCACCATTACGCCGAAGAAAATTAAATGCCAAACATATCTGGAATGACTCCGGTATGAGGTGAACAAAGGAGTCTTGATGAAAGTGCCGGGGCTAGGAATTTTTGGGATGTGAAAAATATGTTTAGCAAGGAAAAAATGTAGTATACATCCCTTCCTCCATTTTATTCTACAAGATTCACATAAAAGCCGACAAATATTATGAAAGTTCATGATGTTTTGTGCAATGCAAGGGAAACTTACTATCTAGAACACTCTCTGGATATATATTTCATACACACAAAACTGAATGAACTGAGATGACGAGTCCATTCTAGTCGCCCTATTTTTTTCATAAGTATATTTCATTAGGTAGTCCTTCCAAAAATACTTTGTCATTTAGGCCTACGAAAATTTCTTCTACACAGCATCACATTCGAGTTTTGGTGACAGGCGAATCTGTAGGTTTTTTACGTATACTTCAAACTACTCAAACTTACAAAATGACTTCTGCATGTCACAAGTATTGTGTAGGCACTGGATCTACTTAACCTATAATGTCAAATGCAAATATGCAACGTTGATAAATAGGAATCCAACAGTTTGGTACTACGGATTATGCTACAGGTTTGACTTTTACTATTTTGCAACGAGGTTTCATGTTGTATGAATGATAGGGTACTAAAAATATGCTACGAATTACAAGATGGAACCGGATTACAATTAGAGAGCCATTTGAAAACAGTGTATAGTTGACGTTTGTATTTAAATTCATCAGTGTCATGACACTCAATTATTTTAGTTTCATGTAAAAACAATGCCAAAAATGAGCTTGCGGATCTGGAAAGACACTCAAGAAAAGCCGGTTTTATTAAGTAAACGAGCGTTGTGGCTAATGAATATGAATGTTTCATTTATTTTTCGTCTTGATTGACATAAACCCGACAATGCAATAAAGAATGAATACTTCATTGCCATAAAACTGCCTTATGCCGTGTTATGAAAGTTGTACAAAAATTGAAAGCCCTAGCTGGCTATATACATATTATACCTGGGTACGTTATAAAGATCCTCTCCAAAACATATTTGTTACCTCGTTATGATGGATGCCTTGGGGGTTACAAAAAGGTTTTTGTTCAATTCTCCCTTTCTAGCTTGCGTGGTATTTATCCCATTACCCGATTTGGACATATTTATGTGGGCGTATGAGTAAAACCCCATACCTAGTTCCTAGTCTAGATCACCTATGTATTCTTTTGGCACCTAAGACTTGTCAGAAAAAGTGAGCGACTCCCTTTTTATCTATATTACATATTATTCGTACTGATACACAGTTTCTTACTTTGCATCCCGACAATGCAATTGACAATGAGTATCCAGTTCCAGTTAATTATTCAAATAAGATTACCAAGAATCAGATGTGTAAAAGTGTTGTGTGTGTCCAGTCGTTATTTCGAACTAAATGTGCTTTCTAAACTTTCAATTTTATCATTGCATGCTGACATGTGTTCATCGGGGGAATTGAACTGTTGAAATCTTAGTAATGGAGTATCTACATAGTTCTTGGTTGGTGTTACTCACGCTTTGTGTACACATAGTTCACCTGTTGGCACTGCCGGAGCAAACAACTTTCGAAAACAATATTGTTAACGTAGGAGGAACATATTTACAAGCATAACTATGAGAGGATACGGAAGCTCAGAGGTCTGTTATGAGTGTGGGATCGTTGTCACTGTGAATTTTTAGGGAAACGATTTAATATTGGTAGTCCACGTTTGTAACACATAAAAAGAAAGCATCAAATAGTGATGATAAAATACAGGCATGTATGCCTCTAAACCAAGAAGACTTTCGTGAGTTCGTCCAACGATTCTTTAGTCATCATATCGGAAGTTGTATTCATCATAAGAGTTGGAATGACTCGCGGAAAGCTATTTTTACCGATAGTATACTTCTGGTTGTGTGAGTTCCATTGGTAGAAAAAGCATTAGATTAAGGATAGGATAGAGCTATGTATTATTATGGTGTACCACACAGCCCATGCACATTCCTGCGTGATATTATAATGCTCAGTATCAATCAGTTTCCAATCAATCGGGCCATTTGTATATACTAGTGAAAACATTAGCTTAATGATTATTTTTTACTTATCCTTGGTTTGACTAGACAAATGCCAACAATGTCCATTCATGATTAATGATTGATACTGATGTTAGAATTTGTAAACAAATAACTTAAGTTCCAGTTTTAACCGGATTGGCATTCGTATTCAGGCAACGCCAAGAACTGTAAAAACATAACTGCGAAGAAAAATTAAAACAAAACACAATATTTCTTGTATGAGTAACTATTGTGATGAAAGACATTTTTTTAATGATTCCTAAATTTAATTTTTTATTTTATGCAAAGTATTTTCAACTGTGTAGAGGTATAGCCACGAATAATACTTTAACCTCAATACATTTTATGAGCATAAGAAATATGTGTAATTGAAAAGATTATACTTTCCCGAAAACAATAATACATGCCAAACTCATCTGTCAAAAGGTTTAACTTTAACAAAATATTTCGAAATTGAAAATCTGTTAAAATTTACAGCAAAAGATTAAAAGTCTTAATTTTAACTTGACGAAAACTGTATTTGGGATACCACTAACGAGGAAAGTACAAACCTTGTATATCACCAAACCGAAAGATTTTTTGGGAGCGTGTAGATATTCATGTCTAAGTAATATCTGGAAAATATTAGCTGTGAATGGGCCGGGGTGTTGGCATGGGGACGACTTGATAATTTACATCTAAAAAATATTTTTGACTCCTATGGGAAATTACATGTGAATATATAAAGTGACAAGTTCAATTACGTAATATAACCTCGATACAACCCATTTTAAGCCTCAAACTATGAATTACAATCGAAAACTAAAAAAATCGAGATTTCAAAAATCAGAGAAGGTTCCCCCCCTTTCACTTAAGATTTTCACGTGTTATTTCCCATAAGGTTTTAGAAATTTTGGGAACCCAAGGAATCCGTGCTCCCATAGCAACCAACTGGCCCATTCACAGCTAATATTTTCCGGATATTACTTAGACATCAATGTCTACACGCTCCCAACAAATCTTTCGATTTGGTGATATACAAGGTTCGTACTTTCCTCGTAAGTACTGCCATAAATTTTTTCATATTAAATCCCCAAAGGGCAGACGTACAGCAAAAAGGTTTATATCATAAAACTAACCTGACGAAAATGTAGCATAACATACATATATGCAAATAGTTAAGAGATTAGCCAGATGCTTATATAAACCGCTGACTTTGTGTTGATTGCAATAGCTATGAAATTCATCAATGGTGAAATTGCATTCCGTTTTGTAAGCTATTGGTAAATAACTTTAGTAACCTAAATATATACTTGATAACTTAAAATAGTTCTCCAAAAATGTCAAATCCATATTTTAAAAGTGCAAGAAGGGACATAATTACATGTTTGCTAATGGAACACAAGCTACGTTTTTTTCATTATATTTATTTTTCCAACCAATATCTTTCAATTAATGATGACTGAGAACTTAAATGTATACATTAAAAGCATGAATTCAATGAACTAAAAACTTCAATCATAAAGTGGCCTAGTTCCAATTTTCATAAATAAAAAATAAACTAAATAAACATGCAAGCAAGTCGCAAGTAGCAATTTCATTTGCATTCATTTTTAAATTGCCAATGATGTAACACTTATTTTTTTATATTTGTGTAGACAATGCAAAAAATCTTTTCACAAGGTGTTCCAGCACAGTCATGCTTCATAATATTAGTCAAAGCCAATAAAAATGCACAAGATTCTCATGCATGTGAGTGAACGAATGTATTGTTACATGCATTAGAAGCTTAGATGCACGAAAGAATCTACCGCAATCATTTATTACATATATTTCATGCATGGGCTTAAAAACTAGTTCGTAACTTAGTTTCTGTACGTCCACCCTGGAAAACTGTACACAATTACGTTATTGTGCACAGATTTCCCACATTTCTTGCTTTCATTTTTGCGTTGGCATGTTGCCTATGTTATTATTATTACGGATGAATGTTGCATCACAATAATGTTCGCATGATTTTAATTGTGTGCCGGAGCCGAACACCATAATACAGAGTTAGTTTTTGCAGTTGATAATGAAACACGTAGTTTACCTTACCATAACATAAATGCTGCATGCATAATATACATAAATACATTCACATTCATATATGATTGCTATAACCACGTTCGTTGAAACCAAGTTTTTGCTTTTTATGATATGAGCATGTATTGGGAAATGTATTTTTTTGCAAATTCTCTGCCAGCCAGCACTGCTGCCGCTATGTTTAATACTAACTGGCTATAGAAGCAGTGAACTTTACTTTAAAACCATAGTTCTTGTCCAAGTTTTTTTGCAAACTCAAGATGGGAAATGTAATGCACGAAATAAACACAGAGTTCTCCGAACAAACCCTTTCTAGATTACGTAGAGACTGTACGAACTTGAAATTTAATTCTTTCGAACGACTATACCATGCCATTTTAGCGTATTCAATCGAAAACATGGTGTAGTGACTAGTGTTTAGTGGTGCAAGCCAAAGTTTATTGATTTAGAGAGATTTTTTTTCGTCTTCTTCAGTTTTCTAGTTATTTTGCCTTTCTCCTTGTGTCTGTTGTTGTTTCATTCGTTGAGTTAAAAACAGTAAAAAATTAACTGTGGTGTGTTGAGTGTATAACGTGTAGATGTAACATGACAAAAAAATATCAGTAAATTGAAGTAATTAGAGCGGCCTGGTTTTTTCATGGTTTGGCTTGCACTGTCAACGGGATTAGCCACGTTACCATAGTTCAATTGATTTTTTGGACAGTTTATGAAGTAAAGTAAGTGTATATATACAAATACACTTGTACCTGCACATTACCATTTGTAAGGTGAAGAAATTTATAAGAAAACTCACACACAGCAACAATGGAAGTGGTAGTGGATCAAACTCCATCTCAATCAACGCAACAAACAGAACAAGTTGAAGAGCAAGACGGCGAGGATTCTGAAAGAGGTCGACCTAGTACTCCAAGTTTGTAGCTCTCCCTCTTTTAAGTTTTTAACCAATAATGCCATTTTTTTTGTTTCCAGTTACTTAACACTTCAAACTACATAGAAAATCATAATCATTCAGTACAGTTTTCATTTATGTTGGTAGTTTAAACATATTAATGAAATAATTATCATAAAACCAAAAATAACTATGTAGAAATAAAAATAAGCTCCAAATGGAAGCAACATAATAGTTGACATGTTTATATGCGCATCTGCAACGCACATTAGTAATACGTGATATAAAATAAACCTCCGAATCGTACGTGTGTGGGGTTGTTAAATATGATATACACATGTTCCGGAGACACTTGAAATTAGTACAGAAATAGGCAGTTTAGGATATTTTTGTCCACATATTATGCATATCTCACGCAAACCATATTTTTGATGAGATGTTTTCTTTGCAATCAATAGAATATCAAAAAAGAGGCATATATTTCATTTCTCATCTCATCCAAATCCCAAACCCTCTCTCTGTATTTGGTGGGCAACTGAACCTTCCTCTCACTCCGCCGTCGACATGGTATTTGCAGGCAATATTATAGACATCCGGTTCTTGAGTTTCTTTACGTCAATGGCTTTAGGAATAGTACTCATTTCGTAGGGAAGACACTCATAACCAGAAGTCATCTTTGCATACACATTCCCATTTCCAACACATCTGCCGAATCGAGGAGTTCCATACTAGTTTCACTACTACTTCACCACAGTTTATTATGAACTGTGAGTGAGAAAGTACATAAATTTCTATATGTGTGAATGTTGATGTTGGTTGCTGTTATTGCTTAGAATAAAGCTGTTTCACTGTCTCTACGAGAGACTGTCAGTTTCACCAAACGTATTTTCCAATCTATCCAAAGATAAGTCATTCATCAGTCTCGCATTCTCAACACAAATTGCATCGGGTAGCTCACAAGCTCTAGTATGGGGCTATGTGTTTTGCTGACATTTTGTCAAAACTCTTGAGAGCAAAACCCAGAAATAAACATTGGCAAAGGAACATAAGTGCTTGTGCCAAGTAAGTCAGAAGTCAGGATAGGTCATATATAACTCTTTAAACGTAGATTAGACACGTACATATGTGATGTACAGGAATTCGCTTAATTAGAAAGAATGTACACTACACTATAGATGATTTTGAACTAAGCAATTTCACATACATTTTCACAGGACAGGGCAAGAAAGCATAATACATATTGCTACGCTTTGACTCTCCTCCGGTTAGAAATTGTAATCGGAATCTTATTAAATTACAAGCCAAACACTATCGAAAGTGAAAGGCCGGCAAGATGAAATGCATATTGAAATTAATACGCTAAAGACAAGGCGAGTTTCTCACTGAAATGCTTCCTTTTAGCTACTCAGATGCTGGGTGTCAATCGTTCTTTGACTCTTCGTCACTAAGGTGAGCAAATGATCTATAATGTGCATGCCAAACATTCATCTTCATCAACCTGTTCACCTTTGCAACAATAAATGCAAGCACGAGTTTTTTTGAGCTTGTATGATATATATGAGTTAAAATACCTCATGTCTGATACCTCACGTTCATTCATGTCAACTACAACCTAACGAATTGTATATATTTTGAAATGTAATACTTAAAAATTCACACAAGTAGTCTGTAGTGACATTCATTAGCCAACATGAAAAGTACAGTGCGAAATCAGTAAATTGTAAACTACACTGGTTGGTTTGTATTCGAAAATATTTTACAGAATGGTGGAGACCTCCAGTTCCCCCAGAAACTTACAAATGGGAGGAAGTTCGCCGGCAACGACAGAAAGGAGGATATCCATGGACCCATTTAGATAAAGACGAAGAAATCGATGTTGACGACTACCTTGAGTAAGTGCTAGACATGATAGCTTAAAGTATCTATATGCGATGCTGCATTATAATTAATTCTATCACGCTCATTACTGCAACTTCAAAATGAGAAAATATCGTTCACTACTTCAGTGATTGCTATTGCTAGCTGCGACAACAATGCCGAATGTCCCGATTTTTTGGTTTATTAGCCCCATCTTCACATACTGCCTACGTAAGCATACGCTTTGAGTTTAACGTTAAAAGGACTAATTAGCAACAAATTTTTTACAATGTAGTAGAAAGTGCTGCATCAGCAACTAGTGTTCCTTTTACAAAATTAGTATTGTAGGTTAGGATGAGAATATGACTAGTAGCATATTTAGAAGAAGCCTCTAGGCTGTCTTTTAACATCCTTAAGCCACATTTACTATTTACATTTACTCTAAAATCCAACACTATATCGTCTTGTATACTTGCTGCGTTAGTCAAATCACGTCTAATTTTGCGACAGAAATCGAAACTGAAATTACACACGTACAGGGATTTTAGGGCAAACAAAGTAAGCAGTCAACCAATACTACTACTACTACTGTACAAATGGCTGGCTTGAAGATCTGAATCATCATGTTTATCATTCAAAGGAACAAACTGAAAAAAAATGAACAAGGGATAGAAACAGGATGGGGAGAAAGAGCCATATAATTGCACATCCAACTTGGTGTGACTGCTCCAACAACAAAAAATCTCTTTTTTACTCATCTTTAGAGAGCTGCAACCAGTATCTAAATTTATCTCTGCAGTCTCACTCTGCTTTGCCCTGGATTCGGATTTCAGTGTCCAGGTAGAGCAAAGCACGTACACCGAATAGAGTTCATTTGTACCTATAAAAATATTGTGATTTTCGTCGCCTCTCCTAAAAGAATCAATCATTATTCTACCCCCAAAATATAAATAATAATCATGATAAATAATTACCCTCAAAGTCACACAGCGTGCCATATTCATAACATAACCATGTGCACATAAATATAATAATCCTTCCCAAGAGGTTTGCACAAAAAACATCTCTGTGAAGACTGATCCACATTTTCCGTGATCGAAATAATATATTTTTAGTGCTTAACTGTATGGTGACTAGAAACTAAGGTTTCAGAATAAAACACGAGTAATGGCCTCCAAAAAGAAGAAGCAACAAAGGTAGCCGCTCTGCCATTTGAGTTTTGTGTGTTCTTTTAATTACTTGAATTGAATATTGTTAAACAACAGTTAAACATTAACCCAATTTACATGCATATTATGAAAATATTGTTTTAGTGTAGGAGTTTTGAAAAAAAATCTTGAGTTTGAGTTCCAAATTTTTAAACTTTGAGATTAAACAGAATTGGCAAAAGATGCAGAGGCAAAGAGGATGTGTATATGGTTTTGCATAGTGTGTACTTGTAGTAAAGACGTTAGTTTTTGGGATTAGGAACAGCCAGTGCATTGAGTTGGTTCCTTTCTAAACCTCTTTTGCAGAGAATACTACTACTACTACTATCATAGACGGTTGTTGGTGAATGCAAGCCTCGTTCTTGTTTTATAAATAAACATCTATCTATCCAAGGTTGAAAGTATTCTGTGCCCAACAAAAGTAATAGAAACCCGTAAACATTTTTCACATAGTGTAATCCATACAAACATATTGCAAGCCACTGTTTAAAAAATATGTCTGGCAGAATATGCCGAAAAGTTAGCTAATTAGCAAGGATTGTTTCCAAGCGTTGATTGATTTACCAGATTATTTCCGATTCGTTATGATTCATTATGACTTTATAGATATGCTGAAACTTCATCAAATTTAAAATTGTTTCAGGAATTCTAGTAACTTAGCACTGTAAAAACAGCCATGAGTGTTTAAATTAAAAGTATTAAATACTAAGGTTCAATCCGGATCTTATTGGCATACAAAGTATATATTTTTATGAATCATCTAGATTTCTCAATGTAAAACGATGCCCCATTTCAAAGAGTTTGAATTTTGTTTGCACGCTAAAAGTTATTTTCCTTTGTTTTTGTTCATAGCGAAAACCTTTATGAACCAGTGAATCCCCCACCATTGTATGGAAATGATAGCTACTTATCGAAAGATTTACAAGTTCCTCAAGCAGAGGAACGAACGATTGAAATACCCCCTGAAATAGAGGTAAAACAAGCTAATATTTGCATACTACGATGAGACATGTAATGGCATTCATGATATTCACGGTGTGTTTTTTACACAGATACTTACTTCTGAAGGGCTAGATGGATTGGATAAGCCTGATCCCCATGACCATGGGTTCGACGGGGATAGAGAATGGCAGAACCTCACCTCTGAGGATGAGCAGGGAACTGCTAACCGATCGAGTTTTACCGCTGGGCTTCGAAAAGACCCAGGGGAGCCTCGCCCAACTACCCCAAAGTCAGTGGGTTTCGCACCCGAACCAATCACCCATGAATGCCCTGATGAACCTGATCAAGAAGTGCCTGACGACATGCAAACGGATGCTGAACCTGCGGGTAGTAGCAAGCATGGAGGTCATGGACGAAGAAAAACCCCTTTTGATATCTTGAAATCAAAGGCTGCGGATGCGGCGGATCATGTAAAGCAGCGAATCAAGTTGGCAATTCCTGTTCGACCTAAACTCAATCAGTGGCAAGGAGTAAGGAAGGGTCGTAGGCGAGGGAAAGCTAAGCATGCAGACGAAACTGAGGAAGGAGAGCAAGAGGTTCCGGAAGATGCAGAAATGAAAGAGGGTGGGGAAACTACTGTTGAACCAAAGGAAGAGGCTATGGATGTCTCTGAAACCAAAGCTGAAGAGGAGGAACCAGCAGCTGCTGCTGAAGAAGGTGACGAAAAGGCTGAAGAAAGTAAAGACGACGAAAAGAAACGAATAAAGGCAGAGGAAAAGGAGGAAAAAGAGCGTAAAAAGGCGGAAGAGAAAGCTGCCAAGCAGAAAGCAAAATTGGAAGAAAAGCTAGCTAAAGCTAAAGAGGCCGAGGAAGCACGTCAAGCAAAGGCTGAAGAAGAGCGAAAAAAGGCAGAAGAGAAAGCTGCGGAAGATGCTAGAAAGGCTGCAGAAAAAGCAGCAAAGGAGGAAGAGGCAAGGAAAGCAGCAGAAGCTAAAAAGGAGGAGGATGCACGAAAGGCCGCAGAAAAAGCTGCAAAGGAAGAAGAGGCAAGGAAAATAGCTGCTGAAAAGAAAGCCGAAGAAGATGCCAGGAAAGCGGCTGAAAAGGCAATTAAAGAAGAGGAAGCAAGAAAAGCTGCCGAAGTAAAGAAAGCTGAAGAAGAAGCTAAGCGAATTGCAAAGGAAGAAGCGAAAAAAATAGCAGATGCAAAGAAAGCGGAAGAAGACGCGAAAAAAGCTGCAGAGAAAGCCGCAAAAGAGGAGGCTAAGCGGATTGCTGATGCAGCCAAAGAAGAAGAAAGACGAGCTGCAGAGGCAGCAAAAGAAGAAGAAAGGCTTGCAGCTGCCGCTGCTGAGCCAGAGAAAGTTGTGGAAGAGGTTCAAGTGCAAACAATGGACACCACTGCTCCTGAAGGTGAGCTGCAAGCTGAAGGTGACGGTGGAGAAGCTGGCGATGAAGAAGGTGAACCTGCTACACCTCACACTCCATCCGGAACAACTAAACGGCGTTATATCAAACAAAGAAAAAATCCGATTCAACTTCCACAAATACCCAACCCAATCACAATGCTTCGTAATCAGGTAGAGGATTATAGAAACAAGTTGAAGCGAAGTAGAACTCCACCGCGTGGTCGAGGACAACGGAAACAACGGCGTAGTCGAAGTGCTGACGCCAGTAGGAGTCCACCTCGTGACCCAGGAGATGAGGAAGAGGAGGGTGAAGGAGCCGCTAAAACCGAAGAAACGGAAATGGAAACTCAACAAGAAGAGAAAGCTTCCGCGACCGAAGTAAAAACAAGTGCAAAAGCTGAATCAAAGCCTGCTGAACCTGAAGCAGTGAAAGAAGCTGTTCAACAATCTGCAGCACCAGCTGAAGCAGATGTAGAAAAACCTCAAGTAGAGGAACCGCCGGCGACATCAACAGGTACCATTACCAAAAGGCGACAACCCGCAGCCAAAGAAAAGTTGGATAAATTAGGGGGACACTTGAAAAGCATTGGTGCAAAGACGATAGGAGTAGCATCTCAAGCAACAGGGGCAATTGGCAACACGATGAAAGTAGTTGGGAAGGATCTGCAAAAACTTGGCAGTAAAGGAATTGAAAAATGTCAGTCTGCTGTGGGAGAAATGAAAGCTAAACAAAGTGCCGCAAAGGGCAAGGAAGTACAGGGAGGAGAGGAGGTAGAGGAAGAAGTAATTGAGGAAATCCCACCTCCCCAAATTGCTCCCCCCAAGCGAACATTTCGTTTCAGACGTCGAAACGAGTCTCAAGATGAAGGAGATGATGAGGATCAAGAACATTTTTATGAAAATGCACAAGAAATCAGTCAAGATCGGCAACAACGAGAAGATGACCTTCAACGGAATAGGCTTTTAGGTAGAGCAGACAGAGACTGGGAATCCCCAATGGATCGAGCTCAGAGTCGTGATGTGTCTGAAGAACCATATATTTCTTCAAGAGACTCACCTCCTGGCTCATCATTAGCTTCCTCTACCCTTGCCAATCCTAGAGGAAGACCTGGAGTTCTAGAGGAAATTGATTCGGATGAGTTTTTCCTTCGTGAACGCGGCATTTCAGAAGGTGAAGATGAGGAGGAAGTTAATAGATTTTTGGTTGAGGAATTGCGACAAGCATTTAGACCAACAATGTCTAATGCACTTGCTGGGTTTGATTTGGAACCACCGCTTGTCCCTCCCCCAAGACCGGATCGTCCATCAAGAAAACCGGCACAAGCACCAGCTCAGGATGAGCCTACACCCACCAGCTACCAAACCTTTCCCCCTGAAAGGCCAAAGCGAAAGGGTCCTCAAGGCTACGTCTCAAAATTCATGAAGGAAAATGAAGGGGACGAGGAAGACGAGGAATACCTAGGATCCAATGAGGAAGTGCGTGGCTCATCAGACGACATGAAAGAAGAGCTTGAAGAAGGGGATGAAGGTATTCAAATGGTAAAGGATAAGCTGAGTGAAATTGACCGTGAGTTGGATGAAGGGGCTACGTCTTCCGAACCACCTCAACAACCCAGAACTCCTCTTGATGATTATGAGGATGATGGGAGATATGAGCCAATTAGTGACAAACCTGTGAAACCCATGCGAACGAAAAAGAAAGCAGCGCCCAGGCGACCTCCTACCCCTCCTTCATTCTACTACAACACAATAGCAGGAAATGAATGGCTTAGGGAACTTGAGGCACAAGTGCAAGACGACGAGCCAGCCGCCCCGATAAGGAAGCGAAGAGGAAGTGGGAAAAGCGCAAGCCTTCCCCGAAGTACAGCATCTGAAGAACTTAAACAACCACGGGTTGGAGAAACAACTCCGTCCACTGAACAAGCCAGCGACACGATTACTGCTGCCATTATTGATGCAGAAATAGCCCAAGACGAAGCATTTGAGGGTAGCTCCCAAGTATCTGGGCAAAATGAAAATGATTACATAGACGAGGCAGGCTATGCAATTGTCCAGAAAGACAACTTGCCTCGCACTGTTCCAAGAAAGAAAAAGAAACGTACAAAGGATGATGCTACACAAGGACCTAGTAGTGGAGTGCGCCAAGGGGATGAAGCAAACGGTGCATTCATGTCCTTGCCACATCGACCGTTCCATATTGTTCCGCCTTCAAGGCCACACAGAACCTACAGTACGCTAAAACCTAAGCGACCACCTCGTAGTAAGTCTGGCTCTAGAAATAGTCTTGAAAGTAAATCTCCTTCATCCTCAAGGAGAGGAGGAGGAGAAAGCGATGAGCCCCGCCCAAGCACAGCAATAGGAATAATGCATGGACGACCTTTGCCACCTCCCCCAAGGCCTTCCAGATCCCCTGCTCCACTCAATGATTTGGACTTAAGCTCTTTAGAACAAGCTATGGGGGTTCGACACTATGCCAATTTTGAGGAGCTTGAGCCACGCCAAGTTGAAGAGATTTTTACAGCCAGCAATATTCCCATGCTTGGACCAAGAACAGAAGTTTTTTCGAGGCCGACTGAAGTAGACATTGCATGCCAAACTGATCCTGTTCCAGATGACGAGTTTTTATTGGGCTTATCTGCACCCGAGTCTCCTATATTGGACAGCAGTAGAATCAGGTTAGTCAAACTACACAAGGTACTGTATTTAAAAAAAATTGGAGTTTGATGGGAGTATTGTTGTCATGTCATTAATTTTTTTCTGTGTAAAAAGAACTGCGTCCTCCCAGCTGGCAGGTCAAGAGACTCGTCCAAGTAGAAGTCAGGCAACGGCAACAGGTGATGTAAGCTCGTCCTACCAAACACCACGTTCACAACACGATAGTAGTACACAATCTGACCTTAACCAACCTCCCCCATTCGTATTCCCCACACGACTACATTTAGAGCAGTTGGAAGTTGACTTTCTTAGAGTCAACGATTTAACTGCCCAGTCAATAAGGGTAGAACATCTTCAGACTCCTCAACTAGAGGTGAGTACATTCAAATGAGCTAGCCTCTTTTAGTTAAGAAATCCTGAGCAGTATAATTGTTGTTGTTGGAAATGGAGTAATAATTATTTTGGTTGGATATTGTTTTAGGTAAACTCCTTGAACGCGACAGGCACGCTCTGCGTATCAAGGATTCAAACCCAGTCGTTGAGTTCTGAAGAAGTCAACTGCAGTAGATTATCTAGTGACAAAGTAGAGTTACCCTCAGTTCCACCCCCATCCTTTTACCAACTTTCATCTCCTGATGATGATGATGTATTGAAACCTGGATCTGAGCAAGAGTTATGCTTAAAAACAGAGGAAAAAGAAGAAAAGGAGAATGAAAGTGCATGCCCCCCAGAATTTCTTGAATCGGTACATAATCTGATGGGCTACGTCGATTCTACTAACGATTTTAAATCTTCTCATGTTGCAGAAAAGATTTTGGACAAGCAGTTGAATGTGTCGGAGTCTACCCAAACTACAAACCAACGTGAGCCTCTAACATCTCGTATGCGAGCAAGCAGTTTATATATATATTTTTTAATGGTGGTATTACCCTAATGTATATTTTCCAAATTTATATAGCTAAGTCAAACAAAAGAGATGCCTCCGTGGGAACCCATTCTACTCCAATTGCATATCGAACAGTGGTTCCACAACAACAGAATAATTTGAGCCAGGAGCCACCAAAAGCTAAAAAGGAAGAGCCAAAGAAAGTTGAAGAAGGGGGAACGATAGTAAAGCAGGAAATTGTAGTTGAAAGTATACCTTCCCCGCCACCCCTGCAGATTCCAAGTTCTGAACCAGATGAGGAAATTGAGGAGCAGGAGGAAGCAACTGTGGTGGTTGGCTCTTACACCTTGCCATACTCCTATTTACCTACTCAGTCACCTCCGTTGAGTCGTACTGGCTCTACTGAAAGTAGTCAGCCACGCTCAACAGAGCCAGTGCCCAAGCCACCACCAACTTCTGATTTATCTCAAACGGGAGTAGCCCAAACCTTAGGGCCAACCAGTGTTGCAGAGGGTGAAGTCCTTAGCGTGAAATTCTCTATACCTGTAGAGCGCGGATCTACAGGACAGAGTGCCACAGGAACAAGATCTACACCACCACCAAGGTCACAGACCACGAGCAATCAATCTCGGCTTCAAGATTCTGCCTCAAAGGCAGAGTCTTTGAGGGGAGATGCTCAGAAGCCCGCAACAACGAAGGAAATAAAGCCAGCAGCAGCTCCGGCACGACCCTCTCCACCAAGAAGAGCCTCACCTGCTAGAGGCATACCACTATCAAGATCCTCACCACCAGCTAGATCTTCACCACCAGCGAGATCTTCTCCACCAGCACGATCCCTTCCAATTGCTCCATCCGCTCCCACTACTGCACCATCTCCGCCTCCAGTAGCACCATCCCCACCACCACCACCATCACAAGATATCCGCCGTCTGTCTGAAGACGCTGATGATAGCATGCTAAGCGTAGCTGTAAGACTAGGTCGTGCAGTGCTTCGTTTCACCATGAGAACCCTACAAGCCATGGCTGACTACATTGACACGGCTGCGTCTGAAGATCCAGCAAAAGCGGAACAGCAAAAAGCTAATATGCAAGTATTGCTATGCCTTCTTCTTGTCCTTGTCGTTGGTCTAATTTTAGCTACTACTCGGTCTGGACCGTACAGTTCTCCACGGTGGGAATTCCTCATGCCACCGCCCGACTTGTAAATAACGTATACGCGTAACTACATCTAAATATTATGCACATTACATACTTTACTTAACTTAATGTACGTTTACGTAGCTACTTGTTTAACAGCTTCTTTATTTAAGCATAACATAATTATCTAGTCATGTTTCATATTACCGAAAAAAAGAAACTAGGATCAATTAATTATGCTCTTTCTTAACCATAAATGTTATTAATAATGCAGGAGAAAATGTTGTCAATGGTAAATTATAGAGATTGTTATGGTGAATGATAAATATGCAACTGTAGAATTATCTTGTATATACAGTTATACTTACATACATACATGGTAGTACTTATTTGTGAATGGTGGTAAGCAAAAAAATATACTGGTGACTAAACTTCTTTTTAAAACACGATTCGGCTCTCATCTTTGTCTGAATTTCAGTTAAAAGCAAGTAGAATGAATGAGAAAAATATACGTATTAAAATACGCAAAATTCGTATTATAGTCATAACAACATTAGATTGTATTTTGAATGAAGACCTGTAATAAAAACATTTCTCGGATTCAATAATTCTTTTATTACCACACCAATTCATATTTTATGCATAAATAACCACGTAGTTACAACCTCAATCTTTTTTATTGAAGTCTTGAAAGTGCGAGAATCCTTTGTTCACTTGTGAGAAGCTTTGACAAAGCATTGGAGCAACAGTCTCGAAAAGCCCCTTTCGTGGGCATTGTGCTTAAATATAAAAGCGCCAAGCTGTAGTTATAGGCATAGAATGAAAACATTGCACATTGTTGTGTATCTTGCAGTTCGTTGTCAATTTTTCTCACAACTCGCTCATTATTCAAGCAGCGTTACAACTTCTGGTTAAAATTGTTTGTATTTTCGTTGTTGGTTATTAATTGGAATTATTTATCAAAATAAAATTTAAAAAAGGGAAAAACATAGAAGTGAGGTGGTGCTCCAGTGCCGCTTACTATATTTTTCATGACATTTATTGAAAATGGCACTCTCCAGAAACAAAGAGTTGCGGATATTCGAGGCTCTCGAAAGTCTAACAAAGCATGAGAGTTTTGATTCTACAGCGTCGTTTGTTCACCGCTTCGTAAACAGTGATTTAGATCTTAACAATACTCATCAATCCATACCTGAAGAGGATCCTGCCCTATTGTCTCCTTCCGTTTCTGAAAAGTGCCCTTCTGAAGGTGATGATGTTGAGGATGACAGTGTCATTGTGTTCGAAGAAGAAGGCGTTGAAACCTATTCAGAAGCTGGGGATGCATCTCATGAACAAATGAGTAATGAAGAAGAAGAATATCATTCTGATTCTCCATCCGTGTACAGTTTATCAGATGAAGATGAGGAAAGCTACCTTGTTTTGGATAACGAAGAAATTCAGCCGAAACAAGGTTTGCAGTCAGCTTCAAAAGGTCGCAAAGCATTTGTTTGATTGCTCATATGTAGGTCTGAAGAAAAATAAGCTTAGTGCAATTTCTTAACATCTGTGTTTTCATATTTTAGGTGCTGACGATGAGTTGGAAGAGCTATTGCAGGTACTCAAGAAAAAGCACGGCACAGAGTACCTTCTTCTATCAGAAATGAAGCGCACTGTGCAATTACAAGAGTCGCGATTGAGACGAGAGCAGGAAGCATTTGCCATGGTAAAGAATGCAGAGCAGGCCAAATTACATGTTGAGAAGAAGCGAGTTGAGAACCAACGAAAGAATCTCCAAAGCCTTATCACTGACTATCACAAAATGAAGAACTCGAAGGATGAGTCACAGGAAAAAATCAAGGAACTGACAGAAAAGCTAAGGGACACGAAGTTGGAAACGAGCAAACGAATTTCTAGATGGGGAGACCAGCAAAAGAGGTTGGAGGAAAGAGTGAAAGCGTTAGAAAAGGAAAATGAGGAGCTGAAAAAACAAAAGACAACTGTCCCTCCAAGGCGCACTGTTTTGAAGAGACCACCAATGTTACCCAAACCAACCAGCAAAAATCTAAAGCGAATTCAGTTTGCTGATGACAATGACAGCACTAATCCTGAACTCCCAAGTACCTCCAAATCAGTTGCTGGAACTTCTAAAACGAGTGTTAATTCTAGCATCGCCAAATCTATTAGCAACACAATCCAAATCAGAAATGCAAGTGGGGTTTGGGTCCCGTATGATAGCAAGTCATCAACTAAGAGGAACGATAGAGAAAGTTCGAGTAGTGATGTGCTTGAAGAAACCAACTGTGACAATTTAATAACAGATCCGAATGAATCTATTGTGAAAGAGATTAGTCTGGACGATGATGATGCGGATAAAACTATGCCATCCGACTACGTTGAGATTACACGACCTTGTGGAACCATTAGTAGAGTAACAATTGATAACAAATTTACAAGGTTAAGACAAAAAAAACATAATATGCAAAGCGGTGAACCAAATAGCTCATGTTATACAACTTTATGCTGTTTTTTAATTGCAAATTGTACCAAACTTTTTTCTTTTCTAGACATATTATGATCAACAAAGATATTATGGATGAGTTTGAAGACTGTTCTGTTCGCTATTACTATCGAGAATTGGGATTTTCTCAAACCAGCTACCCAAATGGAGACGAAGTCATTGAATATGACAAGTAAGCATAAAAACGGCTAATAAATTTGTAATGAAATGGCGTATGAATTTCTTGGGCTATCTCTAAATAAAATCTTTCGCTACATTTTTCAGTGGGGTGCTAGAAACTTCAAGATCCGACGGCAGTAAAATCTTTACGTATTCAGATGGACTCGTGAAATTGGTAGATCCCTTTGGTGGCGAAGAAGTTTACTTTGTCGACGGATCAGTGATGAAAAAGGAGCCTAGCGGAGATTGCTTAATTACTTGGCCCAGTGGTCAAAAAGAGGTTCGAACTGCAACATACGTGAAACGCATTTACACAAATGGTACTGTAAAAACAATGTTTGCTGATGGCTCAGAAGAAACCCGCTACTGGAATGGTAGAACGCGTCGTAAAAATAAGGAGGGTGTTCTCGTCGATGATACAAAAAAGAAAATGAAACCCAAGAAAAATGATAATTCAGTATGAGATAGTGGTGATGATAACGGTTTACTATTAATATATAACTGGATAATTTAAGTAATCGACTGAGTCTAATTTTAAAAAGACATACTGAGGCCTTTTATTTTTTATATATTATGTAGGACATACTTAAGTACAACTTGACTTGACTTGTGTGTAGTGCGGTAATTCTGTATTTTTCCTACTAAAGTCCCCAAGGAGACCCTAGGTTTGCTTCATAGTTCGTAGCTTTCAACATCATTTCCTCTTCTGGGCCAATTGAAACAAGCTGAGTCCAAGCAACGGATAAGACTTCAAACTCCTTTGATACTGGTGAAAACTCCTTAAACATGATTGCTAGTTTTTCCTTTCTTTCGGTTTCGACAAGATATGCTCTGGAGAGGCCTTCAGCAGATTCCACTGTGAATGTGAAAATAAGTTAGCGTTTCTTAATTTGTAAATTCTCAAACAATGTTCATTTAATATTTCATCATTTTCATCATCATTTCAATAAAAGTTACACACATTACACCAATCTTTAGTTTTGTATACAATCACGTGTAAATATGCACGTTCCTAAGAATATAATTTATTTTTATGTGGTTTAAATATACTTTATATATACTCTGTTGTTGCATCGTTACTGGGTTCCCTTTTTTATAATTATTTAGTTCCTCATCACTAAAGTTACTCTTTTGGCAATTGAAAGAAGTTTTTTTTGTTGTTGTTGAATACTCCACATAAAATGTGTAAGTACTCCCTACAAACACCAAACCAGACCACAGTATGTGTTTCAAGATTGCTACGTGTGATTGATTAATTATTTTTGTATGATATAATCATGTTTAAAATTATCTGAACTCAATAAATCCCATTGTAAAACCACCGTGATTAATAATGAATTTAGTTTAACATTTAAATTTTTTGAAGTTTTTTTTTATGTTTCATGGTCACATTTATTATCGCGTCAATTAGGTGTAGGTACATGCAATTTGGGGGTGTGATTAAAATCAAAATATGTAAATCATTTCATCTTAAACTTCAACACAGTCTATACAGTACTTTTTTTAGATGGCTTGCTTTTCGTGGAAGAAATATCTTGTTCTGTTAATTGAAGGACTGACATTCAAAATATATATATATATATAAGATTTATGTATGCTTAAGATACAATAATAGGAGTAAGAAACAAAATATTGAAAATAATTTCGTGATGATGACACAGTCTGGAAGATACGTAACAATCCGTGGCTTCTACAATATATAAATGCTTCTTGCTCTAAACACTCAACAGTTCTAAAATATAGTAAACCGTTGGTTTTGTACTCATACGATCGTCACCGGCGATCAGCCTGGTTCCTATTCACTTTACAAATAGCGCATATGATATGCATATGCATGAAACTTATTTCCTCTTTAAAAACCATCACGTCATTCTTCATTAAAAATGCTAATCATAATCTCATATCAGTTCCCAAAAACACAGACCCCAGAGATGAATGCATTCATTAAATATTATCTACAACAGTTTATAATTATCTACTTAAAAAAGATTTGGCTAGAAACATTTCACAATCTAGTAATCTCAGACATTGCAACTTAGAATCACATTGAAAAGTTACTCAACTTGAAATTATGCGTTAACTCTATTCAATTTTTATGTTTTTTTAAAAACCCGACCTTAATTTGAAACGTGTTTGAATAATCATAATAACCCTATCACACTATGTCATAAAGTAGTTAATAATCTGAACAAAACTGATTTTGGTCCATCTAGTAAAACAGTAACGACATCATTAAAACTTTGTACCACGGATCTCACAACTTCACTTCACAAGTATAAATAGCACCAGTTATTACATCTAATTGTACGTATATTACACAAAAGTAGGCGGTGAAACAAACATGTATATACTAAATAGCACCCTATATAACATAATATGAGTTTGTTTTTTATGAAAGCAATGACAGGTCAGTTTCAATACAAATATTATACATTCATACAAACTTTACACACTTTGACCAACAAATGGTATTCGCACACTTAAGGCTTTGTAAAGTATTTTTCAAACTGAAATTTCCTACTACGGCTACTGCGCAGTTTAATAATTTAGAACAACTATTGAGAATTTGTTTCTAGTAATTTAGTTAGATTTGCTCTTATATAGAATTAAAGACCGATGTGAAAGAAGGTCGTTAGTTAGTTTGTTTAATCTCTAGTTGAGTATAACGGATGACACTAAAAAGGTTTTTAGTGAAATAAAAATGCATACACAACAACTTATTGTTAGATTTTCCCAACACTCAACTATTTAACAGACAAAGCTACCATTTAAACAAAAAAAAAACAATTATTGCAACAGTATTTGTAATTATTTTGATGTCATACTAAAATAAAACATCTCTACTCACGATGCGATCAGTCAATCAATCAGATTCGACGATTTTTTTTGCATTTTTAAGAGTTCTAAAGAGTCCATGAAAATAAATTGTAAATATCAAACGCCACATGAGGTATACTTATAAAATAGTTAAATGCAGGCGATTAAGTAACGCAAGGACGATATAATAATTGCATTGTAAGTGACATATAATTATAACAATCAGGAAGAAGCTTTTTTTAGGAGAATGAACGATCAATAAGCGTTGGATCTGTTCAAGAGGGAAAATAATAGCATTCTTCTTTATATTAGGCATTGAATGAAGACAACAGTAATTCCCTACTAACTGTGATGCACCGGTTATAGTTTCACACAAAAACATTGATTGCTAGATAATATTAGAACAGGTTTGACTAACAAATATATTATTATATATATTCTTGGCACAACTAAATAACACGATCATTTGGATCTTTCTGGTGAAGTTTTGCAGCACTTAGCAAAAAAAATATGCATGTATAATATTATTGTAGTAGAAATTATTTAAATTGGAATGCTAGATAAAACGCTTATTAGAATCATACATATTAATAAACATCGTTATTGATTTTTCATAAATAAATTATAAAACGCTTTCGTTTTCTAACAGGTGAGGTACGTCGGAGGAGCGATTTTCATTGGAAACACTAGTTGCTTTAATCTTATCCTTGAGAAGAGGCTTCAAACCTTTCTCTTCATCTGTCATACTGCTCCCAACTGTCGGTCGAACATCAACAACTTTGCACTCATCAGTATTTAGACTACTACCATGAACACTTCCAGCGACACTCCCTCGCTTCCCTCCACTTCCTGAACTACCTATTCCATTCCCATTTATAATATTTTGGAACCAGTTCTTTAGTGTACTCCCCTTTTTCTCTCTTTCAATTTGGTCGGAAAGTTTTCTCCAATGCGGACTTTTTGGCAATTTCACATGCCCATCTCTCTCCGAGTTTTCACAAATGTTCACTCTCATGCTGATATGGCCTTCTTCTTGCTCATCATTTGAAACGGGACCACAGTCTTCATCATCGCCATGGTTGGATTTTGTGTCAAATGAAGAGTTTGGATCTAAGAGAAAAGCAGCCTCATACTTATCATCAGAGTCACAACTGAATGAGTCACTACTCCGATTTTGAAAATGCTTTTGATTGCGAAAGTTTCTATTGTGCGTTGGTCGCTTTCCATGAAGTTTTCCCGTGCTTCCGTCCTTTGTGGATGATGCGAAAGATGCTGAATGGTTTGGGGGCAATGTGGCACGTTTGGTTTTAGGGGAGGAGAACATTGTTGCTTGGTCATGATTTTCTGAATCCACACCGCTGCAGACTGGATGACTGTTTCTTTCATTTGGTTGCTGCTGGTGGTCCATGGAATCCATCTCCTTTTCAGAGAGTGGATTCCCATCATCAATATCAACTGATTTTGACATTCGCCTCATTTTTATAGCTTTTGGACTTTTTGGATGAAGGAGCTCAGTGGCGGGATCTCGACAAACGAGAACATCTAGAGATCTCGCTTCCCTCATTAGCCCTTGAGTTAATCTAATGCGTGGGTTTAAAAAAACTTTCTTTTTGCTAGTTAAATCTCGTAATTTATGATCACTAGATGATTGGGGAAGGCTATGCGCACTATTTGAACCACCTCCAGGTAGTTGTGCAGCTCGAAGTGGGGATGCCATTGGAGTATGGGCTGTGCTGGAATCACTAGGTGGCTCAATTGTTACTGAACATTCTCCAGGTCGTTGACCATTCCTTTCAACTGTTAAATGATCTTCTTTTCTCTTTCTTGTTGGGGTTCCACATGGACTCTCACGACTAGCTGACCGATAGTAGGAGCCAGTCGCAGGGTTTTGTACGTTGCTATTACTAGCGTGAACCATTTGTTGTTGTGCGGCTTTCAAGGACAATGACAACAATGCGGGGTCGAAGCTAGGGCGGCGAATGTAATGGGTGCTTCCTCTATTTTGATTTGCAAGAAGGTGACTGTTAGTTTGCCCACTTCCGGCACAAAAGGAGCCTTGACGGGACACATTCCCACTGCCAGGCAACTTGGGACTAGCCCTCCGACGGAGATTCTGCTGCTCACTGAGACTTTGAAGCCCTCTTGGTCGACAAAACAGGGGTTTCAAATCTTTCATATCAGCACGTCGTGTGAGAACGGCACCTTCACATGCACCAACTAACCAGTACGTTCTTACATTACCCTTCCCTTTCAAGTGAACTAGCCCTCTGTCTTTAATCACGTAGCCCCCAATCTTATCCAACATTTGTTTGCACTCATCACTTATATGAATTTTTAATGGTTCACCATTCGACTCCATTCTGGAAGCTGTATTTACAGTGTCACCAAACAAACAAAATCTTGGCATTGTTATCCCCACTACACCAGCACAAACAGGTCCGGTGTGAATACCAATACGGAGCTTTAGCGTGTCATGTGGTCTATGCGCTATTCTATAAGAGTGCACTGCAGTCAACAAATCTAGTGCCATGGAACAAATCTCACCAGCATGCTGATTCCCATTTCGAAGTGGTAAACCGGACACCACCATATAAGCATCACCTATAGTTTCCACTTTATAAACATCGTAGCCTTGAATAATAGAGTCAAATAGGGTGTACAAGTCATTTAAAAAGTTGACCACTTCAAGAGGAGTGCTCTCAGCGGACATTTGTGTAAATCCTACAATATCCGAAAAGTAGATGGTGACAGAGTCAAAGGATTCTGGTTCTATTCCTTCACCAAGGGTCAGTCTCTCAGCAACGGGGGGCGGGAGCATTCTATGAAGTAGATCCTCCGTTTTCTTCTTCTCTTGAATTAACATTCCAGTTCTTTCATTGACCAAATCTTCTAAATTATTTGCATACTTTTCCATCATCAACATCATGTGGTCCATGATATTTGGTGTCATGCCTTCCTTCAGGGGTTTCAATCTTTCACGAATGATTCGGAAAGAGGGTCTACCTTCCGGAGCCTCATCCCAACATTCCTTCATTAAGGTTATAACAAACTCTGGACATTGGGTGGAACATTCATCCAGGAAGTTGATGTCAGGACGGAAGTAGTCTCCTTCCCTGTCGTCACGTACTCGCTCTACAATTTCCTTTGGATCAAACTCACACATCCCATATGGCCCCTTGCGACCATAAATCTCATACAAAATGATGGCAAATGCGTAGATATCCCCTTTCTGTGTTCCTTGTGTAAAGGCCTTCTCCCGAAGCAGCTCTGGGGCTTTCCACAACATATTCTGATAGTAGGCATGAGATGCTGAGGGGTCAATTGAAACTAGATTTGAAGCTGCTCGAAGTTCAGAGAGACCAAAGTCCGTAAGCTGAAGTACCCAACGTGAGGTAATGACACAGTTGGAACTTTTGAGGTTTCCATGAAATGCCAAGTCAGAATCATGGAGGTACATCATTCCCTTGATTAGATCATGAATGAGGGATGCAATAAATGTAGAGTCAAGTCTAATATCTTCGTTTTCTACGACATCCGTCAGGGAGCCTTTCCCACAGTAGTCATATGCTAGCGTAATTTTGGTCGGGGAGATGACAGCACCATGAAAAGAGTTGATGTTGGGATGACACATTTCCCTCATATAGCGCATTTCCTTCATTGTTTGACGAGATATCACGTGTTTCTTCATAAGTTTCAGTTCTTTAATTCTCACCAGCGCACCTTTGTAATGTGCAGTGGCGCAGTAGACTTGACCCAAGGAGCCCACACTCACAAGACTCATTCTGGATTGGGATGTTTCTCCAAATGGCTGTTGAACTGAGAGTTCATTCTCATCAATCTTCCACAGCAGCCCTTCTATCTCTTGCTCAATCTTCCATTTTCTGTACAAACTAGCTGCTGCTGATATGACGACGAAGAGGATGAACCCCAATATTCCTGCTGTTATTACGGGGCGATAACCTTGGGCTGGCCCGTGACATTTTTCACCTTCAAACCCACATTTTGGCTCATCTGATGGTTTTTTCCCTCCTATCCAATCTATTTGTTGGCCAGTGAACAGCTTCATTCTGGGATAGGTTATATTATTCTCTGATTTTGGTTGAGGTTGAAAATTGGCGACGGGGATCATGTAGTAAGGACATGTGAAGTTGATGTTCATCTCTCGGAAAAATGGGGCATCTTTGGGAAGGGGTTTGAAAGCAATGAGAGTGTAGTTTCCTTCTGAGTCTCCATTTTCATCAATTGAGATTTTTGCTCCGGTAATACTATTGTAGACTTTCATTTCAATTATTTCCTTAAATATAGCTCTCCCATCTCTTGCCAACTCTTGAATTTTTTCGGATGGTCGTTTAAAATGTAGATTATGGAGTGCTTGGCCATACAGTATCACAGCATCATACAAATTAGCAGCATAAATGGAAACTTCTTTGGGCTTATTAAAACCAACTTTTTCCAAAAGGCGATTCCCAAAATTAAAAGGGGGTCGTTTGCTATACTCATTCACTTGATTAGAGAAAGTTTCATAAGTGTGATCTGGAGGACTAGGAGCAACGACGAGGAGTGATCTGGCTAGTTTCAAGTCAAAATTTGGCAATTTATCACAAGACACATCTTGCTTTTGATTAGCTATATCTTGATGTCTCCACAAGTATCTCAAAGCTTCTCTACGGGAGTAGGTGAGAGCGTCCACAAAAATGACTAAATATTCTCCATTTTGAAATAGTTGTAAACTGTGCATTGTTCCCATCATTTCAATAAGGTTCTTGTCTTGTCCAATAAATACATATATTCTTGTTTTATTCATGGTACTTGTGACAATCTCGTACCAATTTGGATTCCCGTCTGTGAAATGGGTTCGGTTGGTTACTTTGTAGTTCTGTTCTGAAGCAAACATTTCCAGGGTTTCGGCAACAATGGTGTATTGGGTTGTCTTGGTGGAGGATGCCACAAGAACGGGTGATGGGTCTTCGACTATGATGCTAAAAGTTTTCCAATGATGATGATGCATAACTGACAACACTGACTTGACAATTTGTGTATCTGGAGCTTCCGTTCTTGCAAAAGTTGGGAATTTGTTTTTGTCAGAGACAGAGCTGTCAGCACAACGGTATGATATCATTGTGCGGTTCCAGGCAGCAGCCACGGTTGCTTCCACATGACAGGAAATTTCTGGGCCAAAGTAGGCAGCAACATCTTCACACAACATGTCTGTTAGTAGCTTAGTTCCTTTGATGGTATCACCTTCTGTATCACCATATTTTAGCACCAAATTCACACCAGGTAGTAGATTCGAGTCATTATTGATTTTCTCCATGGCTAGCAAGATTGCTCCGGATATAGTGATCCCTTGACGATATGGCACGGAACCCTTGACAGCCGTCAAGTAACCGATTGTGAGATTCTCTTTAACAACATTATTTGGCACACTTAAGCTATCTTCGTTTGCGAAGCGATGTATATCTTGTCTCTCGGTTGGTGTAAGTGATTCCACCATGTGGGGTTGCGTTAAAACTAATAGAAACACTCCAAGGCTAAACAGGTAGAAGCTGTGAGCACCCTGTACAACACTCTTTACCCTTATAGGGAAAATCCAAACCTTCATCTCCAGCTTCAACCTTTCCATCGTGGTTTTGATGATGATTTGACTACCTCCTACCCTAACGTATTATTACTCACATGCTAATTGTAATTAAATGACTTAATATGTACCATATTTTTTTGCTGCAAAGAACACAGAGATAACCTATTACAATGAATTAACAACGAACTTTAAGCGTCCAGTTCAGTAATATACACATTTTTTTTTACCCAGAACAATGTTTTAACCGTGTATTCAAGTTTATACATGCATCACTTTCTAATGTATTCCATTGTCTTGTACGTAAATTCATTGTCCTGCCATTATTTCTATATATGACGGATTGTTATCAAGTTGTGTGTTGTTTGTGTGATACGAAGCGCGATGCGTAAAAATTGTGTGATTTCATCATGATGAACCTTAGCCTACGATGAAGAAGAGTATAATTGCCAAATTACAAATGTGGGGACCAAAAATTACCAAAGTTTTCGTAAGTCCATGACACTCCAATCTTCGATTTTGGGTAGTTTAATGCCTTCAGATTTGTAAGCTTGATGCAGAACGCTTGCAGTTGATTTGATTGGAGCCGCTAAAAAAAGTATAGACAATATTATGCATAGATTAATTAATAATTAAAGAACAGGATATCAGCTGTTTCATTTCATTCTATCATTTTATTCCATTCTAACGTACCATTACATCGACCAGACTTCCAAGTTTCTCACAGGATGATTGTATTTGATCTTCATCTCCACTATGTGGATACAAAATTACAATTTTTTTACTACATTGATACATTATGATTGACTACAAAGACTAGTTGGAAACATTACTAATGAAAAATTACTTGCTGGACTGGATCTTTTGAATTACACGAACACTACTAAGATAAGCTTCATTCCATTTTTGAATAGAGTTGTAAAAAGACACTACGACATCGTTTAGTACACGAGCAGGACCAGTCAAGTTACCCTGTTGGGCCGAAGATTTTGGAGTGCCTGAACAAAAACAAAAAAGAATAACAACCATTAATAAAAATTACTTACAAATAATAATAATAAGTCAAGTTCAATCCTTGGTTTTAGCATAAGTAAACAATTATTTTAAATAATTTAATTACCTGAAGCCACTCTCCTTGGACTCTCCATTCAGAAATCTCCGGAGCCAACCCTCGGAACTAAGTATCAATGTAGTATTGTCGGAACAGTCGTCAGTTGAATAACAAAACTTGATTCACAATTTTAACAAATCACTACTACTTCATTACAAACTACAGTTTCCTGAGACTACGGTAAATGCTAGTTAACAGTTCGTTTCAAAACAATAACATAAAAAACAATGAACACTTTATTTTCAAGACTATGAATTCCCTCCAAAAAACAATGAAAGGGAGGGGGCAGGCAACAGCTTAGTTGGCTGCTCTTCTCCAACCACGTACTTATCTCCTCAACGCCTTCCAAACAATTTTTAAGAGACACTTTTAAGCTTCTTGATTTCTTTGTAAACCACCTCCTGTCCAACGTACGGGTCCTTAAAGATCTGTTCCAACTTATCACCAACTCGCTCCCTGGCCCAAACTTTTTTGTGCCCGGTTGCAACACTCTCCAGGAGAACGAGTACAGTTTTGGATTTCGCTTTCTTGGCCAAAATGCTGGTAATAAACATTATTTGCTCGGTGACTCCTGATTACAATTCCAACTTGTAAATATGAATGAATGAAATTCCAAAAATAAAATTTCAATTATGACGACGATGGGCCCCCCTTCTTCAATCTGACTGTTTGATGGTGATGGTGCTCTGCTGCTGATTCTGATTCTGATGACGATGATGAAGATAATAAAGTACGAGACGATCACACAAATATAGACTGGATTGGATTAAGTACGCTGATCTCTTCTTCTGCTAAAGTACAAAAAAAATTGCTTCTTGTGCTCTCCTCTCTTTTGCTGCTCCTTTTCACAATGCAGTGCTCACTAACTTTGTGTGATGTGTGTGATGATGATATTATTATTATCCTGCCTATTACCATTACCACCAACGAACCACTATTATTTTACGACAGACATACCAGCAGCAGCAGTCACACAGTATATATTGAATGTTGTTATGATGATGATGATGATCCTGTACGTTACTTACGTACAAACTAGTAGAGTGAGAGAGCGAGAGAGAGATAGTAAACTTGTAATATTTTTTTTCTAATCAGCTAAAATCAACTGTGTCATAAGACGGAGGAGAAGAGAGAACGAAACTATCAATATAAAGTTAAAGCTTAGCCGGAGGACTCATCCAATTTAATAATAGACGCACACATGTACTCTAAAATAATATGTGTGTATGTGAAGCAAAAGACAAGGTTTTTTTTCTTTTTCTGTTTTGTCTTAAAGAAAGAGCAAACTTGTATTTTTAAACAAGGAGCTCTCTGGGTTTTAGCAGCTAGTAAGGAAAAAATACTTTTCTCCAGGAGGTCAGTTCTTGTGTCTGTCTGTATGGTTTAGTAATCTAGTATGTATACCGTAAAGCAATGAACTGCTATTTTTGGCATGTATCTTTAAGATGTAGCGCGGGGGCAAAGCTTTACAAGGTAGATGGGTTGTGTTGAGTTTGAGATTTATTGTTCCCCTATTTTCCGCAAATGCAGGAAACGATGGAGATGGAACACCAAATGCATTCATTCACTTTGCTACCAGAAAGACAGGGGGAGAGATGAAATAAATGTAATATAATATTGGGAGACTCATAAGCCTCTGCTTGCCTTGCCTTACTTGTTACTAACTAAGGTTATGAGATGATGAGGAGAGATGTAATGTGATGTGATGAGCAGACGGATCAACCATGGATAAGTAACATACAATGTGGAATATGGATAATATGCATGCGTGTTTGGATAATGGACAAATGGTAGCTGGAAGATGGATCATGATATGATGATGATGATGATATTATGATCAGGATGAGATGAGATGTGATGAGAAATTCAATATCCGATCGTCATCAACATCATTCTCTCTAGCTGAAGCTGATACCCCTACTTAAAAACCGATTGGAACTGCCTTTGTAATGAAAGTCGGTCTAAAAATAAGCCATCCATGCATAATTCCATTTTGTAAGTACGTACTTAAATCTCAACAAGAAATATGCGGAATCGTGCAGGATGGCATTGGATGGGAAAGGTTTGGAAATAATGGGATTATCGGAGAGTAAAGTGGGAGATCAGTTGGAGCTAAAGAGAAGGAGATGATGTGAAGTGTAGCGTTGGTCGTGGATGGTGTGATATGTGTCTGGAATTGGAAATTGAAAT
Organism: Orchesella flavescens; assembly: GCA_964034955.1. Lineage (NCBI taxonomy): Eukaryota > Metazoa > Arthropoda > Collembola > Entomobryomorpha > Orchesellidae > Orchesella > Orchesella flavescens. The sequence goes on from OZ035953.1 coordinate 29,093,262, forward strand.
CGACTGCCTGTTATATATTCGCATTCAGTATTTTTTTTTGCTATTCAAAAGGGTTGGGAAATGGGATATGACAAAAGAGATGAAGATGAGTGAGATGCATAAGTAATTGGTACATAAATGGTGGTTCCATGTATTTACTTCATTGATCGCTGGCATGTTGCGAATGTCAGTCTGTCGCCGCTTGTTTATTCCTTTCATGTAGCCAGTCAACTAATATATGCTATAAACGATGAGATGAGAGGAAGCCAGAACCAAGGTACAATTGGCAACACAATCGATTGCCGACGGCAGGAGCTTTTCTGAAACTGTCGTAGAACACGAGTTGATCCAATGGTAATGTAGTCCATCCGAATTCTCTTTTTTGCATACATCAAGTAGGGGAATGATATTGTCCTTCGTTTTTTTCCAAAAAAAACTTAACACCTGCGCTACTTATACAATCCCGTTAAATGGTTTATATTGCTCTCATTCTCGTGATTTTGGGCGTATGTTAGAGAGGCTGTAAGAATACTAAAAAGTTTGGACAAACTGAAACTGTTTAGAGTTGCACAATGTCTTTCCTGTACGCAGTCAACTTTCCAAAAACAGTATGTATGTACGCGATGTTTTCTTTTTAAATTTATGAATAAATGCATGTATGAGTGAGTAAAATAAGTAGATGCGTTAAGAAACATGTCTTTTGTCGCGGCGTAACGACATAAAAAGAGTCACTTTTGCAATCAGTAGGCAATCAAAACTTCTAGGAAACATGAGGGAAAATATATTTTGTCGCACATCAATCATTGTTGTATTGAAACATTGAAAGCACAAATTCGTATTCATATTTTTCAAATGATAGTTCAAAGGTCAAAATATGTATAATGTGTATTTAATTTGTACCCTACTCCATCCCGTGATTTCCCTCTTTCATTATGCATGAAAGAGTCGTTGCCTCACTTGACTATTTATGGAATTTTTAAGCAAAAATAGTCTTCAGTATTATTGGATCACTTTTACAATCGCCTTGAATACTTTTAGGAAGGGGCCAATAATCCTGTTAACAAGCGGCTTGTGTACGTGGCAACTCAAAATCATTTAAATCCGCGATTTATCTGTCGCAGATTAAATGTCAAATCGATTTGTCCAGTTTCATCTAATCCCCCTTTAAATCTTTTTGTCAGAAATGTCGTACGAGAGATAATAATAATAAACGTCATGAGAAACGTTAATCCCAACCACATTGCACAGAACATTGGATGATGATTCATTTCATCTCCAAAAACTGCAGCTAAAACTTGACGCATCACACAAGGGCGGGGTACACACGTAATAAATTATATTGTAGTTGGTAATGCATATGCATATTACGCATATTTTCTACCAAACGCAGATTCATGTCGTCTAAAAGTTTTGAAATTTAATGTGACCTGTTGTTAAAATGCAATTAGATTATAGTAATATTGGCTTGCAATTGATTCCACAAACGGGGAATGAGTTATATGATGAATTATGATGAATGATAATGCTAGAACATAATATACTCATAATATAATACATTTTATTTAACTTACTTGATTTACATTTACATGTTTACTGTACATTTACATTTAAAAATAAATAAAATTTGATGCATCAAAATTTAATCAATCTTCTGTTACGGGAGACTTCATTTTCGCCAAAAAATTAAAGGAGAGCATCTATAGTCCATGTTCGTCCTTGAACATTAACATTTAGAATACATTTCTTGAGAACGACTGGTCTTATAATCTGACTAGGCATAAATATCATCAAGCACGTTCATCATATCATCCCCTATTTTGCACTTTTATGCGTGCTTTCCTTAAAACTTATTTTTTTTGCAATGGCAAAGATTCAAATTCATTCCAGGCAATAATGTATATATTTATCATAAAATACTACCATTCGACCAATTAAAAATACAACCATTTCAGGTTAACAACTGTTGAAGACGTTTAAACACGTCATCCCTAGCGTCCACCACCAACCTCACCAATAACTTAACAATTCGGAACTTTGATTCCCAATTTCTTTCGCAACCTTAATTTCATAATTGTCATATACAATAATAGTTTGCATTATCTCTTCACTATAGAAAACTAGAAATTTACTGACGAGTACAAAAACGTCAGTTTCAGAAATATAAATGTTTAAGATTCCATATATTTGTTTTCGCAGAGTTCGTATTCGAAAGAATAATTTGGTGAGTTTCCAGCTTCTTTCATCTATGCTGACTTCACCAACGAATTCGAATGTTTTTTTCTTTCAAAGTCACAAAAATTACTTTTATTTTTGCATAGTAAAACTTCAAAGCTTTGACACTTTTTATGCATGTTCCTAGTTCAGTAAACACAACGACTTGAACTTTAATACACATAACCATCGAGGTATTAATTAATGACGTTTGCTTGTTTGACTGAGATTGTTAAATTTATTTCAAGTGCATTCACTGAATAATTCTATACTTTATTACATTTATTGGTATGCTTATTGTTATCTACGGCTACTTTTGGAATGGATGTATTTATTTTGGTATTATATTTTATTTATTTGGGAAGCTTTTTTTCTTGATAAAGTCTAAAAGCCATGTTAATTTAAGAATAGATTTTTATCCTAATCATGATGATTTTTAAGTACAGGTAATCTGCTGTCAATGATATAATTATTATTAATAGATAGTCACTTGAAATGAAATGTAGTAAATCAGGTCAATTTTTTGGATTTTTTCTTCCCAACATTCGAATCTTTTTTTATCTTGATTTGATTGGATTCAAAAACTGCAGTAAAGTACCTTCACAAGTTGATCCATATAAAGTCATGAACTGATAAAAGTTATTTAGATAGACTTATCAATCCGAATTTTTTTTGCAAGGTGTACATAAATGAGATCCGAAGTAAGTATGTTGAAAGCCGATATGAAGCGAAGATCAGGTAATTTTGTTGGGGAATGCGGTAAGTAAGTGGACTCTGTATACTTGCTTATCTTGTTATCTCCCTAATTTTGTAACAATATTATAATGTCGATGAGAATGAAAAGACAGCCATAAAAAACTGATTGCTGCGCTCCACTCCTCCTTTCGAGTCGGTAACTATATAAATCGCAACTAATGAAGTTGACTTGTGATAATTGCAACTATGTATTTCGGTGCCGTTAAACTAATTTAAGTATACATTATTACAGCGTTACCCAACTAATTGTAAAATATTTTAAGTTGTCGTTACTCTTTCATCATGATTGTACGTTTTTTTGGCGTTGTTGCAAGAATTGTAATGCTGGGAAAATTGTAATTTACTAGTGCAACAAAATGTTAGTTGTGTGGGTACAATTTTTCCACCCTTCCTACCTTCAGCCTATATGAAACCCAAGTACAACCCTGACTAAAGACGAGTACAATCTCGCGCAGATAAGGATGTAGTATATGGATCACACAGACTCGTAAAATTGTCTATCCCCTTTATGATTAGATCACTACCATATTTCTCGTGCTATACTGATTTTCTGTATATTACACTAAACTACCATGTTAGCGTTGTGTTTCTGCATTTTTAAATACATACATACATACATAAGTAGGCTAAACTAGAGATAGATTCCACATTACAAACTGGTTGCTTATAATGTGCTATTTACCGCAACCGGGTTGTTTGTGCAGTAGATCTGTGGATGATCTGTTCATCATAATCATCATCTTATCAAGATAACACAGCTAAGCAAAGACATGCACGGAAATGGATTATTACATCATTTATACTAAAAGTACCAGTTTTGTTCATTTCAACATTTGTAGTTTTTGCCTACCTCATAAAATATATAGCATATTTATATAATTGCACGTACAAACGATATATGTATAATTTAGTTTGATTTTATGAAGTAAATACAATGTTGAATGTATGACAGCGTTAGGAAAATCTCGTTACATTAGCTTTTCCTTTTCAGAAAATAAGTAGTTATACAATATACTTAATAGTAATCTCTGAACTTACTTGAAATACTTGTCGTTCTTAATTTAGCTACAGTTGCAAACGGACACCTTCCACGTTGTGCAAGATGGAAGTTAAGATTTGATTCTAAACGTTTTCGGTTCTGGTGTTGGGCACTCCATGAAATTATTTTTTTTAGCAAACGCTGTTTGTTTGTTCTACTACTACCATTTACGTATACGTAATTCGAGTTGCTAAAACTCGGATAACACGTAGCTACTAATTACCTACGAGACATTTTTTGTAGTTACATAATTCATAATATTCAAATGGCTGTTGTCAAAAATTGTCTCACTGAATAATGTCAATTTACTTCTATTTGATTTTCTAGTAAGTGGTTAAGTGCAAAAATACGGCCTTCGAGAAAAGTCTGTTATTTTAAAGGAATTTGTGATGCCTTTGCACACATAAGGGACTTTGGGCAACCACCAACAAATGACAGGTCCACCACCATCATGTTGATGCTGCACTACATAGTTTACAGTTTAGTAAGAAATAGCTTTGAGTATCAGTTTTTTTAGACTAAAAGGACAAACAACCAAATATAATTGAATACCTGATTAGTTACGAAAGCAGCGACTTGGGTTTTTCAAAATACTGTCTCTTTGTTTCAGGAATAAGTCATTTTGACAATAATCGACGGTATGGAAATGGGTTGGTTTGGGCTACTAACCCAAAATCTGAATAAAATACTATGTTAGTCATTTCAAGAAGCACTCTAAATTTCTTGCAAGAATTTCCACTGACAGCTTGAATGAAGGCTTCTGAAAGTTCATAGGTATGCACCAATCTATTGTGCTCAACTACTTTTAGAATAATCTGTGTCTGTTCTTTTTTTACTATAATGTAAGTACAGCTTATAGTTGCTTGTGCACCTATGTGTTGCTTTCGTTTTATGGGGAAAAAATAAATCACGAATTAAAATCAGAAAAGGGTCTCCCTTTGCTCCCTTCCGGCCGTCGACGTGGTTGCGGTGACAAGTTGAATTTTCCTGCAACGTCATCCAATGTGTTCTCACGAAATCTCAATCCGTAGTCCATCCCGTGACCCAACATTCTGTTGTTAATTGAGATTGCATTGGTTGAAGGGTGACTTCGACAGGTCGGAGTGGGACTTGGATCTGTTAGTAAACGTGTACCAGGATGAGGGGGAAACTGAAACACACATTCTTGATCTGTGGAATGGAATGATGACAACACTGCAAATGATGGCTCCGAGTTTCTATTACGAGTCCACATGACCGGAGGTGGACTACGAACCAGCCGTGCGTGCACCTCTGCTAAAGTCAAAGGATCCTTCATCCCACATTTTGAATTCTAAGATAAAAAACAATGCATCCAGTTGAGATAAATTACTATACTGAGAAATACTATACCCCTTACTCAAAAATGCTAACCTTTGACATGAGTGATTTCTCCTCATACTCACTTCCGTCATCACTTTCGTTGAGGCACTCTCGACTAGCCAAAACCTGAGTGAGTGAATAACAACTTTTTTGTAGATTTATCTTAAAGAAACCGCAAAAAAAAAGAAGATAAAAAACACTTACCTGTAAGTAGGGATTATCTTGTCTTGACAGCCTCAAGTTTTCCATATCTTGATCAATAGTTCTTGCATGGTAAGGCGAGTGGAGTGCTTCTCTTGGCTCCGGAATATCTTCAAATGCTTCTCCCCAACCATCATTGACACTTTCATCCGTGATGTAGAAGCTTTTCTCACCTGGTTCAGACACTGTGTCAGTTTCCTTTCTATTATTTTTTCTTCCAAAGATTCCTGTCAGTAGTTGCAATGGTTTCCTCCGAAATCCACTTCCCCCACAACCAATTACAGAGTCTGAATTTGTTGAATGAGTGTCGTCTGGCTTGTGCGGTTCCATAGAAGTGAGCATTTTGTGACTAGAGAAATGGATACAAAAGGTTCGCCACTTGAAATATCTTTCGAGCATTACGTTCAACGTTGTGCTTTTATAGTGCGGTGCAGATGTAGCTTCCGATGCTGCTGCTGAAAGCTCATTTGCAGAATTTTGTGCTGTGTTTATGATGATTTTGTAGTATGCATGCTCACCGTCACTCTCCTTCTCCGCCTGCAATTTTATTACTTTTTTAATACTTCACGTGGAACATAAATCACAAAGAGTAAAAATTTGAATAACAACTTCACACGTAAAAAATAAATTACGATCTAATCACATAAAATCTGAGGATAAAGACTATAGGACTGGTATTGCATATTTGGAAGAGCCACAAATAAGTTGTACTCCACACGATCTTGAGCACGACGTCAGTGAACGTATTGATTCAATAGGGTTATGTTTTTGTCACGCTGATAACAAGTGGACTCATCATTTTTTATATTTATTTCCTGTTTACCTAAGTGATTATCAGGGACATACGTTCTTAAAAAGTATTGCTGAGCAAGGATTACTTTACTGCAGCTGTCATATGAAATACGCTCAACAACTTTCCCTAGGACAACGTCCGTCTAATTTAGTTGTGCCGTTCGCCTATGTTCTCGTACGGAAACTGATTGTAAGTTAGTAAATATAACGAACCTACTTCCCATCTATTACCTACACATATATGTGATTAGATTTGGGCTATGTATCCATATGAAGTGGATATCTGGTGAATTATTCATTCATTTGCTTATATAAGTTCAGATAAAAAGTATCTTCAATCCAATAATACGACCAGTTTAGGTTATCGTGGACTGGCTAAACTACAACTTTAACATAAAGGAAATTCCGTAAATATAATTGACTGCGTTCTTTTTAATTGACTCTTTCCCTACAAGTTATCATTTACAAAGTGTAAAAGCTAATTGCAAACTGTATTCAACATAAATTAATGAAAGGAATTCGAATGGTTGACTCTAAATGTACTTTGTCTTGAGAGGGGAGAATTTAGGAAACTTTCACAACAACAGACAACAATTAATTTAAAAAAAAGAATAACAGTCTTACACAGAAAACGGTCAGTACATAAAAAAAATCACACGCTATGAAAAACACAACTAATAATCCGAAAAATGAAGCAAACGGACCTTCACTCAAATTTTGACTTTTCCTTTGAAATCACAGTTAATGACTGTAGCACAGGCATAGTTTTAATTAGTACTAATGATACAAAAAAATTATCTGCTGCTCTCCTAGCTGATCAGAGTAACATTAACAGCCTACGCTACGGAAGTGTAAGTCAGTTGTTTTATAAACACTCGCTCTCTCACTCTGTGTTCAAGAGATTTGAGGAGGATTTTTTTGAGCTACCTTTTTCCCCTACCATATATTCCCTTGTCCTTGTCCTTCTGTCAGTTATACAGCAACAGCAGTATTCGGTGAAATACCTCTTCTCTCTCGGTCTCTTTCTCTCGCTACAGTCTACTCCATCTTTCCCCATATAAAAGTCACATATATGAATTTCTACAACTGGGGAAAGAGAAAGAGAAAGGGGAAAATATGTTAAGAAATGTATACTTCCACTCACACTGAAAATGTTGCAGCACAGGCTTGTACAATCAATGAAGCGAGTGAGAGAGCAAGAGAGAAGTACTGGAAAAGTGTAATATGCTACGATGTTACTTACAGGGAAGAATGAAAGCCAAAAAGAGGAATTTCTTTTCTTTCCCAAAGATAGCGTAATAACATTTTGTGACTATTGTAAAATGGTCCGAGTTTTAACTTTATTAGGACAGAAACGAGCGAAATGAATTCAATCTGAAATGACATCGTAAAGCTGGGAAGGCCATGTCATTCACGTTTAATTAGCTAGCTCCGTAAATTGCATATTATGCATGCACGTGTGCGTCCATAGTCTTTTCTCATTCCGTTACTACCCATGTCGACTATATTTTAAGGAATGGCATCTTTCTTAAAGGTTTCTTGGATGGTCAAAAATGTAATTAAACAAATTAAGATAATGGAATCCTTGAAGATGGTAATCCAATAATGTACACACATGATGCAGTTTTTAGAACCGGTTCTCCTTCTATCAGTTAATGTGTTCAGAAATCTTCTGCTTTAGTTGATTTAGTGAAGATTTTAGCAGCCTGGATGAAAATCATGGTGATGATGATGATGATGATGATTTCAGAAGGATTTGGATAGATATCACTTAAAATACTTTCCCTATTCTACGTATTTCCTTTGGTTGCACAATTTCATATGCACACATATTATTATAGCATATATATATTCACATATTTTGCATTTGTATACTCCACTATATCTGCAAAGCATTTTGGTATGAATGCTAAAGGAGCTCATAACACAACATATAATTCGCGTGCAATATGTAAAAGTGGGATAGATACTGTTGAGTAATGCAAATGCATAAGAAAGTGGGGGCAGATTCTTTTCCTGATTTTAGCTTGTGTATCTCCCATTCTTTTCTACTTATGTGATTGCCTACCTCTTCACTTCAATCTGCTACCGTTACAGATATTACAGAAATCTTTGGTTTTCCTCATACTCTTGTGATAAACTTTTTGCTTTCCGTCTTAGCTCCACTTCGATCCGTTCCAAATATAGCGGGTGCAATCACAGTCATAATGATTGTGACGCATTCGACTGTGAAACTGTACATACATAGTTGAAGATATAATGATGACCACTAGAACTCTGCTCTATTAATCATACATTAGTGAAGGATGCCAAAATCTGGGGAGAAGATGCTGATGCCCTTTTCTATTGTACTTTTTTTGAAGGGCAGAGATGCAAGGTTACTACTTGGATCTAGATAATATGTTTAAAAAAGCACTCAAAGTAGTAACTTTGTTACAAATACTAGTAATAAAAGATTTTATTCCAACGAATTAATGGGGTTTTGGTTGTAGTCTGGGCAGGTACCATTTCAAAGATTACAAGGCACTTACTTATCAACCTCATAAAATATACCAGATTGAAAAAAGTTGCAGAGTTTTGTTCCTCCCTTGTAATAATGTAATGACAACAAAATTTACAATTATAAATAGGATGATGTAAAGCGAGATACATATTTGACGATGTTAGGATGTACCTCATATCTACGTAGTTTTGTTGAATTTTCTCCGAAAAAAAATCGCATCTGTACTTCATGATGACAAGTTCATCGTTTCATACTTGACGTGAAACATACGTTGGACAAAATAGCAAGAATGATTACAACACAATGCAATGTGTACAAACAAAATGTTCTGGTTTGTTTTTTTGTATGTAGCATTACACAATAAGAGTTCAGCAATGCTTTTCCATGTACATAGTATTTCATTGATTAAATGAGACTGGGGTAGCAGTATATGGACCTTTTATCATTCATTTTTGTTTGTCTGAGTAACCTTGAGAAGATGATATTATGTTCTGTTCCTGTTGAAAGATGTGAAAAGTCATGTGTTTTGTGTAAAGCCAGGGTATATGTGAGGTCACCAATAATTCAAATAATGAATCAGTTACTCCTGGGATATATTTGTATTTTTACTCATCATTTTCCTTTTACAATACGTTGTTTCGGATCAATAATGGTTTTCATTGAACGATGCAGGAGTGACGTTAGACGTTGCCTTAACTAACGTCAAACATGATGACAACATGAAATCACACGTAGCTTTTTAACAAAATTATGTCAGTCAATTATTGCATACTGGCATTTTAATTAGCATGTTGCTAACTAGACTCTTTGAGTGACAAGATTTTGTGCATTTAAAATTTAATTGGGTAGTTGCATTGATATATTTGAGACATTCTTAAATGAAATGGTTGATTAAGATTTTCTTTTAACTAGCAAACGTTGCTCAGGTTTACATAAAATTAAATGTCGTTTTCTCTCCGAATATAAACGAAGTTTCTTGAGTTCCACTGCACATATTTATCAAGATGGTTGTCTGATAGTAGCGCCGTACAGTTCGTGGTTGTTTGCTAGTAGGTTGATCCGATTAGTAGCACAAAGCGTAGTACTGTTTACTCGATTAATGTTTTGTGTGACATGACGTGCTTTTCTACTTATAAATCATCTTGAATACAAGGTAAAGTGTATGCAATGTGTTATGCAATCTATCATAAATACGACATTTGTAGTACATATGTGCGTGTGTGAACCATTTCATATTTCCACTTTTAGTACCACACTATCTAATGGGAAAGTACAATCATACTCCATAAATATGTAAGAAGACGGAAGAATTTTTTGCTGCTATACTTCACATGCATAAGAAACCAGAATCTACTACGTTGTTGTTGGATTGGAAGTATCTCGTCTAAAAGTAATATTAAAAAGTAAAGTACCATACTGGCTAAAAGGAGGAAAAAAATAAATATACATTTTTTTTAGTTTCTATACAAATGCAAACAACCATACTAGTTTAGGAAACATGATACATTATCCGAAATGACATCGATCCTACCTAAGCCACCATGAAATTGATCTTGGACAGTATGGCTACATTTTAATAAACCTCTATGTTCCAATTGCATTTACATTTTAAGCAATGTGCAACAAGCTCCTTTTGTTAGAATTTTATGATTCTTTACTAAAATTAAGGGATTTCAATGTAACTATTGATAAAATACAGTTTAATGATGACTTTATCTTGCGATTTGTAGTGGAAATGCTAATTTTAAGTTGGAAGCATAAGGAATGAAAAATATTAAACCTTATTAGTTTAAATCACTTATCTCGGATAATTTAAAAGGTTGCTATCATCAAGACACAGAAATCGATAAGTTGCAGCACCCAGTGGATTGGTACGGCCCAACACTGAGCGTCTAGGTAGTCAAGGACTGATAAATTTTATGCTGTTTTCTTTTGACGATTGACATTAAAAGTTTATGACAATCAATAATACTTAGCATTATAATGAAATGAGACAGCACACTGCATGTAAACTCTTCAAATCGAAGGCAAAGGAACATAGCTTCATGGTTTATTGAGTGGTCACAAATGGTGACAAAATAGTTTACCTGCTTTTGTATATATATTGTATACACGACCGTACATGAATACATGCATAATATGATATGTACATATCTTTGTTCCACTTGAAAGCACTATTTTATATCAACTCGTCATTATTCTAATTGACGACAAAAAGTTGAACTTAATCGTCTGCAACACCTATTATCATGTTATTTTAGTTGTGGCGTATGCATTTTTACAAGAGTTTTTGCCGATATTTCAACATCACACGTTATAATTAGCATGGGCGATTGTGACATGAACCCAAATCTACGTAAATAACGATTACATATTGCATCTCCGGTATTCTTTTACTTGAAATCATGCAATGCAAGGTTGCTTGTAGTGTAGAGATCACAGGAAGCTAGAAATTTAACGTGATGATCAGTTTTAAAGATGGAGGATGCAGTAGACTGCTACATACTTGCATTAGTGCAGGATTTGTCCCCACTTCTCATAATATTTGCTCGCTTTGAAATGCAAATAATGTGTTTTACCAATGCACATATATATATATATATATATATATATATATATATATATATATATTTCCTTAGCAAGCCAATATAGGGAAACGACTATGGCAACTATGATACTTAATGGGCTTTGACTACACAGGAAAAATTAGAATGGCTTTGGTTAGGATTCCAGTGATTTTCCTTAAAGGTCAAGTTTCCTTTATGGTAGCATGGCACACCACATGAAAGATAGAAAATGCAATGATACAAAAATCTCGTTATATTCCAGCATCACACATCGAATGGAAACAATTCTAGAGAGTTGGCTTGAGTAATGTCGTGTGCTCATGAGGGATAGAAATATGGAGATCGGAATGAAAATGAAAAACGGAGTCCAAAACTTTTTGTATTCAATACAGAACATATACCAACAAAATAGACCAGGCCAGACGAGACAGAGATACACATGCATTAGAGTAAAGCCTCATCATTTTCAGACAACAGTATGCATAAGTATTGAACGAGAGAATTTTCATTACATCAACCAATTCATATATACGGTGGTATACACACAAACTTATGTATATGTGCATGGACGACGCATTACAACTAGCTTGCTGCTAGCAATGCAAACAATAACTTCGCAGCAGTTGTGAGGCATAAGAAGCTTACCTGATTTCAAGTAAACAGGCTTACACGAAACGAAGGTATCTCTCAAACGATCTATCTATTGTACACTACTTCCTTCTTACGTAGTAAATTCTCGTACAATAAATTATTGTGAGAATTCGACTGGAAATGCAAATTATGCTATATTTATAAACTATGGTGGGTGAAGATGATGCATTGGGAAATGACATGAAGAGGTTTGGCTCATTGAAATATAAATTGATGGCAAAAGCTGATTCTCTAACCAACTTTGATGATTTACCTGTGTTTTAACATGATATTTTTTCATTGCTAACCAAATTTACCACCGGTTATATGAAATATAATGATTAAAATTACTATAGGAATTTAATTAGAACTTTCTTGCGTAATAATTCAGTTAGAATTAGATTCCAAAAGGTTTAGCTTTGCTCAACCTCATCCATTTTCTGCAAGTTCACTACGTTACTGCGTTATACTATGCTTTATTGAATCGAGTTGTGATGTACCTTTCGTACCAAATGTTTTATGATCTTTCGAACGTGCCCATTTCTCTAGAATGAAAGTTATTGCAATTTAGTTTATGTACAATTATTGGGCTGCATTTTTTAGCTCTTGAGCTTATAAGCTATTTGAAGGGATATTTCAGGTAGGCAATGAACATAGGAGCGTTTATGATGATGTGAATAGAGTCTGCTTCAATATATTAAAATGAAAACAGACGGACTTTTATGCGATATTAATATTCCTGAATGCTAATAAGCATCACATTTTTTAACTGAACTGGATCGAGGCTACAATATGCCGAGCTCGTTTTACCAAAATCAAATTAATTTCAAACTGAGGGAATGACAAAATATCGTGTTAAAACATTAGAAAAAATGCTGTTTTATCCATCGTTCACAAGACAAGACGGTTACGTATTATATTGCAAAAAAACAACAAGCTCAAAGGGAGGAATTCGTTGTTGCAGATGAAAAAGTATGCTTTACTATATTGTGCAAATATTTGTTTTGTGGACTACCACCTCTACTTCATTTTAGCATGGTGGTGGTGGTGGTAACAATGTATGTAGACAAAAAAACTCTTGCAAAGCAAAAGCGACATCAGCTATTGATGAATATTTAGCAGTGCCGTTATTAAAACCTTGGACAACATAGGAAATACGTGTACTTATGACTATGACATAAAAAGCCAGTACTACACTAAACCATTACCTATGCAGTTGCTGGTTTATAAAAAAAAATATCGATACAGACAGAGTAAGCCTAATGGGATCTATCAGCTGCTTCATCCTACTTTGTATCTTCATTATGCAGTTCATTTAGTACTCACTATCTCCACTCGACATTTATATAAAAGAAACTGACAAGATTTTCAGCTAATGATTCATGTTTATATGTATATAAGGAAACCATGGGATGAAATCGGTTCCTATGTTTACGACGGTGTAAAAATGAAACATCTCTTAAAGTAAAAAAAAATTGCATGTATAAAACTAGATGCAAAGTGTATACTAAAATTAGATTGATTCTGTCATCAAGTTAACCTTCAAAACATGAAGCAATCATACATGCATCCATCACACCGACATTTATTTCACACTGCAATCATGTAAAACTAAGCATGTGGTTTTTTTTAAATTGCTCATTAAACACACCTGAATATGTCGTCAATTATATGCGCACCCTACGTGTTGGATACGTAAATGAAATATTTTTTTAGAAGAATGTTCAAATGGGTTACATAAAGCATTTCTTCCTATCAAAAAAAGCAATATTGATAAGAAAGGTCGGATTTGTATATATATATATCTGTATTATATCTGTCCTGTGACGACTGCAAAAGTGTATCTACTACGACTTGGACTAGAGCAGCCTACGTTTGTTGGATTTTTTAACTTTATACATCAAAAATCTTCCACTCACCGTCAGCAGCTTGTACATTTGAAACATAAATTCTAACCTGCTAAAATCTAAAATGTTGGGATCAAAATTTTGAACACTTTAGCTGTGTACATACATCATGCATTACTTACGCTCATATCAATTAAAATTTTATATGAATTTCATGTTCAGCTTGGAAATTTATTGATTAAATGAACTACTGCAGCCTTTTAAAATCATTGTGCAATATCAAGCCACGTGGATAATTAAAATTTAACGGGCGAGGTATCAATACTTAATTGACTCGTAAGAATACGTAAGCCTGAATTGAATAATTTCTAGTAATTTCCAAGTACGCAGACAGTTATTTCATGGCTACACAACTATTATAAAAGCAATGTACTTAACATGAAATTATTCTCTGCAGATTTCAACATAATCATCAGTTACTGGAAATAAATTAAGGAAATCGGACGGATGTACCATTTTAAACATTGTTTACTTGGGTTTTCAGCTGTGTGACCGTAATCTGTATGAAATTTTTATCATATCATATAGAGATAGAGCTAGTGTTATCGCTTGACTACTACTTATCATGTATCATGCCAAATTGAATCGTTAGAAACATAAGGTTCTCTAGTCATCCTTTGAGATTTTTTGGCAGTTAGTTTGAAAATTCTAGATTTATTTAGTTTTAGTCCGTTAATTGTCCTCCAGCAATTCTCGTGTTGAAATTTGGTGTAGGCAGGAATCATGTTTAACAGTCTCAATTACTATGCGTAATTTTCAATTGTATGGCCAGCACAAGGAAAGGATTATTGGTGGCTCTTCTTCCATACATATATTTTGTCTCTGTCTCTGTGAATGATACTCCATAAAACTCAACGTTGAAAATATTATTCATTTACCATTATTCGACTCATACTTGTGTGAGTTTGCTGTTGCTGATTTTTATTCCTGGTGTATAAGTAATGCAATAGGGAATGGTGCTAGAAAAGCATGATATCTTTTTGGTAGTGGGAGAAGAGTGAGAGAGAAGAGGACTAGTAGAGCAGCCACTCTTTCAGTATTAATCTGCTGCTAGCTCACCAACTCTTTGCATTCAACTCAACCAGTCAGAAGAACGGGAACATCCCTATTTCTACAGTTCTCCACACACGAAACAACATTGGATATTATTGTAAAATTACTGCTGAAGCAGAAGCGATGCAGTGTTGTAACGTGAGTGTGTTGTGGAAGGTAAAATAAAAATGTATTAGGCAGGCAGTAGGAAAGGAGAAGGACATACGGGTTGTCTGTCTGCTGTGGGAAATGTTGATTTTACGCTTCCATTACAGTATGCATTTCTTCTTACACAAGACTTAGCAAAGCAGGCTTGCAACCCACAACTGCAACTGCTTTTGGTTTTTGGAGTTTTATTGAATAGCCTACAGTGATCGTTGTGTTGCAGAGTGGTAATAACTCACCACCACACATCTTATGCCTGTATCAATCATGGCAATGGCAAAGATAACTTCCTCTCCTGCTCTTCTCCACTAATCTCATACAGTTGCTCCTCTTCAGGGTCAACCATGGAGGACTCCTCCGGGGTCAAACGAAACTCCGAGGAACTCGTCCGAAACTCCGCAATTGCTGTGACCATTGATGACTTGGCCGAAGGTCTCATCGTCGTGTCCTTCACTCACAGTGACAATCTGTATCAGGGCGTTCTCTTCCAGCTCAACAGAGAGTAAGCTCGCTTCCTCACAGTTGCATTTTTATTCGTTACATTGCTTTACAAAACAAAAAGCATGTAATCATAACACATTGTATGAAATCCTTGAGAATCAATGCAGAAACTCACTGGTATGTTGTGGCAACTGCCGGTGTGAAAGTCAAATGTCATGTCATTGACTTTAACCAATGTAATTAACATGAATAAATATCCCCCAAAACTTAATTATAACAAGATCCCTCATTTCTTTCATACAAATAGCAAAATTTGCCAATGTCAATCTAATATATGAACGCTGTCTTCTGCTAAGTAATTTGATCACGTCAGATCAGAGTATGCAAAATGTGGTTGTAGTATTTACGTTGTGGCAATGAAAGCATTACTTTTCCTTCATGATTTTTTAGGAGAGGAATCCCGTCCGGTATCTCTTTTGCTAAAGAACATGTAGTAGGAAGCGGTTCGGACAAGGCTGACAATGACCCAGGACAAACCCCATCGTTGCATCAAAGACATACGTATAATCAGGGTAATAGTAATGGGACGACGTCACTTAGTTGCTTATCTCAACCGTCACTCCGTCGAGTCATCAAGCCACCAGCAAGATTTAAAAATGCACGAATGTCCCTCCGACTCCGCGCAAGGCCAGTCCTCTGTGCCAAATGCAGGACTTTGTGTGATGACAAGGCTGAGAGTAATGGTAAGGAGGACTCAGCCAAAGAGGATAATCAGACTGACAAAAGTAAAAAAGAGAATTTGAAGCTGAGTAAGAAGCCCGAGGTCACAAAAACATCACCATGGAACGGGAAATTGAAGGGTTCCACTCAAGTTTCCGGACCTAAAGCCTACGTTGACCCAAAAGACCTTAACTATTTGAGTGTCGGGAATAAGCGCGTTGTAGAAAATTATTGGAAACGGCCACTAGTCCAACCGTTAATCCCATCGAGTACGGAAACCTATGCAAGACTGCGAAAGCAAAAGGCTCCCCATCAAGATACCAGAGAAAGGAAACGGATGAAAACTGGCTACTCAACCACATCCTCTGATACCATTCCCAACTCCTCCACAACATTGACTCCCAGTCTTCAGGAGAAAGTTGCAGCAACTTCGTCGACTAAAGAACCCCATGTAAATTTGATACAACATGTGGCAACCGCCACAACATCTACATTTTCGGCAGAATCAACTGTCTGTGATAAGAATTTTCCAAATACGAGAAGCCGGAAGGCTCTAAATCTTAAAATGTGTATTACTAAATTGACTGAAATGAGAGATGAAGCCAATCATTCTAGAAGTGAAAATAATACCTGGTGCGGCAATATGAATAGCAAATTCTGTCATAGTCCAAATCATTCAGATAGTTCAGAGTCAACAGCAACCACAAGTCCCATATCAACAACGAGTGTTGGCAAATCCAAAAGTGAGTCTGGTGTCTCGTCACGAGGAGCAGTAAAAAGAGCAAAGGCTTGGGAGAACAGGATTCGTCAAAAAAGTACTGTCCCCGCCAGATTCCGTGATGAGAGTTACTTAACCAAAAACATATTTAATTTTAATAAACGTCGCCCCCTTGTAAATGGCGTGGAGATCCCGGTGCTGACAATTTGTCGAAGTGAGGTCGCAAACACATTTAAAGTAGCCACAGCAACTGAAACAACGGATTCAACCGTGACAACAACAAAAGGAGATGATGATGATGATGATGATGACGGTGACGAGGATGATGATGATGAGCATGACGAGGATGAGGATGATCACCCTGCAGCCCCTGACACATCTTTCCAAACACAGGAGGAGTCAACAACGAATTCCCTCGCGGGTAGTAGTACTCCACCAAGTCCTTCTAGCTCATCAAATTTGAATGAAGTTCCACCCAATTTCAGTACTACTAAAGCATCAGCAACAACAACTTGCAAACCTTTGGAAATGACCAAGACCCCAACTATAAAAATAACGTTTGGATCTTCAGGTCATGGAATGGTGGTTCAAATCCCTCCCAAAGACACGCAACATTTGGAATGTAGTTCCACCACTGAATTGAAAGCTGCAAGGAAAGCTATGAAGAAGGCTAAGAAAGAAGCAAGACGCAAGCGTTCTTTATCTGCTGACCTTTCACCGTCCTCTGCTGCCTTCTCCCCAAATCACGCTCCTAATTATGAGAGATCCTCACCAAACTCACCTGAAACTCCTGCTGACGTCGAAAGCTGTGAGGTGCCTTTGACTAGGGAGAATGAAATTGGTCCCTCTGAGCCTAATCCCAAAAGCCCATTACCTGTGTTGAGGGTTACTAAGAAGAAAAAGAAGCAGAAGAAGCGGAGAAGAAGTAGCAAACTGTTTAAGGAAAATGATGGGTTCACGAGTAGTGGGAGTAGTCATGATCTTAGCGTCTTTAACATGTCGAGTCCATACTCAAGCCCATCCTTGAATGAAGACTGCGTCAACTATGGTCAGAGTAGTCCTAGTGGTACATCTGTGAAGAGCTGTACACTGGATTCCATATCTAATCCTGACACAAATGAGCCTTTCTCGAGCTTTCGCAAGGATGCATGTCCTCCAACCAGACGAAGGAGTGTTCCTGCGTCCTCGACCACGTCCAATAATTCAGATACCCCACAGCGTGTTTGCATCAACTTGAAGAGGATTGATACCAATGCCTACGTTCCTTTACCACTAAGCAGCATCTCCACTCACTCAGATAATGATGACCCGTCTTCTTTAGAAAATAATGGTGTTGAAATGGAAGATGCAGAACTTAGTGAATTTCCTGTTCGTGGGACATCAAATGGGAACGAGGGAGAAAGTGTTGCAGCATCAGCGGAATCCGTTGAGCTTTACAAAGATAAGGAAACAGATTGTACATACCACAAGGGGGATTTAGTTTGGGGCAAACTTCCTGCTTGCCCGTGGTGGCCTGGAAAGGTATGTACTAAGCTTCTCTTAGATTTTCAACATGACAATAGATAAATAAATATGTTAACTAACAGTTATGATCATTATTACATTGATTATATAGATAGACGATATACTGACTGCCAATGGAGATGACGCGCGTGCTAAAATTTCATGGTACAAATCTACTACACAGTCATGCATACGACTTAAAATGGCAGTACCATTTGTAGAGTATTTTGATGTAAGTAATATTTCTCAATTTGCCATACTATGGGCAGCAAGCCGTTTAATGTGAAAAAACCTTAATTTTGATATTAAACATTTTTAGAGAAAGTACACGAGAAGTCGACGCCGAGGCTTGTACCAACTAGCAGTTAAAGATGCATTGGTGGAGGCTCACAAACTGAATCCTGAAGACTTCATTTCACCTACTGACTGATCCTCTTAATAGGACTTTTAGGTAGATGTGATATGATGTTGACAACCATATTACAGAATAATTTGTAGATTCGCTGTCTCTGTATAACTGCGTTAAGTACCTACAACCATCTCTACCTACACAACACATATTATATGACTGCATCACTATCATAATGAAACTTAGATTTTAATTATACATACCATGCATTCAGCAATGGCACTCGTAAATTCAAGCATTTATTTGGGGAAAGCTAATACAAAGATTAGATATACAAGCTCCTAATTTAAGAAAGTAGTCGATTTCAAAGTTTTACAATACAAAAATGTAATTCACCATTTTATGTAAATTTGCATTTACGATAACGCATAAAAATAACGTATTTTTTCGAACTTTAAATGTAGCAAAGAATTGTTGAATTGTTTACGGTGGTTGGTACAATATCTAATGATAAGTATGTAAATTATGAGAAGTATATCGATTTGGAACGTCAAACGTGCATAATTTTTAAGTTCAACAAATCGGAGAATATGCTTTAACACTACTACAAAAAAGTGGATCTTGACTGATCATTCTACCATGCATCTACTACTGGTAAAAATAGTATTAAATTAAGTATAATATATTGTGAGTATTGTTCTCATACAGTTGTGAAACATATTTTTCTTTTGGGAAACCATATGGTGCAAAGTCAAAGAGAGTAGCAGTTAGAGTGGAAGTTTCATTTAGGGTGAGCCACAAGGAACAGTAACATTATTTTTAATTTCAGGTAAATCAATGATCTACATAATGTCTAGATGTATGTACTTAGTCGTGTTTTTGAATTTACATTATAATACACAAACTTCAAGTTTTGTAGAAATGCTTTTATTTGGAGAGTTTAATATAATTGTGCAGATGAACCAGAATAGTGAATGCCGAGAAAGTTAACGTTACCCCAATTTCCCGGTTAGTAACTGGCATAGGTGTGTATTCTCAAGCCAAAAATGTAGAAGGTGCAAAAGTTCTCGGTTTACTAGAAAAATTAGCCAATAAGTTTCTAACTTTGTCGTTATGGTATTTTGTAGTCATTGTCACGGAAGGAAGGAAGTTATGGAAGGTTTTGTACTAAATGTATGTGGCACTCGTGTTTTTTTTCAATCATTAAGAATAGCTTGAGTTAGCGATGGCAACGGAAAGGGGATATTGTGAATTATTTTTTACAAAGTTGGAATTCCTACATAAATTATTTGCTAGGTGAAATGGTTCTTGTTATGTATTCCATTCTGAAACCATATGAATGCAACAATTATTCAACAGTTTTTCTTGTCAAAAATTAAATAATTAAGAAAGCGACTGATGCTTGATGATGATGGCCAGTCAGGTGGGCAATTAACTTGAGCGAATGGCCTTGTTTTGAACTTGGCACTGCCGATTCTTACTGACCCTTCTTTTTTTGTTGTTGTTGTTGTCTGGAGTAAGTTGAAACTCCAACAACCAGTTTGCATGAAAATCAGTTTACACTCCGCAAACGTGTACCCGATAGTAATTTCGTAACTAATAAGTTAAACCACATACATACATACATACTTGTATATCGTACTGTTCACTAAAATTGTTTAAACATTTTCTTACTTGACTGAGAAGGATGTTTCGCAACGATAGATACTGGCGTTAGCGTGGAAAACAATCGTGTAATCTATATATAACTCTTATCATTAATCTATAGTTTGTATTTAAAAGCACTTCTTTAGGCTATTATGAAAAGCAGCAAGTATTTACGAAATTTTGCAAGGAAAAAAATGTCACGACGACGGGGTGAATGATTTCGAAAGCAAGTCTACATTAATTATTGTATTCGATAAAAAGTAACGCATTTATGTATTATGTTCTTCAAACCGCTTCGTAGATCTTTAACAGAAGGCACTAACTATCGTAAATGTATTTAAATGCATAATTATTGGCATTTTAAATGAATATATATGTATCTAACGCAACTTTGCACTAGTCTTTTCTACGTTATGAGGATCTCGTCATATTATTGTTGAATAATAATGTTTTTTGTTCTTGGTATTATTGTAACGAATCGACAACCATATATAGCTTATAAAGCAATGTTTAATAAAAATTACGGTTTAATTTCTTGGCCATAAGCAAATGAAGTATGGACATATTTTGATTCTTTCTTTCGTCATTTTCTTTGTTACTGTATATTTAATTGCATGATTAAGCCAACTTGAACCTGTCGCTTGCAAAAATAATTTGAATACTACAAACTCAACGTATTGTTTACAAAACACGGTCATTGTCACTTTATTTTTGACTTAAATGCTACATATTTATTCGAATAATTTCTTTTACATCCACACAACAAATGGTTTACCACATAAACTTGGAAATTACTATGTGTGACATACACATACACCCATTACATACGTACAACTTTAACAACGAAACGTAAAATTTAAAATTCAATAAAGTAGTTAATTTCACTAGCATTCTTTCCTTTTATAGTTACTTACATTGGAGTAAATAGCAAACAGCAATTATAAACAGAGAATTCCGTAATCGAACAATAAAGTCATGAAAGTTTGAATACTAAAATTTTTTTCTATAAACCTTTGCAGTAATAGTAATACAGAAATCGGAAAACATTACTAAATTACAAACATGAAACAATAAAAAATGTATAGAATTATATTTATGCTGAAAATTACGACATATTATGCTCATATTGTGCTACAACAGTACTAGTATGTATTATGTTTTGTATTATTATCAGTCGATTGCATGGATTTTATGTGTAAATTTTGACATCTTCTCAGTATATCACTATCTTAACGACACGCCAACAATTTTCATTTATTATATTGACAACAATTACTTAATTTATATGCTTTGCCAAGCCAATAAATGCGTAAACCTTCAAAACACACCTGTGCAACTCACTCTAACTTGCATCTGAAAAGGATGAAAAACAAAAAAAACGATGTTGGAACTAGTCTGTAAGCTTAAGTGTCGCTCATGAATCAGAACCGGGCCCTGTAGAAGCGGCGTAGACGGTGGACAACCCTGCCCTTTCCTTTGCCCTTTCTCCAGCACGTCTGGCCTTCTCCTTCATTTTTTCAGTGGTTTCACCAAATCGACCTACGGCAACAGTTTGGGCGTTTGGCCCAAGCACCTCTGTGGCCACTTTGGGTGGATAGAGTGTACTCAAAACGTAGTTGAATCCAAGAGCAGCTTGGCCACAGTTTTTGCGAAATCTTTCTATGCCAAAGCTTTCGATAGCCCGTCGGAACCCATACATATTGGAATCAATCCAAGCAGAACGATATGCAATGGTTTGCCCGGGGTTGTTTGGGTCGGGGGAGTAAGTTACTTTTTCAACGACGCTCTAAAAGTATAAAAATCAGTAATAGTTTCAATAAACTGTGATATACCTGCCAGCATATCAATGTAAGCTAGTAAAATAAAAGTAATGCATAGTAGTTTTTTTTACCATAATGCGAGTGAAGCCAATGTTTCGGGTATAGGTAGTAATGATTTTATCCTTTGGGTTGACATACGATTCCTCAACAATGGACACATTGTGGCTTGATATTACAAATCTTTCTCCCCATTTAGGCATACGGTTTGTTTTTGTTAAAAGTCTTCTGGAGTACAGTGAACTCCCTCTCACTTCACGATATAGTGTATCCTCAGAAAGCACATGAGTGCTGTGCAAAAAAAAGAGGTAATTAATTTATAACTTCTAAACCAGTAGAATAACAGCAAAAATAAAAAAACTGGGACATCAATTATTTGCAAAATACCTGTACGGGTTTGGATAGCGGTTCCAAAACGCCTTAGCCAGTTGGTCCCATGCATAGTCGAATGTAGATGATGTTTCGTAATACTTCCCCATCTTTAAGTCGGGTTGGAAAATTTATGGCTTGGTTTCTCACAACGTCTCAAGTTGTAGTCACAATGGCAGTGAAATTCTACGCACAAAAAAACTTTTGGTTATAATTAATCTATAAACAAATTAAATTACTATTAATCAAAGTGATAAAAATAAGACAATGATCCTAATTTCGTTTATAGTAATCAGTTTTGCAATACTATTGATACCCATACTTAGAATACCACACATAAATGGGCACTAAAAGTACTTCTTATTTTTCATAAAAAAATATCAAGTCAGGGTAAATTGTATCCGCAAGGCATTTAAGTATATTGCAATTGAATAAATGAAACACTGCAACTTTAAAAGCCCTTACCTGTAGGAATATTTTGTGGTACACGCTTTTTTCTTCCACGTGCCTATATTTTTAATGTATATGTAGCCTTTTACTAATAAGGAACATGTACAGATAGAAAAACTGTCGTGAGTTCAGTACTATTAAATATCAATTCATAATTTTATATTTTTGCTTACTAAGTGCAAGTTGATAGGTTTTGCTAATCCCCTGCTAAGAAACTCCAGGAATATTATGTAGAATAGTATAGTTAGATATCCGTAATGGAACTTTGATAAGTGACAGAAACAGGAGATGATTGGAAGATGATGAATACTGTCAATACTTTTACGTGTAGGTTAGATACTTTAGAAATTAAACTTAGTAAATGCAATTTAGTTGCGAATTGTAGAGCAAAAACTGAAGGGAATACTCTGAAGTCAAAGAAATATTAATCGAATTACACTCGACGAACAATTATCACTTAAGTAATAAATCTTTATCTCCCGTTGGATAGAGAATACCTTATAAATATTAGGAAATTTTTTACACTCCCTTCACAACTTCATTGAACAGCTGACCGAAAGTAAAGATGGTTAAGGTCACAAGATTGAATGTAAAACCAGCACTTTTTCAACTGCAACAAACACCGAACCACTTGCTTGAGCTCGTTCAAGCTCTGTTCAAGATTGGAGAAAAATGCAGGAGGAATAATGATAAGAACTGATGTGATTATGTATTTTCACATGCAATCAGAAATATATATTATGTACAGTTTTTTTCACAGTCATTCGATCAATAGGGAAATCTCATTCAACTGGAATTCATGTCGAATGCGAAGAAATCACCAAACAAAAATATTATAGTACACCGCTGAATATATTACAGTACAGGAGAGTCGTTTCATCATTGTAACACAGCAAATGAGGTCACAAATTTCTCTTCAGATTAATTTGCGGTTTCACAAGCATCAATCCAATCGTTGTAAACATCGATCGGCTCGGAAAGGTAATTTATTTGAGTTTGGAAACATTCCATACAAACTCGGCAAGTGATTCTTCCAGTGTTTCTAGTTTTGTCCCTGAAATGGCAAAATTATCGAATTTTGTTTATTAAGCAGCAATTTGAGGAATACGATTAGCGACTTGAACCTAAAGGCAAAAAACTTAAATTGAGGAAAGTCTTGTGGTTTTGTTACACAATTGTTATATTCGTTTGTGTTGTTGTTAGCCACAAAAAAGACTAGATATGTAAGTGAGAAACGTGCAGTAAGAGAAAGCACACTTTTTTATGAAAGTGCATAATGTTATTCAACTCACATTTTAACATCACAACTTCTTTCGTGGTTACAAAATGGACAGTTAAATTGAGTTTCCAGTGGCTCAATAGCTTTGACCTTTGGAGGGGGCTTCCTCTTACTTTTCTTCTTTCCCATACTTAGCAACAGTAAACCAGGACGAGATTCCCTCTGGTCCACTAACAACACAGCAACTTAATGATTTTCTAAACGCCAGAAAAATAGATAATACAAAAAATATAACAAGTACAATCAACATTGATGTTATTACTCATCGGGAGATAAGCGACCATTGATAAGATAGGTTAGGAATATATTCCTGTATTCATTGTCCAGGATTGACTTACAAATTAGTATCAACCACAATACAAGCTAAGCTACAATAAATCTTTAACAAAAAGTTTTAATATCGTCAAATTTATCACGTACAAATGAACTAGTATATTCTACAAGATTGAATATCTTCAAGTGTAATGTTTGTCATGTAACATATTATTCCACACTATTCTATAGCCCATTGGCAGACTCGATCATACCGGACAAGTTGTATTTTAAGCTAGAGCACGGTATACGTACATGATAGCATAAGGAATTAATATCACGTTGCATGAGCATTCCAGTCAATCAAATGAAAAATGGGAATGAGATGCTGACACAAACAAAAATATCATACACAAGAACGCCCTGACTAAATTTTTACTCTACTGGATTGATAAGCTGTACAGTGCAATGTAGTAAGCGTAACTTACAAGTTACCATTCACACAGAATTTGTTGCTGTAATCACATTTTTGGCCAACAACTGCCGGGTACAATGTCCAATTTCAACTTTATTTACGTTCTTTTATGACCTGTTTTTTGTGTTACTTGCAAATGCTTGTGCACTCCACTTTATCTCATTTGCATGTGAAGGAATGAGTGGTTATAAATACTGGTTTTGCGTGCCCATTACAAACAAATCACAAAAAATCTCCCAATACTTGTTTCATGCTGGATATGAAATCGAAGCTATTGTGTGAATGTCACTGTATACAAATAATACAAAATTTGGATTGTAATAATTCTACTCGTTGGCTACCACATATGGAATTAATACAGGAAAATGATTCAGTGGGGTCCTTATATTTGGGTACCTGTTAAATGTTTTTAAATTATGATAGACAACCAATCTGAAAGAGAAAACCTTTATTTATGTTTATTTTATGGAAGAAATAAGGAAAAGTCGAGAAACCCTGTTCTTGCCTTTGGATAAAGTGTCTTGTCCTGTGTCGGCTTTTTTAGTTGTATTTCAAATCAATATTTTATTACTCCTCCACGACTAATCCATAGAACTGTTGAGAACGAAAAAGGAAACCGATGTGTTAAGATGATGAAATTGATTACGCAGTGTGCATGGCTGCACTTGGCATTGGCAATAGAGAACGGGATGCAGATTCAGACGGAAGGAGTCTAGTATGTTGTTTTTAGATTTCTTGATATATAGGTAGGTAAGCTCTTTTGTCTCTTTCAAGGATGGTGTGTACTCACGAAGATGAGTCTATGTTGGACTTGGACACTGGCTTCATCATAACATATATGTATATACGTTGCTTACGACAACGTGTAGGTACGCAAAGAAGCACGAGCTTCACAAACGTAAATTTAGAATGGGTTGAATGAAAGGAGCTGCTCAAGCTGCTGGGTTAAACGAACACTTGCTCCACATACTGGCAGCTTTGTCTATTAGTACTACATTCTGGCTTCTGGCTAGAAAGCTGGGGAACAGAGAGTTGCCTTTGTTAAGCAATGCTTACAGAGAGGTAGCAGCAAATTACTTTGTCAATCGCAGAAGCACAGTCCAATAAATCATAATCAGCAAAATCAAAGCTTCAAATTATTGCTATTGCTAACTAAAGGGTTTACTAGTACCTCAGTCTTTTGAACTTTGTGACTAAATTTGTTCAAGTCAATTATCAATCAAAGGGTCGTTTCGTGCAGACTCATATTAAATTTAAAAAAACTACTAAACGTGACACAACATGTCAAGCGTACAAAAAAGGTGGCATTTGTGCATTTTGGCTTTTTGCTCATCATCTAGTTTGTTTTCAATTGTATATTAAATATAGTGTCAAAATATAGTGTCAATATAATGTCTGTAAATCCCAAACGTGAAGTCTGAAAACGTTAAATCAATTATACCATGAGAAGCTCGAATCATTGATTTAAGAAAAATTTTATTTTGTCAGTGCAAAGAAAATGTGAGTTGCAGAGGCATGATGGGAGAGAGCAAAACAAATGGCTTCTCGAATAATAGACACATGTTATACAGGATACTTCCACGTGATTTTAAAGATGGGTACAAAAAACCCTTATTGGTTCACTATAACCCTCCAGATTCGAATGCTTGGCTCACCTCCATTGTTGCCAATTGAGAGATTTCCTGATTCACTTCAATGTTGTTTACTTGCCCTTTAAAAAAAGGGCCCCTAGCCGGGCCCCTGGCCAGAAAGAGCTGAAATACATACATACATACTTGCCCTTTATGGCACTGTACAGTACAATTTACTAAGTTTAGTTTCATTAGTTTAAAAAGTAATGGTAAGTTGGTAATGTAAAAGCAAAATCCGAAACCTTGTAGTCAATTTCTCCAGAGCGAACAAACATTCTTCCTATTGTTACATCCCTCATGACAGCAATGAGAAATGTTTTTACACCAACAATTTCAGCTTGCTTTTCTGTTTCCAATCGAAAATCTTAATTTTGGATTCCCATTTATGTCACCCTTGGTATGGTATAAATAATACTAAGAATATAATATTGAACTCACTGGGTGTGAAAGCTAAACCTTTCTCTGGAATAAGCATGCTTGGAATGGGGTCAAAGAGGGCAATAGCAGTGACCCCAACATTCCACTTGGACTCTTGCCACACTTCTTGAACAGGGGTTCGTGGTACAGTCAAAAAATTTCTAGTGCGTTCATGTCGTCTGGTGCGGTACTTATTATGTAAAATGTTGCTACAAAAGAAAGTTGTAGAAATTGCATGCTTAATAGGTTGCAAATCTTAAATGAGAAAGTGGTGGTGCAGATGAGTATTTTAATTAGTATGAGTACCGTATTGAGGAAGTCAGTTAACGGCAGCTTTGTTGGATTGACCAACGCAGTAGTGATAATTTTACCTGTGATTGGGTTAAGAAATCTGTGAAACGGCTATAGTTCGGTTTGTGTAATCTGGATTCCACGTCATTTCAAGTCGGGTGACATTTGCACTATATCATTCAAAACGTTGTTAGAGTGTAGAAATATTCATGGAATGCAATTTTACAACATTTTACAATCTTTTTGAGTGAATTTGTTTTGATGGCTAGCACTAGCAAATGAGCATGAATAGAACCTCATTGACGTCAGTGGACTAAAGAGAGCATCCATTTTCCACAACACTAGTTTGCGAGGTCCGAGTGTCATGAAACTTTTACCAAATTTATTAACAGTAATCTTCTCAATAATTTCCGGTGCTTTCATAGATTCAAGCTGCAAATTTATGTAAGTTACGTTACAAGTCTTACGCAGAACTTCAAATTGGCTAATTTGAGTGCTAATATTAAACTTAGCACACCTTTTGTTTTCGTCCAAGCTCCATGCAAAATGGATCGATTGGGGGAAAAGGACAATACAGCCCTTCCATTCGGATGTTCCAACAAATGAGTACAGATTTGAGTGTGAGGTCTAATCTCTGTAATAAACGTCTATCGAAACCCCCACATTTTTATGAGCCCGACAGAATCCCCAGCCACAATGAATTCAGAAGGACCAACTACAACCATCGCTGTAATGGGGAGTCCATGCAAATTCCGTTTTGTGCCATGAGTTCGTCCACCAGCATCAATTATGTTGTAGTAATGTTTAAAAGCCATGTAAATCCACTGCTTCTTATCATCTATGGGATCGTCAAAAAAACTGTGCTCAATCACTGCTTCCTCTGCTTCAATATCTGCTATCTTGAGACATTCCTGTGCATTGATAAATTAATTTAAACAACTCTTAAACGCCTAGTTGTATATCTTGAAATGATGACGGTACTAGTTTTTTTATTTGAAGCAGTGACTTTACCTGCAGGGATACAGTATTTCCAAGCGTACTATATGAGTACTTCTACAGTAAAAGAAGAAAACGGGGTTATAATTTTTAATTAACTTTCGATTTCATCATGGATCAGTGGCACACTTGAACGGAGGCAGTGGGTCTATTAACAAAATTTCAATTACAAGCATTTAAGCAGGGAAATCTATCTCAATTTTTACGCCCTCACATCACCAAAATCATCATTTAATATCAATTTGCCAGCCCAGTCGTAGCAGAGAATCTCGCCCATTTTCGTCAACACGAGGTACCCCAAACACACAAGACACGGAGGTGAAATGAGAAAATAAATAGGTTGTGAAATGAATATGTAATATGAAATTAATATTTTGAAGCCATTTTGATTTCGCTTCTGGAATTGGCAGGTGATGTTGTAAAAAAACCATTCAATTTGTATAAGCAGGGAAGTACCTCAGTGTTCGCATTATGATATTTCCTCCATAGACTCCTGTATTAGTTGCCCCAATGCTAATTCCATGTGTCAACTGTTTGTCTTCAACATAGCCCCACGCCGTTATTAACCAAAGCATCTAAATTATGATTATGCTCCTTGATCGCATCCAATGACTTTTTTAATGCGTCCATAGTTCGAATGAAACTGTCAACGATTTTAATGTTGACATCCAGTCCCTTTTTCGTCTTTTGGGTTGGAGCCACCATTTTCTTATCAGCCATCTTTATTTATAAAAACTATATACTTTCACTTCTCAAAGGGGAAAAGTAAAAGAAGCCCTGACTGACAGCTAAAGCGAAAATTGATATTTGTATATTTGAGAGCAAATGTCAAAATTGAAGCAGATGTTTTTCCAATGATCATTTGATTTGTCATCTCATTTTGATTTTTATTAGATTTTCGGTGTGTTCATAAGTACATACACATAGTAAAAGTACATAAATTCACGTGTTTGCACAAGGAACATCAAGAAGGATGAAAAGCGAGTTAATATAATTTTCCTGTAGTGTAAATGGAACCAGAGAGATCAAATCAGCGAGTGTGTGCCTATACTCCAAAATGTGAAGCCCACTGAATGACTTTTCTTTCACTGCAACCTGCAAACCAAACCAGGAATGTTCATTCCTCACAAATTTCATAACAATACTGTGTAGCTTGGCTGCATTCTTATGATGCCCTGTGTAAATAGGACGTAGGAGGAGAGAGAAAGAGAGAAGAGGACAGGGATTATTCATGCATTAAAACAATTTTATTGCCTTGCATTTTCCTACCCTGTAGCTCCAAACCAGAGCAGGCCAAACCACAACTTGCAATGCCTCATCATGTCTTGGCAATCAAATAAAATATATGACAATGATCCAAATCAGGAGAGATGGAGAAAGGGTAATGTTGACTGATGCAAATAAAATTAAATGAAATGTAGCCCTCAGCATTATCCTTTCACATTTTATTATTGTGGTTGGTGTGTGTCTGTCGAATGCTTTCACTTACGACAGTAGTGCTTCCAATAATCCCAAATAATATTACAATTTAGAGAGTGTTTACTTATAAAAATTTAAAAAAATACTTTTGTGATGCTTTTATGTATATATTACTGCAAATAGAAAGGGAAATACTTTTATAGGAATCTGTAATAAAATGGAATTGTGGACAAAATCGTAAGAATATTTTTATATCATCATTTCCGTTCAATCTTCTCTGTCCCGTTTCTGTTTGCAAAAAACGTAACCTAAGCTAATAAAACAACACATGACAATTTTATTAGATTAAAATGATGATTGCACTCCTCTCTCTCTTTATCATGGTTTTAATGTCGTTTAAAAGAGCAAAGTTTAAATGCACAAAATGACAAAGTGTAGGCTGATTGAACGTTCTAAATGCCAAGTCTCAAATCGCCCCGAAAAATATACACAGTCAAACTGTACTAGAATCCAAACGAAAGTTTTAATTTGACAGCTTATTTATTCATTTTATTTACAATTTTATATCAAATACATTAAATATCACATGTTTAGTAATAAGAATAATAATTATTCCTAGTCGGACCGGCTGATTATGTACAAGCGTTTACTACACTATTATAACTACATATTAACAAAACAAATCAAAATGTGTTCATCTTTTTTATGAAATAATAATGCTACAACTACTAACTAACATAGTTTAAACACACACAGCTAATTCCTCGTTAAACTCGTACCGTGTCGTAGGTCGAGAATCACAAAAATCAAAATTACATTGCAGAAAACAATTTAAGCTATATTTTACTGCTTTCTATTTCTTTCTATGCATTTGACTAAGATTATAATACTAGGATCTGGCTCTTGGAATAAGTAATCTAAAAACCGACGAAGTATACATGAAGATCATTTGACTGCATCACTACAGCTCTTCCGTTTAAACCTAAACCCCTGTAAATGTACATAATAATACTTAACAAATAGTTTGTGTGTACGATACGATATCTATTTGAACTATAAGACCTCTATGCTCCTATTTCAAATTCTAACTATTGACTTTCACAACCTCATCAACTATTTGTTCAACTAAACATACTTATTAGGCTAGTAATTTTTCTTAGCATGAACATATATTACATAGATATTATGCATGATCAGCATTTTGGTATTAATTTTTAATGGTTGGACTATGCCCATTTAACAAATACTTTGCAACTCAAAGCGAATAAAATCACTTTGATTTTTTTAAATTTCCCCAGGCCATTGTTTTGGAATAGTACAAAGTTAAATATGCCAGGGTATGAAGGACCTGCAGCACGCATGATATTCCCAGTAACCTGGATGTAACGAACATCACTTCGTTTCTGAAAAAAGAGAACTGGAATAGGTACGGGAATCAGAAACAAATAACTGAGCCAGCTTGAACACCATTTTCTAGCGTAATCCAATTTTCTGGCTTCCAGCTGTCATCGAAGAAATGTAAATTATCGAATCATGTATGTTTCATTTGAAAGGAAAATGTGTTTTAAACAGGGCTGTCTCTTTCATTTTCTAAAATTATGAAAGGTTTTAAATTTTCACATGTGAACGTTACTCAGATCAAATGCCAGATGAAGTTTATGTAAATGGTAGAACAAAAGATGTTTGTCAATGCTTCTGCAATTCCGGTTTAAGTTTAAGCACGTCAATAGCAGTTTTAGATTACAATTAGTTTTGTTGCAAAAACTCATGTACTCAAATGTCATATAAATGATAGTTCTAAAATTACGCAACACGTGGGAATACGAGCTACAGTTAAGTATCTATACACCTGTCTAATTCATTTATTCCAAAAATGTAAGTTAAATAAATAAAATGTAAATAATGTCGTAGTAACCAGGCCTGTATACCAGTCCCCTATGGGTCTTCAAATTAAGCTACTAAATCATCCCACATATCAGGAAACTTAACTGGAAGCCTGAAGATGAAGACAGGTTTATCTATCTTTGAACGATTAATTCTGACAACAACTTTCCCCCTCAATTTCCTGGAAATGCCCCCAATCACTTTCCAAGAATGGAGACAGCGTCGTCTTCAGGGCAAATTAAAGGAAACTTGGCAAGGTATCGCATGAAAAGAAGGAATCTTCTAACACTGAAATATCTGGAGAACGGGTTGGCTGAAGCTATTCATGCCAGTTTCCTCCTTTGGGTACGTACAAGGAAGCTTTTCTGAGACGGGACAACAACAATTTAGATCGCTTTGTTATAAAGAGAAAAGGGATTATGTGGTTCTAAAAGGTGCCTCGAGTTGTTTTTCAACAAAAGTTTGACATATCTCAGAGACAAGCTGATAAAGATATTCCAAAAGTAACCCTTCCACGTTATCGCAAGATTTATAGAAAATTGAATTACAGTATGATAGACCCATGGATAAAATTACTTACAGTTTTGTGTGTTAGGGCATTTAGGATATTCCAATTTTAAAGAGTTATTCAATCTAATTTGGTAATGCAAGTTTGACTGGTTTAGTTTTGAGATATTGATAATTATGTAGTTAGCATATGTATTTATTATTAATCGTGTTCCCATTTGGAGATGGTTACATGTAAGTAAAAAAATCAATTTAAAACACGCGAGGAGTTGTCAGGTCACCTTCCAGCCTTTGCGTTTCCACTTAACCTTGTGTCAAATACAAACGACATGCCTGGAATGAAAACAGAGTGCATTTAATGAGCTTAAGTAAAGTTTTGAGTAGCAAGAATCCATCTAAGCGCTAATATGCATATTGGATATGTTTTGAATTTTATGCTAGACGGTATCCCTTACGCTTTAAAATATGAATGCCAGAATGCAATTTGGCGAAAACCGAATTTAAAAGGCTCCACCGTTTTCAAGTTAAAATTTATATTTTCAAAGTATGGAGGTGTAAAACATAGTAGCATCATCGCGACACAAACTAGTGCGAAAAGGTACCTTTATTAGTTGAAATGGCCTTTGGCTTGGACCGAAAACAAGGAAAAACTATTCTGGAAATTGTTAGTGTGGACAACAACAGTCAAAATGCATTTTGTCATTTAAATTAGCTCACAATATGAAGTGTATGTGTTTTTTTATTGGATTTCTGGACGAATTATGATGTACCGGTTCTAAAAATACCACTTTCTGAAAAATTTGTTAATAAAACATTTGGATTTTCAATCATTAAAAACTTATTATTCGTCATAATGTTTTTTTATTAGCTTTTATTTCGTGATACAAATTCACATTTTATATTGTATGTGATATTAATACAACGAGTAAAGTTTTGAATTGGGTACTGATTGATTTTACAATTAATTAATTGTAAAAAGCAAACTCGTATCCCATTTACCCCGCTCTCTATCCAAGGTTGTGAAAACATACAAACCACAACGCCCTTATACTTCTATCCATGTATTTGGTTCAATTTAGATTCATCTATCCTCATAAAATTAGAAAGTCATCGTTAATCTTCGAAAACTATAGTAACACACGAAGAACTGATGGGAAACACATCAAAAACTTAATAACAGTTAAAAGTATTGATACCCATTTCGTTTAATCACTGAAATGTGACTGATATTGCGGCACTCGTTTCCGAGGTGAATCAATTATGTCTGAAATATCTACAGAGCTTCTCCTTCGATCCCAATCCTTTCCCCCTCTTCTTATCACCTCCTCTGCTAACGCAGTGGAAACGGTAGCCACAGTGACAACGACTGGTTCCTGCAAAGCGTCACTGACTACACTTCGCCTTCTGCCCATTATTGAATCTTGGAGTGGGACTCCAAATTCAGCTCTACTTGTCCGCATCTCCAATGAGGCAGATTGGGATTGAGCGGAGGATGTATCACGCTGTCCCTCGCTTTCACTTTCCTCAACACATTCCACATTCTGCCTTTCTGCTGCATATTCCTCGGAATCACGTTCCCTTTCTTTATTCTGCGGAACTGAGAGTGTTAGAGCCACAAATTCTCTCTTCCTGGTTATGTAATCCTTTGTTTGCTTCTTGAATCTTCTGCGGGACACCGTAAACATTATAAAGTGCGTCAGTGCTAAAATCACAAGTGAAATAAAAAGAACGCCATAAAAGATGTAGAGACGAAGTCTTCTGGACTTGCAAATTTCGTCACAGTCAACTGGAAACATTTTTTTAAAGAAGCGAATAATACTACATAGTCCGTTGCCAGATAAATCCACCTACTGCTCACAGGCTTAAGTCCAAGGAAAGCGGACATTCGCAATTTAAATTGCTATTTCATTATCCTTCAGGCTAGATAATAAGCCACTATTATTTTATTTATCAAATGGTAGCAAAAATAAAATTCCGAGGAGCAAAACAGCTACAATAAAATAGAAATTGTGTACGATGAAATGAAGGTATTGTATTTTTTGTATTTCGTTACCAGTACGCATACTATTGTGTGCCAATTAATGCATAAAGCCATCCAGTTAGTAGGTTAGGTTAGATTCTAAAGAAACAACTCGTTTCTATAATCAGCCGAATACATAATTATAAAAGTTTGTACTTCTTTCTTTATTCTTTATCGGTATCCATTGTATGCGTTGGCCTTTGCTATTCTCTTCGTTTCACGAGATTCTAAGCGAGTGTTTAGGAATGTTCATACTATTGGAAAATCATAAGTGTATTTTATGAAATTCTTTCACTAACATTTCCCCTTTATATACCCCTCCTGTGCCCCCAGAAAATACATTGCGTGCATCCCAAATTTGTTAGTACAAGGAATTCTACTTTCAGAAGCTACCCAAACCAGCTAAATAGCACACTTTGCACATCGGCCAGGGTCGTTAATTATTTCTCTTCATACACTTATCTCTTATTGATATATTCGCCTAGTTACGCTTTCTCCACTAAACTGCACATCACACTTTCTTTGGTTTGGGCATGCATCTATCACGTGATGCAGAAGTGATCTTTTGAGCCTTGAACTTTCCATTCCAGTTCAACTCGCTGCTCATAAATAGAAAATAAACTGCTGGCAAGCAAACTGTAGAAACGTAGCTGAAACAGGCATTGAGTGATCACCTCCAAACCCCCTCATGACCACCAAATCCCCTCCATGATGCTCTCTAAACCCACCTCCGCGATCCTCTCCCAATGTGTAGTGAAACCATTGCTTTTAGAATACCATTTCGGACGTGTGCACATGCACACAGAGGTGTAAGTTTCGTCGCCGAACCGAACCATTGAGGTTTCAAAAAGTCAGCTAAATGCTGCAGATACTAAATCAATTTATAAGTTTGAGCACTATCATTTAACTAGCAATATACATTACGAAACAAGTACGCCTACTCCATTTTATTGATGAACAGAACATTCGACAAGTCTGTCACATTTTCTTGTAAGTTATAAGTGGAAGTTTCCGACCTTCTTTTGATGATGAGAAAGAATAAGTATTGGGCTTGTTGTTTGGGGCGAAATAATATATGCACTAGAAGCATCGATAGATAGAAAAGATTTTAATTTACTTGACTTACTTCAAATAAACATTCGAAAGATAATTGGAGGAATACCTTACTTCTTAAGTCAGTGAACGTAGCATATTAGACCGGACCCTTTTAAAACCTCCATGGAAAAAGGAGCCTATAGGTACGATATTTTCAAACCTTCTAAAATTAGAAACGCAAAGAGATCTGGTACGCAATTTAAATTAAAACGAAAAGTTGGATGTAGTGGAGTTTTCACAATCAACAATGGTTTTAGCAAGTATTCTAAATAAAACTTCCTCATTGACAACGTATAGCTTATAAGAATGTAGGTCGTCAATGGAAGCTGTGGTTTCTCAGGCTCCTCAATGTCAATTTATCTATCACACAACAAACTATTTCATTCCGCACGGTGGCTAAAGAAAAAAAATAAGGCTAAGAAAAAAATTACCTACTCATTTTTTGTCTGGACAGATAAGTGGATGATTAGATAATGAAATGTTATGCATATATACAATGATACTTAATATTCCCTTACCAAACTTACCGCCTACGCAAATATCCCACGTAGTATGATCCCTACTGCATGTTTCCTTTGCGCTTACACTAGATCAGTTTTCACCTTTCTTCAAACTTTCACTTCCTAGCAAATATGTTTTTAAAGGTAGATCACGCAGAAAATTATCAAATAAATGAATCCTATAATTCTACATGCCTATTTGAAATCTATTTATAGGTGGCACTCAACTTTGGAAAGATCTATTGATGCTACATAATATATGAGACAAGTGAAATATCATCCGCAGGAAGACCGTGAGTAATTGAATTGAATGAATGAACGAATGAGAAATAATTTGAACTTACAAAACCACAACGTCGGATCTTGTTCTGGAGTACACATTATTGGTAATTATTTAATAGATAAATGATCATTTATCATCATCATCATTCCAATGTAGTATTACTCTATAATTATCGTATTCACTTTAGTCAACAGTAATAATAATAATTATTATAATATACATGTATGTATACAATATTTCATAGTGGTAATCTAAGTATAAGCTGGCATTTCTCAATTCCACAAATTCGTCACACACAAATAGTTTAAATTATTATATTTTCTTCCTTTTCTTCTGGAAAATATCAAAGTATTTAGGCAGCAATACAATCCATGATAACAATAATAATAATAAATGTCCATAATGTATATATAATGAATCGTTTTACACAATGTACAATTTTTTAATCATAAGAATAATAAGTAATATACTTAGTTCTATGTAATATAGCTGTACTTATTGAATGACAAAACTTTGCAAGTATAATTTGTAACAATTTAAGTGGTTAGCATAACACGGTTTGCGATTGCATAAACATTGTTCTGACCCACATTGATT
This sequence comes from Orchesella flavescens, assembly GCA_964034955.1. Classification (NCBI taxonomy): domain Eukaryota; kingdom Metazoa; phylum Arthropoda; class Collembola; order Entomobryomorpha; family Orchesellidae; genus Orchesella; species Orchesella flavescens. Next base: position 29,130,045 of record OZ035953.1, read on the forward strand.
GTTATTATTCCACACCCCTCCTCCGTATTAAAATTATGTTGGTCATGTACAGTGACAGTAATGAAGGATTAAAGTCAGCATTCAAAAGCTAGTGATTTTTATTCAAGTTGATAAAATAATTTAATGGTATTTCAGAAACCTGCTTCATGTTCATGTCAATAGCTCAAGCTTCGACAACATCTGCCCGTCCCCATTACTCATCTCTCCAGCTGGCTATAAAAATACTGGAGAATATTGAATTCTATTGAATCTCTATTTGTCAAAGTTGTAAGTGAAGTTTTTGTTGGCAAGTAAAATTTAACTATGCTGCTGAGCTGGCTGCTATGCTGATAGGAGTTTGTACCATTACATCGTGTACTAGTTAGGTGACTCCTTGTTTCCAATGGTGATTGGTAACTGCTGCTTTGGAGTAGTGGGAGTACGGAAAAGTGTTTGCTTTTTGAGTGTTTTATGTTAAGTCTCATGATTGCCGTCGCTGGCGTTGTTGCAAGTCAGGCCCAGAAAAGACGGAAAAGGCGCAGGGTCACCTTCAGTCAGTAAAACTTGGTCGAGGTAGAGGAGGAAGGGGAAATGGAGGAAGCTTATCAAGGACGAGCGAATTGATTTGAAAATGTTAATTCTTTTTTTTTGCTTTAAAAAAACACCATTATGAATGGTTTGTACGTTAAAATAAATAGTTATGTAAGATTTTGGTGCTGCTAACTAAAAGTTGTGAAAAAATTGTTTTCATCTACAATTTAATGTGTTTAAATGTTATATTATTTTTTAATTATATAAAAAATAGAGTACTTTTAAAATCTATGAACAAAAATGATTTTGCTTAATTCTTGTTTTTCAAAATGACTCACGTTCATCTCCCCTTTAGATTTTAATGGTTATGAAACTCATGTGAAACTAGTGAGAATATTTGTAAGAAATTGTGAGTTATCAGCCCTTTATACAAAACAATTAAACTTTTATAATCATTAAAGCCTAAAATTTTCCTTGTATAAATAATTTAAAAACCACTCTCTACATGTAGATACATAGATTTGGTAAATACATATGAACGTTTTTCGTTCCGATGAATATGAATACATCTACAAAAGCCCATCTGGCTTCTCATCATCATCATTAGGAGAAATCTTGTTTCCGCTGATAGTGAGTTGACTTTGGGTCCCAATCCAGCTTGCTGGAGTTGAAATGAGGAGAAAAAGATTTTAGATTTTAATGAATTACATCTTGCCAAAAAGGGGATGCAAAAAAGAACAATATATAAACATAAATACTTACAGCCAAGAACAACTACTTTTCTCTTCTTTTTAGCAGGCTCTGTTGCAAATAGATGACGGTCAACCTGGGCTTTACGAAATCCTTCATCCAATTGATTCGAAGGGGTTTCACCTTGTTTGTAAGGTCATAAAAATGAATGATATACATGTATATGTATAAACTATCACTCACTACTACTTTCACTTTAAAAACATCATATAAGCTACTTTAGATTACGTAAATAATTATTTTTTACCATCTAAATGGATGAGTTGATGACAGTTAAAAGCTCCTTGATACTTGAAAACCCGGGGGCATTTTCCACATGGGAAGTGACCCAAACCATGACCCCGGTCAGTTGGACCAATTGGGATCTTCAAGTTATTAAAAGAAAGGGAACCCCATCCACCTAAACCTTTCTTCACGTTTGTTAACTCGCTACTTTCTTTATTGGCAAGAAGTTGTGTTTCCTGATCAACTTCCTCCTTCTTTTTCTTTTCAGCATCCTCAGATTTTTTGTCCTTACAGTCCAAAATATAGCAATGAAAATCTCCAACATCATGTTCGGGAAGGCAGTCAAAACACTTTTTGTGACCACACTTGTAAGTTATCATGAACTGATAAGGCTTCTCAACAAAGGGTGAGCCGCAGGCATCGCACTCAAATTCACCCACATTAGGTCGTGGAATTTTAAACATTATGACTTGAATAGGTCAAGTGACAAATGTTATGTACAAAATGAAAGAAAGGAAAAAAACATTCATTGCGTGAATCCTATCCAGTGTATGCATAAGCTGTGGTTTGGAAATCTGCGCGTATTCATAATTCTAGCTTTATGTACTTCTGATCCTCTTTAGTGTTGAGTGCACCAGCGTGACTTTAAGCTATTGAGTAGTCAGTAGTGATATTAGGCTAGGCATAGGGTCTTTAGAATGGCTTGTGCTTGTGCTCACAAAAATCTTTTTTGTAAGAAGCAATATGGTATCATATTACCATGCATCTTTAAGAGATAAAAATTAAAACTTGAGTTGTAATACCTTACTCTAATCATTTTCACGCTACTTCCACTTGTGAAAGACTTAATTGCTACATTAAGAAAGTCAAGCCAAACTACTGATTGATTTCAAAGCAGTCTAATTCACTCTCTTTGAAAAACAAACAGCCTAAGTTCATTGTGTGCACTATAAAAACAATTCTACTCATCCAATTGACTTCATTAATTTAGTAACCGTATCATGTTCCCAATGTTTCTTAAGTGTTCTGCTGGATAACTACGACGTACAAACAGCAAATAAATTGACATAAAGCGTTTGAATGATTGTATGTGGGGTTACTAACATGGCGTGTATGAATACTGAGCAAATCTTTTACGCCTACTCACCGTTTTCTTGCAAAACGGACTGGCTGACCCATGAATTTTATATGGTTGCATTACAAAACTATTTAAAGCTTCGCGGAACGTCGTGACACAATGGTGAAGTTCTATCAGTCTTTTCTCCCCTTTGTCGTGGAATTTTAGAGACCCTATTGTGTTCCCTTTCCATGGATTCTGAAAAAAGGAAACAGTTTTATTATTTTTGCTAGCACAAAATTATAATTATGTCAGAAACTTTATATCCAAGTGCTCACATTCACATCTGTAATATTGGTTAGTAAATTGTGGTAAAGTCCGGTGGTTTTTTCCTCGAGTAATGCTTGGAGTGTTTCGTCATTTTGATTGTCGTATGCCTTCAACACATCCTTCATTTCCTTTGGTTTCAAGGAGAACAAAATTTCGTTCAGGGTTGTATCATCTATGCTCACACCCCCCAAAGCTCTTTGCAATTCTCTTGCTAAAAAATCCTCCGTTTTTTAAAATAACCCATCCATAATCAATAGTAACTCATTTTTACCAAGGTTTTCATAGAGATCAGTCACCAAATCCTGCAATTGATATTTTAAAATTATATTTTTTAATTAACAAAACGAAAAAAATAATTTTAATTAGTCCTTACGCTTCCTATAATGCAGTTATATTCTTTAGCGATATCAAGTCGTTCCTGCTGGCTGGTATTTGTCACGACTTCCTTAATGAAACTGACTGTCGAATAGCTTTTGTAGATTAGTTGACTAAGTTTCAGAGTGAATACGTTAGCCTGATGCTGAAAATTATATGAGTTGTCCCATGTTTTAATGTCTCCTATTTATACATTTATTAATGACCGGATAAATTTAAAAATAGACAAGGATAGTAAAATTTCGAAATCCCTTGCTGTAAATATAGTTAGAATTAGCTTAAGAATTCCTACGAGAAGTAATATAGTTTTAAAAATGTGTGAAGTATGAATTAAAACTGTTTAAATGTGTTTAAACAGTCGACTTTAAGTAGTTTTAATTCAAGTTCAACAACATCATGGGATTTCTAACTTTTACTATCCTTGTCGATTTTTAACTTTATCCTGACAATATAGCAAGCTGTGCCGTTAATTTCAAAAACTTCAACGTCTTTTAATATAGCATAATTATTTTGCATCTAGCTATTACATCATCATTATAATTTATTAAATACGATCATTAGCGTAGATGAAACATGAAACAAAATCAGGAAAGAGTCTAGAAATGAATCTATATAATAGGATTTTCATACGAAAACAGGAATGTATATAATGTAATAACTACATAAACCTGTTGCAAATTGCTAATTAAAAGAATGTTTTCTACCGTCTGCCAGATTGTAAGTAGAACGGATCTTGGTTCCTTTTAATGCAAGATAATCATTTTGCATCTTGTAACAACATCATCATTATCATTTAGTAAACACTATCACTTCTTGCTTTCATTATTTTGATTTTTCTACATCTTAATTTTATCATATTAAGAGCATTTATCTATCTTCTTGGTTTCAATTATGGAATCCCTTCACCAGTAAAGCGATGGTATGCATACACTTTGCCTTTAGTAAGCATTTTGCTTGTTATGAGAAGTATACCTGAATAAAAAAATAACCACATACATTATACAGTCGTAACTTTACAATAAAAACTATTATCCAACATTTACCATCATAGGAACCGATTCATCTCTGCGCGTACTTAAATTGCACTACAACAAACATCTCAGGGTCTTAAGATGGGCAAGAAAAGATAACACATGAATTTACTATTTTGACAATGCGAAGGACCATATATTCTACATTTTTTGGGTAACTTGCTTTGATCGGTAATGTTAACAACATCCCAAAATTTGACCAGTACCAAACATTTGTTGGCGGGTACTAGAGATACCTGTTAATAAGTGTATTATCACATCACAGTTGCGGACACGATTGCGATTCTTGTCCTATCCGGTGACGTAAAGATTGTCCCTCCGCTGGTAGGTGTCCTCCAGGAAAGTCTTCTTTGATTTTTATAGTTCTTGCAGAATTGGTTTCTTGCTCTAAAAAACTACTAAATGTGGGATTCTTCAATATCCCAATATAAGTACGGCAGAACAGAATTAGAAGCTTTCCTAATCATACATGAATAGGGATGTGATTAATACTAATTACCGAACTCAACGGAGTAATTTGAGTAAGATTTAGTTTAGTTTTTACATCTCTTGATTATTTTCGTCAGTCGGAGCTCTAAATGGAGATGCATAAGTTCAGGCATACTAAAAAAGTAAATATATTTTTGCAACTGTAGTTTTACAAATAGGCTGCAATGAAATGTCAACAGATATTCTAGTTCGTTGCATGAATTCTTTGATGGGATAAACACAAACTGAATGCTTCGGTATCAGAAGAACGAGAGTTAGCAAGGTGCATCACAAATGACAAAGTAAAATAAGATTGTGCGTACTGTTCAACATTATCAGGGATTAATATTTCAGGATTGTTTGTAGCTGAAGCACAAAATATGCACACAAAAAATATTCAACCATGCGCATGAAATCGCACAGTTACTATAAATCGTAGTGGAGGAACCAAAACGGGGGAGCAAATAATTTGAAACGCTTATTTACGTTTTTTACAAAATGAACTTTTGTGACTGTTTCTGTAGAGTATTTAGTTTAAACGGCAGACATTCTTAAGAAAAGAATTTAGTTTGGTTCTGGATAAGGACTTTTGTTTAATAAGATGCCATGAAAAGCAGTCATGTACCTCTTGCTTACCACTGCTATTCTCTATCAAAGTTGAACCATGCTTAACTGCACCCTGACTTGACTTTGTCAATCCTGACGAATAGGGGGTTGGAAAAGTCAAAGTGTTTTGTTTTTGTTATAATATTACAAATCACAATATTCTACGCCGGTGGCATCCAAACGCAAAGCAAAGTAAAGTATTTTAATAGAATGACATTATTTTGACCGACTTCAACCTAATGATGCATGTAACAAGCCGTTTACAAACAGAGCATCATGAATTTAGATTTGAAGCGCAAAATATTATGTACCTCATACTATGGTACTCGATCTAGACATCTTGGTAATGATGTCATTCATTTTAATTACACTTGAAATGCACTTTGTAATTTTTCGACCCATATTCCAAAAAATTAATATTGGGATTGCAACAGTGACGGTGGTTAATTGACATTTATCAGAAAATAAAGATCTTTAAGCTTTCAAGTCCATATGAGAAGCCACTTCTTTCTCAACACACTTGCATAAAGAAATGCCATGCTGTCCCCTCAAACTATCCAAAGGGAGCTGAAACCCTGCTGTTCTAGCATTGACAAGCTCTCATTACAAACAGTAGTACTAAAATACACTACACACGCATACAAATTATACACAAGCAACAGTCCCTATTGTGCAGTTTTTATGCTTGGCTGTGGTTGATTTGTTAGTTATATTTTTTCCATGAGACATCATTCATATGAACGAATCCTTTCTACGCTTCTTTTTCTTGTAAAGGCTGAAACTGAAATACATGCGTATATGAAGTTTATGGAAATCAGTAAGCGGACGTGGAAGCCACACGTTCTCTTGTTTCTTTGGAACTGGAACTGCTACTGAGCTCCTTATACGTGAAGGGTCGATCTTAAAAAGGTATTAATGAATCAAACTGCGTGAGTTTTAGAATTTAAAAAGGAAATTCGGTTGTATGGGAATGAGAATATCAACCGTAAATTAGGAAAAAGGTGACAAAAGGTTATGAGGAAGTGGCTTGCGCTCCGAAAATAAATTATTATTATGCCCGTTTACTCAACAGCACACTTTTGAGTACACTAGACATACCTATATATTCCTTTACTTCAGTAAATACTTTATCTTCTTAATAAAATGATACAAGTATCTTCACGCAGAAAAAAGGTGTCATGCATATGATTATATTTTTATGTAAAAATACTTTCGTTTCCGAAAAACATGTTTTACGATCAGTATCAATATACACATTTTTCATATGGCAGGACAGAATGTGGTGATAGAGCAATGCAAAGGAGATTATAAAATAAAACTCTCGTTTCTACAGTTTTCTGCTGCAAGAAGCTCTAGTTGAACTCATCAACTTTTTTTAGTTTATTTCCTTGCCCCAACCAAAACAACATAATTATCATGAGGCTTCTGTACAGCACAGGTATTGTAGGGAAGGTTCGTCTTTGTCTACTATCATTCCTTGCTTGAGTAAATTAAGGAAATGGGTAGCTTCAAACTGAACCTTCTCAAACACAACTTCAATGCATGCTGACTCCTCGTGATTTGATAACAGTTTGTCGTCTACTTTAATAAACAAAATGGGTGATCTCATTAAGCATATGTACTGTATCTACTTTCCGATTTGGGTTTGATGATAATTTTTCTACATGGTTGTAGGACGCGATTATTAACCTTATGCAAAGTAGCATGCCGTGGGACGTGCAGACAGACCACGCTCTCTTCTCTCCCTCCATATTTTTTAGAACTAGCTGCTTTCCTCATGGACTTTTATTAATATAACCTAGAACCACCTTGAAGTACAGAATCTTTTCCTCCCTCATCTACAACATCTAAAGCCAAAGACAAGACAGAAGTGAAGCCAAAATCACTTCATTCCTTGTTGAAGGATTCTTCATTCTTCAACTTAGAAAAGGCAAGCTCAAAGTGGAATCTTTCTCACTGCCACTTTGTTCTTTGGAAGGGGATCACATTCTTCTCCAGTCCGTGTTCCGCACATCTCGTCAACGGTAAGGATTTTTTTAGAGAAATCCTGATGAAAATTTTTTAGTCAGTAGAACACAAGTAGGGTTTCCACAACTAATTTCAAGTTGGAAAATTTCTTTTGTTTGGATTAAGGTTAAATTGACAACTAATAATGTTCTTTTAAACTGTATTTCTTTCCATCAGGAGGGAGGCAGTGTATGAGACTGAGGGAAGTAGTAACAATTTTCAAGGTGGATCGGATGACGTGGAAGATTTCATCAAACAATTTTCCTGCAGTGAATTTTATTACGGATACAAAGCAGGAGGGACTATTATGCATAATGCATTTTATATGAGGTGAGTATATTTCTTATATTACCATTTCATTGTTAAGTTATCTTTATGTTTCCATCAATATATTTCATACTGATATTTCCTTTTTCATTACAGAGAAATATCATCACCCATCAACCGTCGCCAAACGGTTTGTAGTTAAAGCTCGAAAGATGTGGGTTTTCTTCCCAATATTTCATCCAAAGTTCATCAATATTTGTGGTCGTCCGTGCTACCTGTCCGTCGTCTGGAGGCTGGAGAGAGGCAAAATAGTTTCTTGAGAACTAACAACTCCCCTCGTGGACTTTTATCCATGTAACCTTGAACCTTCCGAGGTGCAGAATATTTCCTCCCTGATCTACAACATCTGTAGCCAAAGACAAGACAGAAGTGAAGCCAAAATCACTTCATTCCTTGTTGAAGGATTCTTCATTCTTCAACTTAGAAAAGGCAAGCTCAAAGTGGAATCTTTCTCACTGCCACTTTGTTCTTTGGAAGGGGATCACATCCTTGTCCGGTCCGTGTTCCGCGCATCTCGTCCAAGTGAAGGTAAGGATTTTGTTTGATATTTTTAAAAAATCTTGATCAAAAGTGCTTTGTCAGTAGAAATAAAGTTTCCACAACTGATTTCAAGTTGGGGAATTTTTTTCTTTGGTTGAAGGGGAAAATTATGTTCTTTTAAAATATATTTATTCCCATCAGGATGGAACCTGTAGGCAGTATGGGACTGAGGGAAATAGTAACAGTTTTCAAGGTGGATTGGATGAAGTGGATGATTTCACCAAAAAACAATTTTCCTGCAGTGGATTTCATTACAAATTCAAGCAGGAGAGACTGTTCTGCTAGTGGATTAGAATTTCATATGAGGTTGGCAAATTTGTTACATCATTTAAATATTAAATGTCCTTTGTTTTTCCAAAATTTTAACGCGACTTTTTATTCCATACTGATTTTTTTTCATTGCAGAGAGGTGTAACCATCAACCGTCGCCAAAAGTTTTGTATCTGGCTCAAAAGACGTGTAGTTTCTTCCCAGTATCTCACCCAAAGTTCATCAATATGTGTGGTGTTCCGTGCTACTCGTCCGAAGGCTGGAGGGAAGGAAAATAAAATTCCTTTGAAGTTTTATTTTGGATTAATCGTAAGCATATGAGCTTAAGCATTGAGTATATAGTATACAGGATAGAGTAAATTAATAGTTAAAAAATGGTAGCTATTATTTAGAAGTGATAATGAAGTTGTAAAAAGTATGCTAGCTTCCAGGTTTACTTACAATTCGGAATATATTTAGAGTAGGTGGATGTAACAGAAAAGGGTTACAAACATTTTTTCATTACTGTATTCTGTAGCATTTGTGCTTCAGATTTACAATCATAATGGTTAGTATTATATGTTAGGTTATTATATAGTGTATTTTCTAATGTAGTAATATTTGAGCCATGGTCATATCCGTCATAGTCCTTTAAAAGAGTAGTAAAAAGGTAATTTGCTACTAAATGATTTATACTTACCAAAATGTTAAGGTTAGGTAAGAGGTTAAGCAACTTTTGTTTGCTAGCTTCCTGCTACAAACGGAGCAAATAACCTTCTTTGCAACTAGGACTGAAATATTTTTCTTCAAAGCCCTTTTCCGTTTTGAAAACTCAGATGCCCACTTTCATACTCGTGTCTTTTTTGTTGTATTCGTATCCCCTATGCACAGAAATAAAACTACATAACTTTTTCACTGGAGTTAGTTGGAAACAGTCACTAAATTATATTGATGAATTTGCATAAAATAAAGCTAACCTGTTACGGATGTTTCTGGTAGCTCTGGTGCTTGGCCATGTACTCTTATCTCTAATTTTTACAAGTTGTGAACAATCAGTGATATTTAATTGTACTTTAAGCTAATGCTTGTTCTAAATGGTGATTGTATTAATTGTAAAAAGGTATTTATGATTTACACTACATTATAAAGCATATAGAACATTCAATTTAAAATGTAACCATATCTATACGTATTACCTATTGTTTAAAAATTGATATTTACTATAAATTTTGTTCTAGAAATCCTGGGGTTAATTTTGATAGCTTTAAGTGTTGAAATGTATCAGCAACTAAAAGTTGTGTTCAAATATTAACGTGGATATAATGTGAAGTGTCTATAAATGTATCTTTGTTCATTTCAAAAACTTCAACGTCTTTTAATATAGCATAATTATTTTGCATCTACCTATTACATCATCATTATAATTTATTAAATACGATCATTAGCGTAGATGTAACATGAAACAAATTCAGAAAAGAGTCTAGAAAAGAATCTATAAAATAGGATTTTTATACGAAAACGTGAATCTAAATAATGCAATAACTACATAAACCTGTTGCAAATTGCGAATGAAAAGAATATTTTCTACCGTCTGTCAGATTGTAAGTAGAACGGATCTTGGTTCCTTTTAATACAACATAAAATCATTTTGCATCCTGTAACCATCACCATCCAACACCATCATTATCATTTAGTAAACACACTACCATCTTTTGCTTTCATTATTTTGATTTTTCTACATCTTCATTTTATCATATTAACAGCATTTCTCCACTTGATTTAAATTTCGGAATCCCTTCACCAGTAAAGCAATGGTATGCATACACTTTGCCTTTAGCAAGCATTTAGCTTGTTATGAGAAACATACCTGACACCAAAAATAAAAACAAAACCCTACACATTATACAGTCGAAACTTTACCATAAACTACTATTATCTAACATTTACCAGCATAGGAACCGATTTATCTCTTCGTGTGACTTGTTTACAACAAACATCTCAAAATCTTAAGATGGGCAAGAAAAGGTAACACATGAATTTATTATTTTGAAGACTTGACAATGCGAAGGACCATATAGTCTACATTCTTTTGGGTAACTTGCTTATATGTGTAATGTTAAAAACATCTCAAAAATTGATCAGTACCAAACATTTGTTGGCGGGCACTAGATAAACCTGATAACAAGTGTATTATCACATTGCAGTTGCGGACACAGAAGTAAAGGATTTTTCCAAACTCCAGTCATCTATTGTTGTCATTCAAAAGTAACTATACATATTCTTCAACATAGTTTTTACAAGTAAAATATACTAAATGATGTCATCGTCACATTGCTCCTCGTTTGATCATATAAGATTTGCCTAATTTTTGGATGCAGTATTGAAAATTAATAATTGACATTTGATTTAGGGCATACATATTAGTAAGAACGAGAAAAATGGCTGTTTGTGAGCAGAGTCAAATGTAATTGCATATGCGTTTATAATATTCTCATAATGAGAACAATGAAATGAACATGCGTTAACAGAACAGTAAATTGTGTTCAAGATGCAGCTGACTTTTTAATGCCCTAGACAAATCCTTTCTCGTAAATATGCCTCGTATGTCATTCTCATTTTGAAAAATTATTGCTAAATCTAAGCGTAAGTCCGACTTGTTTCCCATAGAAAGTATTATGCAGAAAAATACTATTTGCTAGGTTCCATCGTATATCGATAATACAGTAAGATGTTACACGTTATACATCAACTGACTACCTGACAAATGGAGTTCAGAATGAAATTGATAGTCAATATCCATTTGGTGACCATGAATTTGAGTTTCTCAGAAATGCCGTAGTATGAACCTGCTTCAATTTTCCTTTGTAGCAACTATCCCAAATTAGCAAAAACCAATCTTTCATGCCATGGAATGTCAAAGTGATTGGAGACTCTCCGCTGGAGAGTTGCTGCTTCCTATCTTGAATGCATGCTCGCATGTTGCATCAAATAAATGTTTGGTGATGTTGTTTTGAAGAGGTTTTTACCGTATACCGCAAAAAAGTTCACTTTGCGATTCTTGTCCTGTCTGTTATGTCCGGTGACGTGAAAATTGTCCCTCCGCTGCAAGACTGATTCTCAGATCAGATCGGGCTTTTTTTAATTCCATTGATGTTTGAAATCAAGACTTGAATAATGCATTCATTTCTTAAATGGGAAGGGATAAGGGCTGGTTCAATGATCAAAGCGCCTTGTAAATTCAATATTTCCAGAGACTTTGGAATAAATAATTTTGATGATATACTCTCCCAGCAAAGTCTTTCGTTTATTTTTTTATAGTTCTTTCGGTGTTGGTTTCTTGCTCTAAAAAACTAGAAAATGTGAGTTTCTTCAATATCCCAATATTAGTACGGCAGAACAGAATGAGAAGCTTTCCTAATCATACATCAATGGGCATATGATTAGTATTAATTACCGAACTCAACGGTGTATTTGAGCAAGGATTAGTTTATGATACTTCTATTTATTATTTTCGTCAGTCGGAGCTCTAAATGGAGATGCATAAGTTGACGCTGACACATATTCACAAAAATAATATGCAACCATGCGCATGCAACATAAAATCACACAGTAACTATAAATCGTAGTGGAGGAACCAAAAAGGGGGAGCAAATAATTTGAAACGCTTATGTACGTTTTTTTACAAACTGAACTTTTATGACGGTTTCAGTAGAGTATTTAGTTTAAAGGGCAGACATTCTTAAGAAAAGAAAGTAGCTTGGTTCTGGATATGAACCTTTGTTTAATAAGATGCTATGAAACGCAGTGATATATCTCTTGCTCACTACTGGTATTCTCTACAAAAGTGGAAACACACTTAACTGCACTCTGACTTGACTTTGTCAATCCTGACGAATAGGAGGTTGGAAAAGTCAAGTTGGTTTGTATTTGTTATAATATTACAAATCACAATATCTACGCCGGTGGCATTAAAACGCAAAACAAAGTGAAGTATTTTAATGGAATGACATTATTTTGACCGACTTCAACGTAATGATGCATGTAACAAGCCGTTTACAAACAGAGCATCATGAATTTAGATTTGAAGCGCAAAATGTACCTCATACTAGGGTAGTCGATATGGACATATTGGTAATCATGTAATTCATTTTAACTACACTTGAAATGGACTTTGTAATTTTCCACCCAAATTCTAAAAAGTTATGGAGATTCCAACAGTGGCGGTGGTTAATTGGCATTTATCAGAAAGTAAATATCTTCAAGCTTTCACGTCTATGTGAGGCACCGCCTCTTCCTCAACACACATGCATAAAGAAATGCCATGCTGTCCACTCAAAGAATCAAGAAAAAACCTGAAACCCCGTTGAGCTACGATTCTGTTTTTTATGAGCTTGCCGTTGATCTCGTTATATGCTACTGTCCTCAAAACACAAACTAAAATTAAAAATTCTATAAGATTTATCTGCCTGAAAAGTGATGACGACGAAGGAAAGCGCATGCGTTGGGATCGTCCTCAACAAATTCTAGGCACTGTACGCATATTATATCCAACAAAAACTTCGAGCAGGTTAAGGCCAACAGCCACTTTTCTTTGCACAACATTCACGTAAGCCATACATATTTATGATACGTGATCTTGACGAGTGTGTGATGAGATAGCTTGTCAACGAAACTCAGTACAAGCCTTTTTATTTCAGAACTTCCTTTCCTCGTCATGCTTACATTAAAATTAGAAAGCAGCTTGAGCTCATGCAGCAGCACCTTGTTTGTTGTGATGAGGTAAAAGAAAAAGGAAGTTTGTAGTCTATCTATATATCTAAAATATAACGGCCATAGCAATTTTGTAGTTTTGGATTGCAAGAATTAATTGGTGGATGATAATATACGATTTATTGACAAAGCTTGGAAATTTTGTAACACGATATAGTTGGTTTAGAATTTGTTACAATACTAAAAAGTTCCATTCCATTGTAGTGTGTTTGGATTTCGTCATAGCTGGTCAAGATCAGCGCAGCGAGATCACTTGCCCATAGTTTGCTTTCCCTTGATTGTTGTCCACACTACTCGGTAGAACCAATCGACGTAGCTTTCTGAGGATCTTTTAACCCTGCTGCTTCCTAAGGCATTATCGAGTTTTGCATGAGTAGGAGGTGTGCGGATGGGTAACGCATAAGAGGATTTGAAAAGCATAGGCAGGATTTCATCTGAACCTTAAAAGATGTAATTTTTACTGTTATATATTTGTAAATCTGATTTGGTTATAACGGTTATAAAATCACAGTTTATTATTATTTTAAAACTTCGTTAGAAACTGTGAATTGCAGATAAAATTTAAGCATCTTACCCCACATTTCCGCCAGCTTTGCTTTGGATGCTGCCTCTTCTTGTTTGGGTTTAGCAAGCGTAGAAAGATTTTCATTAGATTTTCCTTTGGGTTTCTCTGCATTGTTTATATTGATTTTTAAAAAGTCCCCCAAAGTCATCAAGCCTTATTGTAAATCAGTTATCTTACCCATCATCTTTCCTAACCGGGCTGCAAGGTCAGCAGTTTCTTTACCATGCTTTACAGTAGTAGGAGCTTTGGATGCTGCCTTCTCTTGGTTGGGTTTAGCAAGCGTAGTAAGAGTTTCCTTAGATTTACCTTTGATTTTTTAAAAAGTGTTTATATTGATTTTTAAAAAGTCCCCCAAAGTCATCAAACCTTAATGTAAATCAGTTAGCTTACCCAGCAGTTTCGCTAACGGGGCTTCAGGTTTAGCAGTTTCTTCACCATGCTTTGGAGTAGTAGGAGGTGCAGAGGTTGATGTGCCAGTGATTGATTTTTCGAAAAGAGCGTAGGCATCTAAAAGGCAAAAAATACGTAATCATATGAAGTTTTAAAAATCATCTTCATTACCACATATACTAACCAAATCTGTATCATTGTAAGTTAATAAATTGTGTAGCTTACCATTACCCAAGATGGTTTTTAATGTCACAGCATATTGGCCAGGTGGTTTTCCATGTCCGATGTCAAGTGCATCTAGCATAAATTGAAAAATAAATTATGAAGCTTGGAAATTTAGTAAACCTCCTAACTCCATAAGCGCATCCACTTTTTGCAAATTTTCTGTACACTCAAGTATTATCTCGAATATCTTAACCAAGGTGTAGCAGCTCTCAGCTACAATTAGTCCACCCCTCATGAAGAATGAGCTGAATAATTCGCGCAAAGGTAAAATAAAAATTATAAAACTTAACGGGCGAATCCGTGTCACCTTGTTGGGTGTCAAGGCGATTTATGGCATCCAACGTCAGCAAGAACATGACAATAACCGTCCATAATGCTACCGTATATAGCAGCAAGGCGCGGGCGCTACGCATTTTGCCTGATTGACCTGAAAGATAATTTCAAGAGAGAGCACCAAGTTAATACAGTGTGATTTCAAGTAAGGTAGAATTTGGTGTGATGAGATATAAAAAGTCGAGCTTGCATGGTGCAACCTAATTGCTGCAAGGACGCCATTGATAGAAATCTATGAAACAATAGACAGATTACAATACATTTTAGTTTATTTATTTACATTATAGCTTGGTCAAGTGATTAAAAACAGCTTTCTACAAAAAAACAATTGGACTGAATGACATACTTTTGACACTTTCGCTAAATAACCTTGTGTGTTGCAACTTTCACATATTAAACTTAACTTTGCAAGCCGAATTAATGCTACTAATTATCATCAATCACATATCTGTAGATGGTTTGTCCAGGCAAAGAAGCAAATTTGAAATGATTCAGACTTGCAACATGCATTTCGCCAATTATAAATGAATTTGCACTAATATTAATATTAACATTTTAAGCTATGCAGCAAGACAAAATAGTAATTCGTATGAGATGAGCCATTACACGACTTACTGATGCTTCAATTTGAAGGCTAATCCAGCCGTAGCTTTCTCTTGCAGCATAAAATCGCTTGTTCCGTTATACAAACCCTTTTAACATTTTATGTAAATACGCATGCCTGGAGAAATTGCTCACCTAAACATTCACTTCATTCATTCATTCATTTTTTGGTTAAACCAGTTTCATATATTAGAATGTAATAGACTAAGAGTAACAAAGACAACTGGAGTACTGCTCTGGTCTGTTTCAGAACATCAAGAGGATTATTTCCTTCATATCCCCATGTATGTATGTATTAATATGTGAGCGATTCTATGCCTTCAGTGTCCTCTCATCCATTCTTTAACCAAATTAGTTTGGTTACTGACAATTTATATTACTACCGACATGAGTTAAACGGTTCCAGCATGTGAAATAATGATAGAGATAAAAGGGAAAGGCGACTGATGATTTTAATTATCATTCAGTAATGAAAATGGCCACATGTAATGACTATTACATTATGTGATCTGTGATGACAGCAACTAACAAACAACTGAAAACTGACAATTAGAGTTCAGAATGAAAGTTATAAGACGATACCCATTTGATGATGACTGTGAGTATATCAGAAATACTGAAGTACGAACGTACTTGCTCGTTTCTTAGTGACAAAATGTGCATGCCTAAAGTAGTAAAATTCAATTTTTCATTAACAAAATGGAATGTGGAAGCGAGCGAAAGGTTGCTATTTCTTAGTTTGAATGCATCCTTCTGTGTTACATCGAGACAAAAATAAAAGATTTTTTTACATGAAACAAATATCTCGTTATGTGGTTTTAAAGAAAGCTTCTTCTCCATCCTTCCCGTGGCGGGTCTTATCCATGCATAATATTTTGACAAACGCCACGAATTGATGAAAGGATGACAATGGTTGTATTATGAATTATGTGTTGCTGAGAATGTGCTTGAGAATAATTTATGTTATACGTATTTCATTTCCCTTGTCACCCAGTATAACTCAAAATGGCAATGGAATGTTTTTGAGTTATTATACCATCCAGTGTATTTTAAGGTTCTGTTTCCTCATCTCGATTTCATCCCGGGTGTCCTATTTGAAGGAAGTTGCTTGAAGCTTTCATAAAACAGTTTACATCCGAGTTAATGGCCAGTTTACGGATGCCCCAAAAAAGTTATGAATTTTCTTTTCCTGTACATTACATAGACATATCTTACTCATTATGTAGACAGTAGTTAAGCTAAGAAGGTTAATGTTTTACTTTGCATACACATAATTTCCAAAGTATGATGCTCTCTACCCTCCCTCAAAATAACAAATGCACGCTTATCTTTGTACATACGCAGTCTTTCTACAATTTTTTTGGAATAACTACCACCACCCAGTTTTCATCGTTTGCTTCTTTTCCATAAGCTGCTACACGGTCTCCTTCCATTTCATTACCATCTTTCTTTTTATGTTTTTATGTATATTGACATTAATATTTCTTCTTTATCCGGCTGCTTCTTACTTTCAACTTTGGTCAACAACCTGGATTAACTAATCATCATCCAGAAACAGTTCGACAGGGAAAGAGGCTTTGCCATACCTACAAGGATATCTTCTAGCAACTCAAAGCCCTTCTGAGGATACAGACAGTGTTATGATTTTATCCCACCACCATCCACAGATCGTAGTAAGCACAGAATCAATGACAACGAAATGATATTATCATTCATTGTTGTAGGTATTCATTAAATATGAATATGTGTTCGGTTTACTTGTTAAAGAAAGATGGAAAATTATCTAGAACGAAAAGAATCATAATGAATCATACGAACTAAATTAATATGATGCTCGTCTAGTCTTTACCAACCCAATGCCTTTATAATATACAAAGTCATCTCACAACATAGTATGAAGAAAAATGTAGCTGAAAGCTAGAACCATTTAGAAGTGATTCTTTTTCTTCTACAAATACGAGACCATGAGGGATAGCCAGGCTAAATATTGTTTTATTTCAAGGTGTCGGCAACCCAAACCATTTATTTTTACCATTTTATTCACAAGACTTGTCTTCTGTCTTTAGCTTTTGAAGATAGAAACAGTATGAACCACCTTCATGGCACACCATAGTCCACAACCACTGACTTGAACTGAAAACTATTTATCATTCATTCATTCATTCACACATATTTCTTCATATCTCCTCTACTCGACACCTTTCCAGCTTTCAAGTTCCTAAAGTTAAATCCATCCTATTTTTATTGGTTAGCAGTGTAATTATCTTCATGTCTCAACTTGTCTCAAGTAGTCATTTCAATTTGCATGTATTGAAGGAATTGAGATTTATGCTTTTTTCAACCATCCAGATTTGCCTTTAGTCAGTTTCTCGTTTGCTCAAGTCTTATCATGCGTATTTTAGTATATACGCAAGAAATACAAAGCAGAACCTTAAAACTTTCCTATGCTTACTCCCTCCCTTCCTTTCATTCTGATTCTTCTGTTTGAGCTAACAAGAATATACACTCACTGGGTGCAGATGAATAAGTTTGGAGAGTTCGACTTTTACGAAATTGGAAGTTTTCGTTCTGAGAACTGTGGAAAGTTTTTTTCGGGATTTTCCGGTCACGTTCAATCAATCGATTTTGAAGATGTAAAGGGTAAGTAAGTCATTGTGGTGATGTAAATTTAGCATATAGTCAATAGTCAGTGGTTGAATGGTTTTACTATATTTTAAAATAAATATTGTTATGTTCCGCACGTATTTAACGAATTTCAAGCGCAAAATTTCCTCTGACACATCTATTGTGTCACTTCAGTAAGATGAACGTTTGCTAAAATGTTAGCTTTGTAGAAATTTTGCGGAGTAAGGCTCCAAAACTCCAGTTAAATGCAAACACACACAATTATGCACTTGATTAAATTCTCCCCGACAAATAGGCGCTTACTGGCCATTAAGTAATGGTTTATGCCCTTCAAAATATAATTAGACGAAATCCCAAACGTTGTCAATTGCATATAAACTATAAAAATAAAGCAGATGGAGACTCTGCTTATGCATTGCTCTGCTCATAAGCACTTGGAATCTTGTCTCGTTACGTTATCATCATCACCTTCGTGAACTAACCATAAAGGACCAAATTACCAACCATATAACAATATTTTTTTCTCTGGCTCAATAACATGTTTGTTGGTTAGGTTTAAAAGGACTTTTATCAGTCATTTGGTAATATTGGTGTATATGGTATACTCATACTCCTCTGTTTTAATTTAATTGTCTATTATTATTATATTAAATTAATTTGGTCGGGTTTAATCTTCTCAGTCACTTGTCTGTTTGAGAATGAACGAGTACGTCAGGTCATCCACCACCCCAGCAGGGAAGGGGAGTGATGGTGACCGTGATAGAAAAACGTGCGGTTTTTGTAATCGATCAAAGTCTGGTGTAGTATGTAATTCGTGCTTCAAACAAATTAATGGAGTAAGAGTGCGCAGAATGTGTAATGAACATCCTAAGGTAATGCACAAATATAAATACATAAAATGTTGATTCCATTTCCTGTCAATATGAAATGTTGAATGTAAAGCACTGAATTACTGATGTCTCTGATAAAAAGTAACGTTAAATATACTTTGCTTTGTACTTCTAGGAATTTTTTTTGATGGATTTGGTA
Source organism: Orchesella flavescens (assembly GCA_964034955.1). Lineage (NCBI taxonomy): Eukaryota > Metazoa > Arthropoda > Collembola > Entomobryomorpha > Orchesellidae > Orchesella > Orchesella flavescens. The sequence goes on from OZ035953.1 coordinate 29,149,060, forward strand.
AACTGTCCAAATTGTAAAAGTGACAATTATCTGAAGTTGGTAGAGATGGAGGTCCGCGGACAGCAGCAGTAAACCAATTATTACCACCTCCACCAATTCCTAAGCCTTCTTCCTCATCGGCGAGTATGGAATCAACAAAGGTGATGGAGCAAACCAATGATGGCCCACCGGCTTCCAAAAGTCTTTGTAGCAGTCTATTTGAAGAAAATGAAATGGAGATGGATGTCACTGAACTTAGTATCAAGAGTGATACGAATTCAACAGCTACTGGTAGTGCGTTACGAACGGTGAACGTCACACCACATTCCAACACTTTCCTATATTTTCAAAGAGAGTACCAGTACAGGTGGAAACTCAAAGGCCCTTCTTGAGTGTTGTTGGAGGTGGAGCCGCAGCATCCAGCAGTTTACCATGTCAGCAAAGAGCAACACAGGGTGGCATTAGAAAGTCAACTTTCAGTCCTCTAACTCCATCATCGCAGCAAACATCAACACAGGTGGAACAATCAAGGTTCAGTCCTATAACATCTACTCCACCATCGTGGCAAACTCTAGGACGGATGGACATTGAAAAACCATCCTTAAGAGCTTCACTGCCCCTACGTGGTGTCGGGAGAGGGAGAGGTCGGGGAAAAATTATTATTCCTTCTAGTGGAGAGGAAAATGAAGCAGTGTCGGCACATAGACGAGCTGTTCAACGTGCAATGATAGAACAACCCCAGTCTTGTGCATCATCCCTACCTGTGCCTTCAACAGCTTCCCCTCAGCAGTTTGATATTCCAAATAAGCCTATCATTAATTGCCCTTGTAGTAAAGAAATTTCGTACTTGCTGTGTGTAAAATGTGGGTACTACTCTCTGAAACAACGAAAATATTTTATGTGCCACCTTCACAATACAGTAAGTAAAATATTGCAAAATAATTAGGACACATAATATATATAATTTGAAGTTTTTCAAATGAAAAATTTTATGTTTCATAGAGTGGTGGTTTAAAAATTTGTCCAGAGTGTTACATAACTGCGGATGATATGGCTGAAGGGGAAGGCTAAATCGGAATAGGAGACGCAATAGCCAACAACGACAAGAGTTAGAAGCATGTTAGACGTTCTTTGTTATTAGTTCCGCTAATCATTTGTTAGCAATAATTAGTGTTAATATTAGGTTTTGACCCGGTCGGTATAAAGTATGTAGTTCGTCATGATTGATTGGTTATTAATGAGTTTTTAGAGGCGAAGGTGATGTTTAGTTAATTTTCATTAATTTAACAGACACAAAAGTATTCAAATGTATGAATTATGGTGGTGCAAAGCAGTAATTTGGAAATGATTCAGAAGTGTAGTCGATTCGAAATGAGTTTGCAGTGGTGCTAATATTTACATTCTTAAGCCATACATTTAAAGCTAATCCAGAAGTAGGTTTCTTTTACAATGTTAAAATTCCTTTTCCATTGTACAAAACTCTTTTAACGTCTTATGTAAATATGCGTGTCTAGAAAAATTTCTCACTTAAGCAATTATGGAAAATCATCAGAACTTTCAGAATGTAGCTGACTAATAGTAACAAAGACAGCTAGAGTGAGCATTACTCTGTTGCATACCAGGAGAGCATGAAAGGATCATTTTCTTCGTATCCCTGTTTCTGAATTTACGTTAGTAGATGAGTGATTATAGACCTTCAATGTCCTTTTCATAACCTTCGCATCAATTCTTGAACCAAATTAATATGGTTACTAGTATAGATGAAAGTTATACGGCAATATTTATAAAAATAAAAACTAAAGGCGACTGATTATTTGAATTTTCCAACAAATTTCTTTTAGTATTAAAACGAGATCTAATGAGTCATTAGATGAGTGACAAAAAGTCGTCATTTTTTGTCTACATGAATTAGAACTTCTTGATGTCATTAGAACTTACGAAGTCGTTACTTCTTGATGTCGGTAGTCATTAGGCGAAGAATTGATGTGGTAGTTTGTAGAAAATGGATCTAAGCATAAATTTGATAGTAAAATATCCTTATACTTAAATAGCTATAGTTATTTGACCGGTCGGAATAATAAATTAAATTTTGAAGGTACCAACTACAAATTTCATCATTTATATCTACATATTATAATCACATATTTGCATTCATACTTCACCCCACTATGTCACATATTTTGTGGAGCCCTACTACATTTCTATTGTATGATATATGATGACAACAACGAACGAACAACAGATTAGCTGACAACGATATTGATTTGGTGAGCATGAGTTCATACTCCGGAGTATGAACTTATTTCCCTTTTTCTCGGTTGTTGGTACACCAAAAGTAGCAAAATCTAATTTTTAATGCACAAAATAAAATGCAGAAGTACGTGAAGAGTTGCTGTTGCTGCCTCTCATTCTTTTCGTATCTATTATATAGACAAACGACAAAAATTATGCATGATACAGTTGTTTCATCACACTGTTTTGAAAAGGTTAATATTATTTACTTTTCTGTTGCAAAAAAGGTTGATATTTGCGACTCTTTTCTTGTCTAGTTTGCCATGCCATCTACCACATACAAATAAACGGGGAAGCATGCACGAAGCCACATCATGAAGGTCATGGACCAAAACTAATCTAATATTGGAACGGCTTCCTTCAATATCGGAGTGTTTAATCTCGTATTAATCTAGGTAGTCTGATCGAACAGCAACGTCATGAAATGTAGGAAAGTCTAACATGCATCAATACTGTTAACGGTTCAGGCTGGATTGACATGAAACAATCATACCAAATGAGGTGCTGAATTATAAATGTTAACCACAGACCTTGAATTGCATTCATCCTAAATGCCATAATTGTCTCACTTTTTAATTAACATAAAATGGATTGAAATGCGGAAATGTGTTGAGCTCCACATGCCGTATGTAAATTTTAAAAAATTAGTCGGTTTTAGCCTCGGAAATGCATTCAGTTTATTCATGCAAACCAAACATAATTTTTTTGGCGTCTATATAGCGCCTCACGTTTAAATATTCATGTCCGTATCATTTCGTTTCACCGGCGTATAAAATAGTTCCAGGTCTTCTGGCACCATTATTTTTTTACTTTTGGGAGGAAGGTTGCCTTGATCCCTGTAAAGTATTGAAGAAAAATTACATTTGTATGTATACAAACCAACTTACATTTAATGAACATAAACTGCATCCATCAGTATAAGTTTTAAGTCAAATGGAATGAAAGAGATGTATTACTTGTTGAACCGAATCTGTTGACAAATTGTAAGTGGAGAGAAACCTTTCGACTGAAACGCAGCCGTAAATTCATACTAACTTACGTGTTCAGTTTTTTGGTTAATATTTACTTGCTGAAGTATGTGGTGGTAGTGGCTTATGGCCAGTGAATTTTCTAATTGAATTTGTGTTCCACTATTTTGGTCAAAACATTTGAAGTAAGCATTTTCTAACTCAAGAGCTTTCCACTCATCCTCCCAGTATCCTGTAGATTTTAATTTCATGAATCAGCAAACTCTTGCATATGGTTCCTCTTTGTTTCAAAATAACCTGACTTTACTATTTCCTTTTATTTTATATCACATTTTCAAGGATTCTTTTCTTCAATGAAGTACCCACAACACAAATACACTGTATTGAAACTCATGCGACAAAATGCCATTACTATAGCACAAAACCAAATGTATGCAAGTAAGCGTGGAGGGCTACGGGCACGATCACTACAGCAACATGTAATGATAGAACTGTGTAACGAGGTATTCAATGCATAATATCATTTGTCATTTTTATAATACTAATATATGGTTTCCTCTGAAAAGCTCTGAAGGATTTAGCATTAACACGAACAAATTTGTTCGCCTATGCTAACCCCCATGTTAAATTCCCCCATGCTAACTTTCCTAATACTAACTCCCATGCTAAATATCCTAATGCTAAATCCCTAATGCAGAGGAAATGTCAAAATTTCCTCTGATAGGAAGGGAAATAATAGTATTTCCTCTGATAGGAGGGGAAATCAAAGTATTTCCTCTGAGGAGAGAAAATGTCAAAATTTCCTAATGCTAACCCACACGTTAAATTTCCCTAATGCTAACCCCCATGCTAAAATCGCATGGTAAACCCCATGTTTAATTTGTATGCTAAACCCTACGTTAAATTTTGTAATGCTAAACCCCACATTAAATTTTCTATTGCTAAACCCCACGTTAAATTCGTATGCTAAGCCCCATGTTAAAATCGTTAAACCTTAAAACTTTTCCCTTATTTTCTTCACAAAATTTAACCCTTTCCGCACAACCTTGCTGCCCATTTGTTCCAGAAATGTATAAGTACCTTAAATTTAATTTTAACAGCAAACTTACAAACGCTGTTCCAATCTTCTTGAAAAAATGGGGGACTAACTCGCAGTCTGGAGGTAATAAAATAAATACCATCAGAGTACGTCCCTTCATGGATTAGTCGTGATCCTGTTCCCTCCCCAATTCTTTATCCATCTCCCCACCTCGTCCTCCTCCCTCTTCAGTTTTCGCATTAACTCTTACCAACGCCAAGAATCGATTGAGAAACTTATCCCAATGGCTTGGTATTGGTTTTGTAGCTAATTATAATTAGTAATTTGTAAATATATATAATATAATATAATAATAATATAATAATATATAATAAATATGAAAATTCGTGAGCAAGTTCTTAATTTTTGAAACGTGTTTGGTTTACCTAATTGAGAGATAAAACAAACCATCATGACAATCCCTTGATGCAAATTCATGTATTTACAAAAATTGTTTTTCGGTTGTTTGTCAAAATAAAAATTTACGAATAATACAATTGCTTTCTTACTTTATTGCAAAATAAGCAAGAATGTTACACATGCATAGGTTGCCGAAAATATAAGTGCTATTGTGAAGATATGCTTTTAATATTGATTTCGGAGCCTTGCTTCTCATGTTTTGTTCAAGGCTAACAAATTCAATAAACGTTCATTTTAAAATTGTAAAATGAGTACTTCATAAAACATATTGCCAAGGAAATACGTTTGGAATGTAACAATAAATTTGTTTCATGGAGCTGCTTTAATTTCTTAATTTGCATTTGAAAACACTTGGATTATCCTCATTTAGTGAAGAATTCTTATACATTTATTAAATGAATTAATATGGGCTAATTCCTTAATCATGAGTCATTCGCCTAAAACGTCCATCAAGTCTTGCTCAATGCATCCCATTAACACTCGCCGACAAACCATTTTATATCGGTTATGTGTCGCAATTGTAATTAAAGCAATGCATGATTCATCACCACCTTAATTATAAGCTTGGTTATGAAGTAAAGAATTATTATTTATTCACCAAATTTCTTTAAGCAGCCACGGGCTGACACTCTTCATTCTATATCCTTCCAATCTGCAATCTGGTTTGTCTATTTTCCTCCTCTACTTCCCTCTAGTGAAAGGCAGCATCATGGTGGGTGTGATGATAATATTCCCTATTTTGGCAATTTGCATGGGATTTAGTGCAGGGGCATTAATTCCCAAAGGAACCACTGGAAAGGCGTTAGGTATAAAAATTTAAAAAATCTACATCTTGTTTTTACATGCAAATGGAGAGGGTGCGCTGGGATTTATTTGAATATATATTGCAGCATTTTTAAATATATATTGTTTGATTATTATTATAGCTGTGAAGTCCAATCCTGAGTCGGTGACAAACTCCAATATTGCCGCTATGGCCCATGTATCCCCATCTGGTCTAACATCCGAAAGCGTCACTGTAGCTCATTCACACATATCAGACATCGTAAGCGTCGCTAAACCCCAGACATCCCCACCACTCGATCTGTTTAAACCAAGCAAAACTGAAGGCGAAGTTTCTGTTAGAAGGGCGAAGAGATGGGTGGGGGCGGCACAGAATTGGCTACGGATAAAGGAAGGAGCCATTCATGCTGATCAAGCTTACCTGGACAGCGGTAAACATCACACAATACTTCCCTGGGGTAATTTTAGAAAGCTTAAATTAGATTAGTAAAATATAATGTAAATTAACAAACACCTTAGCTTGAATAAAGCACACCTAATTGATTCAAAATTATATAGCTCATGTGGAATGGCCAAAATTTAATTTCCATGCATACCATCGACATCTTATTATCGGCACATGCAATGTCTATGTCTCATCAAGGTCCACTTGCGTGTCAAAATTGATCCATACAATTCCTCAGGTTATATGACGAAATTGGATTGCATAATGAAGGTCGCAGCTTGCAATAATCTTTCATGAGTTGCGCAACACGCACCTTGATATTATTTTAGCTGAAGGTTTATGAATTGTGAGATTTAAGATACGCCGCTAGCTCTTTTTTTGTAACCTCACGTTTTGAGACATAACTTCTTCCCAATATCAGTTAAATGAAATGTCAAAGCCTGTCAAGTCCATGCTATTTAATGTAATTCTCGAAAGGGTTTCCAACACTGAATAATTCACAAAATTACCAGGAAATCTAAAACCCGCATCAGAATAACTTAGTACAAAAACTTCGGTGCTCGCCATTCACTTTAGCCTCAAAAAATGGTATTTTAATGACAATTTTTAAGCTTGTAAGAACGGATTTTGTAAGTTCCAACTTTGTTTTTCCTCGTTTTTGCAATTGAAATGGAGGTGGTACGAAGGTCTGTAGCCACTCGTTTGCCCTTTTATTCTCTCTCGCTGCAAGAATAATGTACATGCAAAGTTTTTCTAGGTTTGCTTTCACCACATTCATAAATTTCCCTTTTTCTAACTTGTCTCGTTTTGCTTTTCTGCGCTCCAAAATTCAACGAAAGATGCATGCAAAGACTGTGGAATTGGGACCTGAAAGGCTATGCAAACAACTTTGCCTCTCATATTCTAACTTCTTTAGGTAACCTAAATTAGGTTTTAATTGTTCCAACCAACAACACAAAGTCCCCAAATTTCATTCATTTTTTGCAATACATATAAACGAAAGGTAAAAAATGTTGTAAAAATACGTTGCTTGTAGAAAAAATAGATTAGCACTACCATCAAAATATTGATTACTAACTTCGAAATTCACCGGCCACAATTTTCTCTCTCAATATTTATGAAAATGATGAATTCTTGTTTATCACCAACAACTATGACCAAGTTTAAGAATTTTTGCTGGCTAAATGGAGCATGAAGTCCAAAAAGAAAAACACACCTACAGAATTTAATAGAGAATGTAAAACAAACAAGCTTCAAGACAAAATACATAAACGTTTTTGCCCCAGACTGCAATCGCTAAGCCAATCAATTTTTGGCAAAAATATCGTATTTCGATATTCGACGTCATCATAGAATTACTAATTCTTATGAAAGTTGAGCATGATTCCGGAGAAAGTTGGTGTTGATTGATCTCTCGATTTTCCGTAGCGTCCTCTCTCTCTTCAACAGCTACTGAGCGCTTATTGAATGAAATTGGAGGGATAAGGAGATGATTCAGAGATAATTACGTAATCGATTCCATCCGTCAAGGATTTAAAACAACCTTATTACATTTAGCCTGAAAATATTGCAGATATTTTCAATTCCCGTACAAATACATATATATTAATCTACTGATGTAACAAACCTCTCGTCTCCTTCAACTTTTTTTGCCTAAAAAATGCTTGGTTACTCCAATTTGCAATGGTTAATTTGCAATATTTGTGTAACGTATATACAGGGATAGGAATTAATCTAGATTACGTAATTAGATTGCGTAATATAAATTAGATTATAATCTGTAATCTCGGATCCTTATACCACAGAGGTTAATCTATAATCTAGAGGACAAGATTGGTAGAAAGTTTAGTAATCTTTAATCTTGAAAGCAATAATCTATCCCATAATCTTTTAATCAGTAATCAGATTAAGCTCTCACTAAAATTGTAACCAAACGCACTAAAATCATGTTATTGCACAATGTAACGCGATTTGCTTAAGCGACTAACGTTGCATTTTCATCTCCGCACACGTTATTACATGCTTTTCATGGAAATTAAGCTCACTTGCACAGATTACGGTAATCAGATTAAGTAATTTAGTTTAGATTATAATCTCTAATCTTCAATCTCGAGCATGGAAAAATATTCATTTAATCTTAATCTGTAATCTCGGTCATGAAGTCATTGCCACATATTCGGATTCCGAAAACAAGGAAGGATCCGCTTGAGAGCTCAGCTCAAATTTGAAAAGCGTCGCATTCAGCTTGAGACACCATTGTCTATCGCTGCATAAGTTTATTGACCTCACGCTTTTGTCAAAATTTATCAGCGAAAGGTTCTGACTCTGTATTGACTTACCGCCGCGAAGGCTCCAGCTCCCACCGCGACAATCTTCATCTTTGTATATCATGATACAATTACCGTGGTGCTCTACTGATGAAATTCGGGCTTGGGCGTAATACGGGAGGTTTGTGCAGCCACATATACCATTGTAATGAACTCGTAATCCTTCTGTGAAAAACTTAGGAATGAAGACGTTTTAAATAGGCCCGTATAATTTTAAACTAAAAATCTAGAAGCATTACTATAGCATAGCATTGTAAGTTGAATCAAGACCTACTCTAACCTTCTCACCACCTTCAGCTTCATTACATGTTTGAAAGGATGGGTCCTAGTGGATCACAGTCCGGAAATTCATATAATATTAAACAGCTTCCATTTCAGCTTATTGTTTCTGTTTCAAAAACAGACCTCGATACTCGGCTTCGTCATAAAACTGAATTTTAGCCCCAAGAGAAATTTCCCAGAAGCAAAAGGTAATCCAACAAAAGAGTCGGAAAGTTTTGGGGGTAAAATGTGACATGGTACTTGGTACTCCAAAGAATGGATGAGAAATTGCTGTTCTTTGCACCTATTGAATTAAATGATTTACATCCAATATAGCTTTATACATATAGTCGTGGCGAATGAAAGATTAACGCCCATGACCTCACATTGGAGCTTTGTCTGGGTACATTTCTTACCATTCGATGAGACGTACATGTACGTGACTCGATGTAATATATGTTTGTTCACCAGCCGGTGCTAGAACTGTTAAGTGTGCTTGTTGATAAAGTCAGACGTGTGAAAATAAAAATATTTACTCAGATTGTGCACCTAACAAGCACCCGTAAAAATCATCAGTTATATAACTATGTATGTACTCCAGTTAATTCAGTTCTATTTCTTTAGAAAGACTGTCTTTGTATTGTATTTGCATTTTTTCGTTAATGTTGTTGTTCTCGGTTGCAAAAATTGAAGATTTACACAAAAAATAACATGATTTTATTGTATCCAAAAATGAGATTGTGCTCAATTTTGATCATGTTACTTAAAGTGATTATGTATTTTGTAGAAATGTTTTTTTATTTGAGATTAATTCAATGCTTGTTTTTGTAAAACTTTAAACCTACGTTATTTACAAGTTAAAAATCATTGACCTTTGCTAACCATGTGCATTCAAATAAATTCGACGTATGACGTGAGCATGATATTTTTGATTTCGCAAATTACTTTCACCGAGAGAAATATCCTCATTCAAAAATGCCATGAAACAATGCGCATTCAGAGTGGTGACGTTTCACGATTGGTGACGAATCATAATTAATTTTTCCCAGCTATAGTAAATTTACACATTTAAAAATATTATGCCCACATGTAGAATTTTATGCCATATAGGCAACAGGTAAAGTTGCATGAAAAAGGTAGGGTGTTGAGGGAAAGATATGCGGGGAATAACTATGACTCTGCTCACCCCAGCTCAGGAAACTGACAAGAAAGTGTAAGGGAATCTATGCGAAGGAAATGATGGAAGTTGCAGCTACTCTCTGAAGTAACTTTTATTAGAGGTAAAAAGTAGGAAACGCCAATGTCTATTGGTTCTACATATGAGAGTTATAAGATGGCAATCAATATCAATACAATACATTGTTTATCGATTGAACTGTTTAAATCTGCATTAGTGATTAGATAAATTACTTTAGTTTATAGTTTTCACTACTATTAACAATAAAATGTCCAAACACGCACGGGGTTAGAATTATATACTCGCTAACATTCTCAAGTGTAAACAATCCCTTAAGGAGTCCTTGCATTAGCAACCTTGGATGGGCTTTCAGTTGAACGAATTCTTCAAAGTCATGGTTCCACTTTCTTAGGTGAAAGTGTTATTCAAACATATTAGTTGCTAGAATTACAAAATTATATATTATCGAACATATAAATAGTTATTAGTTTTATGACTGGGACAATTTTCATCCTCCTAAACTGTGGATTTGAGGTTGTGCCCACGACTATGGATTCGAGGGTGTGCGAAACATGCTGTAGGACAGGGCATGAAATCATCGTGCGTGCTAGAATGCTACTGCTAGAGACAACGACTCAGTTTTTAAAGTGAGGATGTTTTGGAAAGTGACTGCAGCCTTTTAAAGAAAGCTTCTAAAAAAATTTAAAGGCATTTAAAAATTGCTCAGAAAACATGCTTTCTCCAATGGTATTTCTGCTTTTATCTGGAGGCTTGCTCCCTCAAGACATTTTAAAATAGATAGAATTGATAATTGATTACCACAAATCACAATGCGTGTAGGAGGTACTTCAACTCGATCTTTTATTTTTTTTTCAATGAAAATATTTCTAGTGTATACATGTACACTTTCTTTTCTTATAATCATGCTTTTGACTTTTCATAATCAATTTACTAGGGGCATGTATTCATTTACTAAGCCTAACAAAAAACAACGTCTCAAGTATTTCTACCAAGGGGAATGCCTAATGGAATGTCAAGTTTGACTCCTATTTGTTGTGTGCGTATGTACAGAAGACAAACGCACATCAAGCTTGTGATCAGTTCTCAGATTTATTTTATCAAAATATTGGCATCATCAATGTCACTATCGTGCTATTACTGTATGGGTGTTGTATGGTGTGTAGATGAATACAAGTAGTACTTTGTATTATCTATACCTTCCTTATAAAAAAATTCATGCATTATAGCAAAGTCCGTATCCATCCAGTACTCAAATGTATCTGTACATATTTTCACTCCGTATACTAGCGATTCTGATGTTTTACTTGCATTTAACTCCACGGTATTCGCATGTAAAATTACTGAGAAGCCGGTGGTCATGGAGTTATATTAGCGTTTAGCATATTCCTTTCATGGCTTGAGCTGTAATGAATAGACCTCTTTGCCCGTGATTCACATTGTCAGAACTCATCGCAAAACTATTTCTCGGTTTGCGATGCACTCATGTAATTATTATGTGTATGTTTGGTGATACTGTCAATGTGTTTCTTGATTAAGATCCGTGGTCCAATTTTGAGCTTCATTGCCTTTTTTCAATTCAGAATTGAATCCTTTTTTGATATACATAGAACTATTGGAACGGAAAAGATGGTATTCGCCATTTAATGTTTTCAATGCAACTTGTTGGCTCCTCGTTGTTGTGTGCATATATTATGTAGAAAATGCATTATTTTATAGAACTGTATATGTGCAGTAGCAGTAAGCTTACGGATAAAAATATACAGTCATAATATATATACTTATGCATGACGACTACGGTTAGTTTTAGAAAACACTCGCATCATCAATGTACATAGCATTGCTGTATGTAAAAGAACGCTGGAATTTTTCGTTGTAAAATTTAGTAGCGATGAAGTAACAACGGAAAGTACACACATAATCAAATTATCAATGCTTGTGCAATATAAAGACAACTAACCACCATTTTGTAGCAGTGAAGTCTATGTCTCACTTTATAATCCTGTTCTTGTTTAAATGTGTATATTAGTCATATTCATGTTTTACTTTTGTTTGGTATGTATATACTTGAGGCAGTAAGAACAGTACTTTTAATATACTCAACAATATTCACATGGAATATTACTTAACAGGTTGTGTTAGTGGAGGTACATTATCTGCATTTAGCATGGTCCTTTCTGACCATTGAGCTGTGGATGAATAGATCCCCACTCCACACGCTTCACCTTGTCACCACTTACCACCCAATTCCTTCGCTTGACATACCCTCATGTATATGGTTAGCTCCGTTTTGGACGCGTTGCTTCTTCTGGATTTCTTGGCTTTCCACAAAGACAAGGGAAGAAGAAGGAGAAGGAGCGAACGAGAAATGTAAGAGCATGCAGAGCCCATGCTTTTTCTTCACATCACTCAGTCAGAGGAGAACCATTCAGTTGAGTGCTTGTAGCTCGCTCACCAGGTCCAAACTATACGGACTGGTGGGCGAGGAAATTTGGAAGTTTCAGTGATATTTAACATCAGTTTAGAATTGAAAAATATCATATAAACATTATTTGCTAAGAACCAACTAAATTCAGTTGCTACATTTAATACTCAAATTTTAAGAAATGAACCAATCCTTTTTATTAAATGGAAGCTAACAAACGGCGCTGACTTTTTGTTGTTGTCTGTGCCTTATACTCTTTACCTATTAATGAAACGACATACATATTGGTGGTAATAAACGACATAATATCTTTTTATAATACATAAAATGGTGGTCCAGATAACCCTTGTTACTGCTTGTGTTGTGCAAAAGTGAAATTGGTAAAGTTCCACAGCCAGTTAAAATCCCCTAATTAATTTTTCCCTTCTTCAGTCAGTGCTCAGACCTTGTACATAAGGTCTTGGACCTTATGCATAAGGTCCAAAAATAACTCAGCTGGACCTTATATATAAGGTCTTGGACCTTATGCATAAGGTCCGACCTTATATACAAGGTCCAAGACCTTAAGCATAAGGTCCAAAAATAGTTTTTATTGAAAATAATTTTTGAACAAAAAATTATGAGGTCTAAAATTATAAAACAAATTTTACAATTAATTTAAGCGAATTTAAAAAATTTTGACCGTGGCAATTCTATTTTTTCACATACTGTATCACTGTAACCGATTTTTGAAAATTATCTAATGCATAATTTGCATAAGAGCTATTTTTGGACCTTATGCATAAGGTCCAAGACCTTATATATAAGGTCCAGCTGAGCAATTTTGGACCTTATGCATAAGGTCCAAGACCTTATGTATAAGGTCTGAGCACTGACTGTTCTTATTCTTTCGTTAAATTGCAGGGTTCGGGTGTGACCATTGGAACTGGTATTCTTGTTATATAGTGACTTGTTAAGAAATGCCAAGGTAAGGAAACGTTTTTTTAAATTAAATACTCGTGGGCAAAATTTGCATAAACATCATCATCATCATCATCAAGTATAAAAAAGCAGGCCATCATATATGTTCATTACGAGACTTTTGACTTGGCTTATTTTTATCTATTTTATTTTCCTTAAAGGCATCAGTTCAAGCTTAGATGTTGATAGTGTATGGTGATGCTGTCAAATCAAACCCAATGCAAATTACATATTCTAAATGAGACGGGGATATGCATTATAAAAATAATTACGAGTGAAAGCAATGGTCCACGGGAACATTTTTCAAAGAATGGGCTAATATAATGGGAAGGTAGGTAGTTGGTGATGCCTTTTCATGAACAAATAGCCGTGTGCTTTTCGTACAAGTTAATACTTTCAAAGTCTGGGTGCATTAGTGATCATTTAAATATGGTCATTATTGTGTCATGTAGTGGTTATTGGCCATATCATGTAAAGAAAAAAATTTGACGACTCATCGTCATCATCATAGCCTTCATCCCTTGATAGGATTCTCATCAATTTACATTCCCTCGCTCAGTTCTTGTTTCCACAGCTTTGTTTTTCAACGTACTCTACTCTCCTCTACCTTCCTTTTTTCAGTTGAATTCTAAAAGCTTACCTTTCCTTTGGAGAGCTGAGTGCTGTACTACCAGTCTATCACAAGCAAATCAAGCCCTTCAATTTTTATCTTGCATATCATATTATTAATAATAAAAAAAACTGCATTCAAAATCAAACTACTTGGAGACAATTTGAGAAGAGAGAACTCCTCGTTGCATGCACTCTTAGTGCTTAGCAATTTGTTTTACTTGACCAGTAATTTACGCCGATTCATCATTTTACATTTATAAATATGATCATAGTATTCATTAAAAAATCGTGTCATGAAGTTTTTTCATTTGACATTGTGTCAGCATCTCATCCCTCTCTCTCTCTCTTCCATTGTTTGTTGTTGACTCATTGCACTCTGCACTCACTTGAGAGTTTTTGGCTTTTCTACTAGATTTGTTGATAAATAAAACTCTTTTATGAATCCATCTATGCAAGCATTTGAGAATGTTTAATTTTTAAAATATAGTATAGTAACTTTTCGTTATAAATTCAAGCTATAAGTTTTCAGCCGTTTTTTTAAAAAACGAATTAGTTCCTCACTTAACATATTTTAAAAAGTTATTTATGTATCTATGTTGTTGACTTATTTTTAGCGTGTCCAATGAGGCCCCTATGAATTGAATTGGAGATGTTGAGTCAATCCTGAAAATCAAAAGCTCTCGGCAATGATCAAGGTTAGAAAAAAAAGATTTTTTATATAAATACAAGATGTCTTGATTTATATGTATATGTATTTGCATATAGTGGAGGCTCTCTTTTAATGATATTCATGTAGATGAACGTTCTAGCTTTTTGTAGTTACAATATTTGCAAACCAGACAATTCGATGGTATGGTATGGAAAGCATTCTAAATTTGTCATAGCCGAGCAAAGTTTTCCGTTGATTTTTATATTTTTTTGCGCTGCTGGTTTGTTGCTTTAACTTGGGAGAGAGCAAAAGGGGAGAGAGAAAATACTCTGAAACGCTTATGTACGTTTTTATTACAAAAATGAACCTTTATGACCTTTTCTGTGGATTATATAGTTTGAAGGGCAGATATTCTTAAGAAAATAATGCACTTTGGTTCTGGATTTTCTTTATTAAGATGCTATGAAAAGCAGTCATATATGTATCTCTTGCTCACCACTGCTATTCTCTAACAAAATTATACTTAACTGCATCCTGACTTTACTTTGTCAATCCTGACGAATATGAGTTGGAAAAGTCAAAGTGGCTTGTTATAAATTATAAAACAGAATATTCTACGTCGGTGGTGTATACATACGCAAGCCAAGTAAAGTAATTTTATAGAAGGAAATTATTTTGACTGTCTTCAACCAAAAACAATGATGCATGTATTAAGCCGCTTATAAACATAGCATGAAGAATTTCGATTTGGAACGAAACATCTGCATCATATGGTATGCTACTCGGTCCCAACATAATGGAAATAATGTCATTCTTTTTAATCACATTGTAATTTTTCCACCCAAAGTTTAAAATCATACTGAGATCGCAACAGAGACGTTGGTTACTTGGCATTTATCGGAAAATAAATATCTCCCAGCTTTTTCGTCCATTTGAGAAACCACCTCTTTCTCAACACACTTGCATAAAGAAATGTTATACTGTCCACTAATTGCTTGCAAAGTATCGAGAAAAAACGGAAACCCTCTTCTGCTACGCATAAGTTGATTCCATGTTTCATTTCCATCTGGATAGCTTAAAATATGCATTCAGTATAAACGTTTCAGTATTACAAGGGGGGAATGAATAAGATCTATTAGAACAGAGTAAAATGAGATTGTTATGTAAGAATTCCTTGGAAATTATTATTTCAGGTTTGTCATGAGTAGACACACATCACATACAATATGTTAGGATTTGAAAAGATCTAATTCATAGCTCAGTTTTGCCCGCAGTGATGTTTTTGGTTGACCAAAGCAACCTGGCGATTTGGTGCTCAAATTTAGGTTACAGATTAAATTAAGATACAGTTTATATTGCAATAAACGGGTATGTGATGCGTTACATTTTATTTTATAGAACTGTAAATGTGCAGTTAACTTACGGGTATGAATATACATATATCATCAGTCATGATATATACTTATGCATGACGACTACGGTTAGTTTAAGAAGAAGACTCACATCATCAATATACACATGGCTGGGTGGCGATGTTCTATACGTACATGTAAATAGCGCTTGACTTATCCTTTGTCAAAAATATAGCGTACAATAGGAAGATAATATTTCTTCAATTTGGCTTCTTCTTCTTTATTACCTACGTCGTTGTCATCGTTGCACATCCTTCTAGCTAACTTTAAAAATATATGAAATGAACAAAAATTTCTTTCTAAGATTGTAAACCAGGCAGGTACAGCATTTTTTAATTATCCATTCACCATATTAGTATGTAACACAACCAGATAACAAAGCAAAACAAGCAACAAATATTAGCCAAAACATTATAACATTTCATAGTATTTCTCATCCATTGTTAGATCATAAAACCGCTTTTCAGGTTTTCACCCTTTTAAAAAAAAATAAAGTAGTTCCTCACATAAAATATTTTAGCAAGTTATTGATAGCTGTACGTTATTGGTTTAATTTTAGCGTCTCCTACGAAGCCCCTTCGGATTGAATGGGAGATGTTGAGCCGAAATCCAGTAACCCTCAGTCAACTGACTCATCAACACCATTGTCGCAAAATCAATCTCAACACTAAAGGTAACAAAAAAGAATTTTTATTAGAATAAATTCATAATAATTTGTCTAAATTTAGGAAGGTTTGAATTTGTAAATCGGTTGAATGAAAGAATTCGGTTACTTCAATTGCATCCTGAAGCTCATATCGGTAATGTTTTCTTTTTTTCACTTTTCTAGGATTTCGTTTCGTTACATTCTTGTGTAACGATGCTGATCATCCCTTAACCACCCTGTCTCCAACAATTTTTTTCGTTTCCTTTCCATTCGATGAAAGGGAAAGGAAAGACCTTGGAACTGTAATAGCTCAACGACAAAGTAAGTTAGTTTTTTTAAAAAAAAATAATTTATTATCTTTTGCACAACGCTAGATTTTTTCCCTTATAAGACCTTTATACATAGTTAATTTTTTGCCATAGTCGTAATATAAGGTACACACACTTTGTTCATCAACTCATCTTTTCTTGTAATTTGCGGGTTTTTCTCGATTCGGAAATTTCCGAATTAAAAAGAAATACATGTCTGACCGATTTCCACTCAACTTTTTTGAGTTGTTATACTTTACCGGAAGAATGTATGACAACGCAACGCATGTAATTAGATGCGTTTAATCAAAGTCTTGGTAAACCAATAACAACCAAAAATTATTGAAGGTGAAAATGGAGGTGCCGGAAAATCATAGCTTTTCCCTACTAGTCTAGAACATCTCTCTCTCTCTGGGCAAATTCTACTAAGGAATAACCAACATGCTATACTAATGACATGTCCAAATATGCTTAGTTCTCAAACCATTGATGTCGAAATTTTCAAAATAAAGTTATTCTTTACTACCTAAAATGTACATCAACATGGGGCATCACAACTTTTATTAGGCCTACACATACTTCATACTTTTAATACTTTTTCTGAATGCAAATACAATCACTGTAATGCATCATTTTTTTGCAATTCTTAAGGTGAACCTACCCAAGGAGGAAAGTTGCAAAGGGCAGACATTCCACGATGTTGATCTTGATGGACTTACCACTTACACCATGGAACCAATGGATCTACTGAACCAAAGATAAAAAATTTAAACTTTTACATTTTGCTTGCTTCATATAAATATTGAAAAACAAAAATATAGAATAGAATTGGGTATAAGAATAGAAAATAGGGTACTAGTATTTAATTTTTATATCATAGTGAACTAATATTAAGGTATTTTTTGTACTGTCTTTATATCGTACTACAACTGGTTGCCAAGTTTATATGGTTTTGAATGTAAAGCGTTTCGAAAATTTGCTTTTTGGTTCAAAGTCCTATTCATTAAATATAAAACTAATCGGAGAGCCAAATTACAATATCTTTACTTTCTCAGTATAGTTATTACGTAGCTGAAGCGGGGCATTCAGCTAAGTAATGGTTTTACTCAAACTGTCTGTCTGTCCGTGCGCACTCCTACCTCCTTAGTACCTAATGTCATGTCTAATGTAAAGACATGTACATGTAGCTAGTTAAATTTTTGAAGCTTGAGAATTTGAAACTTTGAACACTTTCTCCTTATCTGTGTTTCTTTACTTTAGCAAGTATTATCATCCAATTTAGGATTTACCAGGAACTGAATCAACAACTGGCGATAGTTTAATCAATGGTGAAAGAGTTCTCCTCCATAATTTTTGTTGGATGGCTTAGAATTTCCTCCGACGACTCCATGTTTATTTCATCTTCTTCCGTTATTTCAGGGTCCTGCAATGTAGTTAGCTTCAACCTTGACTTTTCCTTGGCTATGATTTAAAAATGCTCCATTCTGTTTGACAAGCGTATAATTGTGTTTCATACGTTTGGGGGTGAATAGTTCTGTTTCTTCTGTCTGCCAAGAAGGATCCACTCGTGCGATCAACTAACCGCAAGAAGTTACGAAGACGTTATTTTCTTTGTCCCTCGCTGTCGTTTTACGCTTTCATCTGCAGCAGGTTCCGCATTTCCGTTTGAAACCTTGATCAGGATCAGGAGTCACCGGTGACCTTTAGTTGCCTTGGAAGCCTAAAACAGAATAATAAATCCAATTTTTAGAATAAATTAAAAGCCAATCATTCCCCTTTTGTAATGCGTCACAAATACGTTGTACTGAGAAGTATGATACATACAAATATTTTTATAAGGAAGCTCAATATTTTTATCCACTTCGTATAAACAAAGTCTCTTTATTTTGTTAGGGACACAACATAAATTTAAAATTGGGTTGACCTGACACCTAGGCACAATGCCACATAAGGCCAGTGGGATTTCATCATTGCCAGTATTACCTTGATCCATTTCCACGAAGGTCACGACCCCTGATTCCCCTTGTTGTTGAGCTTCTTTCTTAGCTCTCTGGCGCAAGTGAATATGATCCGATTGCCAATGTAGGGCTTGACGTTCATGTTAGTAGCTTGGGCCCAAACGGAAACTGAAACGACTAAAAAATGCCTAATTTTGATTCAATTAAATCAATGCAGAGCGGATTGTCGTAGAATTCAAGGTTCGGGTGTACCCTGACTTGGGGAGACGGGGTTAGTCCCACATATCGTGATGAGAGATGTACCTATAAAGTTTATAAAAAGGGTTAATAAACATATTGTTTTCGAAGGAGATAAGGACATAATAAAAAATAGTATGGCGAGTTATGATCGGAAATCCATTTTTAGCTCTTGGATGCTGGAAAAACTTTTGACATTCCTCTTCTCTTTTAGCTTTGGTCTCTTCGTCCTCGCTTTCACATCTCGTTGTTGTTACATTTGGTATATATCTCCGCTTTGGTGGTGGTGGTGCCGTTTTACCAGAACTATCTCTCTTGCGAAGTCTCATCGCAAACCCTTGA
Source organism: Orchesella flavescens (assembly GCA_964034955.1). Classification (NCBI taxonomy): domain Eukaryota; kingdom Metazoa; phylum Arthropoda; class Collembola; order Entomobryomorpha; family Orchesellidae; genus Orchesella; species Orchesella flavescens. The sequence goes on from OZ035953.1 coordinate 29,168,357, forward strand.
TTTACTGGTTGAACTGCTGATAATTCTTCACTGCAAGTTGGTGGCCTGGCTTTGAGGCATCCAAATTGTCCAACGCTAAATAACACTCAATAAACAAAGGCTTTAAAGATTTGGATGCACAGAATCTCTATGCGATCTCAAATCTGTATCTGATTTCCAGTAATAGTCACATTTCTGACATTTTAGATTAATCAAAGAAGGAAGTAGTTGACGCGTTAATTCAGGGACTTGTCGTTTCTTTTGACTCTCTGGACTAGAGACTGTTTCAGAAGGTTGATCATTGCTTATACTTTTGTCCTCGCTCGGACGCTTATTGAAAGGTTCATAATCAGTATCTGAACTGCTATCGGATGATTCAGAAGACGTCATTATCTGATTGACGTTGTTTTCAATCTGGTTCAACCAAGCCAAGTTTATGTTACTTTTAGTGAGGATAAATTTTTCGTTAACAACGTTTTTTTAATATTGTTCCTGAGTGGAAATGTTCGAATTGCCAATGTACGGTTTAAGGTTCATTTTAGTAACTTAGGGCAAAAGAAAACCGTGTTACATGATGTTATAAACCAAACAAAACCTATACCTAATTGGTGCAGTCACTCAAAATCACTGAACTTAGAACTAGATTTGTGATCATATTCACTTTTTCTTGTGGGAAATATCTTGTCACAAACTCCGCATGGAAATGCTTCGATTGCTAGATACTTGTAAGAGTAGCCCTTTCGTGTAAGACAGTTTAGATAACACTTGTATTATACATTTTTTGATGATTTCTCGAAACCAAAACTAAATTTACAAAGTTTTACAATCGCTAATAAAATGTCCATCACAAATTTGTTTATAGTGTAATACATTGTAGATAATTTCTCATCGTTGGACCGTCTTTCAAATAATGTTCCTGAGTGGAAATATTCGTATTGCCAATGTAGGGCTTAAGGTTAATTTTAGTAACTTAGGGCAAAAGGAGGTTGTTGTGGAAATCGCATTGCCCCTCCACCACGAGTAATTCTATCAGATAGTGGAGGTTTAGCTGCCATAACCGGGTTATGGGAGGGTGGGAATAGAAACACCACCACGTCTCTTACGAGTCAAACAGTCGGAGGAACAAGTGGGCGATTTTTTCCTGTAAAATGATTCCGAACATACTTATACGCATTTATTTACTGCATCAACAATTAACTCACCACTTATAATGAGTTGTCTAAATTTAGCGAATCCTTCGGGTTGTACATGAACTGGTATATTTTCTGAATCCACTACCGTGTTTTGAATGCGCTCCACCATGTTGACCATTGCCATCCATGCATTTAACGCGTATTCTAACATCGCCTGGCTTTTTCCACATCCGGTCCGGATCCTTCCTTTTATAGACGTTCATGATTGACATGGCTTTGGAAGAGATTCTAATTTCAGTATTTGGATGATACTTTCTCAAAATCTTGTGATAATTACGCCAAAACAAATTCTTACACCTACGCCTCCTGTCCTCTTTCGAAATGTTGGTTTGGACAGTATCAGCCTTCTAAGATGCCTTTACGCTGGCCTTTGGTGCCATGGTGATGATGAGATGGTTTGGTTTGTCCTCAAATCTGGTCGCGACCAAACGGAGGACGCAATTGAAATACTATCGTCATCCTCGCCATGTGACTGTTCTCGCTTGACGAGCCCGTAGATAATTGCTTCATATTGTGCTTGTGTTGAAATGGACCTGGTTTCCATTTTCTGCTTCGCCCTTCTTGTTATAGGAGCGTCTGGTCTGGTGTAATTTTAACTAAACTATACGATTCGCCATTGAACGATACGGGTTATTTTCATTGGCCAACTTCTATTTTTATCGTATGGACCAGATGTCATTAAATTAGTCAACTTGATCTCAGAATGTATAAGTTCAATGTATACGTTTCCGGAATTAGGTCTGGAGTGAGGCCTTTTAATTCTTGTAAAGATATTTGATATATGAAACCGTAGTCAATCAAGAAAACGGTTGTTGTTGGTAGTTAGAAGTATATAAAGTATTCAACATAACCTCTCATTTGAAAACCTAAGGCAATGTAAGCTTTGGTTTTCTAAAAGAAAAAAACTGCTAGAATAAACGTGACAGTGCTGGCTTACCATGGCCATGATCATTTCTAATGTGGTTGCACATCCGCATTGTCGGAGTGAGCCCATTGATATCCACCTTTGGATACTTCGGCTTAACCAACCACAACGCTGTTATCATCTCCTGGGATACTTTTCCCATGTGTGTCATCCATACTAGATCCGGGAGGTGATTCATTACCGATATACTACCAGCGGAGATTATAGAATCAATGGGTGACTGACAAAGCCTTTCATCTACATGTCTTCCATAATCCATTATATCTTCAGGCTCGCCCGCATCTAAAGATATGGCATCCAATAAATTATGGAAGGAACTTTTCATTAAGTAATAAAATTTACATTTCTCACAAACTGTTCTGAATTCTTCGTTGTCCAAGCCAGTATGGAGTGACTTCACATTTGGCATTAAATCCGCAAGCATTGAGATTGTAGTTGCATCACATGTACAGATGACTATTTCTTCTTCGCTGGCTCCCTCGACGTTTTTCTTTTTCGCTGTAACTGTTTGTGTTGACCTTGACTCCGATGACGACAATGGAATAGATGATGATGCTTTATTTTCGATGGATGCAGGTATTGTCCACAAGCTTCACATGTGACTGCTCCCGAACTTTCCTCGTGTAATTTCAAATGGTTTCTTAATCTCAACGGACTGTTCGGCGCTGCAAAGGAGCAGAGATTGCATTTGTGAAGCGTCACTTTCCTTTTGCGGCCTTTGGCAACAACTTTAGGAATTCCTTTTTCAGTTTGGCTATCCAAATAATTATTGGGTTCCTCCCCTAAAACTCAGACTCTAAAAACAATGATGACTTTTCTCCACAAGAAGACGTTGGTGGCTGGAAAATGATAATATTGTTACTGTACTTCTGTTCACCATGTGGATCAGTATTAAAACACCCGTTTGCTAGCAGGCTGGCATAATCGTCAGAAGGTTGCTCCCAATAGAGTTCGTCTTTCAAGTCTATTTTCATACTTGATGAATCCATGATGAGCCAGCTACTAACTACTGATTACGTTGAGAGAGGTCAGAATTCTGTCTGTATTGTGCACAACTAGTATACGTCAACGTCTGTGTTGACGTCACCATGTTGAGAATTTCAAGAGCATTTTCGGAATAGGACGCAGTTCCCTACCCCGTTAAATGCAGAGCAAAGTGTTTAAACCCAAAATGACTCACTGTTCGAACCACTGTGTTGCTTTGAATCTTTCATTGTACGATAAGGGTGCATATTATAAATGAAGTTAAGAATGGAATATACTAAGCTTTTAAAATGCTTAGGTTACAGAAGACATGTTTCGAGTGATTGATGTCTAATCGCTTGACGGCAGTATGTCGCATATGAAACAAACCCCATTCCACGCTCTTCAAACTTTTGCCTCTATAGATGGTGGATGAATTTTGGTCTCATGTGCGAATCGAGCGTCTTCTTTTTAACACCGTTAAACTACCGTTCTAATTCTACATGAGATTTTGTATATGTAGACAAAAATGTAATATGGTCATCATAAACTGTAGAAATTTAGCCTTTCTTAAAAAATCTCTCATGTGAATTAGTATATTACAACTGTGTCTAGAAATGAGCTAGATTGGCGCAAGTACAAACACACACAATTGAGTGACAGACTCATTTTTTTAATTGAATTAGGCTGTCAGCAAGGTAGCTGCATCGCTTATTTTTTTTAAATGTATTGATCAACCCTTTTTTGTTCTGCGCTTCAGCTGCAGACGATAAACAAAAAACCATTTTCAATTACTAAAGTAAAACTTACCAAACTTACTATGAAGCTTCTTTCACTGGTTGTATTTCCTCCTGAATTATGAATTTGATAGGCACCTCCGCTTGTTTTCCGGTTCTCTCAAACTCGTAGTCATAACCTACCGCATGTCTATTCTCGTAAGGGAAGCGTCGACTTTCATTATCATACGCAGTAGTATTTCCCAACCTTCTTCCACCTCCCGTCCTACATCTGCATCAGAATTCCTGTTGGGCGATCTTTCTCTTGGTGACCACTCCTATAAAAAATATATAAGAAATGCATTTTTGCCTTTGGGACGAGCAGATCAGTCTTGTGACTTGAGGTCCGCAACTCATTTTTTTAATTGAATTAGGCCGTCAGCAAGGTAGCCGCATAGCTTATTTCTTTTGAAATGTATTGATCAACCCTTTTATGTTCTGCGCTTCAGCTGCCGACTTAAAACAAAAAACCATTTTCAATTACGAAATAAAACTTACCAAAACCTTACCAAACTTATTATGAAAGCCGAATCGTACAAACAAGTTCTTTAAAGCTATTTTGTGAGGAGAAACTTCGCTTAAGGCCTAATGCTACTGCCTTTATGTAATTTATGGTGTAAAATGTAGTTACGCTAAAATTACATAAATGATCTCCATAGATCTTGTAAGGTCGTCCATTTAATAGGCTATTAGTAAAATTAATGATTAGTATATTGTGAATAGTTGATGACTTACATGTTTAACTTTCAAAGAGTTCCCATAATCAATCGATTTTATTCTAAAAGTTGACAAACCCTCTGTCATTATGTTGCTTCAAATCGACATGAACCAATATTAAGTCTGGAAGAAACTCTAAAGCTTGAAGAACTTGGTATACAACTGATGACAATTTCGAATGAAGTAAGACTAGCTGGTGTCTAGGTCTTGGATTTGGAGATATAGTCAGAAGGATTCATTTTCAGCAACTTAAAAACCATGCAAAGGTATCTTCTATATAAAAATTAGTCATGAATCGTAACTTAAGTAAGCACAAAATAAACTTTTTATAATAATTTTAAAGCTTTGACCAGCTTTGTAATTTCAATTATTGGCTATCACTCACTAATGATAGACTGGGACTAATCTGAGGAGCATGGGTTTCCCATCCATACCTACAGTTTTATAACATACAAGGTTCCTATTTCCTGGTCTTCCTCTTCAGCATCAGATATATTACTATTACTAACTGCCATTGTCTCCATGGATTGCACAACGCCGTTGTTCCTGATTTGTTGGTCTCTTGCGTGATTAATAGAAGGTGTCTTCTTCGAATGCAATCTCACTTGGTCATTGATGTCAAAGGTTTGTCCATGAACCGCCTTGTCCTCAGATTGTACTTTGCATTTGTGGGAATAGGCTTGGGAGAATTTACCTGAAATATATAAGACATAAATACAATTTTATGTAAAAAAAACAATTTGTTTAATTTAAAAAAACTTATTTTCCGTCCTCACTAACCAATTCTGATGAAGGGGCACAATCGACCTGTGTTGGGGATGATGGCGAACTTACGAGTACTTAATCGTTAGTAACTTTGGTTGACCTTGTTTGACCCATTTTTCGTTTTCCTTTATATGCCATAAACGATGTGGAATAGCTCATAGATGTAAAAGCAACGAGATAAGGAAATTTTGACTTCAATTATAAACTACCGCCTTAAGTGGGTTGGTTTCTGTTTTCACTAATGGCGTTTGTTTGTCTGTGAGCACGATAGCGGTCACATGGTTGAATAATAAAAAAAATTGCAAAACGACATCTCAGGTCATTGTTAGGTCAGGTGTATTTATTTTCCATGAGGTTGAGCACTTGTAGCTTCGGTGTCAGTTCAAAAACAATTGCGTCAAAGTCCGCTTTGGTTTCAAAACTTGAGTGTTGAATTTGTAAATCTTTCATCAATGGACCAAGCTTGGAGAAAAAGTCAGAATTTTCACTTCCTTTCTCTGGAGATTGTAGTCTTCCAGACGATACTTTATGTATGGCGTTGTTAGTAGCATGGGTGGGTCACCAGGAATTCTGCTAGCATTCAAATACTCGACCAATGAAGGTGCATTTTCAACCCCAACCTTAAGAACAATTCTTGCTTCTTGTCGCCAACGAGTACGGCTTTCGGCTCAGGACCTTACTTGTGATACTAGTTATCGTTAACGATAACCTGGTCAAGGTCAAACATAAAATTATACCATTTGCTGAGAGGCATTCAGCCATGCTATTTTAAAAGTATTACGATGACCCCAGAGTGATGTACGGCCGTTTAAATGTTAAATTTTCTTAATTTTTGAGATAGTAACAAATAATTCAAGATTTTCAAATACTTTTAAGTTTAATTGACGCCTTATGTCGGTTCTTTACACCTGTTATCAGGTTTACGGTTTGTTTGCTTCGATAAGAATGATTTGATGTCATGTTTAAGGTGTTAAGTAAGAAAACGATTTTGTGTGCACATAGGTAATGCCAAGATTATACGAAAATTTAAGACAAGGTAAGACTTAATAAGTCGATATAATAAAAGGGCTATTTCCTATCTAGTAACCTTTATTTGTGACTTGGAACATGACACGTTTTTGGCAATTTTAATTTCGCTATTAACCGCGAAATGAACCAAATCATATTTAAATCATTCAACCATATAAGCTTGGCAACAGGTGGGTTAGGCATCTATAGATTTAGAAGTGTACACAGTGGTGACACGGTTGTGAAGTAAAATTTTTATAATTGTAATTACTAAAACCAAATTTACATTCATGTAGATAAAATTCAAATGTATACTATTGAAATTTACATTGCAGCGTGTGTAAGTTAATAATTCCTTCATACTATTTTTTAATTATCATTTTATGTATTATACTTAATATATTATATGATTCGTAATTTAGTGTATAGTCATTTCTTTAGGTTTTAGCGTTAGGGACAAGCACATAATGTTTATACGCCAAACGTACGTTTATTGTAATCATGAAGCTATGTGTTGTAAATGGTTATAAAAATGTGTAAATAGTCAAATGGTTTGATATATAACGGTAAAATAATTTATATGGAATATCGAATTGAAGCAAGCAATGTTAAAAATTATTCTATGATTTTTTTTTCAAATCTTCGTTTAATAAAAAATCATCAAATTATTATTATAATATGATTTTGTGCAATTAACAACATTTCTTTTCTTGATTTGTCAAAACGTCAGCATCTATTCATCACAAAAAATAAAAAACAAACCCCCACATATTATACAGTCGCAACTTTACCATAAACAACTATTATCCAACATTTACCATCATAGAAACCAATTCATCTCTGAGTGTGACTTGACTACAACAAACATCTCAAAATCTTAAGATGGGTAAGAAAAGGTAGCACACGAATTCATTATTTTGACAATGCGAAGGACTATATATTCTACATTCTTTTGGGTAGGTTGCTGCGATGCGTAATACTAAAACATCCCACACTCCAGTCATCTATAGTTGATTCAAAAGTAAATATGCATATTCTACAACATAATTTTTACATGCATAAAATATACTAAATCACATCATCATCATATTGCTCCTCGTTTGCTCATAAAACTTTCGCATAATTTTTGGATGCAGTATTAAAAGTTAATAATGAAATTGGATTTAGCACATCCATATTAGTAAGAACGAGAAAAATGGCTGATTGTGAGCAGAGTCAAATTTAAATGCAGTTTGGTCTTGCTTTGCCTTTTTCCCTCACACTGACAAAGTCTAATATTGCATAGGAAACAAAAGGAGTGGATAGGCTTTGGAATAGAGAAGGTATAATTTAAGATTTACATGCCCAGAAATTACATGCTTTAAACCGATTCCAAAAATTGTATTCAAAGAATTGTGAAAATCATTCGGTGGATTGCATCAAAAATTTTATTGCTCATTAATTCGGCAAATTTTCAATGAAATAGGGTATTATCCGTTATTACAGTCAGGGACAATTCAAACGTGTCCATTTTATTACACGTTGTAACATCATGCCGTCACAATGCTGAAGAAAGCAGAAGATGAGCTTGTGATAGATGTAAAACACTCAAGCGATGAGATGCATGCTTATATATTTTATTAATTCGTCTTCGGGTCCACGCATAATCATTTTTTCTTTCATATTGTGGTATAGTGAAGTAAGAGCTCGTCGGTTTGGTAGAACATATATTTAGTTACCAAACATTACCTCTCCCACTTTTGTGTGGTCATAAGTTTGAATGACACAAAAGCAGGGTTATCGTCGTCAAACATTGCTTCCGTATTATGAAATTCAACTGCATCCATAAACTTTAAAAAAAGATCTTTCAATTGTCTTAAATCTAAGTCCAGCTGTTTTTTCAGGAAATGCATTGTATCACCACCTGCATACGCTACCTGTGGCATTGCAAATATATAATTGTGTGTGGCGGATTTTTCTTATTTAAACTACAACACTCCGTCAAATATAGAAAATGCATCAACATTTATCATTGAAGTTAAATACGTCACAGATCGACAGAGTTGCAGCTGGCTGTCTAATGCTCTGTATAAATGCTTTCGTAAACTGACCCCTATGTCATTCCCATTTTGAATAATTACTTGAGCCGGATACATGAAATTTAACTGCCATCATACCCAACATTTTATTGTGTTCTATTTTTGTACCGCTTACGTTAGTTGGTAGATATGAATCGGTGTGGGTAAAACAATTACTTTTTGTCATGCATGTAATACGTTAGCACTGTTAGCAGTACATTATTGCGAAAGGAATATTAGTTCAAGACGGTGTATTCATATTTTAATATTTCTCCATCTCAGCTCCCGGACTTTATACATCTTTATATTACTAATACTGTCTAAGAGGCAGCTTTAGTAATGGTAATATATAGTGATATGAATGCTATAGTAAGGGTAAATAATATTAGTAATAAGAGGTTTTTTATTGTCAGTGGGTCGTTACGCTTCTAAATGGCAAAAAAGTAAAGGAAACTTAACTTGATGTGCCCATAATTGCCCCTCATAATCCTGTTGAAATTCAAGCACAAAATTAAACAGCTCAACGTCTTTTTTTCACGGCAAAATGTTGATAAAATTTGCTTAGGATAAAATAGAATGTTTATAAAGATAAAAATGATGTGTCGTCAAACAATTCTATGCTTGTCATAGCTCATAGCCCAGCAAAATTTCCGTTGATTTTTATAGTTCTTGGGATCTTGGTTTGTTGCTCTAAAAAACGAAAAAAAATGTATCGAAAAAAAGAACGGAAAACTCTGTTGTGCTACAAAAACGTTGATTCTATGTTTTATCAGTATGCTAAGTCTCTAAATATGCTGATGTCTTCAAAATGCCAACTAAAATTACAAATGCCATTAGATCAATCTGCTTGAAAAGTGATAATGACGAAGGAAAGCGTATATGAGGGCATCGTAGAACATGATGTGATATTAGGTACAAACTCAGTACAAACATTTTTATTTCAGAACTTCCTTTCCTCGTTATGCTTACATTAAAATTAGAGAGCAGCTTGAGCTCATGCAGCAGCACTTTGTTTGTTGTGATGAAGTAAAAGAAATTATTTCTATGACAGACTATTCATTTTATAAAGAACAATTAACAACCCACTTGTTGGAAGTATGGCATGGCGTATGTATGAAAGTTTTTAGTCTATCTATATCTAAATTTTTACGGCCATTTTGTAAGTTTAGATTCGAAAAATCAAATAATAGATGATATCATTTTATTGAAAAGACTTGGAAATTTTGTAAGGCGACACAGTTGATTTTGACTTAACATCTGTTATAAGGTTCCAAGTCAGTTAAGGTCAGCTGGATCATTAGCCCATAGTTTGCTTTCCCTTAATTGTTGTCCAAACCACTCGGTAAAACCAGTCGACGTAGCTTTCCGGGGATCTTTTAACCCTGGTGCTTCCTGAGGAATCATCCTGTTTTGCATGAGTAGAAGGTGTGCGGTTGGGTAACGCATTTGAAGATTCGAAAAGCATATTGATGATTTCATCTGAAATTTAAAAAAATTAATTCTTGTTGTTATAGGATTTTAAACCGGATTTGGTTATAAGGGTTATAAAATCATCGTTTATTTTTATTTAAAAACTTCCCCTTAAGCTGTGAATTTCAGATAAAATTTATGAATCTTACTCTTCATCTTCGCCACAGTTGCTTTGGATGTTGTATCTTCTTGGTTGGCGAGCATAGTATGATTGGGAATTGAGATCGCATTGGTTGGAAACAAATAGCGATCTAAAATAGGAAAAGTAAACTTCTTTAAAAACATTTCATTGTAGCACCCAAATTGACAGTGGAATAACCTAGAAACCGATTACTCAAATTTGATCATAAACTTATCCAAACCTGATTTGACTTTCTGTGTAATATTAATGTAGTTTTACCTTTGATTTTCTCTGCTAATATTGATTTGAAGAAAAAAAACGTCATCAAAAGTCATCAAATTAATAGAACTTACCATGGGATTTCATTTCAGGGGCTTCAGTTTTAGCAGCTTCTTGACCGAGGTTTCCAGTAGGAGGTGCAGAGGTTGATGTGCCAATGATTGATTTTTCGAGTAGATCGTCGACATCTAAAAGGCAAAAAATGCGTAATCATATAAATTTTTAAAAATGATCTTCATTACCACATATACTAATTAAATTTGTATCATTGTAAGCTAATAAATTGTGTAGCTTACCATTAACCAAGATGGTTTCTGATGTCATAGCATATTGGCCAGGTGGTTTTACATGTCCGATGTCGAGTGCATCTATCATAAATTGTAAAAAAAAATTTGAAGCTTGGAAAGTTCAACTCCTAACTCCATAAGCGCACCCACTTTTCGTAAATTTTCTGTACACTCAAGTATTATATCTTAGCCACACCAAGGTGTAGCAGCTCTCAGCTACAATTAGTCAACCTCACACGAAGAATGAGCTGAATAATCCGAGGAAAGTTAAGATTAAAATTATTAAACTTACCGGGCGAGTCCGTGTTACCTTGTTGGGTGTCAAGGCGATTTATGGCATCCAAAGTCAGCACGGTCATGGCAGAAACCGTCAATAATGCTACCGTAGATAGCAGGAAGATGCGGGCGCGACGCATTTTGGCTGATGGACCTGAAAGATAATTTCAGAACTTTTAATGAGAGAGCAGCAAGTTAATACAATGTGATTTCAAGCAAGGTAGAATTTGGTGTGATGAGATATAAAAAGTCGAGCTTGCACGGTGCAACCTTATTGCTGCAAGAACGCCATTAATAGAAATCTACGAAACAATAGACAGATTATAATACATTTTAGTTTATTTACATTATAGCTTGGCCAATTGATTGAAAAATATCTTTCTACCAAGAAATACAATTGGACTGAATGACATACTTTTGACACTTTCGCTAAATAACCTTCTATGTTGCAACTTTCACATATTAAACTTACCATCGCAGGCCTAATTAATGCTACTAATTATCATACATCATCAATCACGTATCAGTAAATGGTTTGTCCAGGCAAAGAAGCAAATTTGAAATGATTCAGACTTGCAACATGCATTTGGCCGATTATAAATGAATTTGCACTAATATTAATATCTACATTTTTAAGCTATGCAGAGTGAAAAAATAGTAATTAATATGAGATGAGCCATTACATGACTTTGACGCTTCTATTTGAAGGCTAATCCAGCCGTGGCTTTGTCCTGCAGTATAAAATCGCTTGTTCCATTATGCAAAACCCTTTTAACATTTTATGTAAATATGCATGCCTGGAGGTATTGGTCGTTTCAATTATTATGGCAAATCATTTTTATATTTGGTTAGACTATGTATTTTCATATTTTAGAGTGTAGTGGACTAAAAGTAACCAAGATAGTTGGAGTGAGTGTTACTTTGTTCCGTAGCAGGACCGCAAGAAAGATCATTTCCCTCTTGAATCCCATTTTCTGCATTTGCGAGCGAGCGATTCTATGCGATCAAGGTCCGTCTATCTCATAAATGCTTGAACCAAATTAGTTTGGTTACTGTAAATTTATACTAAAACCGATATAGGTTTAACGGTTCCAGTATGCATTTGAAATAGTGATAGAGATAGAAGAGAAAGGTAACTGATAATTTAAATTTTTCAACGAATTTCTTTCAGTATAAAAACAACCAGATATAATAACCACCTGTAATGATGTGGCAAAGTTTGGTTTTATATGCTTGCTTGCTTAATGTTTCTAATTTAATCTAGGCGAACTACAAAAGTTTGCAATGAATAAATGTTAAGTAGTGCTGTTTTAAAAGGCCTTCAATTATATAATTTTCATATAGAAGAAAATGTTGAGTTTTGCGACTCTTGTCCTGTCTGATGTGCCATGCCATCTACCACGTTCATACAAATAAACGGTGATATGACATGATCAATATTATCCATTTATCGTCAGTCGGATCTTCATATTATAAATTCCATGGATTGTTTGAAATCAAGACTTGGATAATAATTTCGTCTATGTCATGCATAAGTTTGTGGAATGCTTTGGGTTTGTTAGGCCAAAAAATGAGCTTTAGAAAGAGGCATTTCAGTTATGCAAAAATTTATGTAAATGTGATCTCAAAGTTTATACCATCATTACTAGAAGGTTGCTACTTTCAGTGTGGGTGGGTTGAAGTAGTGTCTGAAACAACATTATTTTTGATGAGGTACATGAAACATCCATCTATCGTGCAGAACTCTCAGCGAGCGAAGGAACTAACATCGTCATTGATGTACAAAGAAATAAGCTTCGGTTCCAATCCCACTTGAAGTACTTGGAAAGAGGTATTGTGAACATGTGTACGTTCTCCCCAGCGGTTCAACTTGCCGAATGGCTTGTTTAGCTCGCAATTAGACATCCGAATTCTGTAAGCAATGATACAAATTCCAAGAAATGTTCGTCAAATATGCAATGCTAAAGTAGATTTTTATGGTCTTAAACTAATTCCCTTGATTTTAATACTTTCATTTCCGTTAGTATCTATGCTTCTCCATTCCAATAAAGTTGAAGTTCAATAACTTTTACGTATGATGTTTTATTATTAACTTGATAAAGTATGTAAGCCATCCTTCCAATGAGGACGAGAGCCAACGTTGACAAGCATGATTAGATTTGATTGTGTCAAGTCTACTGTATGCGAGCTTACTATTAATTTATGCGATTTATTTAAGCACATGTAGCGATAAAAAGTTTACTATTACAAAAAATAAGCGAATAAATAGTATCTTTTCCGTAAATATTAAAACGTAATTTTATATACAACAATCAAAACACAGTGAGTACTTATATTTTCCATGTTACAAAGCTTAAGCGAGTCTTGAAATTTTCCCTGTAAACTTCAAATAAAATTAAATAAAGAAAAATGACTAGAGATTTAAAAGTTGTTGCTGATAAACTCCAGATTGTACGTAAAACTATATATAATACGTGAACTCCATACGTTGCCAAAAATACTTGGTTCTTTCACAAGAAATCGAGTTCCTACTTAAAAATAAGGCACTGTGTCACTACACTCATTTTCTAGTTTTTTTCTTACTTTTTATTTAAGAAAAGCACAAACTTTATAGCTTACAATCAGTCATTCACGCATAATGATAATGAATTAATAAGAGAAGGTTACGGTTTGACATGGAACGTCGACGAGAACACTTTAATATTCTTCTCTGGCTGGATAATCCCTCGAGTTGAATTTTGTAAACAAAACATTATCTGGGGTGCTAGTGCCTGTAATATACAAACACTGTTTGATACAATAAGTTATCATAATTACTCTAAATTAATCATTGTTATACGTGTGCGGCATGACAATTAACAAATTTAATTACCAAGGAATTCCAAAAGGATGTTTTTGACTCGAGCAAGACGGGATGTTTCCAGATCGTTGCAAGTTATAGAATCCAGTGACATTATCTTTAAAGCCATTAATGACTTTGGGCCAGGTCCAGCACACATATCTTAGATCAAATGCTATCACTGGTTATATGAAAGCTCCATTCACGCAAATGTATTCTCGCAAGTCTGTAGCATCAAATTATCATTATTAATTATTGAAAAATATTTATCTAAACTATGCTTATTTAGTATAAAAACAAGATAGAATTTACAATTTATGCGTACTTGAAGAAGAGTCTCGACTAGCCGCAGGAAAACTCAATGCAGATCCATTTTCAAACGAAAAGGGAAGCAGAAACTTTGGAAATTGCAATGGAGACTCGTTGGATTTGCGGAAGAGAATTTCATTGTCATCATTGTCTTCTGTAGTCATCTCACCATCCATGGGCTCATCATGCTTCTTCAAATAGGATGAAAAATACTCAGAATCCAGAGTAAAATCATCCTTTCCCTTCATTTTTGTAGAGGGAATAAAGTCTTCAGCAGCTGTAACATAAATAAATTTTCGTTAAGATCAAGAAAGGTTCATTTCCTTTGATGTTTAACAAAACAGCTACAAAACAAATTTAAAGAGAGATGTACTTACCTTCCGATACATCACTGATGATTCTACCCATCGCATGCTTTCCAAGCTGGATTTCTCCCGGTCGCTTACCAGTTGGTGCGTTTTGGTACATACATCCAATTCGGCTGCTCTTTTAGTGGCTGCAATTGCTTCCAAGGTTCTATCCAAATGATGAAGTCTTCCGAGGTCTTTGTTCATATCCAGTGAAGGCCACTGCTTTCCAAAGACGTTGCCATAAAAATCATCGTAGTGGTTGAGGGCACGTTGAATATTATTGAGCAGCCTAATTTCGTCTGCCTAAATATTTAAGCAGAAAACAAGCGCATATTTAAGTGTTCATGCACATAAATTCATCCACTTAATTAAAACCACCATGTCAAATTAAAGCCATGTTATGTAGTTGTTCTTCTTACCCAGTAAGCTTTCCTTAGAGTCTTCTTTGCATATCCCGCAGGACGACTTGCTGAAGACGAGATGTAACGACGAAGCATCTTTAGAAGAGTACTTTTCTGCAAATAATTAGAGAGGAAGTAACTTAAACCATAAACGTCAGTTGTCACACTTGAAAATTTGATACAAACACACTTATTTTCGTGTTTGAAGGTAAATCTAAGATTATATTCTGCTTTACATTAAACTTGTTTCTTTAGTAACACGAATTAGCACGCTTGAACACATTTAACGCTAAATCAAATGTCGAATTAAAACATTCACATGTTATTGGGCTTGAATCTGGTAAAAGATAATATAAGCCAAAATAATCACATGCAATGAACTTATCTAATGTTTAGGAGCTTGTTTGCCGGGCTGCGTTTCCAAAAGTGGGGGTAAGCTGCACTACAACAAACCGAAGATTGACAGACCTTTTCAGACCTTTGTTGCCTTTTTCTTGTTGCATTTTGCATGCATGCATGTAATGTTAAAGAAAACGGGAACTAACTGAAAGAAACATCTGGAAACGTTGGTGACTAAAATCTCATCTATAGTATTCCCTTCCAAAAAATCTGGGGCTAGTTCGAAAATGAGATGATAAAACGGCTTTACATACGATTATAAAGCAGATATTTCAAGGAAAGAATGCTGGTATTAAATGTACACCAGATCAAGTCATAAATGAGGAAAGATCAAACGGTACAATAATATCTTTTATTTTGCCTGTTCTGCGCCGATATTTCTACTCGATTTTGAAGGAAAGTTGATAGCCAAAAACATGTGATTGGTTTCCTCTCAATATTGAATTAACAAGAACAATTCACAACTGACCACTTTTAAAACACTTGTTTTGGCACTAAAAAAAACCTTCTAGTTTTAAATTGGTCCACTTATAAACTACTTATCTTAAATCAACCAATCAAATATCTAAGAAATCCAATTGGTTCGTCAAAAACTTGAAGGAAAACCAAAAAATGAAGCAATTAAACTAATCCCAAACAAGAAGAATAAAGATATCAAATAATTTTATAAGAATAATAAGATAGATTTTGCTTTTCTCGTTTGACTGACTTTTGGTAGAGGTAGTTCCACGTAAACACAAGCAGATTTGGTACCTACATAAACAACAGCATTTTCTACTAAAAGACACGACTGATAACCGACAACTTGGAACACATCCAATAGCTTAAAACAGACTTTGGTGCGTCTGGCTAAAAGGATTAATATACATACCCAGAGAGCCTTGTCGTTAACAAGTTGGAATCTTTTATAACTCATAAAGCTTCAAAAGTCCTATTTGTATGGCTTTCCGCAAGTTCAAACAATTCACATTCACAAACTGTATACATTCAGGCAAATGTTTCTGCCCATTATGAATGTATTTTGAATTTAAAATATTCTCAATCAACCACAATCAAACAAACATCAATTTTTAAACTTGAGTTTGAATGAATAGTTGACTGAATTCAATCGAATATTGAGCAGAAGGCAGCCAATCAGAGACTCCCTATTTTCCCATTTATATTCACAGTTTATCTTTTCTTAATGATTGCATGTGGAATTTTAAGGTTATGCTAAGATTATAGTGATGGGTTTACAGTCCTATTAGCACCACAAATAAACCCGACAGATCGAGATGTAATGATGTACCTTTAAAATTTCCCAATTCCCCCTCCCCTTCTGAGTGATCCCCTCCACTAGAATTGATTTTATTTTAATGAGGTGAAAGGTCACACTGGGGTTATCAAAAACTTTCAAAACTAGTATCACTGATCTAGTCTCACCAAAAACTTCATTTTGATGTATCACAACCTATACCTTGCTATGTAAAATATATTTGACCTTATCATGGTCATCGGTCGCGCTGGGGTTATCAAAAACTTTTAAAAATAGTATTCCTGATCTAGTCTCATCAGTACCTTCATTTTGATGTGTCACAACCTATACCTTACTATTCAAAAGAATTGACCTGACCTGTGACCCAGGAATCCCCCGAACCGATTTGACCCATCTTCGAACTTGACCTTACTTTTGACCTAAGATTTCGATTAGTGAAAACAGAATTTAAAAAAGTGAAACCGTTTTTGAGTTATCGTGTGGACAGACGGACAGACAACATCCTGAGTCTTTTCAATATATACCTAAAGGTACATAATAAGCTTTGAGCTTTTACCTATTCACCTGCATGCGTGTTAATGCGGATGCGGTGTTCACCTATGATGAATGCGTTCGAAATGTTTACTCATTCTGTCGTTCTATGTTGGACGAGCAAGTTGTCTCTTCCAATCATCTCTCCCAATAACGGATATAGTTTTCGGGAATATTGAACTCTAGAAACATTATTTTTGAAAGTTTTGGACAATTTTAGCAGAAACTTCAGTTGACCAACTTTTTTGGAGCACGTCTGGGGATTTGGTGAGTCATTTTCATTAGAGTTCTTAACTCTCATTCTCATCAGTTATTTTGGAACGTTTTTGTGTTTAATTGTTTCTTGAACTTAAGCGATTATAAAAAAAACTTTTTTTTAGCTGCACACACTCACAACTGACAACAATGGCGTCTGGATCCTTTGAGCCCCAAGTAAAAAAGCTGAAAAAGAAAAATGGATTTTACGTGTTCATGGAGGAGCGAAAACCTATTCTAGAGGAGAATCTTGACCGCAAGCTGAAAATGAGAGAGCTTTCCCAGCTATTGTCGGAAGACTGGCCGGTACAGATTCAGAATTACAGAACGTTAAGAAATTCATATAAAGAATTAATTAATGTCTTATTTCCTTTTTTATTTCCTTACATTTCAGAAACTTTCGCCTGAAGCAAAGGAGGAGTACACAGCAAAAGCACGGGCTTACAACCATTTTGTGAGAGGCGAGAACAAAGACGAACGAAGCAATGAACAAAACAGGTACGTAACATACTTGATTGATTGATAAAAAATTGATTGCAATTAATCCACCATTCATAGAATAATTTTCGTTTATGTTCTTTTGTTTTACTCGCCTACATTTTTATAGAGCACGAGCATTCCAGGAAGCCACGGTGGAAACTGTGCAAATTCAAGCAACCGTTCGGCGCATTTTCACTTCAGAGGATTGGGCTTCCAAGACAATTGTTGTTTGCTGCTTTTCAACATGTTTCGAACCTGATTCAGTCGCTAATGAAAGGAGCATCCCAATGGAAATCGGCATGACTGCTTTCTCTTTGAGAAATGGAGTGGTTGATAACTTTGCCAGTTTCATTAGTTCAAGTAAGTCACTTAACCTCAGAGAAACAATTTAACTCCGTTTACCTGATAATTATAATGATTCTGTTTGTTTATCATTTTTTTGCAGATGATTCTATTCCAGCAAACAAGCGAGTTCTTGAAACTCCAGTGATTGTAGACAGTGAAAGTCAGAAGAAATACGTTGGTTTGGTGGATACGATCCAGAGATTCCTTGCAATGGTAAGTAAATAATTGAGTGGTTTTATTTTAGGTTTGATTATGAGAGTTTCATAATAAGTATTATAATAATAATAATAACACCATTTGTTTCAGCACCATGACGAATTCCAGGATGGGCCACAGTATGTATTTGCATTCAACACCGACCTGGAATTAACAGCAAAGCGTTTAAACTGGATCTTTGAAGCTGCAGGTAAAATTATTCATTGCTTCTCAAAGATGTTGGGGTTGAGCATTTGAAGAATGTTCTGTTCGTATGTTGTTGTTTCCATTTTAGGATCTCCATGTCCAGTGAAAATTCTTGATCTCAGCCTTTACGCCTATATTGCTTCAAAAGCAAACGACCAAAAGTATCGTGACTATTTTACTAAAACGAAAGCTGCCACAACGGGATCCACCTTTACAGAGGACGATTTTCCAATGAACAGCCTCTGTGCCAATGTTAGCGCTGGTTCACCAACCCTTCATCCAACTTCGCCGAATCGGACTGTGGAGGAGCCTTTCAACAAATGTTTTGTTTATTCGGCTGCTTTTCCAATGACGCGTTACGGAATATTTAGGACCGAAAAGGATGTTGATGATGCTATTAAATCTAGTGGCAATTACAAATATTATAATGAACTCAATTGCGTGTGTCACATGATTGTGAGTTTTATACTGATAGCTAATATATTGACCGACAATGAATGTGAGCAAGTCCGCTAAATTACATGTATTCTCGTTCTGTTTATTTCCCAGACTGGGGATGCTTCCTGTGCTCTAAATCAAGCAAATCGATACGTTTTCTCATTGCTGGAAATCTTGACAATGAGCAACCAAGTGGAGGCTGTTCCTGGAGCTCATTTCCCAACTCTTGACGCACCGGGTGATGAATGGAGACGAAGGGTCAAAATGCTTAGTCGATGGGGCAACCCCAAATGGGAGACAAATTTGAAGCGTCATGAGGAAATGGTGGCGCTAGACAAGAAGGAGAAAGCAAAACGTGAACGGGAACAACTCTAACAACGAGAGAATCGACAAAGAGAATGGGCAGAGGCCACAATGGAATGGAGAGGGAGGCAAGGATCATATGAATGAGAACCTGATGAGTTAATATATTTAAGCGAGAATGATTTAGTCTTAAGCACAATTTGACAGTAATTCTTAATGAAATGTTCACATGAAATGCATTACATTTATTGGTTAATTTACACAAGAAGAATAGTAGTTTTTTCATGAACTTTTTGTTTCCTACTCATTGTTATAGTTGAACTCCTACTTCAGACATTATATAGTATATGAGTGAGAGTAGCCATTTGAAGAATTTGATGAATTTAACTGTTTTGATGAATTGGTATTTTTCGTAAATAAATTGTAATAGGATTAAAATATAAACTTTTTGCTAGCTATGCTGAATATTAATCCTATCATACCTAAAATTAGAATGCCAATATCAAGTTAATGACCGCGTTTGACTTTCAATCAAACCGTTAAGCTTTTCACGACCACTGTGCATTTACTTTTTAAAACAGGCAACCTATGATTCTACCACTGTAACTTTATTGTTTTTCCATTGTATTTCTACTAGATAGAGAATCGACAGAAACCCCAGAAAGTATTTTTTACTGTAAACCTTGCGCTAGCGTTTTTTTCGTTTTCGGAGTTTCAACATTTTAATTATAGTTGCCAGACGTACTAGTTTGACTAGTACGGTACTAGTTTCCAGCCCTGAAAATTCGGAAAAGTAGTACAGTACTACTTTTGAAGAAAGTGTCCTACTGGTACTACTTTCTAACCATGAACTTTTAAAGAGAGAATTTAGCTACTTTTTTCAATTTTAGGACAAAATTTATCGAAAAAGTATTAATTCTCTGGATTTTTTTCTTCAAATTTTCGCAATGTGTAGATGGTGTACATCTGTCAAGTATTACCAATGCACGATTTCTCTTTCTCTTCCCAACTAAAGGTGACAATCGTCGAATATTTGTCGAGTTTTCTACTGATAAACTAATGTTCCAATTATTGTAATGACTTGGCTGTGTCATACATGCTTGACTTTATCAATAACAGTTAGTAAACAGTGTACATAAATGGTGGGCTTGAGCTTCGGATTTCGTTTGTAAAATTTGTGCAACTTTCATTGTTGACCCTTGATTTACCCTACTTAAGCTCTTAAGTTTGAGACAGGTTTAATTTTGTGGATGAAATTTGATTAGACTTAAAATGCCTTGAAAAATTTGCGCAACAATAACCCGAAACCGATATTTAATATGGAAAATTACAGTAAATTGTTCAAAACCTAAGATTTTGAAAGCAGTTTTAGCAACACTATAAAATTTTGAGGGGAATTCCACAATGTGTACTAAAAAATTGCGTCTAAATCTAAAATTTTATAGGATGAATACGCATATTTTGAATTTTTCAGTTAAGTATTGATTTTTTGCAAATAATACGTATTAAAAAATAATTTACATATTTAAAATATTGGTGACCAAAGGGGAAAACTTTGCGATGCAATTTGACAATGCCTTTTAGTTAAAGAAAGTCAATATATGTCAAATGTGTACATATAAAATTAATTAAATTTTCATGTACTAGTTTCGATCTCGGAAAATCTGGCAAGCCTATTTTAATGCAAATAAAAAGTGTATGATAACAAAATACATTCTCATTAGAAATCTGATTGATACAGACTGGTGCAATAAGGTTCATTGTTACTTGCAAAATCTCACTGCTTCGCATTGTTTTTATGCATAGCTTCAGGATATGGTAGATGTGCAAAACTTGACTACTCATTAATTTTGTCATGAAGTATATTTGAAAAGGTACAGAAACTTGAACTTAACTATGGAAATAACTTCTGTGATAAGAAAATATATATTGGTCAACTTATCACGATTAGATGAATACGGGTACGTAAGAACGTATGTGTGATGATGACGATGACCTTGAACTGCCACTGTTTGTGTAAGTCACCCGCCAAGTTTCCGCAGTGTACTTTTCATGAGATGGTAGCAACTGCAAATTTTCATGCTATTTCATAAAGGTTTCTTGACTGGTACTTTATTTGCAGATTTAATACAGATTCAGAGTCAAGGTCAGAAGGTCAAAATGTTGGAATGTTTGCTTTGAAAAGATGACACTCATATACATTCGTATAAGGAGTATTGAAGGAATATCTAAACTTTGAAAAATTTCTGCCATTCTTGGTCCCAACACCTTGGAGTGCGGATTGCAATCGCATTGAATCTGGCAACATACCAGTTATTTGCGAATCCTTTAAAAGTTTCTAGGAAAAATTTACAAGTTCATTTGAAACAGATCTACACATATTGTCATTGGGACTACTAAATATTTCCTTAGCATTTGGATTTCGAGTAGACTTTATAGCAGGGAACAGTGAAATAAATTGGCTTCAAAAGGTCTAAAAACCAGCAATCAAATAGTAAGTGATTTGGAAAAACTGTTTTTTTAAAGATTCAATATATTTATTAATAATTTGGTTCAATATAAACATACTTTGTTTTTATTTTTGGAATCAACAGAACCCAACATGATGTCTGGAAGGGATCCCAATCGACTCAAGTCCAAGTTTCAAGACTTAATTACGAAGTGTCTAAAATCCGTTGAAGCTAAACTGAAACCGTCACCAGCAGCCTCAACACTAGAGTCTAAACCAGCATCTGTCCAAAATGAAGAAAGTAAGCCAGAGGGGAGGATAAACAGTAAACCTACCTCCTTCCATCTTCAAATAAATGCTAAAGAACAAGACGCGGAAACAAAGTGCTCATCGGAGTCAGCGATCATTCGCCGTCCACTTGCCAAACCCAATTTGGACAATGATGCAGATAATCACGTTGTGGTATTTGGATATCAACTGGAAGAAGAAAAAGCAGTCACACACCTGGAGAATTTCGTAAATGAACAAGAGATGTTGGGAGCAGTCGTACCTTACACTCCACCACCAAAGATACGCTTAGTAGTGGATTACTCTTCCTCTGACGAATCCGTAGCTGTAGGACCTTGCTGCAATGGAATACTTCCAACCAGCTTCAAACGCCGAAAGATCAAATATGACAAAGTTTCTTTTTTTAAATTTCTTTTATTTCTATTTCACTAGTATGGTACTAGTTTTCAGCCCTGAAAATTCGGAAAAGTAGTACAGTACTACTTTTGAAGAAAGTGTCCTACTGGTACTACTTTCCAATCTGAATTTTTCAAGAGAGAATTTTAGCTACTTTTATCCAATTTTAGGACAAAATTTATCAAAAAAGTGTTAATTCTCTGCATTTTTTTTCAAATTTTCGAAATGTGTAGATGGTGTACCTCTGACAAGTATTGCATATGCACGATTACTCTTTTTCTTGCCAACTGAAGTTGACAAGTGTCGAATATTTGTCGAGTTTTCTACTGATAAACTAACGTTCAAATTATTTTAATGAATTGGCTGAGTCATACATGATTCACTTTATAAATAACAGTCAGTAAACAGTCCACTTAAATTGTGGGCTTCAGCTTGGGATTTGGTTTGCAAAATTTGTGCAACTTTCATATTTTTGACCCTTGATTTACCCTAAATAAGCTCAAGAGTTTGAGACAGGTTTAATTTTGCGGGTGAAATTTGATTTAACTTAAAATGCCTTGAATTTGCACAACAATAACCCAAACCCCAAAACCGTAATTTAATATACAGAATTACTGTAAATTATTCAAAACGTAAGATTTTGAAACCAGTTTTAGCAACACTATTTAAATTTTGAGGGAAATTTCAACATATATGTACTAAAATGGAGTCTAAATCTAATATTTTATGGGCTGAATACGCACAGTTGGATTTTTTTCAATTAAGTATTAAGTTTATTTTTTTGCAAAGTATACGTATTAAAAAATTAATTTACATATTTGAAATATTGAAATACGTTTTAAATATTTGGCGATCAACGGTGAAAATTTTTACGATGCAATGTATGTGGTCGCTTTACTTGTAAAATGTGTATCTGACTCAGTTTAACAACGCCTTTTAGTTAAAGAAATTCAATATATTTCAAATATGTACATATAAAAAATTTCAAATTTTTATGTCCTAGTTTCGGTCTCGAAAAATCTGGCAAGCCTATGTATAACATGTTCTAACCAGTATCGTAACACTTAACTAAAAAATGCCATTTGTTTATGTAATTATGATTTGACCTTTGTAATCTTTTATGTTTTGATGTCTATGAAAGAATAAAATATTATAATTTATGAGTAATTAGCGCATGATTATGTACTTAACGATAATAGTATTTTCTTTTGTACGTAGTTACTCCTTTGGAAGACCCATCACATCCAGAAAAACGGCATCGCTTACTTTCCTCGTGTTTACTTTTGGAAGAACAGGAGCCGATGGACGATTCCAATGAACGCATCATTTTAATTGGCGAGGAAGAGCATGTGTCGGAGCAACTTGATCAAATTATGAATCCGGAAGGTAAACGCAGCTACCCGTTGAACAAAGACGAGAGCAGGATCTCTTTTTCTAATCTAAAGAGTCAAATCGACTTAAGTAAACCTCTCACAATCATTCATCTCTTAACAAAACTCTAATAATTTGTTCGTGATTAATATGTTGATTATCAAATATCTTTTTCAATTCCAGAAGTAATTGGATATCAATTTTCCTCAGCTCAACCACCAATGAGCGAATTGTCAAAAAAGGAAAAACGAGATTCTACTGAACAGTGGGTCAATAAAGTGGTCGACTCCATGAAGTACCCCGAACAGTTGTGGCCATTTTGGGAAAATTGTCGAACGGTTCTCATTCATGGTTAGTTTAGTGTTCCCAATATAACGGAATCATTATGTAATGCTTAGTTGTCATTTTATTGTTTTATTACTGAAATATTACTCTGGTACAATATTTTAGGACAGGAGAGCAACCAGAAGGAACTGGAGCTGAATGAAGAGATTTCTCCAGTTAATCAAAATCGGACAATTGAAGTACCTGCTCGAATTGGAGTACCACTGGTTTACCACGGTAGCAGCAGTAGTAGTATCCCTGACGGGAGAGTAACTGTGTTAAACTCCACTACTTCCAAAGGAGATAAACCAACTTGTCGTCAATGGCCAACTAGACAACCCCAGCGCCCCATCAGATTAATTGATGAGATTAACAGGGAAGCTAAGGAGAAAGCTCGTCGCAAAAGGAAGCTCATGCCCGATTTGGAACACACCCGTCAGGAGCATTCAACGTTTGAAACTGCCATTGTTATATACGATCCTCTGTAACTCATACTACTTTTACGGATGCTATATTTTTGGAGTGGATTGAAATGAAAACGATTGGCTCTAATTTTTAGTGAAGCTTCTCGAGCAATGGTAGAAGCGGAACAACGGGAAAAGTATCAGCTGAAGGATTGTAGCGTGCATTTGTTTCGAGCCAAGACTTTATTCCGGTTGGGCGACATGGAGATCCCCTTGTACGACTAATTTTGTAAATTATACATTTTTGTAAATATGTCAATGAATTGTAATTTAAAACCTCTGCTAAATTGTCGAAACTTCATTTTATACTTATAGAAATAACAGAATTTCCAATAATACTTAAGTGCTCAATTTCCGCATTTCTCTTTAAATGTTAGTCGGAATAATATCAATTTTTAATACAATAAACAATTTTTCACATCAGTGTGATAATGTTTTCCCACTATTTAAACGCACATTTTTACAAAGATTAAACCCAAACGGGAGAAAACACATTCTAAAAAAATTATGAAGTATCAGCGTTTTTTGGAGGTCGAGAAAGGAGCAAACACAGTCATGTTCATTTATTCCGGATTTTACCTTCAGTATGAAATGAAATACATACATGATTTTCATGATCCGCTTTTGTGATCAATTTTATCAGCAAATTACCCTCTAAAGGGATCTCTCCCTGATCCTAAACATTCAGCGCATTAGTGTATTACATATGTACTTAAGAGAGGAGAAAACGTGGCTAAGGAAAACCTCAAATCAATTTCGAACCATGAGTTCATCTTACTAGTCTGTATTTTTCTTTTGGTGGACAAGAAATGTATACTTCTGTATTTAATATTACTCGCTTTGGTTTTTACAAGCGCTGAATCTTTGCCTGAAACCCAAAACGCTTACATAAAAAATACCTTTCGTGGATGGTTGAATGAAAATTTCATTTAGTGCATAATTATGATCCGCAAAAGTTTTTGCAAAGAAAAGTTGTATGCTGCTACCATGTATACAAAGTAAGACCAAATATAAATGTCCCAACTGTTGAATTAAACCACTCAATTGATCGTAACGAGTTGACTTGTTCATGAATATTACATCAGCCTGAACGTGTCCCTTGTCTCCGTTATTCTATTCGGGAATTTATATTTACTGGAGACGTTCTCCTGACATTCAAATACCGGTAAATATCATTGACACAGTTTTCAGTATCCCTTAGAAGAAAGTTTTGATCATTGTTCATTTTCATTTGATTGGGAGTCAGTGTCAAACAAAAGAGATCGGATTTGGAACGATTTTTTAGACTTTTATGAATTCTATGTCTCCATCTCCCAACACCAGTTATTTCCTACACTGTTTTGCATTTGTTCAGTTGAAACATCATACTGCTCTGATATAAGCCTATTTTTCTATTACAACTCTTACTGCTAAGTTGCCAATACTCCTTTTGAACTTTAGATAATGCAATTGGGCTGAAATTTAGTTTGAGTCGTTGAAGAGTATTTTAGTTGCTAGTATGCTCTGTGAAGTAGTAATAATAGTACTGTAGTTTTACATAAACGAAGAAGGTGACAAAAACAAGCAGGGCATAAAAAGCGTTTGGTGTCCTATTTTCTAGGTACAAGTATCTCGTTTGGGACGTAGTTATCAAGTCAACCGTTGCTGGCAGCTGGCTTTCCCATGTTCAAACATTATCTTACACAATTTTGTGATGATTCCATTGATTGATCTATCCTTATGTTTTAAATAAAACCGAAAGTAATCATCGTAAATGGAGAAGTATTTATTGGTAACAAAATGTACGTCTAGTTTTGACCTGTGCTGCCATTGATTATATTACTCTACGCGTTACTTAAATAGCGTGACACGTGTAAATATTGAAGTTTTCAATTCAATTTGCATGAATATTTTTAAAAAGTTAACCTACTTTCTCTTTTTCATTTTAATAATGGGAAAGATGCAAAGAAAATGATGATCACAATGAAAGAAAATAGAATCGTTGAGCAAATTTGCATTTCGGGCTGGATAATTGTATTTTTTGTTATTATGGCCTGGTAAAGATTATAATTTTTTAAATGTGTTTCCTTGAGAGGAAGCAAAATTTGAGTGTGGAACGGCGGGGTTCTGGATAGGGATGATTTGTTGGATGAATTTTTCTCCCATAGCCTAAGGGAAACTGTTAGTTGTCTGTGACAAGAAGCTAATTGTCGGGATGGCAGGATCCGGGAATATTTTTTTGGCGTTGGAGTAATCGGAGGGCCAATTTGTCTGTTTTGTTCAGGTCATGCACCGTTGAATTACTACTTTTATGTTGATTAGTTCCCAAATTTGAGCGTGTCTAAAGGAATGTTTATACGCCATTGTGTTTTTATAGTCATTTTTCTGCAATAGCTTTTCCCTGTAAATATTTTTACACAAATAGGCTTGCTCGAATTATCCGTAGTTTTTATGCATATTAATATTATTTTTATTACTCAGAAATGGTTCAAAGTAGACTTGAAAAATGAATTACTTCACTTTGATAGTTTTTACGATATTATCTAGCTGTACCATAGCCTTTTTTATTTCTATTTGACCCAGAAGTATTAGGTTTGTAGTTAACCTTTTCAGTGCCAATATAATTACTTCAACTTTTCATTGACTACCATATAAAGTATCCATGAAACCTCACTTGTAACCCAATATATGTGTCATGTGCCATTGCCCATCACAACCGTCAAAACTGAGCCACCACAGCCCTTGCTTTCCAATTTTTTTCCGATGAGATTTTGAAAGTTTTAGCTCATTATAATGTTAAACTAACATAAATTGATACACAAAACAACATAAAACTATTTTTGTTGAGAAATTATCTCTTTAACTGCCCATGCAAGCGCAAACTAATATTAACCGCCCTAGAAGGAACGGATTTCCGGATCCGTCAGGGTCAGAATAAAAACCTCGTCATTATATAATCAAATAAAACTTGCAAGTGAATGTATCAGGCAGGACTAGGAGCTTGAATGACCCTGACAGATGAGCGTAGTTGCAAAGATTGCACTGTTAAAATAGGTTTTTAATGAAGTGGTTGTTGTAGTCCTGTTTGGAAGTGGACATCCAGGTCCATTAGCTTGATCTTATAAGAAGCAGGACATGTCTGTATCCGAGAAGGTTTCATGTATATAAGCATTTGTTAAGGTGAAAAAGTTGGCAAAAAACGCTATTTTTACTTTAGATTGAAAATATATTTCATGGGAACGGGGCACATATCTTTGTATTCTTCTTTGGTAGTCATTTTCCTGCAATTTTCTTTCGATTTGGGGTTAAAAAACATTTGTCAATCAGTCCATTTTGCAAATACGTGGATCTATACATGCGGAAAGATGACATCACATTGATGTCACTGTGAGACATTGGGAGTCAAGGGAAAATTTTGAGTGAGCATCAATGTGGTGTAATTGGGAGTTCACGGCATGGAAACGTGAAGCATCACTGTGGTGCTTTTGGTAGTGTAGAATTTTACTTGTGGTCACCACCATGGTGTCCATCGGTAGCCAATGGTTTTGTGTAAAAAAGCACCACTGTGGTGTTTTTGGAACTGAAAAGGTTAAGCAACAGGGCGGACCTGGTGCTGACAGGTCAATCCAACATTTATTGAGCAAGTGGGGACTTTATTGCAAAAACGTTCCTCTTAATAGCTTAGCCAACCCAGGATCCGTTGACCTTTTGGGGGTTAATGCATGACCATACCATCCATTTGTTAGAAAATATTATTTTGCACTAACTTTGTTGTCTTTTGCCTATGTACAAAGTCTGTATGGGAGTAAATTAACTCTTATGGTATTGGAAAAAGGACAAAAATATTGTACAAAATTTATTGCGTTTGAAATGGCTTAAATTATCAAGTATGATCTCATAAACATCGTCATTTTTTTGAGGGACTTTTTCTGTGAAAGAATAATGATTAGATGGTTGAAGTATGAATGAGTCAGACGTAGAAGCGAATGAACTACACGAAAAAATAAAAAAGCAAAGTTTTCCTTCTACTTTTGTAAATGTCAAGAGTTTTTAGCTGGAATGAGTTTTTATATCCTGACTTTTGAAGGAGTGAACATATTGATAACGTTGAAACACAACAAGATAAACCCTATGTGGTATTGCTCAGTGTCATTTTGGTTTATATTACAACTTGCTACAGGCTATGTATAGTCTTTGATTTGCAAAACACATAAAAAGGTTGTGTCTAAATTTGTACAAGTATGTATACTGCGGGTTGGGAGGAACAAGTGCTACTCATTTTTTAGCAAATGTTAGCCATAAAGAAATTGTAATGAAGCTGTCTGACATTGAAGTCAATCTTGGTTGTAGTTAACAGATTAACTTGGGATAGAACCATTCTGAATATTATGTGACAATTAGTTTTAGGTTTTATAAGTGTTCTCGAACACAAAATACCTGAAAAGCCATGGAACCTAGAACAAAACTATGAAAGCAAAGTTGGTTTAAGAAGGAATGTATCGGAACACAGAACAAATGAAAGTTTGTGGTTACAAATGAATCTCAGAACAGCAGTGTTGAGAAGCAGGGTGCATGAACATGTTTGAAATTTTATGTTTAAAAAAGTGTCAAAAATATGCACATTATTCCATCTTAACTAACCCAAATATTATTGTTAATATGCTAGATGAGAGTAATTTCAGATATATGTATAAGTTGTAGGGCCACCACCCAGCATTCAATCATGTTTGATGTGCAATAGTGATACAATGGTGTGGTGGTGATGATGTTCCAAACTTGATCAAAACTTTGATCATTGTAATATTGAAGGACTATGTATTTGGGTGTTAATAAATTTTTTAATTTATTAATCATGTAGGATTTTCATAGTGATTTAATTCGTTGTTAATAATAAAAATGTAAAATTAAATTTAACCTTTCTAGGATGAAACTTTTCAGTCACATAATTTGTACTTATGTTTACCTATTTCCTGCAAACAATAAATGTTTTTAATAACATAATTGTGTTGTTTAAAATGTGGAATGGTAGTCATTTTAATAATTAGAATTTACCAAACATTCCCCTTTCGTTTTTGATTTGGGGGGTGCTGGTGGCACTTTTCCAAGAACGCGTCCAAACCAAGTGGCCAAACCTCTTCCTTGCGGTCCACCTCCTATGGGTTTTATGTTTTCGACTCGAGCCAGTTTGGGGGGGATTTCTGAGCAATAAGGCTTTCTGTCGACCATGGTGAAGTACACCTTTGCTGTCACACTTGGACAAAAGTTAAAATCGTTGTCGTTTATCCAAAAGCAGGTTCCATTTGGCAAACTAATCCACATTCGTGGGAACTTTGCGTCTCCGTCCGATTCCGCACTTCCTGGGCATATTCGTGGTTTGCATACCCCCTTTCTGTTCGTTTGTTTGGACTCATAGTCGCATACCAACCATTCATATTTTTTACAGGGTCCCTGAAAATACACAATATTTCATGATGTTATGTTAGAACATGGTTTAATAATTTTAAATAATTTTACTTCAAATTACCTGGATGAATGCACGCATACATGTTTTGTTATATATGCATACAGGTCGATACGCGGATTTGTGGATGTAAGTTTCAAAATTCTCACATTGCTCAAAGTGGCTCCATTCTTTTACGATCGTTTCTTTTTCTGTCGCGGAATGGACGTGTGTTTCGCCTACTTTAGCGTTAATAGGGGCAGCCAAACCAGCAGCAGTAACAGCAGTGTTGATAGGGGCGGCTACACCATAGTTCACATCAACAGCAGCGTCCACAGGAGCGGTCACACCAGCGTTGATAGGGGTGGCTACACCAGAGTTGACATCAACAGCAGCATCCACAGGAGTGGTCACACCATCGTTGATAGGGGCGGCTACACCAGAGTTGACATCAACAGCAGCGTCCAGTGGAGTGGTCACGCCAGTGTCGTCGACAGGAGCAGTCACACTAGCGTTGGCAGCAACAGCAGCGTTGATAGGGGTGGCTACAGCATCTGCGGCGGTGGATTTTGACTTCACTTCCTTGGGGCTGACCTGAATAGCGGCGGAAGGAGCTCCTTCATTGAAGGTCAAAGATGCTACCCCATTGATATCTATGCCAACAGCCTTCGACTCTAGACCCGGTAATTCGGCAATGAAAAGCACAAGAAATTGTTAACTTACATGCGCTTAAAACATTTACTCCAACATAATCTATTGTATATATTGCTTACCTCCAACGAGAAATATTATGAGAACGAATCCCACAACAGAACCTAGCTTCAGATCACCCATCGTCGGTTTTAGAATGCAGGGTTTGAGGGTTTCAAACAAGAAAAATATTAATTCAAATATTGTTACAAGAACTGGAACGCACTTTAACGCTAACTACGAGAGCTTAGAATGAATATTGAAAGCTGCTTCAGCGATATGAGGACGAGATTGAATGATGAAGTTTCTCTCACTCTCACTGTCCTCATTACAAAAGCAATCTATTGTTCTACCAAAAACTACAATAAAAGTCCTTCATTTTTATTGGCATGACATTGGGCATCAATTAATTTTTTCATTGTCTCTTTATGTTTTAATTAATTAATGTGTTAAAAAATGTAGGACTTTCTAAATAACTAATTAGTAATAAAAAATTCCATCGAATTTTATACCTAATTTCTGCTTTCAATTGCGCAATAAACTTGGTAACACAGGAGTGTAACGAACTAGCAATTTAGGGTTAAAGAAGAAAACTGATGACATTTGACACTAAAGGTCACATCGACGATAAGCGCGCATATCATGAATGATCTTCTCTCATGATTAGCTGTCGAATAGCAAAAAATGTTCATCCTTAAGAAGCAACGCACTGCATTGCTTAATAATCAATAGTTACATATACGTATGTATCTGCAGGTCATCTAAGCTGAGCGGAGCAATAGTAACGGTCGATCATATTCAATGTCAGTCCTCTTTTACGTACAATATTATGACAAACTAGGTAAATGAAGCAGATTTTCTTCATCAACATCATCCGTAGGATGTTTTGTAGCATTCAACTGAACAACAAGGTGCAGTACAATAAATCAAGATTATACCTACCTTTTACAGAATTGTGAATATTTCCAGTCAAAATAATGCACGTATTCAATCTTCTCAGGAATGCATTAGCCTGAGTTGGCTAAGCTATTAAGAGGAACGTGTTTGCAATAAAGTCCCCACTTGCTCAATAAATGTAGGATTGACCAGTCAGCACTCCGTTCTTGATAAATTGTCAGAAATTTTGCTTTGGGATTATTTCACAAAATGTATGCGACAGTTGAAATCAAATCCTCAAATACAGGTCATAAAATCAGTCTGATCCAAGCAATATGTCAACCTGACCTTTGAGGGGTGTCAACTTGTTGAGGAACAAACTCCATGTGAAACCAATCACTTTGACTCTATGACCAACGCCTTACTTATTTGCGTTTTGTCCAGTAAAATTCATCAGATATAGATCAAATTCATCAACTCGAAATGTATCTCGATAAATACGACTCTAAATCGTTAAGCCTAAACGGTTTTGGTAATGCATTTGTTATCACAGTACATCTCTTTCATTTATGATAACAACGATGGGGCTACGGAAAAGCATATTATGCTTCCATTCATCTGCTTCGCTTGATACACAAGTGAGATTGGAACCTCGTCATGTTATGATGATGGTCACTTATTCTATGCCGATCTAAATCTTTTTTTTTTGTGTTAAAAATATTGATGGTTGTACTAAGACCCGGCTTGTTGCCTAATGATTGAATGTCGTTCTTCAAGTCCGCAAATCATCATCATAATTATAGCAGCCGAAATGTGTAACAACTAAAATTCATAAGCAAATCCCGTAAAAACATCATCAAGTTCTAAAATAAATCTTCATGATTTTACCACGGAAAAATACATTTGTCTTCGTTCATGGATAATCATCATCATCATCATTATTATTTAAAAGGCGTTGTATAACGCAAGATAACTAGTTCGAATAATTGGAAGCTAGCTGGTAAAACGGGACAAGTCTAAAATTGCTGTGTAATACAAATTGGGTGCGCAATGATAATAATTTACGCAGTGCTTTGAGACCCAAACTCAAGAAATTTCAGACTTACCAAATCTAGGTCATGGCGAATGGATGACGTATTTAGCTCTCACATATCACGCCACCATAGCATGGATATAGTGTCTAAAAATTCAATAGGCTATTGTTCAGTGTCCAATGACACACTTTCCCTACATTAAACCCAACACAATCAATGTAAAAATTATATTGCTTAATAATGATGATGATGATGATTATCCGTGAACGAAGACAAATGTATTTGTCCGCGGTAAAATCATGAAGAATTATTTTAGAACTTGATGATGATGCTTATAATGATTGGAATATGATGAATTAAAGTGTTTTACGGGATTTTGCTTATGAATTTTAGTTTCTTCACATTTCGGCTGATATATTTATGATGATGATTTGCGGACTTGAAGAACGACATTAACACAAGAAAAGATTTAGATTGGCATAGAATAAAAGACCATCATCATAACATGACGTGGTTCCAATCTCACTTGTATATCAAGCGAAGCAGATGAATGGAAGCATAATATGCTTTTCCGTAGCCCCATCGTTGTTATCATCAAATGAAAGAGATGTACTGTGATAAAAAATGCATTACCAAAACCGTTTAGGCTAAACGATTTAGAGTCGTATTTAGCGAGATACAATGCGAGTTGATGAATTTGATCTCTATCTGATGAATTTTACTGGACAAAACGCAAATAAGTATATGACCCAAAAACATTTACAGTTTGGACTTTTCTTGTGAGTGTTGCCTAAAAAGGGAGTGCGTGGGCGTAGCATGGCTTAATAACGTACACCATGTGAGGTATTTGGCAAAAGCTAAATTGCCCTCAGGAATGGTCGTTTCTATACATATAATAAGATCCCTTCAAGTTGTTGCTGAGTTAAAGAAACTGATTGTCTGTCAAAATTGCATCGCACCTACGGCAAAATGTGTACTACGCATGATATCCATCTAGGATTAATTGAGTGATTTTCAATCATGCACGAACAGGAACTAGTAGGAAGTAAAGACGTATGAAACTATTCAAATTATCACGGTCATAAATACAAACTCAAAATATGTTATACTTGATGTGTATGAATTACAAAAAATCGATTCTTGAAGTATGCAATATTCCTACCTAAAGAGATGATCAAGTAACCAGAACCGCAAACTTGAAATCGCATCTCTAGGTTCTTCCAGTTCTGTGGAACTTACAAGTATAATAGCTGCCACGACTTCGCTAGTAATATCAATTACGATGGGGATCCCAATCCTATAACCCAAAGTAGGGTCGTCATAGGCAATGTTTTGGTTTTCCACTCCCAGTAGTACAATAAAGTACAAAATGGAAAAGTTATTAATTCCAATTATTTTGGCAGTCTTCCTCCACTTTAAATCCATCTCTAATTTCTGGGGAAAAAACACATAACACGAAAAATCAATTTAATAGAAAGTCCGAGAGTGTATATTTACTTACCAAAGTTCTAATAATTTTAAAACGTATAACTTACAGTTGTACTTAACAATTTTTCTAATGGAATCTGAAATTAGTTTGTATTAGTGACTTGGTTTGGTGAGATTAAAAGAATGGAAATTAAGTTGAAAATATCATGTTTATCAGCTGCATTAAATAGATTTAAAAAACCTGCTGCATCCTCATCATTATAAAAGTCCAACCATAATAAAAACAATATACAAGAAGCAGCATTCTCAACAAATTTGTGGAGATTGTACAAGTACATAGCTCATATATGTATATGTTTTAATATATTACGCACATTTAAAGAGCCAGATTTCGTTATGAGAATGTAAAGAATAGGAGGGCAAAGTTCTTGTATGATACTCTACCTCGAAACCTGGCTCAATCCTTTCGTGGAGAAGCTTGCTGAGACATTCAACATTGTATCGAAATACATATATGCTGAAATCTACCCAAGTTCAGTTTTAATCCTATATAATGAACCAACAAGAGAAGATTATTGGTTAGCATGAGTCATGAAAGTCTAAATTCTTCGGGGCTCGTCGGTTGAATAACTCTAAGCTGCTAAGATTCGAATAAAAATTGCAGCAACGAGATGAACTAGTCATCATGACTATGAGTGATAGTAACTTCCAAAACGGAGTAAGTTCACAATTGTTTGCATATTAATATTTTGTTCAACTTCATTGTCAGAAATAAAGCCGACAGCTACCATGAAAATCGCTTCAACTATTGCAAGGATAAAATCAATCATCTTAATGGTTTTTGGGATCCGCCTCCATTTCAAATCCATGAATTGCACTTGCACTAGTTATAAGCAAGAACAATTACTTTAGAGTTCTGTAAAAATATAATTGTATCTCGTTTTGGCAACAAACTTATTTTAAACGTTTGGCAACAAGAAATAGGGGCTCGAATTGAACCTTTTTCGTAATGGCGAACATTCTAAACACAAAGTATGAATTTTGGCGAAAATAAAAACTCTCAATGGGAACTTCATTTATATTGTAGTACAAGTCATTGTATATTTTAAATTAAACTTTATTAACGTTTAAAACGTATTCAAGTGCAATATGAAACAAAAGTCAGTATATATTTTTTAAATAAATTTTTTCACTCACTAATGAAGTAATCTATGGAGTTTTTCCAGATATAGTGTATTCAGTTAATCTACATAAATAACAGACGTATTCTTTTCAATTTTATATAAAACTTTACACATTATGAAACGTTCAACGTGAAATTATGAAACACTGAACATAAACTCGAAAGAATAAATATTGAAGCCATTGTATATGAAGCTTCACCAAAATATTTTTGAAAGATTTGATGTGGATGCTGGAAGGAGACGATGTGGTATGAAACAAGCAAAAGGCTATTATATCAATTAACCTTCCAATACATATTATTCGTAAGTAAGGGATGATTAATCTTTGAATAATTATGATCGTGATGCGTACCGTTGCTTCTTGAGTAGCTTAATGCAACTAATTGTAGTTTGCATTACAATTCATTTTTCAAATAAACATTCTACAATGATAAGACAAGTATTAATAAAACAGGTTAAAATTAAAGTGACATTTAATTAAATTCATGAAAATTTGATTCTAAAAATCTCAAGCACTGTTTACAATCATCACACCAAAGTCATTTATAAAGTTGATGAATAAACAAACAAAGGAAAAATTGAAACCAAATTAGTTTTAAACAATTCATAAAATTCAAAACTAAAACACTTAGGATGCTCTACAAAATTACACTCGTTTTGATATGACGAACTTATGTTCACGTCGACCAACGCCAATTCTGTTATTGTTGTTTCGGTTTGCCCCGACCACGTCCACGGCCAAAGCTAGAAATAGATCCCAGTGGAATCCCTTCCTTCGATGCTGGAATAGCTGGCCCCTCCTTCACTATTGAAGATGATGCTTCAATTTCCGTTGCAGACGCTTCTTGGTGTTTTCCCTCCCTACCTTTGATGGCCTCCCGCTGAGATGACGTGGAATGGATCATGGTGACGATAATTCCAAATTGAAGATTGTCAGTTGGTTCCACTTGGAATTCCTCGCTGCTTACTTTCTCTCCAACATTAGTGGTTTGTATTGAAGAACGTAGATACGGTAGAAAATATTTCTCCACTAGTTTACCCTGCTGGTCCTCTGGAGTTCGAATGTAAACGGCTTTCTCTGAAATTAACAAAAGAAATCACATACAAAAACTAAGAAACCTTGAGAAAACGTGTTGATTGATTTGATTTGATGTGGTATTGTTTATCTCATTTGCTCACCCCAAACTTGGTTAAAATGAGTCCACAACGATTCCGTCAATCGCTGAACTTTTACGGTAAAGTATAATCCTCCTTCATTTGGATCCCCTCCATTCAGCAGCTTCACGTATAAGGAGAGGAATCGCGCTCGATGGCTGTCCTTTGTCACCATTTCAAACTTGTCAAGGTAGAATTGAAGTAGAATCTCCTTGCCCTTTGCGTTATAAGTCTGGACCACACAACCCGCTTCACTAGCCAATGCTTCCAGATCGATCAATGAGTTGACGTCCTTCAAGGTCCAAACCACTTTTTCTTTGGGTCCAAGCACCTGAAAATATAAATCACCGTAAATTTTTAGTCGAAAGGTTATATAAATTTAAATAAGAAACAACACAAAAATTATTAATAAATGTACCTTTGTACAAGTTGTCTGAGCGCAATTGCTATAATCAAAATCGAACTCCTCTTCTTTTGGGAACTGGTGGAAACTTGTCCCTCTGGCGTTTTGATTGATGTCCATTTTCGAGGTACGCCCGCTCCGACTTTTTGAAAACTGAAATTAATAAAATACAGATTTGAACTGGATGCTTACATTTCTCAAAACTAAATTATTGATCGTGTTTCCACCTTGTTAAAACGGTTTATGATTCTGTCAGCAGTGAGTTTGTCTGCGTGAATGTTTCCGAGTTTGATCTTGAAACTTCCAAAACGTCAACTGATGTATCTGGGCGAAGGTAGGACGACTCGTGAACTAGATAAAATTTATTAGTGGAAATCAAATAAGTTTTCTGAAGGAAATGCTTCTCGTGGAAATAGAAGAAAATTTCCAGTTCTGCTTCTGGTCAGGTCGAGCACCGGACTATGAATGAGAGACGAGTAACAAGAATCCAGCAAATTTTTTACTGGGTACTTGTCTAACAAAGCAAGGTTGATGAAACGTAAATATTACGTATATTGTACCTCGCCGTCCTTCCTATTTTGCATAAAAACACAAATTCACGGCCAGGTTTATGTATATGTTGTTAATTTGTTAATAACGAAATTTACGAAACTCTTAAGTTATTGGCCTGGCTTTCTGATGAATAATCGTGCAGGTCTGGGTGCATCTGATGGGTTGATATGATATTATATGACCACTGGGTATAAGTGTGACAAACTGACATGCTCCTCACAAATTTACTTTGTTAAACGAAAAGTTGCTACCTATTTCCTCAGGTTATGTAGCAGAAAAGGTTATTAGTTGAACGTCATCTTCATAAAATAAAACGCTCTAAAACATACATAATTTTGATAGTGGACGCTTCTCAAATACTGTGTAAAATATTATAAATGCTTGCTAGACGAGATACTACAACTAACACTGCTCTTTTATGTTGATCGTCATACGCATATAAATCATTGCAAGCAACATTTTATAATGTAGAATGTCACAAGAATGTCTTACATTACAATTATCATGAAACCATTTCTTGGTAAATGCATCTGCATGTTACATTTTACTCAATTTAATTTAATTTTCTTGAGCTAGCTGCGCATCATTAAATCTGGGAGAGCCACTACCATTTCTTCAAATGTGGACTGAGCAGGAAAACAGGTAATCCAGAAGTCAAGTATTCAAAGCTGAGAAGCACTGCATTCCCTTATTTAAAGGAACGAGTGAACCGAACCTAACTTGGGAGCGTGTCCCGTTGAGTTTTAGTGCCAAAATACAAATTGTTTGAAATACGTTACATTTATTTGTAACTTCAACAATGCTTGAATGAATCAGTGTTTTTATTATAATAGAAAAACATAGATTATTTTGACTGCACTTTGGCCATCACCATTCATGTAGGAATATCTATTGAGTTACCACATTGCATTTACATCATCATCACTATTATCGCTTGCCTGTTAAATGACTATTTTTAGGCTCATAATAAACATTTATTTTACATTTGAACTATTCAGCTGTGACAAAATGATTCATCTGAAGCCACGGGCTGCTTGAAAAGCTTTACATTATTTTTACCATGATTTCATCTCACCAATGCAGTTGTGATCCTAAATTATGGTTAATTACCACACATCTGTGCATCAGAAAGGCTGTGAATTTAAGTTTAAAGTCACACGCATAATCTACAGCTTCTTGTTATTCTTAACCAACTTGGTGCCTTTTCAAGAGGAACAAATGTCTATCGAAGTATTTGCAACAAAAACAATAACTCATACTCGGATTATGATTAGCAATAGGACTACAAGCAATATATTTTATTTCTATTGTGTTTATGTGCCACGTGTTGAGAATTTATTTTTGCAAGCGCATCATGACGAAAATCATGCATGCATACTCATAAGAAGCATTTACACTTCAGACCTGCCAGGTGTCCTTGGATGATGATGATGATGATACTTTTTCAAGCTCAGTCCCTTTACAGGCAAAAATAATTTTGGTTTGGACTTTTATAGATTAATTTTATTATGTGTAAAATCTCATATTTAGAGGTTTGTCGTCGTGAAGCAAAAGCTCTCATCCCAATCACATCGTGTTTTATTTTATGGATATGCTTGTGTATGAAATGAATTGTGAGGGAACTCTGTTTAATTACTTTTAATTTTCTCGAACAAAAATAAATTTAGTATTTATGTGCCACATATGGCAGATCGAATTTGATGAAACTACATGTAATGAGTGCCGAACCAATTTACTCACCAGTCACAATATTTGCCCATCAGATAAATAACTTTGCTCGACACATAACATCCATATGAACTTTAATGTACCTGATAACGGAGTGCTTGATTCAGGTTTCATGCGCTTCCGGGGATGAGTCAAATGAGCCATAAGTCATAGTTAGAAAAACTACAATTGCTAATTTGTAACTAGTAATATAATTTTCATAATAATTTGTTCTTTCAGAGTTTGCAGGGTTACTCAGCTCGGGGAGGGATATATAGCATCCTTCAGGGATTGTGACAAGTGTTTGTTTCCCCACTGCGTGTGGCTTTAATTCTAATGATTGAATTTTACCCTCGTTTGTAAAAATAAATGTGACTTATGCAAACTTACATAGACTTCAGAAATTTTTAGTTGGAATTGGTTGCGCTAGCAATCATGTCACTGTCCCCACTTCTTTACTCTGTTCATGTTGTGGAAATCCAGCAAGTCCAAGTATGAAGCCGTTCTAAGTACCAAGAAAATAAGTGCAGTACAGAAGTGGCTAAACTGTCAAATTCTCTTTGGCTGTAAATGCATTTTATTTTTGAGATTTTAAATGATTTAATTACTACGTTTCGTGAATTACTGATACTAGTGCAGACTTTATTAAACTTAAATTTAAAATTAATTTAATAGAATTTAAAAAAGTTCCCAAGTGACTTGGGGCTTATGATTATTGTGATAAAAATGGTTCTTGGTCCAGAATCATCTTGTTTTGTGAAGTTATGATTACTTAAAAATATTAATCATTTGTGTTACTAATAGTAACTTACTATGTTCAATAAGTTTCAAAAACTGTCATTTACAAATATCATGTGATAAAGACTTTTGCATTTAAAAAAATCCATAATAAATTGGTGTGACATGAAAATATTAAATATTCGATTCGAATCATTCATTCAAAAGGCAAGATAGACATATTTTATACGGAAGAACAACGAACACATGAAAAAGGCTTTTTACTTTGGCATGATTCTGATCACAATTAGATTTGAAGACGATGATGGAACCTCAAAGTTTTGAGTAAGACAGTCAACATATCCAGGACTGTAAGGAAAACAAATTAATTATTAGGTAATTTTTGAGAGATGAAAGGGTGGTGCCTAACTAGATATTAAAACATAAAGAAAATAAATATATAGAACTGTGAATGATACTCACCAGAAGTTGCGTTTTGTCCCGTTTCTTCAACTGTGACCTCAAAAGGAATGCCTGAACTTTCTTTCCAAGCAGCTCCAAATAAATTCTGCCCGAGGAACAAACCAAATTCAAGTAACGACCATTGACACAGCCAAAAAGACTTGGATCGGCGTTTGCATACTGTTTCAAGCATTAGTCTAACGACATCACCGTCAGGGCATAAGCCATTCACAAAGGGTTTGGAAAACCTTACCATTTGAGCAAAGTTGGGGTCAACGGGGAGTCGATAGACGTCCCCGCTAAGTCGGTATAGGGCAGGGTGGGTTTCATTAGTTGCAAGGGAAAGGACGGCATCAGAGCCCCGTTTGGGTGCTGGACTTGATCTTGTAATTAGCTTTGTGGTGTCTCTCTGTTCCCCAAATTCTCGTACTCCGACTTCAAAGAGATGCCATTTGGTAATGAATACCGGGTCTTGCTCTTGCTCGGCTTCTCCTTTCACCTTGATAACGTACACACAACCAGAAATCTTGTCCAACACGTCGACAATTGCATGTAGAACGGGAAATGTGGGAAGGACAAGAAAGTTGTCAGAGCTTTCATAAAGATAATTCGTTACTTCCTGATCAGTTAGACGGACTCTCACTTGATTATGTTAAATAAAACGAATTTAACAAAGTAAGAATTAGATTAATTTAAGGCACGGAGAAAAAGAAAAAAATAATACGTAAAATACTGAACTTACAACCAATAGCATGGAGAATTGTATGGTTGACATTGTACTTGATTTTGACGTCTGGGGATGAAAGCTCAACATTCGCGCTGATAATATTTTCTAAATCTCTAAGCCCTTTTTCTTCATGTCTCAAAGACTCCCTCAAAAGAATGGGGTAGATCTCCACATTCACGTTATCACTTTGAGGTGAACGAAGATCAGCAGTACCACCGTCCCGCTGCCACTGACCTGTCATTTGCGCACAAAAATAAGTATAAAATAAAAGTTTCCACATAATTCCTTTCTTACATTTTTCGGCGAATCTAGAAACTGCTTCAATTTCCATCTCATTTTCATCGCATTTCTCATAGCAGAGCCAAGCCACATCAGTTGCGACTGGTTTGAGTTTCAACGCCGCATGGTGTCCTGAAATGATAAGATAAGTACGAACTGCTAGTTATTGCATCGATAAGTTCCTTGTTCATTCATTCCGTAATAGGAAAGCAGGCATGATTAGTAAATCATAATATGAAAAATTTGTTCCTGGTGGTAATATGTTTTCTAAGAGTCTGGAACCCGTTCTAAGAGTGTTAATGTTGTAGTGAGCACCTTTCTTAGCAAGCGTATTGGAAAGCTCGACACGGTCCTTTTTGGTAGCAGAATAGTTGGGTTGTCGAAAAATTCCAAGAAGCGATGCCCTCGACGACGTTTTCATTACGTTCTGCTTTCTAAAATGGACCCAGGCTGCCTTGGAGGTTTTGGAGGAGCCGACTACATGAACTTGATTAATGAAATCCAAACCCTTTTGTCCCACTTTTACAACGCCACTACGGTCTCTCAGTATTGCAGCATTATTCATTAAAATGCCAATGCGCCTAAATTTTTGCACTGCCGTTTGAATTATTTTCTTCCCTTCAATAAGCGAGTCGCAGTTCGCAACCGCCTTGCCCCCTTTTAAAGCATTAAAACATGATATACCTTACATATTACCAATGCAAAAATTATGAATCCCAAAAGAACATCTAACCTTTCTTCAAGATTTCTTCAATGACGGAATCAGCTGCCCTTTGACGGATTCCATCGCCTTGAGATGCTACTCCTGATTCGTTGACAACAACAGAGGCACCTGGATCTCCAAAACGAAGCACATACGCTTTGCCAAGTTCGGCCGCTGCTCCCGTCCCAACCACCACCCTTAAATTGAATTGCAGCGATCGGTTCATCAAGGATTTCACTGATGTTTTAACCAGCTTTTTATCTATCTATTTGTGTTAATAATTTACATATACGTATGTGCGTACTGTAATGGAATTGAATTTAACGGATTGATAATTAATACAAGTGTTCTATATTCACTCCTCTTTATCTCTACAACTTTATTTTGTACTGAAATAATATACATGTTTTGGGATATTTTCGTATAATGTATCAAGACTCAAACATTTCTGTTTAAAAAGGCATTTGACCTGATTTATGGGGACCCGGTCCCATAAACCAGAATCTCTCAGCTCGGATGGTAGTTTAGTCTAATATACTGAACTAGAAGTTAAAGCATGCATTTGCATGCTACCATGTAGAAATATCGGTAATAAACTGCTTGTAAGCAGGCCCAGAGACGCAGCTGAAACAGGCGTTGAGTGATCGCCTCCTCCAAATCCTCCTCCCCCACCTCTCTCTCTAAACCCACATCCGCGATCCTCTCTCAACTTATAGTGAAAGCATTACTTGCAGAATTCCATTCCAGATTTTGGACGTATTCACATGCTACGTTTCGTATGCACATGCTATGCTACGCACGCTATGGTGCATGTGCATACTGTTTCAAATATAT
Organism: Orchesella flavescens; assembly: GCA_964034955.1. Lineage (NCBI taxonomy): Eukaryota > Metazoa > Arthropoda > Collembola > Entomobryomorpha > Orchesellidae > Orchesella > Orchesella flavescens. The sequence continues at coordinate 29,210,942 of OZ035953.1, forward strand.
CGATTACTTTCTGAACTTTCGAACCATTTGACCGATTTGTCTGAAAATTATTCCCAGAGATCTTCTGGGGAGTAATACCTGTTTGCCAAATTTGAGTCAATGTATGTGACCAGGAGAGAGCGCACAGACAGACAGACGGACAAACTTGGTAAAATCATTTCTTCGCTGAATCCAATTCAGCTGCGTAATAAACTTCCAGTAAGCAGGGTGATACCCTCCAAATCACCAAACCCCAATTGGTAATTTGCCAAAGATGGTGTAAATTTGTCAATGAACGGAGACTTCGAGTATACTGACAGACACACGTAGTAAAACTATTAACGGCATAATACCATTCAGCATTTCAAGTCAAGCAACTTATACAATACTATGCATATAATGAGTTTCAGCCAAATTGAAGACTTTTTAAACTTTCGAGCCTAAAATTTTGAATCCGTTTGATCCAATTGTCTGGAAAAGATTTCTAGGGGTGCTCTTGAGGAGTAGTGCATATATACCAAATTCGGACCCAATTGATTAATGTATATGGCCAGGAAATACTGTAATATAATATAAGATTGTCTGTGCTATTCATGATACGTTATTATCCACGTTTGTTGTGGCTTAGTGACTCATATTTAGCTTGAACTTTATTCAGAAACATCCGTTTTGGTCCAGCCATAAGCTGGACCAAATCCCATGTAAAATAGGGTTAAAGTGATTGAAGCAAAAATATTATGCTGTTGGCGAGAATCGATCCTACTTCACATGTGGTATGTCCAACGTGCTATACCACCCTTACAACAGGGTTGCCTATGTAAAGTGGTGTTTATTCCTTGTACTGTACCTGTGCTTTGATTTTGGTTAAGGGCAATTCAAAAAAAAATTGCTTGTCAAAGGGGACAACTTTTTTCGTCTGACAAAATTCATTGCACTGCTACTTTTGTGAACTATGACTAAAGCTACATTGCAACGTCAACAATGACCAAGTTACCCGTTGCACCCAACTTGGATAACGTAATTATGAACGCTCCTTGGATCTGCCGATCAGGATTTTCTGCGTAATATAGTATAGGATAGTAGAAACATAATTTATAAAAGTCATACCATTCAAATCTTATCGTATAAACAGACAGACGTACGATGCCTGAAAGCCTGCAATCAATAAGTGGGTACAATTAGCAATCGCCCGTAATAAAAATAACTACTTATGTAATTTCAATAATTATATAAAATATACTGGTCAAAGAAGCCAATGAAAAGACTAATGGTAAAGTTCAATGCGGTTAAAATGCTAGTTTCATCCCGAAACTGTTGTGAATAAAATTAATGGAATTTACGATATGGATAAAAATCAGTCAGTAATTTATTTTAGCTTATTCAAGGACAGACAGTATTTCACTATGTAAGTATAATTAAGTATTATGCAGGTCAGTAAATTAAACTCATATTTAGTTTGTACAAATCGATACCTATGCCAAGTAATCAACACTCTCGAATAGCACTATATGCCTGCCTCGAAATTGGAACATGCTTAATTAAAAAATGTGATAAATTTATTATTATAAACAGTTTATCATATTTCCTTTAAAATTTAACAAAGTATACAAATTACATATGTTCTGGTGGTACAGGTTGCAAAATCATTATTTCATTATATGCAATTTAATGGAGTGAATTTCATAGTGTGCATGAATGAAAAGCATTTAGACTTTATAACGTAGCTGATTCTGAGTCGGTCTGACAAATTTCCACCAAATTTGGCACATAGATAGTAAACCTAAAGAGCTTGGTTGGGATTGCTTTTCAGCCAAATCTTGCGCGTGACCAGGATGATAAAAACGAACGGATACACTTAATAAATATAAAATTACAATGAATGATTTTCATCTACAATTTCCGTATTTGAAAGACACAAAAATACGTGCAATGCAGTAGTAAGTCGATAAGATTAAATGTTATTTAATATGTTTAAAATATAGAGAGTATGTTGTAATATTAATGGACTAACAACATAGGAAAAATTACAGAGTAAATACAAATCATATGCGGAATAAATAGGAAAAATTGATGAATAAATACAAATCATATGCGGAATAAATATAAAAAATTGAGGAATAAATACATCACAACTATATATTTATCAGCTCATAATAATTGTTTGCTTTCATAGATTTCATAGATTTCATTAATATACCCTTTTCTCCATAGTCATGTCTTGTAGAAAAGATACGACAGGAAGAGAGGTCAACGGGGTCCACATGACGAGACGCACTTTCTTACATCGTCTAGTTGTCATTAGCAGTAAAACTACCAGCAACAACTATCAGTGAGGTTTCCGTCATGAAAGCAGGAGCTCCCCATGACCAACCAACTACAAGGGAATTGGTATTCTAAACACAACCCCAATCCCAAGTAGTAGCCCCAAGTTCAAGTTTTAAAAAAAGTTATTTTATGCATTTTGCCAATGCAGTTTTATGATTATGAAGTTTTTTTTTAATTCTTTTATGATTTAGAGAAATTAAAAAACTCAAATGTACATAAATATCACAAAATATTTTATTATAAATTTACATGTAAACCCAAAGTTCTTGCAATATCCCCGAATTGAACCCAAAGATTGGGAGTGTTTGCAAGCAATTGATTGAGCACGTCAGCAAATTTATTATTTCTTTCGTCATCAAGCAAATCACGAAAGCGCCTCGACTCAAACATTAAAATATATACTTACACACCTGGAATGGTGTCAACGGCGGCACTCGACAAAGACCTGGTCCCCAGTGTCACTTCTTCAATAGGGGGATCCTCCAAAATCTCAGGCATGTACTGGTCGTCACCGTCATCTATGGGAGGAACTTGTTGTTGTCCGTCAGCCATATCCTCGGCAAACTGCTAGTCCATGATGAAGCACTGAAAAAAAAACAATAAAAAGAGAAAAAATTAAATGCAAGCACCAAAAAAACAATAATAAACTTCCTTCCGCTATCAATCCAAAAAGCACACTAAACTACGTTGACAAAGTAAAAGCATACACAACAACAATGTACCTTCTTGTGCATAAAAGTTCACGCTATGCTTTCCTTATGGAGAATGTCGTACCAAATATATGCCAGGGTAGGGAGATGAAATGCAATGCAATCCATGTATTAATGTTTGAACCTTTTAATGATAGGCAATTCCTTTCTTTAACAAAACCAACTCTAAATTAAGCATGATATTATGCTTGTTAGTAGCGTAGTGCATTATTGCAATTGTACTAGTATCATCATACTGTATTGCACCTTTCACTACTCCATTATCTATTCGTATTCTGCCCCTTGCTCTCCCACAAATATAATCTCCAACTCCCATCCAAATAAAGCCTGGCACCACCAAATTTTTAATAGCTTTATAATGCAAAAATTCCCATGCAAATCCAATCAATGATTTTCCTAACGCGCAAAAGTTATTCACATAGTCCCTATATACCGCATTGGTAAATCTGCGTCGTTTAATCACATTTTCATCCAAAACAAGTCAGTTTAGCTAAAAAGCCGAATTAATGTAGTTGCGTACCACCTGTAGACCTGCTTACATGGCTTTCAAAACATATTTAACTAGCAAGTCTAAACACTTTATTTAATAATACATGTAGCATTACATAAACACTGACACAAAGGGCAACACATAATCACACATACGCATCATTCATCAAAATTACATATTCAAGTCCATTATAAGCATTCAGAAAAATCATAGTCTATTTACACTAGACTATTGAATGGTCTCCAAATTTAATGAATTGTTACAGCAATTAGTGGTAATGGGTATTCACGTGTGAGAATTGATATTTTTTCATGTTAAATTAAGATTGCATAATTGTAGTCACGACGAAGTCTATGCTTAATCATTCGATATTATCATTAAAATATCGTGCATTTTTGGAGTAAGGAACACATGCATAAAGAAGAATTGAGGTATTTATTCGAAAAACAGAATGAGCAGAAATTCCATACCCCTGATCTCAAATCACACAAAATGCGAGGAATTCGATTTATTAGAAAACTAAAGCATACTTATACCACGTCTGTCACATGACTATTAAGAAGTAATAGAATTTTATCGACCACCGTGGACGATAATTCGGAATAAATAGTAAATCTCAATGTATAAAATTAAATTTCCTAAAAAGAAAAAATAGCTTGACATGAGCACTCACTTAGTAGTTTGCAAAAAAATCGTGAGTTAACAAATTTGAAACCGGTACGCATGGAGGGGTGGGGGAATTGGTTTTGGTCGAACCTCTCAATTTGTTGCATATTCCTAATTTCCCATTTTTTGCCTGTTTTAAGCATTGAAATTGAAGTAAGATCGAAACTTCCAAATTTACCCTATGTGAACGATTTTCTTTAACGACTTTCAAATATTCTTAAAAATCCACTTAAAGAGTAAGTTATTGCACGTGGGATTATGTACACACCATAACCACCACGTAGTCTATTCGTTATCCCCACACGTCAACGTACTGGAATCAAGTAAGGTCACTCGTTAGTTCTCCACAAAGTTGCTATCATAAAATTCGTAGGTATGTGTGAGTGTTAGGGATACAAATAATTTTTCGCGGTATGGAAAATTTCAACCTGCATTAACCGTTTGTGATTAACGACATTTGCTGTGGACACTAGTTATTTGTGATTGCTGTGGTAAATGACGAATTCAACGACCAAGATTTTTTAGCAGCAATTCAATTGAGCGAAATGTGTGACAAGAGCAAAGAGATTCCTCAGACTAAAACATCGATTAAGGAACCTGACTCGCAGTCACCACCTCCATCAATTGCTCCAAATGCTCCCGCCAATAAGACGTTTCGTATGCATCAGAAATCAGAAACCACAAATCAGAACATTTTATTGGAGTTGCTGATTTTCTGCATCCATTGCGTCATATTCATTGTCATTACTAGAGCTTTTCCAAACATGAGGCGTCGAAGCATGCATTGTCGATGAGACATTGCAACAAAAATTGGACGTGAACTAAAGAGGCCTTATCAATTTCAGAGCCCGATAACTCTGTCAAATTTATTATGACATTTGATGTGATTAAGAGTTAGTGATAGACTAAACGCGTTAATGTTCTATATGTGATATGTGGTAATTAATTAAGTTATGTTGCACAGGTATTATTCTTCCACCATACCAAGCCCCTTTTAGTTACAGGAATTTGCGCTTGAAGTGCTTTGCGAAGACAGCCGATTGTCTAGTAAAATTGAAATAAAATGGCAGTATTAAATGCAGTATCAATGGATAGTGCTGCACTTTTCTTAAAGGTAGTAATAAGTCTGAATTTATTAACTTTGCTATGAGCCAGCGCTGATACAATGATTCATTTGTATCTGTTACAGAATGCACCGTTATTTTTAAAAGTTACTGAAAACGGGACCAAATAGTAGTTGTATATTAGACATAAGTGTTTAGGTTGTGAGTCATCTTCTAAACATCGAGTACTGCTTGGAACTCATCTTGGAATTTGGATTTTAACTTCTCTTCTCCAACAATTTTATTAGTTTACCTATTATTTTGGCAGCTGGAGGGTTTTTAGTTAATTACTGATAAAACTTTTAACTACATGAAAAAATCCGAGCTGGTCATATTGATTTTGACTTCCATAAGACCCTATTGCGTTTAATTTAATCTTTTTATTGTCCAAACAAGTATCGTAATTATATATTCCATCTAGTGTGGGCAAAAATGAGAGAATATACGCTTTACCATTTGAAGAAGGTGTTAAATGCATTCAAACAATGCGTCCGTATCCGAGTGCATTAAACCCAATTTTTTTCAACCTGCAAAGCATGAAAACACGAGTAAAAAACAATGAACGAAAACCACAATGTTGTATCCTACCAGTTTGCCTTGTGTTGTAATTTTTGCGGTGAATTTTGAAAGCAACATAAATTTGTATGGGTCTGTCTGAATCTCCGTGCAAACGTGTGTGCACCAAGTTTTAGATTGTAAGGAGTCGAATGGAACGATTAAACTATTTGTCAATTGTGTTGTGGTTCTAAAATCAACGTCATAATACATTAATTATATTCATTCGAAGGAATTAGTATTGTTTACTACGTATGAAACATCCAGAATAAAATGATAGAAGTAGTTTTTGAATTCCACGAATTGTTTGGAACCGTCCTTCTACATAGTATGTTCTGTCAATAGAATTCTAAAATCGAATGGTATAGTACGTGCAAACTACGTTCTAGCAAAAGCTTTCATTTTTGTATGTTTTCCATAAGGGACGGATCTTAAAATTTAGATGCCACAAAACCAAGAGATTTTTAGTCAACAATTTTATTGTGAAAGTCTACATGCTTTGCATATGCTAGCATTTTAGGACTTGCCTTATATGTATCCAAATCATTAGTATCCGCAAATATGCACTAATCCAATTAAGTTTGTACATGGAGGCTTTATATTTGCGTATGTATGTGTTCGGACCAACTACACTTCTAGATGATGCACTAATCTGTCATGCACTTATTCGAGTTCTAATTTCTCACTTTTTCTAGACTTATCATGAGCTTAGCATTAGAATGATGGGCAGGTGACAACGAACAAGAATATGTATTTACTTCAACAATTTAGTAAACTTTGACAATTAGAGAGAGAATCACGTATGCAAATACACTTGACATGCAGTAAATTACTGTACAACGATTTTGAATACTACTACGATAATACGACAACGATCAGACAAGAATAATACAATAATGTTATCATGACGAAGAAGACGAAGACTTTAGTAGCATCAAAAATGTTGTTGTTACGACGACGCTGAGAAGTTACATTCGAGTTACAGCTTTCGGGTTACTTTACGTGTCGCTTCAATAGGCTTATCTTCAAATTGGATTCGTAACATCTAAACGATATTTTATCAGTTCTTTTCATATACGTACTAGAGATCCTAAAGTACATTTTCTCCCATCACTTCTTCTAATTTTTTATCTTAAAAAATAGTTATAACATAAAGTACATCCAACAGGAACAGTATGTGTTTGTTTCTATTTATTCTCTATCTATCTTCTATTCTATCTTGGAATAAATATGGAAAAGAGGGTTCATATCTGATTTGCATGAGAAACAGCATTCTTCAGATGAACTTGTGTAAGTTTGCTGCTTAATACATTTTGCTTTGATTTACTGAGTTGAGCTTATTCTCAAAAAGTTTATGTGCGTTTCATTCTAACTACATTTAATTGGATATGAAAACTGAGATTAAGTTATAGTAAACTGAAAAAGTCCTCGAGTTCAGAAAATAATCGACGTGAACGCCCTCGACTTCGCTTCCAACTTCATTCCCTCAAAACGGAAGAAAACTCTTAAATTATTATCAAGTTAATGGATGAATTACGTTTGATTCTTGACATTTGCTATGGTAGTTTGACGCACTTAATCCTTTGCATTGGACCGATGAGGTCAAGCATCGTTTCATACGTTTGCATACTAATTGAGAAGGAAATTTGTGTCGTAAGTGTTCAGCTGCTATAGTATTGATGATATGATTGTATTCGACAATATTTGAAATAATTTTGTTATGATGGCTAGTCAAAATGTTTGAATCCACTGCCAGTTCTGGCTCGACATCACGCTCAGAAGATGCTACAGTGTAGAGGCAATTGTTTGTTTGAAACTCGTACATAAAAAGAATTATGCGCACATCATAAAAATGACCGTACAGGTATTAATGTTTTTTTTAACGTGGGCCTAAGCCAAAGGATGAGAAAGGAGAGGGTAAATCCACTCGTGTTAGCAAATAGAAAACTGGATTATTTATGTATTCTATTTATTCCACTTATATCATACTGCTTTATAGTAAATGATATAGTAAAATTGCTCTTAATTATCCTATTTATTCCGATTATATATCATTTCAAACAAATTAAAACCTCCACCTGATGAGTCTCACCAGCTTCAAGAAGTATGGTATTAATTGAGGAGGTTATTGTTCGTGGAAAAATAGAACTACGCATATCCAGGTTATGGCGCTCTGAAGAAATCAGAGATCAAATCAATTGATATCTCTAGCCTGAAAAAAGTGCAATGTGTCAGAGATGCGTGAAAGGGAACGTATTTTGTTAAGTTCATGTTCATTTATTTCATATGTAAGCTAATTATGTAATCTGTACTATTTATTTTACTGTTTTTCCCTTGTTGTATCCCAAGTTTTTATTGATGCAGAGTCGCCCAATGACTTAGGATTACCGACATACAGACGACGCGTTGTATGAGGAAGAAGAAAGTGACTATGGAAGCGATGTAATTATATTTTTTGGGTAAATATAATTCTAGACCTTTATAGTTTCATAGATATATTCATGTGCTTATTTTTTTCAATCTCATGCATAACGATTTGCTATTGATTCCAAACAGCAATGAAAAATACTGGAACGCAGAGCCTAGGTTGCGACGTGAGCATGCATATACAAAAGAAGAATCAAAGGTTGAAACAACCGATCCGAAATTATAGATTGTGAACTCTGAGGTTGGGATGGAAAAGGAATGCAGTCTAACTAACCATGGTGAAGAGACAGCAACACAAATATCCTGTCATCCCAATGACTATATACTAGTGTTTCGTGGTATCAACAAGGATGAGGAAGGGAGAACACTTACGTTCACTGAGGAAGTGGAACAGGAAAACGGAAATACTTTCTTTGTGTCTCCAAAGGACGCCTGAGTTATTTTTTGATACTTGGTGTACTCCTAGTACAAGTATATTTGCATGATTGATTATTTCATTCGTCAATTTCTTTAGTTGGCATACAGTCGGAGTCATAGTTGGTGTCAAGGATAATACATCCTTTATAAATTAGTGAGAAAAATTAAACTGTGTTGCAGTTACGGAAACCGATTCCTGTGACAAGACTATTCGTGTGGAAAGTGTTTGCAACATACAAGTACCACCCGTTAGGAAAAGAAAGTTCTAAAACTTTGCAATGGACATGCGTTTTTATTCTCTGAAAAAGTAGATACAGATAGAGGTCTCTTTGTCCGCACGACCTCTTGTTTAGAAGTAATTGAATGAGATGCAGTAGAGTATAGTGATTGTGAGAATTGATAAATGTAAGTGTATATATATGAATAGCATCTATTTTAATTTATGAAATGACAAATGGAATTGAGTTTTATTAAGATTAAATACGTGTGAATTCCAGCCAACTGCAGTAGGTGGCATTCAATTGTAAAAGAATAATTAATTGACCCAGATTAAATCATTCACTTTTTAAAATACATAATATGTTCCCATTTATTTCGGGGGGCATCGACCGATGCAGCTTTGCACCGAAAAGTATTAGAGATCGAGGAGAAACTTGCCTCGGGTGATATAACCGTGGGTGTTTTCCTCGATATCGAAGGCGCCTTCAACAAGGTGCCATACTGGGTAATAAGGGACGCACTGATCCGTGTCGGTGTGAAAGAAATATGTGGATTTGCTCCAGGTTGAAAGGCAGAAGACCTGTGTCCATGGCGAATGGAGAAACAGTAGCAATGGGAGTAGGTGCTGGCTGACCTCAAGGGGGAGTGTTATCTCCGTTCCTATTGGATTGTGTAGTGGATGAACTCTTGGTCATCCTGCACAAAAAGGGAGCCAGTACCAAATCTCAAGGGTTTGCAGATGATATCGCTCTATTGCAGATGGGTAAACATCTGGTAGTTGTACTAAGAATGGTTCAAAAGAGGATGGAATGAGGTCCAACTGTCGGTTAATGCCGCCAAAACTGAAGCAGTCTTATTTGCTAAAATGTAAACTTGACGCCACCATACGCCTGAAATCAGGCAATGAGCCAGTACCTTTTTGCAACAACGTACGGTACTTGGGGGTCATGATTGACAATAAGTTAACGTGGGCCCGTGTACGTGGCATTGGCACAATTCAGAAGGGCGGTATCCACCAAATGGGGGTTATAGCCACGTCTAATGAAATGGATCTACATTGCAGTTATCAGACCCGCAATAATCTACGGATTTGTAGCATGGGTTGCTGCAGTTGAGAAAGGACACAACGTCAGGTGCCTAGAAAAGGTACAAAGAATGGCATTGCAACAAATGACTGGTGCAATGATATCCACTCCTAGTTAAAACTCAGGTGAGGGCGTCCTCCTGAGCCACTATGCACTGGTTGTGGCATAACAGTATATGGAAAGATAAGGGTACAACTGGACGTCTTGCTCGTGCAAATCACGTCAAGATTTGCCGTGATATGAGAAACAAGCTACCGATCACGAAGTGGCCTTGTGATCTCCGGATTACAAGGCCAATGGTCGATGGTGGCTTTGGGATATCATTCCCAAGCAGGAAAGAATGGGATAAAAGGACTTCCGCAGCATGCCGGATGGATCCAGACATGATGGAAAAATCGGAGCTGCTGCAACTTGTTGTGGCGAGGAAAAGCTCGTGTTAATTCCATTAGGTTCTTCAGCCACTGTATTTCAAGCAGAAGTCCTAGCAATAAGCTGGGCAGCTGATGAGATTAGTCGCATTGGGGGTGGAAGGCGAAAATATTACATTTACTCAGACAGTAAGAGTGCTTTGCAGACGCTCAGAACATGGCACTACATGACCCGACTTGTATTGTTTTGAAGTGTTTTGAGTGTTTTGAAGCGTTGAAAACTCTGGCTAGTAAACGCGGTCTAGAGTTAGTACTGATTCCTGCCCATAGTGGCTTTATTGGGAATGAAAAGGCGGATGAAATCGCCAAAAAAGCAGCAGAGTTCATGGTGTTTGGCCCAGAACCAATTTTGCCAGTGTCCATGTCATTAGTTCGCTTCACCGTACGAGATATGGCGTTTGAGCAGCACAATACAGACGAAGCAACTCATCACCGTTCCGTCGATGAAGGTAAACAATTACCTTAGTTGCTTAAGCAGATCGAGTCTGCGGTTATTTTTACAGGTAATTACAGGCCACTCTACCCTGAGTAGCCACCTTTACAATATGCGTAAGGTAGATAGTGATATTTGCCAACATTGTAATTCAGGAAAAGAAATAAGTCTACATTAGATGTGCTGGGGGGGCAACTCTTAATCGCTGAAGGCATACTGTCTAATTTCATAGACAGTATTTCGTCGTCGACATTAGACAGACCATGTATTACAAAATGCGAACCAACAAAATCACAATATCAGACCAGTTAATCCAATACCAAAAATAGTTTTGCCTTTTAAGACGTTAAATTGCATTGGAGATTGAACTCATAAAAAATGAGACCTAAAAGTCCTGCAGCTTTCGTTGCAACGTAGGAGCACATTAAGCAAGATTGTGTAAGTAATTTTAACATTATGTATAGTCGTTTAATACGAGACAAAAAAACTTAAAACCTCTGCATTCGTTTCTATTCTTTTCATGCTAAATACTTTCATGCGAAAGGTTTATGCCTATAATGCATACTTGTATGTTACATCGAGATATAAGGCGATTTTATTAAATGAAATAAATATCTGGCAATACGGTTTTAAAGGCTTCTAGCATGTAACTTTTCTGATGCAAGGAGGTTGAAATTTATGCCTCTTGATGCCATGTCGTCAGACTGATATTTTGCTCTCTTTAAAAATTCCATTTATTGTTTTGAATCCTGACTCGAATAATACTTCCATCTTTTAAATGTGAGGAAGAAAACTGCTAGTAAGCAGGCCAGAGACGTAGCTGAAGAAGGCGTTCAGTGATCACCTCCAAACCCCCTCCCACATGTCCACAATATCCCCTCCACCACCTCCGTCTCTAAACCCACCTCTGCGATCCTCTCCCAGCGTAGTAAAAGCATTACTTGTGCAATACCATTCCGGATTTCAAGTATGCACAAGCTTTATGCTTTATGTACATTCATGCACTATGCATTTGCTATGCTTTGCTATGCTAAGCATGCCTTTATGCATAAGTTTCAACCAAATCGATGAGTTTCCGAACTCTCGAGCCTATAACTTTCGAACCGTTTGACCGATTTGGCTGAAAAGTATTCCCAGAGGTCCTCTTGAGTAGTACTACCTGTGTACCAAATTTGGTCCAAATCGGTCAATGTATGTGACCAGGAGAGTGCGCACAGATAGACGGACGGACAGACAGACAGACAGTTTTAGTAAAACCATTACTACGCTGAATGCTTTCGCTTCAGCTACGTAATAATGACTGGATAAATGTGCATGTGAATCATTACAAAATCTTGCCAGTCTCATTGTGCCCCAAAAAAAGACAAACATGCCGTTTGACGTAGTTAGGAATTCCAGCACGTCAGTAATTAATTTTTAACCAATGGTTTGCGTATATTTAAAAAAAATAATTGATATGCTGAGATAACAACTATTTCGTGAAACAACTAGGTGGTTGGAGAAATCAGAACGGATGATTGCCAGTTTGTTATTTCAGGCTTACATAAATGTTTGATGCTGTTCCGTTGTGCACGCAATATAATGCGTGAATCAGTGTGACTTTGTTGATGGAAAAGGAAGTGACAAATATCTTTATCCATCTCACTCTGCTGTGTTTTAACTCAGCTCAGTCAAAACAGAATACCATGTACGGCCTTTGTAAACTTACTTGATAAACAATGACTGTCTTCACTTGCGTTCATCTTTATTGCTGCTGTAAGAATTTTTCCCTGAAGATGAGAATAGATAAGTCAAGCTCACTCAAAGATTACTCATATACATTCATCCTATCGAATTCATATAGTATATCTCTGTAAAAACATTGAAGTATATAACGCTCAGATATGCTGCCGTCCCACTTTCAGTAACCTTGGATTTTATTGCTTTGTTAACTTAAAAACTCTGAAGATTTTGAGAAACTAAAATAAAAGCTTGTGTAACTGATTTAGAATTAAGTCAGGCCAGTAATGATGAACGTTATGAAAAGGCTGAATGTAAAGTGGGTAAAAGTAATAATACGACGGCTTCGAAACACACAAATAAATCTAAAAAGATGCTACCTTTTTAGGATGCGGAATTTAACAGTAAGATTCCTACGGAAGAGATTGATTGGACACCGTCGTGATACCATTTTGGAAGAAGATGTCGATGTCACCAAGCAAAATAATAATTTGTACAAATTTAGGAGGGTTTGGTGTACAAGATGTCTTGATGTACATATGTATTTGCATATAGTGGAAGCTCTCTGTTTATGATTTTGCATGAAAGTGAACTTTCTAGCTTGTAGTAGTAATAATATTCGCAAACCAGTCGATTTGATAGTGTGCTTTGGTGTAAGTGCGTACGTATCAAAGAAGTACAAGGCATAAGCCTATCATATATTTTTCATGAAATGAATGTTCTTAATATGCTATTCGGTTAGTATTTCCAATAATTATACTGCATAACAGTGCTCTATGCTCTTATTACAAGATTTTTTTAATTTGCTTGTACAAGTGATACCATCAAGAAAGGGGTAGATTAAATCACAGTATTGGTGAAATTAGCCTCCTTTATGGAATGGGTTAAAGCCCTGTTACCGGCCGTTCTGGATATCAACACGCTGCCAAGGTTCGCCCTCAGTCTGGCCCAAGTCACAGTGGAGCAGTTCCTGTGGTGAACCTTGTGAATGCTGCTTATGCTGACGAAGACATGATGAGACATGGACCCCCGGAGGTGGAGGTAAAAGTTGAAGTCCTTGAGCATGCGGTGGAGGTAGAAGATGGAACTGTTCCTGACTTCCTGGCGGTGGAGCAACTTAATGCAACTGCAGCTGGGAAGCAGGTATTCGTTGGACTTCCAGGATTACGTATTGAAGCTGTAACTTCAGTCTTAGCGAAGTTACCAATTTCACTGACACAGCACGAGGTATAACTCTCAGGACCTTTCGAAGGAGTGCAGGATGTGATACAGTTGTACAAACAAGCAAAATCCCGAACTCAACCGTTACCCTGACTCAGACGTTCTTTTCACGGTACAGATGTTTTGCAGAAGATTTTACAACTTGAAGATTACGCCTCTAAAATAAGTGACACTGTCAAGGGGTTGGCGGTTGCTGATTGTACTGCTATTAATGTAGATGCGTGCTACCAAGCTATATTTTAAAATCAATGTTGGTAGATTTTGAAATTGATGTGTAGTCCACTACGTTTAATTTTAATGGCTATCATTTGTTGTTATTTAATGTACTTTTACAAACCTGCCGAATGTAAACTTTTCCTTACTTTTGTAGTCCTAATTTCAATTCCCAGTAGTTAGTATCCCAACCAGGAGTTTAAGTATGTACTTCAGCACTTCAAGTTATAATTTCATTACTAGAAAATACTAAATGTGGGTTGTTAGTAAATTTTGTTCTGTACTTATGAATTTTACAAAAAGTAAAACAGTTTGTTTCCAACCGTATTAAAATATACAACACTGAAATCTTTATATATGTGTTTTATATTTTCAATCATCTTTATTAATCACGTGTGTATTTGCTCTTAACGGATTTCTATTGGTTCATTTCTTACATACATCAAGTCTCCGTCTGATAGAGAACTCATCAAGAATTGAGGATGTTCACCCTAAAAACTCATCCAGCTTGAGTAATTCCTTTTCCTCTGGACTCATTTTTGTTATCATTTCCATCAATATCTTAAAACGTGTTTTAACATGGGTATAGCTTGCTAAAAACTTAAGTCATGCATTGGTATAATCTGCAGGAAAAAAAGACAGAATCAAAGTAGCCACTTCTACACATTAAGTACTCTTAATAGGAGGATTAGAATATTTTGTCCACAATATGAATGGTACCCTCAGTTTTAATATGTTTTTCCCGCAAATATTCAATAATAATAAAGCAATCAGACTTCCAAAACATATCCATTTTTAATAACCCGAACATCCCAAAGGACTTGCTTAGATTACTCCATGGTTTCTTCAGTTACAAACTCATCTCTTCAACTGTCCCTTTCTTTATGTTTCATTTCACCTAAAAAGTTGTATTTGCAATAGCAGTACACTTAGATCAGGATTTATTAGTCGAACGCAATATGTTTTACCTACATTGAAGCCGTTTTATTGCTAACGTTAAAAATATTGCGGACAGTAAATGGGGATCAGATCTTCGGGCTTGCTGTGTTGATGATCCGATATAAATAATTACAGCGAAGTTATACTTGCCGGAGAGAGATGATACGAACATGAATCATTACACGGAGTCATGAATACATAAAATCATTTAATCATTGTGGAATAAGCTGTTAGAATTAGAGTAATTGCAAAATCATGCATTTCGCAACATTGCTAATAATTATTCATTTATTAAATACGAAATAGTATACGATGATTGAACTATAGGAATTGAATTGAAAACTGAATCAAAAAACAATTTCTAGTATATGTGAAACATCATGCAAATTGATTTAATTGGTGGGTATGATTATCCTTATACTTATTTTATCCAATAATGGCCATAGCAGCGCAAAGCTCCATCGCGGCTTCACCATCCTCTGCAAAAAGTTGCTTATAGACTTGAGATGACATGAAATCGTTTCCTTTCCTGTCAAAAAACGTCATACACATAATTAAATACTGCAAAAATTTAACAATTTCGAGCTGAAACTATCTTTAATAAAAAAGCATACGATTTAAGAACTCTAAATAACTTCGCCATTAGCTCATCCATGTTGCGCTCCAGTTTCCTAGAAAAGGTAAACAGGTCAAGGGTCGGATCAAGATCAAACCAATCATTTCCTCTTTGTAGGAACATTTTTTCCAATATCTCTTCCAAAGTGAGCATTTCATATTTGTGGGCAAGTTGGAAAACTCCTACGGCAATTGCCGAGCTAGTAACAACTTGGTTAATTTCTAGAGTATAGATGTACTCTAAAAGAGCGGTAAGAAATTCCTCAGGCTCTCTTTCCAATATCAGTTCACAAGCCTTGGACTCCTTGAACTCGTTTTCTAGCATTTTCTTGAAGACAGGACTGTGAGCTGTAAATTCAAAATCATACGTTTTTTAGTTTGCAAAAGTTGTTCGTTCAGTTTTAAACTGAGAGATTGAATCACACACATTACAAGATTACTACTCACTCGCAAGAAAACACTTATGACATTCTAATCGTTTCCCATTAGAAGCCACAATTGTAAAATCCGTATGAACATTTTGCTCAAAAATCATGTTGCAAATTGATTTAAGCTGATTTGAACGATTTCCTTGAAAATTAATAAAATGATCCTGAACCGCAAAACTGAGGTATGCTACGGCATCAACTTTAGGGGAATATCCATTTTGTTGTTTGCTCCATAGTTGTGCGACATTACCCTTAACCTGCACCTCTATTTCCTCACAAAAATTGCCGATTTCTCCTTCTCCAAATTCCAAGAGGCTTATATCTATTTGAACAGAACATTGCCCGATTTTCATTAATGACATGAAATAATTTATTTGGGTATTGTAATAAACACATTTTTGTCCGGCGTCAACCTGGTGCATTCATTAACTCCACTCTGCATGTAGGCAAAGCAAAGAAGATGGCATGAAAGTATAATGGTACGTCCGCGAAACTTAATAATTTCTTCAACTTCCCAAAAACAGAACCACCAATGCGCACTCGCAGCTTTTGGGGTTGAAACGGAGTCCATTTGTAATGAATGTGGATCTTTCTAGAATGCAGCAAGAATAATTTTTAACTCAGCTCCTTTCAATTATCTTATTTGGTAAGAATTGCCAAAACCCACCGAAAATTTTCGAGCTCGCTGCTTTCGTTTTCAAGGGCTTCAGTTAGCCTGTTGCAATAGACTTTGAATTTGGCTTCTTCCCCAGTAGTCTCCCAGTTTTCCGTATCTATTTGGAGCTTATGCACAGCTACCCAACTTATTTCCTGCCCATAACTTTCTAATTGCGCTACACAATTTTTCAGCAGGATTTCCGCAATGAATGCCGACATTTTATAAAATTCGCAATAAAATAATTAATATAGAAATAATTTTATTTTTATCAGTAGTTCTAGGGTTACTGAAAACGGACACATGAAATTTCTTGAGATGTTAGGAAAAAACTTTTTATTTTCTTTCACGCTGTGTTTGGGGAAACTCCTCCTTGCTTGAGTTTGTTCACGATTATGATGGGAAGACCATGCAAGACATATTTCTTTCAAGACAGATAACATCGTCAAGAATAAAAAGCACTATAGGCTGGAAAGGTGATGAAACTTGATTAAGAGGTGGTTGACTGATTGTGAATGTGTAATCCTTTCACAATATGACGGATTATGATTACTGAAGCATTCATTGGTAAAAAAGATACCTGCTACTGGATTGGGATTTGGAATACAAATGGGTAAACTACCATACTCTCCGTTTGCGTATGGTGTACATCCGATCCTTACTTGACCTGAATCAGGAAAGCAGTGCAGTGGTTAGATGTAAACCTTTATGAAATCTCTTATATGTGATTTTGGATTTATATGTACATTTATAAGTCTGTGTATTTTGTATGCCATTCATGTTTGTATTTCTATTATACCTGGAGGAAATAAAAAGCTAGAAAGGATAAAGCTTGATTAATATAAATAATAGGCTGACGATCTGATTCTTCAACCAAATTAGGTAGGTAAGAAACTGTGTGTACATCCGAATTAACTATAAGAAAGACTGATATTGGGGAAGCTGTTTTACTTTACAAGCATTAATACATACCACACACTTATACAGAGTTTTTTTTACTATCTATCAATCTGGTTAAGTATACTTTGAGAATGTTTGAAGCTGCGGTACTAGAAATATTACTTTGCACTATCCATACTGTAAACCAATTTATGATTGATTTGTTTCAATTCTTCCAATTTTTTGTAAAGTTACAAGATTTGTGAATGCATTGATATTATCAATCCCCAAAGACAAATATCCCATTAGTAAAGTAATTCATAAGCAAGTTCAAGTACACAACTTGAAAGCCTCTGCTGTTGACTCTCAAGTCTCCATATACCTACGGCTGTTTCTCCTTCCACTACATCAACTGAATTAGTATATACAGTAAGCAATATCAGCATTACTTGAAGGTGGATAATAATAAGGTTTTAAAGAATGTTTGACACTTGCATATGAAACTTAAACATACTTATGAATGCATTTTAACTCTAACGCTTAGCATTCTTTGCTGCTATCAATTATTAACGTGTCTGTAAAGTGTCTTGGCGGAGGAAGATTTCTAAATAGGCACAGGCAGCAGCTTGTGCAATAGCAGCTCATGTTACAAACAGACCTGTAAGGGTGATATGACGGATATCACATTGATGTGGAAACCAACATGCGAACAATTAGCAAACAAGTCCCATATTTCACAAATTACTTACTGGGGATTACAAACAAGTCCCATATTTCGAATGTAAAACCTTACGACTCCTGGAGACTAACGCTCATTGATATGATAATATATGTCTTGATAATTGAATGTAATCCTCATTCAATTTGGGACCAAATTCCTTACTCCTATCCAAATAAGATGAGTTAACATTTCATTCAAACAATTTAGATTGTATAGGCTGATATTGTTAAAGACGCAGCAAAAGTTTCAGCTCAGTGGCAAGGCAATGTGTTAGATGACCCATGTGGGAATCCCAACCCAGTTATCAGAATAGGAAATGATATCCACTTGTTATCCTACGAGATTCAATGTCATTTCCATTCATATTATGAGGTCCGAAAAAAATGTTAAAGTAGCATATCCTTCTTGTGACAGTTTATTGAGATTAGTGGTATTTACACTCTTGAAATGTGCTTTTCATAGAGACTTGCCGATAAAGTGTAAGCCTTTGTAAGTTGAAATGACAAATTTCTTTTATGGTCTTAGAGCAGTGTAAAATATGACAGTTCCATGTACCATAATCTTGAGCAAGCCAATGCAAAACAGATTTGAAACCCTAACGTCTGTATCATGAAGAGATTGACCTTGGCCTATCTGTATTTGTGTATCAGTGTGGCTTGGATTCTATCGGTTTTATTGTTGTGCAAAATCTGAGTTTCATGCTGCAATATAGCTCAACATACTTGTATAATGCGTTTCATAAAATGCTGGACTTTTTTTATATTATTATTAACTAGCAATTTATTGCAAGTTTATGGAAAGGTCCAGATTCTGTTTTCACCAATCGATAGCTTAGGAAGAATGAGGAATCAAGTTCAATTTTGGACCAAATCGTAGTTACCTCTGGGGGAAGGTCATACCCTCTATTTTTTCAAGCGTAAAGTATTTCGTGTAGCATATCATTCGACAGCTAATCACTAGAGAAGATCAACAGTACTATGCACACTGATCTCCGATGTTAACTTCAGGGTCGAATGTCATGATAACCTTTCCTTTTTCAAGCATCAGCTCAGGTATATACACTTTAAGTAGGGAATCTCTTGCTATGCATTTCAAATACGGAATCCCTTTCCATGCATCTCTTTCTATGCATTTCTACAGGGCGTTTCAGCTAAATATTAGAGAAGACCAACAACCATGATGTGCGCGCTTATCTTGGATGTTAACTTAGAGGTCAAATGTCATAGTTTCGTTTTATAAACCCTAAATTGCTTGTTTATTACACTCCTGTGTTACCAGGTTTATTAATGAATCATTTCCCTACTTAAGCACGATCTACCAATCCCCATTGTTTATAATCCCCTATTACCTATGAATTCTGATCGAAATCCTCGAATCTCATGGAAATTTGCAGCTTGCAATGCCTGTTTCACTTGCAAATTTTCAGCGTCTAATAAATCGGATTTCTCCGGGATTGTGACTCCTTCCATTAATTCTCTTAAAGTGTTTGCTCTCTGTAACTGCTCATGATCCGGAGGTTGTTGGGTTACAGCAACAACCTCATCGAAACTACTGATAAGTATTTCCTCACGCATATCTTGGCTTTTAGCACCAAATGTAGGTTGAGAGGTTTTATTATTGTTAATTTTGTTATCAACCATACACCTAAGCTCAGTAAAGATTGAGCGTTTTAAATTTTTAAATCAAAAGGACCATACTATAAAGCTCAAAGTAAAATATCGTATGTATATCTTCCTATACATACTGGTGAGTTAATATGAAGGTGAAACGCAACAAAGTTTTTTTTTGTAATATAATTCGCAATAGTACATATGAAACAAAATGAATATTGGAATTTGGAATGTAAATGGACTTCTTTTACTGCGTCTTTTATATGTTGTATGTATACAATTTCCTGGATGTTTCAAATCAACTGCAACTGTATTGTACCATCATCATATATCAGCATCCGAAATCTGGTGTTTTACATGTTCGTTCGTACGAAACGAACAAGCTGTTTCATCTTCTACAATGATAAAAATTTCTTCTGCTAAGATAGATGAGTACAATAAGCCCATGTCACAGCAATTGTTGATTTTTTAAGTAAGAGACCACGAAAAAGGTGTGTGTATATTTGCTAGGTGTTCTTTCCTGGACATCTGTAGAGAGAGGAGTATTGATTATGTAGAAAGGGCCTCCGTTACGCTGCCTAAACTATTTTGCTTGAGCCTTTGCTCCACTGCTAATCAATGCCAAAATGCCCTAATTGGCTTATCTTAACTTTAAGAAATGACAGAGACGATAATGCAGTATTTAACAAACAATTAACAAACGTTGCTTGCTTTATTTCCATATAGTTTTTGGCCGACAGAGAAATTCCCTAACTACTTTCACAACACTCACTTGGTCAAATCTTTCATGACTTGACGGTAAAAACCGATGATCTGAACTGCTTTTTTCTTCCTCTGCTCTGCTTTCTTTTCTCGCTGACGATTGACCTCCGATGAACTCTGCTTCTCACACGCATAATATTATTGCTAGAACATTCTATATCTTTTCTCTGCCAGCCATACAAATACAAAACATTTTCAAAACAGTAAAATATAAGCATATTTAAAATAACCCTCCATTTCTCTGGAACAACATCTTACTTCCAGACAGTGTGCCCTGTGGCTACGTGAGTATAAGTTTGAAGTTGCAAAAAGTATCCAAAAAGGATCTCAATCCCAAATCCCCCACACAGTATGCTGTGAATCTTAAAATACTTGGGAAGAAGCAGCATCATCATAATATGCATATGCACAGCATCTTGTGGCTTATGGAGCCTTTCTTCAACATTTCAGGTTTGCTTTGTTTGCTCCAGGAGATCTACATAACCGCTACCTTCCATACATGATTTATAAAATTACAGTTAAATCTGATAAATATGATCGTCACTACAATAAGTCCGCAGTCATATTTTCACCTAATTTTGCAAAAAAAAACATTTTCCAGCAAACTTAACCGATACGATATGAAGAATGATATGAATGATATGAATTTTCGTTATAAAATCCTAATGTGCAGAATTTTAAATTAAAATGTCTAGCATAAATCATGAGTTAATTTTAAGTTTATTAATTGCAGCCAATAGGCACAGTCCAATTTTTTAAAATGTCGAAGAAAATGACAAAATGTATAAAAATTGTATTGTACGAAACCAAGGCCAAAAGCGTAGGTGTATTGCAAGAGCTAGAGGATAGCAAGTAGCAAGCAGCAAGCATCTTTTGAGCATGGGCATAAGTACAGTACTCGTCCCATGTGAAAACGGATATATAGGAAAAGCAAGCTTTGTCTACACTCGAGTAGACTGTAGTCAAAAAGTCAAATGCACTCTCAAAGCCTTTTGCACCACAATCACAATCATCACAACTTGTGATTCACAAGTGAGATTTCTTAGATGACAAATGACAACCCTGTTTACTACTGACAGATCCCAGTAAAATTTAACTTCTTCTCTTGTTTATACATCGTAAATAATTTCTTATTCATATTTATATTCTCCTGATAAAACGATTTTAACTGTCAGTCAGTGTAGTTTTGTTTAATTTTAATCCTCGGACGACTTGAGGCTGGAGAAGGTGATGTGATAAACTTGTGGTGGTGCTAGTCATCTTTTATCTTGGTTATCTGTTAGTAGGGGTTGCTGCTAGTAGTTCAACTTCCCAAAGATTCGACAAGTTTAGTTCAAAATGTTTGAAGACAGTAAGTGTGACGTAGATTGAGTATTGCTGAGTTTAATTTAGTGGTGGAATTTATTTTATTTTCTTGTCTTGCTGGTTGTTGTGTTCATGATTTCATTATGATAATATTATGCTTTTTTATTTGCGATGATAAAAAAATAATTTTGAATGGGTATTAAATTTGTAGTTCCAAACTCAGAGGTCGAAGAGGGTGCCGATACCGCAGTTCGAAATGAGCTAGAATGTTTAAGACCAAGTTTGAAGCGAAGGCTGCAATACATTGAAGAAATGGGGAGGAGGTCAGAGCTGAAGAGAGAAGTTGAGGATATTGAATTTTATTTGGATGTTGTGGATGATCCAACGAATGTCAGGTATTAGGATTAATGTTTTTGAAACTTTAATGTCACACCAGCCATAGCACTAACAATGATTAAAATAATACTGGATATTATGTGACTGTCAATTGTAATTCTTTCCATAATTTTATGTAGTACGCATGGAGTGGCTACACTGCGCAACATTATATCTTATATCAATGATTTGTCATACAAAATTCCTGTGCCTATCGTAAGTTAAAAGTCATTTGGTGTTTAAAAACATTTGTAATCACAGTATTATCCATGTGGTAATAATAATATGTGTTTCTTTCTAGGGCTGGAAACCGAAAAAAGGATTAAAAAGCTCCTCAGATAGTGGTAATTCCGAAGCAGATAAACTGCGGGCAGGAAACAGAAAATTTGAAGAATGGAAGAAAGCTCAAAAAGACGATTGGGATGATGATATATCAACATTAGTCAATTCACATGAAGAAAGGGAAAAAGCTGCTGAGAATCAATCATGGAACATTAATAATACATCATCCAATTCTAAATCTTCTGGGAACCCTTCAGGTGCTCGTGAAGGAGGTGGTACTCATGAACAAACGAAGCCAAAAGGATTACCAGATTGGTTAACGGATAAAAAAGGCTCCCCGAAGACGGAGGATTTAAATATGCTTTTCGAAAGACGGCATCCGCCAGTAGTACGATCTCAGTTTCGCGCATCAGCACCTCGCTTTGGACAGGTACCGGAGGATCCCCGCATTCGAAATTCTGGACAAAGGGTGAGTAATGCGAATACACCTCCCTGGCTTTTTGGTACTCCAACGCAGCAGGCTTCGAATCTACGACAACCAGTTCCTACACAGGCACAATCAGTTCCGCGTTTAGTTATACCATCAACACAACCCACTTTCGAACAGTTGTCATATACACCTGCTACTCCCAAACCTATATTTGATCCAGCAAGTGGGGTAATGTATATTCCAATGACGCCTGTGCCACAATCTAACCCTTATTGTATGCCTCAAAATTTTCCTACTGGACCACCATCACAAGCTTTCAATCCATACAATTTACCAATACGTGTTCCTTACCAGCCTCAAGGATTTTCAAATCCACCATCATCATCTGGATATTCTCAAAGTCAACTTTATCAAGACCCTTTCAGACCTGCGTTTGCATATTCTCCTCAATTTGCTGGTCCATCAAATTATCGTCCTCCTCGCCCTCGTTTCAGAATTGAAAACTCAAACAGGCCTTATTATGATCGTTCCAAGGATCATAGCACATCGTCCAATTACACTTCTGGTAGAAAACATGCTCCAGCAACTACATCCTTTCGAAACCGAATGGAAACTAACGTCGGAGGATTATATAAATTGGGACAACGTAAGATTGTAGAAGAAACGGTTGTTAGACCTCAAGCGGAGGATCCTGACATGCATGAAGAGGAAGATATTCCAGGTATTCGAAAAGGTCCAAAATCTACAGCGAAAACCAAAGCCAAAGCCGCTACAAAAGAACCCGAATTTCCTGACTCAACTAAGAAGATTATAATGAAATCATTCAAGAAGAAAGGCGCAGTAGAACTTTTAAAAGATCCTTCGAAACTTAAACGTTTATGCCTGCAGCTTCTTTCAGGGATGGAAGAACCTTTGAACACAAAAAAGAGTCAGAACCAAGAACATCCAATTAAATCAATAAAAAAGGCTCCGAATCAGCAATCTAGAGTAGCTCGTAAGAGAGTAGCGTGTACTGACAGTGAGGAATCGCAGTCGGAGTCATCAGATAACGAACTTGGTTCAAGTAGCAATGTTGGATCGGATAAAAGTGGAAAGTCAAAAAGCTCCACAGCTAAGAAACAACAGCAGCCAGCTCGAAAAGTTCAACAAGCGAGAAAACGAACCCCCCAAAAGGTTTCCAACAAGGGGCCTAGTAGAAAAGTAGCTGTTACTATTCCCAGCATTGAGTCGGACAGCAGTTCTGAAACTAGTTCCACTACTATTAGTGACGTTGGGTCAGTCAAATCCAATAGTAAACCCGAGCATGGCCGAAAATTAAGAAGCTCTGAAAGTAAAAAGGATAAACGTAAAGAACAAACAGAAACTGAAAAGATAGCAGCAGCAGCAACTCCAACAAAACCTACTAGACAATTCGCGAAGAAGAAGACGCAACCTAAACCATCCAACCCGGAAGGTGTGAAAAATACTAAATCCAAGGAATCTCGTCCTGTTGAAGTTGAAGAAAAAACAAATAAACCTCAAAGCTTGACTGAATTTATAAGAAATTCTAAGATGAAAATTGTAAATTATGATGCGCTATATGCGTTCATAAACAAAACTTTCCAACCCCGAATGACAGCAGAAGGAAATCAACTCATCGGAGCTAACGACTTGGTTACAAATGTTGGGCTAGGTAAAATCAAAATGGAGTCCGATTTCGTGAAACCAGTTGCACCAAAGCAAGAGCAAGATAGTACGAAAGTTTCAAATGAGGAGGAAGAATTATTTTTGGCCGCAGCCTATCCAGAGGTACATCTTAGAGTTGAAGATGACACAACACGCTTAGAAGTGGAACCTGGCCGTGACCACCCTGAGGATGATTCGAGAGCAGAAGAACAGTTGCAACCACCATTAGCGATGAAGGTTGAAGAAGCTGAAAGTCAAGTGGTTCCTGCTCCTGACCATGACCAACATGAATGTCAACCACCAGCGTCTTCAGAGTCAAGTGGTATCCACAGTGTTGCGAATGTTGAGATTGACGAAGAAATGGAAGAGATTCACATTGAAGATGTAGTTTCAGGAGAGGGAGGAACTGTCAATAAACGGAGGTAATCAAGTTCCAGTTGAAATGGAGGTGGTTGATGAGAGTATGACGTCTGAGGAAAATTCAATTGACAGCAATGAACCTGCAGTGTTGTGAAATGGGAATGGAAACATTCCGTTATAATAATCTGCGAATAATCGTTAAGCGTGTGACACATCCCTTGTTTAAAAATTTGTCGCAAATGTGAAAGTGAAGAATAATTAAGATTAGTTTTTGTATTTACTTATTTACTGTATTTATTTTGGTTGGTCGACAAAAATAAAAAAACAAGCTACTTTACAGATACTCTTTCGCCCTGCATAAGTTTACCAAAAATATCTTAAACGTGAACTGAAGCCTGGGAAGAATTTGTGCAGTCTAGACGAAGGGATTTCACTGTTACCTATGTGTTCTCAGTTCCTAGAGCAAAACTCTCCCCCTCGAGGACGAAAAAAAGATCTAATCTAACTCTTGCACCTTGGCATTGACGAATGTTACTATTATTTACCACCTTATCGCAACTCCTTGTTTTTTAAATAAAAGGTAGATTTTTCCAGCATCGTCAGCCGTAGCCAATCAACCTAAAAAATAACTTTACTAGCGTGGTGTAATATGTAATTACAATTACTTATCCCGTTACGTATTTTGTTGAGTAAGTACTGTACGACTGGGACGTGGTAACATTTAAAGACAAGGTGTATGTATGTATGTATGTATGTATGTATGTACTTGTCAGTTTTTAATTTAAAACCTATGCCAAATTCCAAACAAAATAAAATTAAAGAAACTACTTAAGTATAAAAATTAAGTAAAAGATCCTTCTTTTGTTGTACAATCGCTCAGACAGTAACATCCATATTGCAATAATCCATCCTACAAAAATTACCAAGAATGCTGTGAAAATATCCGACAAATGAACAGGGTCTACATGCACATGTCCTTCATCGTATCGATTTTGTACACAAGTGATTTCTCGTTTGGTTTCATAATTATTTTTGTACCGATAGTTCAATCCACGTTCCAGGATCACCAGAAGTCTGCATAAAGTTTCATATTAAATTTTGATTATGTATATTAGAATAATTGTTGGATGACTAATATCATGATCATACTTTTCACCAAATATTTCCCGGTACTGGGATCCTTTTTTCACATACATTGAACTTTTGTATGGAACATTTTGGGCAGGCAATTTGTAAACCGTAGAGCAAAGAAAGCTCTCCGTGAAGTTTTGTTCCGCAGCAGTTTGATAAAACATATCTGGGTAGCTTAAAAATGCATTCTTTGAATCGATTATGTGAGTTATCTCATTCTTGGAGTCGGTTGTAATAACATCTTGGGGCAAATTGAACGATTCAATCATTTCCTATGTGAAATGAATGTTGTTAAAATGATTATTTTGTCGTTTAATCACTACAAACTAAAAACTGATCTTTATAATACTCAGACTCACCTTCAACAGCAATATTGTTCCTTGACTGTATTCATAGGCTGTAAATTTGTAGTCGTATTGTATCAAATCAGTAAAGGTTCGTACCGGTACTGCTTTAACAGTAAGAAAGGAAACAATCGTGGCTGAGTATGCCACATAGCATACAATCGCCATAAGTGATCCAATGTAGAAAATTGTTTTGAAAACAAAGGTGGTAGGAAATATGTGCCAAGCTAATTGTAAAAAAAACGCATAATTAGATTGACATGTCCAGCTTTACCATATACATTTTAGTCAATCAATTACTTACACTTTTGACACGTTGCAGCTATGGTCCACATACCAATTTCCTGAATGAAGCGATCATCTATGTTGTATGAGCAAAGTTGAGTTTTCTTTGCCACAACTGCCCAACTGTGAACACATCCGATAAGAAACAACCAAGTTGCAATCAGCGTGAGCCATAGTGGTGCAGTAAATGGTGCACTGACAATGTTCCTTATTGAGTTGGCAGATGGTTGTTGGAAAAATGCTTGGTAGCTGACGTAATAGAATAAGTCCATAAAAAATTTCAGTATTGGAAGAGTTAGTTTCATATATATATTTCGAAAAGCCTTTTTTATACATCTCATCTTACATTCCAGAGTAAGTAGGCTGTAAAAATGAACATAGTTTGGCTCGTTCAGCATAAATGGATGCTTGGTTTATAGAAATATCTGCTTTCCCTGTGTTTAGCTCAGTAAGTAATGGGATTTGTGTTGCGTTTAAGACTGTCAATAGTTGATCTGAATTTCCAAGTACAATTTCTTCCCTAAATCGAATGAAAGTTGATCAACTATGCTCTGCATTTGGACTAGTTTACAATAATTATCACTAGTGCAGAAAATTCTTTTGTACAATTACCGGAAATTCATTATTTGTTGCAGATCTCGAAAAATGTTGACGGAAAATCCTCCCTGTAACCGAACTGTTGAGCCGTTGTCCACTTTTTTTATTGTGATCCAGTCGGATGGTCCTACATCGTCCTTCATTAAAAAAACCCAAGCCATAAGGTTTGTAATTTTTGATACTATTTGTAGAATTGATCAAGTAGTATTACCGGAACTGCAGCAGAAACATAATGGCCCCGAAAATTACTTCGCCTTCTGAACCTTTCCAAGAATATATAAGAGATA
This sequence comes from Orchesella flavescens, assembly GCA_964034955.1. Lineage (NCBI taxonomy): Eukaryota > Metazoa > Arthropoda > Collembola > Entomobryomorpha > Orchesellidae > Orchesella > Orchesella flavescens. The sequence continues at coordinate 29,238,602 of OZ035953.1, forward strand.
GCTTTCTCCCATATGGCTAAATCTCGACTGCTTCCACACTTATCCTCAGCATCGTAGATATATTTAAGTGCAAGAGACTTTTCATTCAACTCATCCATCATGATACTTCCCTTCAAATTGTAAACTTCCCAAACAGAAAAATAAAGGTTTGTTTGGGATCGAGTGCTGTTGCCCTTTTGTACTATGAAAAAGAAGAACACTCCACTGTCGATTGTGAACTGTGGCTTGTATTTTCCGAACCAGGAATTGAGACGGTTTTGACCAAGTAGAAAATTGCTTTGCTGGTTATTTCGAAGCATGAACTGACTTTCAGTCCAAAGGATTATTATGGTGGGTTGCCACATTAGCCTGTTTCTGGTTTGAAGAAGTTGTAGCTCTTCATCCACCTGAAAGAGAAAAAGGAAATCATGGCACTGATGCTTAGTCATGTAAACAAGAATCACTTGTACTTAAACATCAAATTAGAAGCTACATACTTTGGATATTAGTGAAAGCACTTGTGTATCAGATTGTGTAGCAAATATAAAATTTGTTCTTCCACTTTTTGATGATGAATTCATTAAAGCGATTCTGAATCTCAAAAAGAAGTCAATTTCATTGAGAAACGCTTCAGTTGTGATGTATGCAATCGGAATGTTTTCTGGATACGTGCACATTTTTCTTGCACTGTCTTTACTATTTCTTTGCATGTCAATGTGTTGAAAGGGAATTTCATTTGTAATTATAACAACTTCTTCATCTGGGAAAAGACACCTAACGAAGTAGGACAATACGTGAACAGTTACTGGCCTTCCATGAATATTGACGACACCTTGATTGCTAAACAATGAAGGACAACAGGTTTCACAAGACATTGAGAATTTGACTGATTGTGAATTCCCCAAAGAGAAAGCTACTAAAACACAAAGAAACTTTACTTTACAGTAGCCACTCATTATTACTGAATTGAATTTTTCTATTGCCATTCCACCCAACATTACAAAGAGGCATGGTAAATTGTCTGACTAAAGTCTGATCTGTCGGGTTGGTCAGTGTTCATCAAACGTTCTTCAAAAGGATGATTGAATGAATACATAATATTGTAAATGGTCAAAATATGCTTACATGTGCTCATGTAGTGCGTGTGTACTACTTGATTCTAGTTAATAAATATTTAATTTTCATCAACGTATAGAAAGATTGAGTAGATAAGGTCGTAACTGTGTAAATCCTACTTTGCCCCATTACTTCAGCAAACAGTATCATGCATACATAGTAAAATGGTAAGTATGTCGGGTAACGTGGTGCGTAAAATTATAACGAGGTTTGAACAGGTGAGGAACTTTACGATTAGGTTTTTATAGGTTGAAGAACTAAGAAACTAATATTTGTTTAACATTACAATTTCACGTAAATTCCCCTTTTGCAGAGGTAAAGCTTTATATTATCCAATGCAGATATATTGAATACAAGATTTTTAAAGAATATGTTGATGCTGTAAACTTATAGTAGGTAAATTGAATAAATACAAAAAGTAACAGCGAGGCTCTGATAAATTAGAAAGCTAAAAGAGTTATATAACATATTTGCAATAGATATTATGTAAATACGAGCATTGTAAAGTTTTGGCTGAGCGAGATTACAATGTTTGATGGGATCGGAATGGAAGCATGTTCATAGTTGAACTGACTGGAAGTAAAGATGAATGCGACACCTGCATGCAAAACATGGGAGCCATAAGACGGGGGAGGTGTCCTCCAGTAAGGTACAGTTTATGATGCTATAGTGAGTTTCATTCTAATCTAAAGACAGAGTCGGTTTGATTACTCGCTTCAATAATTTTTTTTATTATGAGCTATGCAAGAAGCGTGCTCATAAATGCACTTCAGTGTTCGAAGAAAGAAGAAAATTTAACTGTCCTTTTGGATAAGCCTGTGATTAGATTAATACAATAGTTCTCAAAGGCATCGATACTTATTACGCTTACCCTATTGACCGATTGGAGTATCAAAAAACTGACAGGATTAAAATTTTGTGGATTCTTAGCCATCTCTATGTCGTCGTTGGGTTGCTAAATGGTGCTGCAGCATCCACCAATGGATCTAGAGCTGATGTGGTTTATGGCATATACGCAATATATGATGCAATATAATAATTGCTTATAGTATTTATCATATTTGATTTTGAATAATGTAATAAATGTTCATATTAGCAGTGCTCAAGGCTGACCTTAATGACCCAGATCCTCCACCCCCGATGAATGCGGCCAGGCTACAACAGTGGCTTTGGTGATCAACCACGGAGCCGTAGACGAACGTCCTACTGTCGTGTCTGACATTGCAGTTGCCCTTGCTTGCATTCCTGATCCCATCGATCCTACTAGTGGAAAATGCGGGTGTGCTGAGAGGGGCTCTAAAATGGTTGGTACACGCAAATTGTGCCTGAAGCAACTGGGCTCACTCAATGCTTTTACTTATGTTAGATCGTTACTAGTTACTGCATCATAATTTTTTACCGATTCTAAATAAATTAACGTGTTTGTATCGCTCCGAAGGTCTACACAACATTTGTTCTTGTTCATCTTCACATATTCGTTTTCTTTTCAGTTTAGTCAAATTTCATTGCTTTCGATAACTCTATCGCCCAGAAAAATGAGGGTGCCACATAAACTTGAGACATCTTACGTTATCATTTTGTCTGTGGACTGTTTAGTTTTTTTTAAATTCTGATTTCAATAATCAATATCTTAATGAGATAACAGACCATCCTTGTATGCAGTTGGTGGAGGCGGAGGCAAGCGAGATATTTAGCTAAGACCAAGTTGCACACCGTCAACTGCACTTTGGAATGGTCTATACGGTGTACACATTGTTTCAAAGTATAAAAAAATAATTTTCATTGCATTTCTGATGCCTTAGGTCTCCAAAATTCAGTTGGTAAAATTTCCAAAAAATTTTCATCTCTAGTCTTGCAAATGCAAGTAAGGGGAACAATTCTCTACTTAATGCACAACTCCATTGAGTCATTAACCTGAATTTCTTGGTATTCTAGCACGGCCCAATTCAGGCTGCTTTCGTCCAAAAGAACAATACTTTTATAGAGATACCGCTTTGATATTTTTATGCCAAAACGTTTTTCTCCGAAACAACATGAATATGAACTTGATTGAACCTTGATTTAGGACGGCAGAAGTCTGAAATGGTGATATAATTTCATATACCATTTTACGGCCAGTGTTCAATCCATTACATTATTAGCAGTGCTCTGAGACTGCATTCAAACTTCGTTTTCAATTAGTGGAATTGGATTATATAAAACCAAAGCAAAATGTCTTTTAAATTACCATTAGTACTCCTAATGGGTAAGAAAATTTAACATTTATTGTCTTTAGTAATACCAGGATTCAATAATTCTTAACTCAATCTCTATAATTATGAATATGTCTTCTCTTCTTGACAGTTATGATTGCATCACCTCCAACGGAGGCCTGTGGATGGAGTATCATTTCGGAGTGGAGTGCGGATCTTATGGAGGCACTCACGGAGTACCCTGAACGATTCATAATAGGCCTGGAACAGCTTACAACTGTTGGAGGGGTCATTACCGTTGCGGCAATTCTGCTTCTCTTCTGGGCTGCCTTAGTGTTGATGGGATGTTTGGACAAAACAGATTCCGTGAAGAAAGTAGCTGGCCAATTTGGTTAGCTAGATTTTGTTGTACTTACACCTAAACACAGTTAATTGATTATTGAATGAAATACATTATTGGTGTTTATTGGTTTACAGGTAAAGCTAAGAGAGACACCAACAGCTCTAACATTCAGGACAGTGGGGATGACATGGTTTGAAACAATCTGATTTCTGATGATACCATTTGTTTGGTTTGTCGTGTAATGACTTGGCCTGTTTTAGTTTAACAATAAATATTTAAAATGCAGTGAAGATTATTCGTATATTAGCATCCAATTATTTTTTAGCAAAGACGCACCATCATCAACATACTGTTTTTATTAACGTGCATTAAAAAGAACAACATAAAGAATTCTTTATCATTTAAGCACAACCGGCAATCTTTCTCATATTTTAAGGCAAGGCAAGTGCAAACTGCATACTTATCATCGTAAACTGTGATAGTTGTGACGTAGCATGCATAACTCAAATAAGCATATATCATGAAATTTTACGAAAACAACCAGGCCCTTCCACATAAAGAAGTTATTTTCCCTTTTCGTAGTTGATCTAGCAAATTTGAAACACATTACAACTCATTGGGAGGAAGAGGGATCAAAGATCCAGGCAAAAATAATCATTCTAAGCAGTTGCTGAAATTAATTTAAAAACTTTCTAGCGTGCGACTACACGTATGTTTTATACAATAACCACAGATAATGAGATACAACGGAATATGCCTACGTCACACTGTGTGGAACCATAAGTGGGCTAACATTTCAACATATGGTAAGATGATGTGGAAAAATATTAATGTAGTCAAAATATTTTGCTACATCGAGAACAAGCAATACGTGGCCTTGCTTTTGTACAAAATGAGCATACGTAAGGTAAGAGCACATACATATTAGAGCTCAAGTATACTGAGTTCTTACCAACTCCACACACTCATTTACTGTGTATACGAATATGCTGTCAAAATGTCAACTAGATTAAAATCTCATCCAGCCAAATTATCATCAATTCTTACTACTTAAGACAATTAAAAACACCCGCACAACTAAAGATTTCTCAACGCCGCAATCAACGAATGAAAATAAAAACCCGTTATGACTTGTCGGATTTTCTATTATGATCCAATACATCGCGATAATTTGGGGATTATAGGTCTTGGACGGTTGTGTAACTAACCATTTAGTAATAATTTAATAGTTCCTTCTACTTTAAAAACCTTAATTAATTTTCACATTTCCACCAGCATAAGTAGGTGTAATACAGTAAAACATGGCTAAAGGGATACATTTGATGAAATCATTTATGCATTCATTAGGTGAAAATCGAAACCGTCTGTTTAATCGTAAGTGGGGTTAATTTTCATCAATTTCTTTTATTGAATCGTACTGACGGGAAAACAAAGGTATAAACTTTATAATAGTTATACAGCTATTTTTTTAATATAACATTTTTAGAAAGCTAAACTTTCACTTACTTAATTGCGACCGTTTGGAACTGTCTCGAAACACACAACAAAAACGACAGAGTCAAACGTGTATCTTTGCCATTTTTTGCACATACATAAATTTTCACACTCGTGTAATCAACTTGCAGCAGCATTTGTTTGAATCTTGTCGACATACAGTACTTTGAAACAGGCAGTGCATAAAATAAATCATTAAGGCAGCGTTGTACAAAGTATTCATTCACTCGATACATTGAGTGTGACTATACAAACTCCTTTCGTTAAATACTTCAAAACGTTTCATGCTGTAAGTTTCACTGGTTCACAAAAGAAAACATAGGCTATCACGACGTAATAGGACAATAATAGTATGTCATGACGATCTCCCCTCACGATTTGCGTTTGTTTACATTCATGTGCTAGTGTAACAAAGGTTAAAATTCTAAAATAGAAATTTTGTGAGCTTGAAAGCAGGAGAGTTAAGTATAACATTAAAAAATAGGCTCTTTAAAAGAATATCGTAGACGTCCGAAAATCACAGATACTAAATCACCTAATCCTATGACATGAATATATTACGTGTGCGTGTGTACACATATTCCGGACACATTTTAATACAGATATCATCTACTCCTGCGTTTCAAAATATCACAAATTTCTTACAAGTAATAATTCTTGACTTAACTGTTTGCTAAATATAATTTCTTTTTTGGTTTTTTCTAAATTGCAGCAATACAGTCTTACATGATTTTTCAGCATTCACAATCCAATTTCCTTTCATATATCTTTTAGTACTAATGTATAAAAATTAAATGTAATTTATAGAAGCCGGTATATATGTGTATCATAGCTATATGTTTATCGTCAACAAACTTCGAGACGGTTAAAAAGTTGAGAAAAAATTGTTGCTGGCTTCTCATCGTTATCGCTACGTAGTAAATTGTAATCAGAAAATTGTATAGTTGACAATTAGCACACTTTTGACTAACATGTGTGGTGCGATACAATCTGAATCTGAATTCTTGTCATGGATAATACCACTGGAAACGCTCGAACAAACACTCAAAGGTCAACAAATCATTTGAATTCGAATGTGATTTTTACATACAATTACAAATATTATATTGTTTGCTTGCCTCTTACATTTCTTTAAACATTTATACTGACTTAATTCAAGATATTGGCACTTTCGCCATTATCTGACTTGCTTTTTTTTATTTGACTTGAAGTAGTATGAGTAATACTACAGTTCCCTTACAACATTATATTTTTATACACTACAAATAGAACGACAGTCAAACAAGTTACGCGATAATTATTGGCGCTCACCATTATTTTTTTTGCATTAAAACCTAGGAATGATGATGCCAGTCTTTGGTTAATCAGCCCTCATGAAAACAAGACACAATTGCCATTACAGCGATTCCAAGTAGCAGACTAGCAAATTGTTTTGCAGACTCCTTGGGGTTCTCTTCCTTCATCAGATCAGGTAGAAGATTGGTCAGTGCAATGTTCAGGAAGCATCCGGATGTGAATGGAAGAATCCACCAAGTGTAATCTCCTAAAAATAAAGTTCAGAGTGAATGCTTGAGTCTCGAATATTTAAACTGAAAATGTTGGACATTAAAAATTTAACTACCAAACTTACCCATTGTTTTCATGCAGTCAACTGACAACGTGAAGATTGCACCGAACAGTCCAATTGTTGCTGTAGAGAGTTGAGCCTTTGCTGCACTCCATGGATTAAATCCAGAGCGGAGTAAGATAGCAAAGTCTGCAATTTCATGAGGAATCTCATGCAACAGTATGGCAGCTGTGGTTAGCAGGCCAATCTTTGGTGAAATGAGGAAGCTTCCGGCTACAGCTAATCCATGAGTGAAATTGTCAAAGCCGTTAGCAATGAGATTGAGGTAACCCGCGATCTATGGCAACAGAAAGTCATGGATTGGCTTCAGTAATGGAAAAGTTATAAAACTTTTTGATAGAAATAATTTTAATCATTCTTACATGTTTATTTGATTCTGCTTTCTCTGATGAGCATTGGTTAGAGATCTTGGAAACGTTGTTGTTGGAAGGGTCAGGGGTGTCTTGAGAAGGTTCGATTTCCCCTGCCACCAACTTCTCACAAATAACAAAGCTTACTAGGCCGATCAATACCCAAAATCCGAGGCCCATCAGACTATCGTGCTTGCTGGAACCACTTTCTAAAATTACAGAATAATGTTGTGTGTCATTTTTCCTGTCATATCAAGTTGCAAAAGTGTGCAATGAATATACTGTGTAGGTTTTTGTATTTATTTTCGTGACGCATACCTCGTGCTTGATTCCAAGCTTCGGGAAGCAAATGGAGGAACACATCCCCAAGCAAACTGCCTACTGCGAAGTTGAGCAGTCTTCTTAGCTGAGTTAGTCCAACACCGAAACCTGCATAAAAGTAATAAATTTAAATTTAGCCAGTAATTTACGTTTAAATTTATGAAAGTTCTCAATGCATGCTGAGTAAGAAGAGTTTCATTTTTACGATATGATGGTACATTTATTCTTCAGATCCAATCATTATTTTTCCGACTTAATCTTGGAAACGATTTGTCAATTAGGCTCATCAGTACAGAAAACATTCGGGCATACAAAAACCTAATTTTAAGACTATTTGGAAATCAGGTACCTTCAAGTAGTTCTAACAATAGTTTACATTTATATATCCCAAATATTATTTCGCAACACTAGCAATCTTTCTTCTTATTTAGACAAACAATCTGGTCATTGATCACCGTAGGTACATAAATACATAGGAAGCCTATGTTAGGGTAATAGCAAAAAATTCAAGAGCAACATTCCATATTATGAAGTTTTCAGGGGGCAGAGACATTTATCCTTGCAGATCCACTTTAGACAATGCTCGAGAGACAAAAAACAATCGGTTGAAAGTTGTTATTATTTTATACATTGAGATGCAAAGCACATGAAGTAAGTCCGCAGAAAACCGGTTGTGTGACTGACCAGGCAAGACACCGCACCGGACTCCTATAAATGAGTTCAATGCTCGCAACTACAACTTCTATTCGGTTGCAATCTGGTCTGGCATGCTTGTAAACATCCTATGCATAATATGAAACACCATATGAAAAGAAGATTCATAATAGTTCTAGTACCGATTTTTATAACGTAAAAAAGTACATAACTTAATAAGTTTATTGCTCAGGCCGAGGCAGGGAAATGCTAGAATTCATTCAACGTGAGTAAATGTAATTGAACTTAGGTTTAAGCTATCCATTGTAGTTGTATTGAGTGCACAAGTAATCCACAAATCTTGAAGAAAAGTTTCAGCTGAGCAACAACGGTTGCCTCATTTCATGTATGTAGAATACTCTTGCAATGATTTCATGGTAAATGCCCTTGGAATTCGTCCCGATAAACGAATTGCTTGTAAAATCTACTTTAACACATGGATGTATTCGTAACGTTACGTGTAGGCATTAAGGTTTTCTATTCCTTAATGGATCAGTCAAGCATAGCTTTAGTTCCAGCTCGTACTGTTTTTTTTACATTATCATGTAGTCTTAAGGTTTAGCTGTCAATCTCAATATGGATACTGAGTCTTACAAAGTCAATCAATCCCAGGGAGCAACATTCGTTTCTCTTGGAAAATCCCACTGAACGCCTACTGAAAATTACTGTTTTTCCAATTATCCAGACTACCCTTCGACACTTTGTCAACGAAAGCACCACAGCCAACGGATTTGTTTGGCAAAGGAAGCAGAGATGCATCCATGCGAATTATCTCAGATGCCCACACGGTAGACAGTCTTTTTTAACCTAGTTGCGTCAGAACTCTGCTTTTTCACTTTTTTTTAACCAAGACACATACACTGATGCCAAGTGAAAAAGCATTTGTAGTTGAGGCCTGTATGAATGCTGGGTGCCTTTACTTTTTCAGAATGTTGCCAGTGGTATTGTTATGCAACCTTTTACAACACTGTTGTAGTTAATATTGACATATGAACACTTGTACGTATGTACGTAGGCGTATGAAATTGATACTCACTGAAGCTTCGTAATAATACAAGTTTACGGTTCCAGTTCAGGACAACTTGCACACGACATTTCCCTAAAATTTTGACTGGAATTATTGAGATAAGTTGTTGCTGTATTGCTTTAAATAGGTATTATATTTGACTATCAGAGACAATTCCTGCGTCATCTTTCAGCAAACCCATAACAGTAAATTCTTTTAATATCTCAAACCTTATACATATAAGACATCATTTTTGAAACATAATAATAAGTGTAATATTCGCATTGGATGGAACATGTAAAAAGTGTAAATCACGAATCTTATAATAGAATGACTACGCAGTTAAAATTTGAAGAATTTGTATGCCATTTTAAGTAAATCATACGGTGGATATGGGGGTAATGTCGCCAAGAATTTAAACTGCGACGTTGGCCTTAAGTTTGACGTTGAGCAGACGCTCATATGAGGCTCATTGCCAACACAATATAAAACCTCAAGTACAATTCAATTTATGTATAGTGCACGTTTTAGCACAATGAATTTTTACTTCTCCCAAAAATATCACGCCATTTGAACAAAAATTCATTCCGGCAATTACGCCAAGTCCTCTGTGACAACTGTAAGTTGCATGCATCTCGAGGAAACTGTAAGGTCAGTTGATCATACAACTCAAAATGGTTAGTTAATGAAAATTTGTTTAGTAAAAGATGATGGAGTAATATTAGTTCATGATAAATTTACGAATGCTCAACAAATAAGTCTCGACAAGTTAAATCCATCCTAAAACATAGTTTTTTCAGCCTACTATAACACCAACGGCATTAAAACTTACTGAATTAGCGACCATTTATTGGCAATATTTGTGTTTTTACCATGCACCACGTTTTGTAATATGCTTCTCTGGTGTTAATAACCAACAATCGACCTTCATGCACAGTGAATGTGTCTCATAATACATTTGTCCCTGTACTTTCTTCAAAAAAAATTAAAGTCACACAAAGTCTCAACCAATACTTTTGCTACTAGATTTACAACATTTGAAGAAGATGCGCTCAAGATTTGTTGACTAACAACTAACTGATGCAATATCCAAAACAAAATAGACCAGTGTGAAACAGAAAGGAGATGTAAAAGTACTTGAATGCAAGGCAACCTTATTGATTCCTAATCTTTTAGCGTTAAACCCCCTTTGCTGAAAATTTGGCGAAGGTGAATGTAACATAGTATGAGATCAAAGGAATGTGTAACAATAACACCTGAAAGCAAAGCAGATGCGCCATTTTCTATTGAGAGTGAAGCAAAAAAAATATAATATTACCAACACAAACTTTGATCTGATCTCGCTTAGTTCATCGATATTTACTCACATACTTCAACAGACCGTGCTGAAACAAGGTTTTGATGACATCACAAAATTATTCTCAACAATATACATACATCACCATGGGATGAATAGAGTCAACATGAAGAAGAAAGGTAGCTCTGTATGGCACGTAGTGTCAAACAATAATATGACAGACTGAAGTAGGTACCATGAAATGAGCACTGTTGCGAAAAAAGTAGACGAAGGATTCATTCTTGAATAGACTGAGAGGCTACGCTATGCATATCACATCACACTAAACGCTAAGTTTGATTCAAGCTGTTCGAATGAGATGTACCCAATGGATAGCGATCATTCTGTATGCAAGACGCCAATTTCTTCAAGAAAGTTGGTCAATGGGACAAAGACATCTACAGGTCTATTCAACTTATCAACCAAGTTTCATCCCAGAGCTTTGCCAAGTCATTCTCATAACTGTTGAGGCAAGCTGATGCTACGTGTGTGACACATTACACATTGTAATAATCCTGTAATGAGTGAAGCACTAGGTATTAGAGGTATTCCTTTTTTCCAAACCAAAGTTGCAACATCATACCGCAAAAAATGAACAAAGAAGAGCCATTCAAAACACGAAAATGGAAGCAACAAACAATTGTGACTTGAATGTGCGTCAAACTGTAACGCAAAAGTTTTACGACTCTTTTCAAAACCTATCAAAAGCTGTAGGCAAATATGTACTACCACTGGTGACACTAATATTGTAATGATAACGAAGGAAATGCCAAAGTTTCTAAAACCATTTGAAGCTAACCTAACTGTATCACAGATTGTTTCAAAATCTTTACAAACATGAGCATCATATTTTGAGTAAGTGTGGGATGGTTCCCAACCAGATGAAATTGTGGCATTCGTTTTTTGTAGATTAATATGTATATATGTTACGATAACCATTCCGTTTACCGTTTATATGGTGTGGTCACCACGTTCGAGGAGCATGTTTTTTATGCTTGTAAACATACCTACCATGCATTCATCAATGTCAACAAGTTCAAGTAGCTAAAAAGCATATTTATCCGATAATAAACAAAACAGAAAGTTATAATTCACATAATATACATGTAATTACTAGTCTGACTGTAGTCAAAACTCATATCCATGGTATAAAAATACGGAAAAACAACATTCAAGACTGTACCACCAATAAACAAATATGATCCCAGTCACATGGGGTTAGAATGTCGTCGTTTGATAAGAAATACATAAAAACGATAGTTTGTGCACTGCGCCATTCAAGAAACCAAAATAATTCTTTGGTTCTGTATGGTATCATTTTATCATCATGACTCAGCTGGTGCACTCTAAGCCAAGATTATTTTCACTGCTTCACATGACAGACAAAAAAAATAAAAACAGAACGGTTCTTGGGATTTCATGCACAAAATAACAAGCGAGCAGTAAGCACCGAGTGTGTCATCATCATGAAAGAAAACATGTGTACACACATACATAAGATTATTTGTCGCTGTGCATTTGCGTAAGATAATTTGCAGGAGGAAGCGACAAGCGACACTAAAACTGCATGTATTAAAAGTATTGCTACATAAAGGAGCATCTATCTGCTTAAATCTGATCCAATGCTAGTCACGGAATGAAATGAATTATTATTACATGCTAAACTCGCAGAGACTTGAGTAAATATAATTATCAATAAGACTGGACTGGAATATGGGAAAAATGAGACCCATGATGACTTCCTTGCATTGCATTAACCAAAACCGATTGTATATTATTGTGGGATATCAAAGTATCATATTTAAGAGATGCTTCTGTATGTGCACTCATCCTTGTCGCTTTGTCAGCTAACTTCATGTATCCCTAATTCAATAGGCTATATTTTAACCAATTCAGATAAGAGAATAATGTGCTTCATCCCATGGACTGATGAATAGTTTATCTCACTGTCATATTGTGAAGCTAAAGTAGTAATCTGACATCATTACACATAAATACGTCCAAATTAACGACCACGAACCTCGTGAGAATAATGGGCTTTATTTCAAGGGAAATCTAAGCGCAGTTAGTTGTGACTTTTGCTAATTACACATTTATGTCGTTTGGCTTGTAATGTGAAGCTTGTTTTTCAGTTATTTAGCCTGTGATGACGCGTTTGCGAACCCCGAAAATGAACTCTGGAACCATCAACCATAATACCATTAGGTTTGTGAATCATGCAATAAAAGAAAATGAGTCGTTGTAAGTGCAAGAAAATGTCTCTTAAAAACATCAGTACATGAAGTTATGTACCTATATAATCCTTTTTAATCATCAAAACAGTCATGTTTTAAACAATGCATTAAGATAATTGATTTTTATAAGTACCAGCTTAAACTTTTGCGTTCTAAAACTACAACTAATGGAGCAAAGTGGTTCCTGTCTCAAGCCCAAATGAGGTCAAGTAATATTTTTACAGCTAGAAATAGACTGTAATGCACCAAGTTTGAACAGGAAATGGTTGACCTAAGTTAGTTTCATTTATGGTACAATGTGCTTTGCAGTGAGGGAGTAATCTTTCTCATAGCCCTAAGTATAACTTTGCAACATTATAACATATCAGTACATCACCAAATCTGTATCAGCAAGGCAAGCTCATGGTTGTAAAAAAATGCACTCACATTTTCCCATATATGCTTACCCTACAAATATAGCAAAGAACGTAGAAGATGAGCATAATATGAGAACAGGAACTCTGGTAAGCATGGCATGCTTTGGGCACTATTTGCGGATTTTATCAACTTTGTACAAACGTGTACCCGTGAACGCTACGAAACCAATTCCAACTCGGCTGGAATAAAATGTTCTAGCAGCAAAGCTATCCTATACAAAACCAAATGAGGTTTTATTCTAGATTTACTTATGCTTCATGGAATGGAATGCTTCATGAAATTCAGCAACCTGTTGGTCTTGCTCTCACGCTTGAATTCATGCTCTAACCGTACAAGCCAGTGAGCAAGGTTTTGTAAATAATTATCCATGACCACTTTGAGTGTACATGTATCATATGTGTATGTATTTATCAACTGCACGTTTTAAATCTAGTTTTCTTTTAATAAACTTACCCGATGCGTTTGGAGAATTTTTGTCCAGACTTGAGCAATCCCCATTAGGAAATATTAGGAGAGGGAATATGCCACTAAGTCCAACGAGAATACAACCGGTGATGGAAAACACCCACTTTTGATAGTCCTCGGATAAAGCTCCAACCACATCATTGACCACACTGTCGTATGGAATTGTGTAGTTTGAAGCGTTATTCAAGAACGATGGCCAGTAGTAATAGCTGGTTAGATTAGGGTACAAATCCTGATCCGTTTGGTATGCCATGATGATGATCCGAATTCGGGAAGTGAGAAGGCTTTCGATGTTTTATACAAGGAGGACGATTATAGCAGCAAATATTATTGATGCAGTGGATTTAATTTTTACGTATTCACTTTGAAATGATAGATAGATGATATAACAAGTTATTTGATCATTAGTCTCTTAACAGCACAGTATTTTCTTACGTGTGCTATCTCAAACATTTCGAAGAACAATTGGTAATAAGCCCCTGTCCTTGATCAAATTGAACAAAACATAAAATTTTTTGGCTATTAAAAATCTGAGCACAACCGATTACGATTACTGCGTTGCAATATCAACTAATACTTTATGAATCATCATTCTTTGGCGTTGGGGATATTAAACTGCACTATTTATTTAATGGAACTCGACACAAGGTTGACATTGCAAATGTGTTGAAATAGAGCTTATGGTTGATAATGAAGACGTTGATGACTCTCACACAATCACAGTTTCTCATTTTTGTCTTGCACGATATGAAATAAAAATGGAAGCAAATTGATTCTTCTTTGTTGTTTGTCAATGCACAAATTTTGAAGTATGCATGTATATGTTGGTTAGGACTGAAGCAGCACAAGTTTAGTTTAACAAGTGTATCAGCCCAACAGTAATTTCATTCTGTTCCTTTTTCAATGGAGAAATGGGAGCTAGTTAATGTCAAGCTAAAAAAGTTGTGTTCTTATCTTAAGCCACAACGTTGCTTGCTACTTTGTTGGTGTGTCGGAGAGGGTGGACGCTCGAGGTGGAAATGTTTTTGTATTTTTCTCAGTTTGCATAACGAAAGGATGCTGAGCCAGCATGAATGTCTGTAGCACGACTGTACTGTGGTGGTGGAGGCAACTCCAGCACCGCTCACTCATATCAAACGTCCTTTTCTCTTGCTATCTTGACACATGTACACCATTTGAGTAAATCTCTGTGTGTGTGTCTCTCTCTCTCCCTGCTCACCAGCTTGAAAAGCAATGATGATGTAGATGATGTTGATGAGCCCCATGCATTGCTTAAACACAATTTGTATGTAAAATGTTGATAAATTTGAACTAAAATTTAATTATTTTTTTTATGTTTGGCTTAGCTAGGTAGACGGAAGCGAACGGAGGAACAACTTATATATATGTATTGTGTGGAGGAGGCTATAGAAGTGTTATGAACTATGCTGTGTAAACAGAAATCACTTGTGCATATGATAACTAATGACAACGTTTCAAGTGTCCTGATAATGATATCATATATGTATGAATACTACGATAGCACGACTGTTAAATGTTATATTTTATGGATGTACTACCATAACAAAAGTATTTCTGAATAAACGTTGAAGATTAATAGAAACGCACACAATGGATAGGTACATAAGTATGTATGATATTTGTTACACTGCACTATACCGTTTCACCACCAAGATTCACAATGAATTTCATGCCAGTTGTCACAAAACTCCAGACAAATTCGTATCAGTTCAAGTACAGAGCTGAAAAATAAGGAACGGTTTCATTTCACGAGAGTCTCTCTTGTTTGTAGTAGCACACACACAGCTGCTCCTGAATCGGAGCACGTAAGACCTTTCCTCCCACACAATTTACAAATTTTTTTTACAGATGTGATTAGATAATCATCAAATGTACTTACATTGTATCAAGTAAAATATATAAATGTCATCTCAAACCATTCACCTGTTCTCATCAAACGAATGTGGTTCAATCAAGTGTGCGTTGAGTTTGGCCAACAAAATAAGGATAACAACCCAAAAACATGAATCGAGTGCAAAATCTATAAATTTGCGTCAAACTTTTTGGCTCCACGCCTCAATAATAAAGTTTCACGAAGGTTGAACGGTTGTGGAAAAATTTGTATAAATATTGAAAAAGCTTGCATAAAAATGGGTCTCAGCAGCAGCTTATCAATCATATAATGTGGTTATGACTGATGACAACGATACTAATACAATTAGCACTTCACTAATCATAAGAAGTTCCGCTCTTTGCTTGATTTTTTGATGTCGTCACTGATTGCGAGGAGTAGATGCTGCGTGATCGACAACTAGCGGGTTTAAAACTGTCACAGTGAACATAACAGATTTTTTCTCAGAATTCTCACATGCATTAATATGATCTTTGCGTGCACATTGTACCTCTAGTCTCTTGTTAGTTTCCTACTTGACTGTCAATCGCCTGTGTTTCACTTGCAATGTGGAGGAGGAACGATAAATGATTTTAAAGAGAAAAAAAACATGATCATGGTGTTGATGCGTACGAAGGAAATGCGTGTATGATGTGGTCTGCACTAGTCCTGATTGTAGTTTGAGAAAACTTGAGGATGATAGCATTTCTTATACACAACGTCTTGAAAGATTTCCTTTTTCTCATTGGCATACCAGTCTCTCTCTCTCTTACATACACAGAATGTTCCTTTTCGAAACACGAGTTACATTTGTATTGAGTTTGTAAATAGGATATATATATGTATATGAGTATGTATGACTTGCATGCAAGAAGTAAAAGATGTATGATTCTTTTGACCAACAAAGTATTAGCATAGAGCCCAAGTCAAGCCATCACCACGTTATGTACTAACGTTGTGCCATGCTACTTTTATTTCAGCTGCTAGTGCTAGTTGCTTGCTTGTCCTCGTCTTGGTCTTACTTTTTCTCCTTCTTGCTTCTTTTAAACTTAAATCACACAAGTTCAGTGTACTGTTCCGTGTAGTTTTGGTTGTGTGCATATATAAATATCCGTGTAAAAAAGATGATGCTGTTTCTCTCTTCTCTTTGCAGGTTTTTTCACGCTCGTTCATTTTTTTGTGTCTTGAATTTTATTATGACTTTTTGGTACATAAGCTATGCCCTAAGCATTATTATTCTTACTTAAAATCTGTTTGCATTTTCCCAACTTTAACTCGTGCTCTCCTTCTCTTTCCTCTTGCTCTTGCTCCTATAAGATTCAGGCATGTATTTTTATATGCATATATTGTTTGTTGTGTATTACATACATTTTAGGATATGGGAAGTGTGAAAAGATAAAAATTTCGCTTCTTGAGTCTTGAGCTCACACGTAGGAAAAGGAGTGTAAGGACTTTGATGTTAAAAACAGTACCTTGAGATTTCTTTCCTTTCATTCCAACCCATATGCAATATTATTCAGTATATACTTATATTTCCCCATTACTTGTATTGCTTGCTGCTATGCTCCGAGATGAAGAAAAAGGAAGTTAGGGAGTTGATTGTGATTTGGATGTGGCATATGAACAGATTGTGTTACTATCATTTTGTACATATGTACATTATACACAATACTACTGTTTGAATTTTGAATGCATGCACATTGCCAAAAGTACACTGACACATAGTATAAGATGAACAGACAATGTCGTAAGTGTGTTGCTACTGAAGATGAGAAAACTTTACAGCAGAAAACCCTAAAACGAGCTTCAACACCCCATCACCCTTGCACACTTTCAATATTTTGCCAATGCACATATGAGTCAGTGTATCAAATTGCTTATTCTTCTATGTTTATTGTAACAGAGTAGATACAAGAAAATAAACAGGCCTTCTCAATCACTTGCTAAGGCTTTGCTTCACGCTTGCATTTTTTTTGAAAGCAATAATAATACCACGGTTTTCAGCGACAGGATGGTAATGATAACAAATTCTGCATTTTATCGAATACCCAAATCCTTTATAGAGAGTGGCTTGTAATTGAAAGGTTGCTGCTGAATTTAAGGAAATGACAGGAGCTGATCAAACCATGCATGCATTTTAATGATCAAACTAGCCCAAGACCTAAGATATCATGTTATCACACGTAGATACTTTTATAAATACATAAAACAAAGTGTACATATGATGTAAGCTTCCGTCTCACGAAGGCTTTCCTACAACTACTACCTACGTTACAAATTGCTTATATCCCGTCCAAATCGTCAATGTATGAGTTCCCATAGCGAAATGGTGATAAGAAAATCTTTACAAGACTTTGGTTGTTGTACTCACAATGCTTCACTGCTTGCCAGTTATCACTCTGAACTGTTTAAATGAAATAATTGAGCTTTGCAAATAAAAGATTTCACTTTTTATTGTATAGATACTTTTATATATACATTTTAAGATGCTTGAATGTTCGTTACAGTATACGGAAGAGTGGTTTGACTGTTTATCGAAGTGGGCATGGATCTGGTGGATAGAGGCAAAAAAGAATGTCATGTATGTCATAATATACATAACAATTATCTCAGGAATTATAACAGTTTAGGGACAATCCATTATCATATTGCGCACGATACGAGCGAGCCCCTATCCTATGTAATATATTTTTATTGGTGCTTTTAGTTCTAGCATGCTTACTTCAAATCACTTCCATTCCAAATGCAATAGCATTAGAGTCAATTACATTAAGCTATCGTGGTCATTGGTTCCTCAATCGCAAGAAGGTTTTTATCTTCCAGTGTATCAAATTCAGCAAGGGTATATATCCTCAACTCCACTATAATTATATTTAAGGATAAGTGCATACGAATATGCTTCAAATCAACAATGCGACTGTACATTGACATAGAAAATGAGTGTCTATCTCAAATTTGTCAACTAAAATAAATTTGAAATGAAATTAAATGATCCGAACCGTAATGAGAATTTAATTCTGGGGAATCAACCCTTAACTCAAGCATCATCGACGAGTAACATGTAAGAACACATTACGGAATGCTAATTAAAATATATTCAACATCTGAATGGATATCCCAAAGACCTAAGGAGAAAGAATGGATGTCATACTATAATAGTTCCTAATACGTACGTTACTCTACACTCCACATGTCATCGCAGCGTTTGATAGTGGATTGAAAATGATATCGCTTGTCCGATAACACATAAGCATAGCTAACGAGATTAGTATAATTGACAACAACCGGATTGATAACCACGAGACGACCGACAGACAAAAGGAACACATTAAGTTTATCCTCTCATTCTTCGTAATTAGATGTATGAAACTATTGTATTGTATTGTACTTTGTATTTGATGGAAATGGAAACTTTGCAAGTTGGATATGTTTGCATGCAACGCAAAGAAGTATATCGAGAGAGTATATATGGCACGTACTAATTTGGATCAGTAATATATACTGTCATTATATCACATAGTTTTTAAAGGCAGGAATGATTCCAAGGAAGCGTTCGGGAACTATTTATAGAAAGCTAAGTTTTTTTGTACATCCGAATCGACACGTCTAAAATCTGCCTTCATTCCATCTATGTATTTGCAAAAACTCTTGAGTTGATTTGCCTTTAGCAAACAATCCTCTGACTCAACAGAAGGAATTGAGATTGCTATTTTCTCAAGACATAAAATTCTCTTGTACTCTGTGATCAATTGTGATTTGGGCCTCTAGAACCTGTCCCTCATATACTTATTGAGGGACAAGTAAGTTCCATTGAATGTGTTTTCTAAACCATCCAGAGTGCGTGCATGTAATTCCCAACAATTTAAGGAAAACATATTTTTAGTTTACAGGTACACCTAGCTACCTAACCTAGGGTTAAGTTTAGTGGTAACTAATAAAATCCTCATCCTAACCTCGTTTTCCAACCTTTCGGAAACACCGATACAATGGATTTGCCAGCGGACGTAAGTATTTCAAAGTTTGAATGTGAAATAATTTTAAACTTTTGAAGTGGTATGGTCCATGTTGCTTCTTATCGTCAGTAAAAGTAGAGCCAATGTCGATAAAGTTGTATTATTACATTTATTTTATTTCAGTTATTATGTTCTGTCGTATTGTATTTATGAATCAAAGCGTTCTCAACTTTCAGTTATGTTTATCATTTAGTTCAAAGCTTCAACTTTAGTTGGTATGCTTTTGTATATTGTATAATATGTGTAAATCTGTGCTTTTAATGTGTCAAATGTAGTTAGTGTATGTGCCCTTGTAAATTATATTGTAGGACAAATTGTGTCTCAACGCTTTTTAAAAAAATCTAAATGCTTGACTTTTGTTTCGCTAGTTTAGATAAAAATCTAATTAATTTTCTTCCCTATAATATCCAGGTGTGGGGACAATTAGCCCAAGTTCATGAAGTTTCACAATTTGCACACGACACTCCACGCTTTCGAACGGTAATCTAGTTGTACTTGCTAATAGCAACTTCTCCATCTACCATTTTAACAACGTTGATCCTTGGATAGAATCGGTCAATAATGTGGTTCAACTAGTCCAGTTTACCATTCTTACCGTATAGATACATTTAATTAATAAATAAAATTGAATTAGAATGATTTGAAATCTCTTGTCAAGCAAGGGATGCAAAATAAGAAATGTTAATGACCCTGGCTCGACTTGCAAGTCGATTTTTGTTTGTGTGACCCTCAATCCAAACCCGTTTGTTTCTTCACACTTTCTTTTCCATGCGTGCGTTCACCTTGAAAGTTAAATACTTTTTCCATGTAAATGAAATGTACATTATGCACATTTATATTCCTGTGTTTTCAATACTGTTGTAAAACCTTTTTGAACGAACGTTTCCCCTTGTGGTGTTGTTACATTCCTTAAATTATGAATTACTGGACAGCACAGTGCGCAGTGGCTAGTAGAGGAAAGTCGAATGACAACTAAAGAACATTATTACGATTCATTCAAAATTACGAGAGATTGACGTGGGAACAGTCAATAAAAGTCGCAATATTGGATTACAATATGATATTGAAGCTTGTTGCAAATTAATAAGATGTCATGTAATTACAGACAATAGATCAACTCCCTGATAAGGTTCTCCTCCAAATCTTCTCATACCTTCCTCACAAGGAGATATGCCGGTTGTCTAGAACTTGTAAAAAATGGAGACAAATTGCTTACGACACTCGCTTGTGGAGCTTTGTTTCCCTGCGGCCGGAAATTTCCGGCCTACATGTTACCAGTCTTGACACTTTACTCCATCTGATCAGGTAAACAGACAATGTGAATATTGACAAAAGTTAAGCAGCAGTGAGCTTATGTTCAATGACGTCTAATTGCTTTTTTGTGAAATGAATATTTTATAAGTAGATTCTAAAAAAGTGCATGCGAACATTATGTAATATTTAGCCATAGATTCAGTCAAACCTTGAGATATTTGGAGTTGCCGATGGAGCTCATCACTCACACTGTCCTCCACGAGCTTGCTGGAAAATGTCCTAATTTGACCCATATTCTGCTGGATTTCTCAACTGCCATGCAACTTCATGACTTCAATGATATGCAAGTGCGTTTATGTACACATTTATGTATTTTTTTAAATTGCCATTTAATTTGGGATCATCATGTCAATCAGTGTTAATTACATAAACAGGCCTTTCCGACCAAACTACGCTACATGTGCATATGTCTCTCGGAAGTCATCTTTATGGAGGGTTTCATGAGAAAAATTTATAACTTCATTAACGGAATCGAGGTCCTTCATCTCGTCGGTAAAAACATTTTTATGAGTTGGACACACTCACAAAATAGAAAATTTTTTAATTTTTTCAAAACTCCCTGCAACATATGTACCCTTGCAAATTATTTTGAATAGGAACCTACGAGAAGGTTGAAGAGGAAGAAGAGGAAATTTACGAGGTCATTAACATCCACAAGCTCAAGGCGGCTACTCCCAACTTGAGAGTTGTCAATTTATATGGAATCAACTTTGTGGATGACAGTCACATTGAAGCATTTAGTTCCAACTGCATTCAGGCAGGATTTAATAATAACTTGTCATCAAACCATAGCGTAATCTTTAAATTTTCCAACTTCAATTTAATAAACTTTATTTTGCTGCAAATGCTCAATAGTTGGAGTGCCTAGCTGTGAACTACTGTGCCAAGGTCACTGGCTCGTCGTTGAGTACTCTCTTTAATAGATGTAGAAAGCTGAAGACCTTATTAATGAATCAGACAAGTACTAATGCCATTTTTTCGTATGAATATTAATGGGATGGGTGATGATTAGATGGTTAAAAACTTGTATTTAAACACTCTATTAAAGTAGAATTTTGTTCCAGCATATTATTGTTCTTAGTTTTATCAGCTACTCATTTTTCAACTGTGTTAATCTTTTCCATTAAGCTGTGGAACAAGGGTTTTTAAATAATTAATTTATTGCTAACTTCAAAGACTTGCTGAGTGAAAATGTCCAAGCTGTAGAGTGGGAGAAGACACAGTTGCAAGAGTTGGATATTACTGCCACTGACCTATCCACAGAATGTTTGATGGATCTACTTGTTCGAGTTCCAGCATTGCGATGGTTGTCTGCTGGTCAACAGGATGGCTTCAATGATTCGGTAAGTACTATTTTGGGCAATTAATATTAAATGGTGGTAATATTTTAGTTTTTTAAGCTATTTAGTGAAATGTTATGATGGATTTTAAGGTTTTAAGAGCATTCAGCGAAAGGGGCAATGCGAAACACCTCGTTGCTCTGGATCTGGATGCCCTTGACAACCTCTCAGATGAAGCTTTGCGTCAATTCATAACCAAATACGGGGCACAATTGCGAGGATTGAGCCTTTCTGGAATGCCCCATATCACCGATCAATTGTGGATTGCTGTTCTTCCCGTGCTGAAATATGCAAAGTAATGCTTTCATGCTACTCTACGGTGCTGGTAATAACTATGTAAAAGTGTACTCACCACAGTGGAGCAAATATTTACAGGATTCTGGTGATGGGTACAACGGATCGAATGTCAACCAAAATCCATGTTGACCAACTGATGGACGCAATTGCCACCAACTGCCTGAATTTGGAAAGGCTGGAACTTCGCTGGGACCCAGAAGCTCTTCGTTTCTCTGACAAAGGCCAAAAGGCCATTGATATCATTCGTGTTAAGTGTCTCAAACTTAGTTGTCTTGTTCTCACGTAAGGAAATTGCAATTACCCTAATTTTACATTAATAGTTTTTTTTCACGCCAGAGTTAAAAATATATGCTTTGTATGCAGGGATGGACGGTACTATGAAATTGTAAAGGCTAATTTTGAACGTGCTGATCGGAAAACTGTGGTTCGAACAACGACAAATTGTCGAGTCAATAACTGCTACCTTCTTAACTTTTACAAGGATCTTCTTTTTAATTAAGTTATCAGTTGGTGTTATTCAAGATATGTATCATATAATTTAGGCTATTCCCCATACATTTTACCTTCATTCTATGTTATGTTGTTTATTACTTCAGTCTTTACCAATATTTATCAGGTCAGTTCCACATTTCAATACACAGAGAATATTTGAAACAGAATTTGGTGGCCGTGACGTCATTCCTCGGTCGGTTCCATTATACGTACATATTTATCGTTTCGAAAAATGGCTTTCGAATTGGAAGTTGTGTCAATCATATCATATTGTTTGAAACTCAGTAAAAATGTATTCTCAAAACTGTTTGGGAGACGTTTCAACCTCTTTATTTATGGAAATCAATTTCACATTATGCATTACTGCTTGGTCCCAGCAATGTTTTGGTTATTACAACATAATTCTAACCGTAATTAAAATATTAATGTTTCCCAATTTCACGAATAGGCCTCCAATGTAAGACACTACCTACAGAATCATTTGAGCGCGTTGGAAGCCCCCTATTGGAGCCTGTTCCGTTTTACAGGAAAACTCTTGCATACATGTAGCAAATACATTATATATAGTGAATATATAAAGCTTACAAAAAGAATGAACTACTCCGTCGAGCCACCTTCGGTTGTATGTGTTATTCTCTCTCCACTCTGTGTTCCATCAAAGTTTTCCCGTTTATTTACATTCCGAGTCCGTTCCGAGAAACCTAGCTGGTATACCCATACATCCGTTTGCTTAAGAAAACAATTGACTAAATATGTACGGAAGCTATGCAATGACAAGATTATGAATCTCTTGCCATTTAATTTGGACATCAGTTACTGACGGAAAACGATTTAGTTGCGATTTTTAGAGTTGTAGCTTTTCCCAAAAGTCGTACAAAGGCAACGCAGTGTAGTATCAATGTTACCAAATGCAACGCAGTGTAGTATATATGTTACGAAATGCAACAATATTTTGGAAAGGAAAAGATGAATGGCGGTGTACCAAGAAAGGATCCCAAGGTCATCGTTATCTACAGATATTTTGCAAGAGCATATCCAGATGCAACTCAATGATTCATAATGCAAATGCCATCCTGATTCCACTCCACAAGATCCTAAAAATTTTTGTGTATTACAAAGCATCCTCGTTCAATAGGGTTTGAAAGGGTTTCATGGATGAGAAAATTGTACACTAACGGAAACAATATGCCTACGTTTATAAGCGTACTTTTTTATTTATTCGGACTAGGAGTTAATCTACCTTTTGAGAGTGTTAATAGCTTAGAATGCGGAATAATTAGTTCGGTGCTCAACGACAGTAGAAGAACCGCAAGTGTATCCGAGTTTATGTTAAACTGTGTGAACGGGGATTGTGTCAATGGGGCTTGTGTTTGTCATAATGGATGGTCTGGTCCTACTTGTCAACATTGCTACGGGAAATTCAAGTGAGTGTAGAAAAACTTTTCTAGTACTAGAATATAATAAAATAAGAATTTCTTGTCCTTTCGCAAACCTGTGAAAGCATGTATGTGTAAGTACGTCATTACGATTGCATGTGCCTTTGAAACCATGCATTGCACTGAAATGTAGAAATGAAATGACTTAATGATCCTAAATAACAAATGACAGAGTTAAAGGGAACAGAGGATGGATTAGTGAAGGACCAGGAAATTATACCAATAACATGAAATGTTCATGGTTGATCGAATCACCCTCAACCGAGTCCACATCCCCCTCTCCCATCATAATTCATATAGAGGAATTTGCAACAGAATGTGGCTGGGATCATTTGTATATTCACGATGGGGATAATACCCATGCACCGCTCTTAGGAGTTTTCAGGTTGGGTGAAATTCAGTTGATATTTAAAAGTAGACATTGGAATCAATTTATAAATGTTTTTTGAATAATAAACTACCATTTTAATACATTTTACGCATTTTTGACATTGCTAAAGCGGTTTACTGGTCCAAAAAAACTATACAGTGATTCGTCTACCTGAAGTTGTCGCTAAGTCCGGATTTGCCTTTCTTCACTTTACCACTGACGCTGTTTACAATCTCACGGGATTCAATATTACATACAGGTAAGTTAGACTGGCGTGGATGAGTAATATTATGCATTATAGGCAATCAGTTACGACGTAACTATCCTGGGTGTTTGTCATGTGAGTTCTTGCAAGTTTTGTTGGTTTCTTGGAAAGTTTACTAGTTAGTTTTGTGCTAAAAGTTCATTACATGTGCACCATTCTAATATCATTGGATCTTAATGGGAGTATTGTGAGACATTAACGCGTACTGTATCGATTTTGTAAAAAATTTGTATCCAAAATTATAGTTTTTCTTTCAAATTAACTTGTAAAAGCTGCGTGTTTACTAATGAGTTAGGTAGCTGAGCATAATTCAACGCGTTACTTTACATAAAAAACATGCAAAATAACTACTAAAACTGATGATGGGTTGAAAGTTTTAGCAACTTTTATAATCTAAGCTAATCTTTATAAGCTTTTAGTAGTACAACATATTGACCCAAAATCCTTGCTGTACGTACTAACTTAAACACGTGTGCCTGATTGTCATATTATTTTATTGATAGTCATTCAATATCTCATATTAAAGATTACAATTTGATGTTTAAATTTTTATGCGCAGAACATTTTCTTGTCCAAGTCTTCGATCTGATTTGAATTGTTCAGGAAATGGTGTCTGCATTGATGAGGTTTGTACCTGTAATGCGAAGTACAAAGGAGATGCATGTCAAACTTTGAAGTGTCCTAATAACTGTACTAATGATAAAAATCATGGAACTTGCAACGAGGAAATGGGAAGATGTGATTGCAACTATGGATTTCAAGGTAATTTAATTGCTTTAAAGCATGAGCAGTCTCGCTGAAGGTTCTGTACAAATTGTGGTTCTGAACTCCCAGGGAGTTGAAGGTCAAATCGCGGTCAAAGAATTTTCCAACATTGTATTTTTCTGTATAGCAATAGAAAGTTACAAAATAAAACTGCAAAACCTATCATGGCATGGAACGCCTATGTTATGTAGTTATAAAAGCATACTGTATGTTTGTGTTTGCAATAATAAATAGGAAGCGATTGCAGTCAGATAGAAAAGAGGGGTATTTTGGAAGTAATTACGCCAATCTCAGAAGTACCTTTGGGGAGCGCGTCCCATTGTTCGGTTCTTGTGAATGACTACTTGTGGGTTTTTGGAGGGAGTCGCCTTGGCTTGGAGCCTAAGGAGTTAGTAATGCAAAGATATGATTTCACAGGTAACGCTAATTCAGTGTCAAATACAGGTGGCAAATGGGAAACATTGTGACACAAAGTTGAATACAATTTATCTTACATTTTTTTAGAGAACACGTGGAAAATCATTCGTCCGAGAGGTTTTTCTAGTCCTCCAGCTCTATATGGTCATTCTTGCGTTGGATTTGAAGTAAGCATTGTCTATGTTTTATAAAGTCGCCATATACAGGCTCTACATAAGCAATAATTTTACAGTACTGAATTAATTTCCTTTGGCAGAATAAAGTTTATTTGTACGGCGGAGTTTATCAGGGAAAATCTAGCAACCGAACCGTATCCAAAAGTCTTTGGGTATTTAATGTAATCTCCGAAACGTGGTTGAAGGCTAATGTAAAATTGGGTCAATGCAAAAAGCGCATGTGTGGTAATAGAGATGTTGATGTTACTATGAATTTCTGGTTTCATACGCAAGGCCTATGTAGGTATTTGTAGCTGGTTTAAAATATATATTTTAGGTCCCTTACCCTTATCTGGGCATTCGGCTGTGACCATAAATGAGAAAGGTGGTGAAATAAGGCACAATAAAATGATAGTTATATCTGGTCATTCTCCCCAATATGGATACATCAATGCGATTCAAGAGTACCACTTTGGTAAGACTTACAAATTCCCAACCTTTTCTTGTGACACAAGGGACATACATATGAACTGAACTTTGTAGGAAGTGGAACGTGGAATGTGATACCAACGAAGGGATATCCAGTCGGAGGAAGCTATGGCCACTCAAGTAGCTGGGACCCTATCACTCAAAAAATATATGTTTACGGTGGGTACAGGATTGACTACGAACATGTTCACATGTCGGACAAATTATTTACCTATGACCCTCTATATCACACATGGTAAGTAAGAACGGCATGAAACATTTTAAATCATTGAGGCTTAAAAGAGCTTCCCCCTTCATTAATTATGCGTGTTTAATTGTGCAAGGAAAATTATGGAAGCATCACCTGGCGTTCGTTATCTCCACACCTCAGTTATTTACAAAGGGTTAATGTATATTTTTGGAGGTTGCGCCCATAATGATACCACCTACAGCATGGGTTCCAAGTGCTTTACTGAAGAAGTATTGATATATGTCACCAATGATGATTTGTGGTCATCAATGATTCCGTCTGTTTCAAACCCAGAGACTATTCCCAGCTATGGTCTCTCCTCAGTTCTTTACAACGAGTCAGTGTATTTGTATGGTGGTTTTAATGGCATGATTCAAAGCGACTTGATTCGTTATCGACCACCTCTTTGTGGTAGTTTCTTGGACAGGAAGGAATGTCAGAGTAGTTTAAGCTTGGGAACAAAATGTACATGGAACGAAACTCTAAAGTTTTGTACAGATAGCGGGATTATCTCCGACGAGATATTTCACAGTGTGAAATATGATGAGAAATCAAACTGTTCAAAATTTACATCTTGTTCTTCATGTGCTCACAATAATATGAAATGCTTTTGGCATAGCAGAAGGAGGGGGATGTCAGCTTGCTTAAATTTTACACAAATAGACTGGGTAACTTTTCAAATAGTTTTTTTATTAATCTTTGGAAGCAAATATTGCAGATTCGATTTGTCTACTCCAAATTGAGTTAATTTAATTTAATAGAACTCAAAATTGGAAGAGTGCCCAGATGATTGCAGTACTTTACTTCACACTTGTCCGTTGTGCGAATCTGAGACAAATTGTCGTTGGGAAAAGAAATGCACAAGACGTAATGTAGCATTTAATATGATATGGTCAAATAGTTTACGTTTAATACATATGTCTATGCAATCGTTTTGAATTGTAGAAATTTCATACATGTAATCATGTGTGATCTCACAGATTCTAGTCTTTAGACGCCTGAAAATATGTCATTCTGCACTTATCATTCTATATTTTTTGGAAAACCAATGATAGGCAATGCTATATACATGGGTTTAGACGTCAATCAGGCGACTTGTGACCAAAGTTGTGCTGACTACACATCATGTTCCGATTGTACGTCGAATCGTTGTATTTGGTGCAACAACTTGAACACATGTGTTGACAAGAATGCGTACGTCATTTCCTTTCCGTTTGGACAATGCATGAGTTGGACAGAGGATACGAAAATGTGCTACAATAAGGATCCACATTCTGTTGCCGCTTCAGGTGGCCACATTTATCACTACTCATAACTACACTCTTCTCGACAAATACATATTTAATGGAAATGGTAATTGTTTAGTGTGCGATGAAGTGGCCACCTGTGATACATGTTTATCGCTGCCTTCATGCGGTTGGTGCGATGATGGTTCTGGAACTGGTCTTGGTAGATGTATGGATGGTTCCAGCAGGGGACCACTTGTTGTTGACAGCTCGAGCATCATAGTTAACTGGACACTTTGTCCCTCCAAAGCATGGCATTTTACAGATTGTCCAGGTATAAACACTTCTATAAGACATTAAAGTACTATGCTACCGCGTTTGCTAAAGTGAAATCATTATTGTAAACTTTTATGAAATGATCTCTCTTAGACTGCCAGTGTAATGGTCACAGTACTTGCGATGAGAGCAACAAATGCTTGAAATGTGATGGAAACATACAAGGTAGTCAGTGTGAGCGGTGCAGCTCTGGTTTTTATGGAAATGCCTTGAATGGAGGACAATGCAAACGTAAGTGTCTAAGTAAACATTTAAGATTTAAGTTTGTCGTTCAGTTTTTAAAATGTTGCTTACTTGATATTTTAGCATGCGAGTGCAAAGGTCAAGCCAATACATGTCACACGGAAACAGGGAAATGTTTCTGCACAACGAAGGGAGTCACTGGTGAAGATTGTGGACGGTGTGACACCCAGAGCAACTATGCTGGAGATCCTATTAATGGCTCATGTTTCTGTAAGTTCCGTTTTGCAATGACCTTTGTTTGTGTCAGATGGATCTATAATACATGTTTGTTCTGTTAGATGATTTGCACATTGACTATCAGTTCACTTTCAATCTGTCAAAAGAAGGAGATCGACATTACACAAGAATTAATTTTCGAAACTCTCCCACAAAGCCTGATATTGATACGGACTTCCAGATTACTTGCTCAATTCTGGGCAAAATGAATATAAGTTTCCGTAATGGTAAGTTATTCTTTTACCTATTATGGTATGTGCCATTTCTAACTTCTTCCAGATAATTTAATGCACCCTTTCTGCTATAGGTGACTTTCCTGAGAAAACTCTATATCATGGAATGGATTGCACGACATTCAGACACCGGTTTGCCAAAAATGAATACAATTTTGGTGGACCGGACAATACCACGATTTACGTGTATGTATATGATTTTCAACCGCCACTTTGGATTCAGATCTCTTTTTCACAATCTCCCAAATTGGATCTTTTACACTTTTTTATTACATTAGTTGTGTAAGGCAAATTAGTTTTCGACAAGTAAATTTACGTTTTACTTTACAAGATTTCTTACCTTTTAAAGAAGATAGTACTAACTGTTTCCATGTATCTTTCCAGTGCGTATCTTTACATAATTGTTCCGATACTTTTGACAGTCCTGCTTATAATTCTATTGTGTTGCGCCTGGCGATTCTACCGTCGTAGCAGTCGTCAGGTAAGCAAAAAAATATCGTCGTAACATTCAACAAATGTATTTGATAGAGAAAACAACTGCAAATTATTTTTGTTTTTATTTCAGGAATTAACTGTTGTGATGACAACTCGTTCAATTTCTCCAGTTAATACAGACTGAGAAAGGGCCAGAAACGTCAAGTCTACAACAAGGAGATCTTTGAACATTTTTATTGTCAAATTATACAATTTTAAAAGAGCTTCAGAATTCAATTGTGAATAACTACTTGCTTAGCATCATATGTATCATGAACCAAGCTATCTTCTTAAAAATAATGTATATTTTATTGATATTTCTATTGCCATGACATATGCATAAGCACATGTCAAAACATTTGTGAATAGCATTTAATATGGTAATCCATTCTACTTGAAGTATACTTTTAAATACGCATAAAAATACAAAGAAAAAAAGTACACAACTTTTTTACTCATGTGCTAGCTTTGGAAGCCACCTACTGAATTATTTGGAACTGGATGCAGCTGCAACTGGATTCATTACATAGGAACTGAATATTTTATATGGACTATGTTTATATCACTTTAAAAACACATTGGCTTCATATATGCATATTGCAGAAAAGTGGAAGGATAGGAATCTCTAGATAGCACATGGGAAAAGTACAGAATACTTCCTCGAGCCTCCATCGGTTCTTCCTTTCTCTCTACTTCGTGCTCCATGAGTCGGTTTCATGCACACAAGTTTTCACGTTTGTTTATATCCGAGTCAATTCCGAGAAAGCTTGCTAGTGTCCCCTTCATATACTCATAGGCCAATTGACTGCCTTCCAATGTTACATGATACTTGATTCTATACTCCATACAACCTTTGCTGGTTCCCTGCCATTAATATTTTACTTCCATAATAAAACTTGAACATGAAAGCGGCTGAGGTGACTGACGACAGTGGTTTATGTCTGGCTTGCTGTAATATGTTCAAGTGAATTTTATGCGTACGCAGCAAAGCAAGAGCACAGATGGAAATGCAAAAGAATTTGTGTAGTCCAAGGCTTAATAATGGCCCCGTTTCAGGCTTTGCCTTTCTCTTCTCCTGTACAAACACATAGCAGAATGACGGAAACTGTCCGGAGAAATGGAATGTATCAAGGATATTGTCCAGATTTACATAAATAAATATACTGGGTGAGTGTGGAGTATGGAGAAATTATGGTGGATATAAGGAAAAAAA
This sequence comes from Orchesella flavescens, assembly GCA_964034955.1. Classification (NCBI taxonomy): domain Eukaryota; kingdom Metazoa; phylum Arthropoda; class Collembola; order Entomobryomorpha; family Orchesellidae; genus Orchesella; species Orchesella flavescens. The sequence goes on from OZ035953.1 coordinate 29,269,589, forward strand.
GTAATATTCATACAACATTCTACTTGTCCTACCGGTGGCAAAGTGGAATTTGGAAGTGAATTTACGTGTGATTGTAACTACCAAACCAATATAAAATAGAATTGGATTTCTTGCAGTCAGTGAATCAACTGTCCAAAGTTTGATACTTTCCATTGGCCATCCTAATCAACTAATTGCACTCTTGTTGTTACCTAAATATCTTCCCCTACCTTTTTAAAGACTATTGAAGAAGAGGAAGAGCTTTTTAATAAAAAAAAAAAAGCTGTCCTTACTCATTAAATGGTTTAACAAATACTTAAGTTTATTAGTGAAAGTTTTAAAATACACATATGCAGCAACTTGCCAATTGATACAATTGCAGGTATGATCAAAGTATCCCAGTTGCATTATAATCTGATTAGCTAGTAGATTTGTGCCACGATTACGAAATTGCAGAACTTTGACGTAAGTATAATTGGAATAAAGAAAACCTTACTGGTGAAAAGTAGTTGCCAACTTAGCTTTCAGGTTTGTCATTAACTTTTAGTCATAGTAATTTTGTAAGGTTTTATGAAAACGTATTTCAGTTCTATTTTTGTATTTTATACCATGTTGTGTTGCCACTTGAAATATACTTATTTGTCCTTGATATATATATGAATTTCCAGTATACCTACTGTGATGTTTCGTAACACAATTCCACCGTACTTACGTACGTGATCGTTAATTAAAGGTAATTATGTAAAGTTTTAGTAGCAACATGTCAACAAGCACGAAATTATCTGTGGTGAGCCGCAATCTCATACACCCGTTTCCCTGTTTTGTTGTTTTGTTATCAATCATATCTCACGATATTTGCAAGAAGGAAAGTGAATGTAGTCAGAACCAAGAATTTAGGATGATAGCTCATACGCTTTATATTTATGGAAGCGCCCAACCTTCAATCATTTTGTAATTATACCTATGTTTGGATCATAAGCCTGAGTAACAAACAGTTAATCAAATACCATCAAACGTTTCGTAGGTATAAAATACACTGGTGAGTGTGCATATGTCTATAAATGCACTCACAATGTGAAGTGGTTCTGTGTTTTTAGGTTGTGCAAAATCCCTAATGTAGTTATTGGTTTGCGGTTAAGTTCGTAAAATTTTGACTGTGGGTAGCTCAACACTTTATTTCACAGGAAATCAATTTCAAACTTTAAGACAAAAAGTGTATTTCATATCTTCAGAACGATGGCAATGTGTAGACAGGGCGATATCAATTTTTCGCAGTAATTTCAACCTAGATATTTATGAGTAGCTAGCTGTATACCTGTAAGATTATTGAGAACTGACAACAGCATCTGTCTCAAAGCACAAAGTTGACTTTTAAAATGGTACAGGACAACAAATATACAGAGTCGTTCGGTAACGAACTGAGGACAGATGGATCCCTCTTTGCGTAATTTTTCATTAAATCCTCAAATGATTCTCTTTCTACCATGTCAATACACATCTAATATATATGCATAAGTTACAGGAAATCAAACTTGCTGAAAGGAATAAAATAATTCAACGTCAGCTGCAGTGCAATGAAAAAGCAGCTGTACTCATTGAAAACCCAACAATCCTGCAAGGCAAAACAAGCATTGTTAGTGTAGTAGACAATGAAGCAGGTTTCCATTTTATCATCACCTTCATCACATCACATTTTACCATTAGAAACAGTATATATGTTGAAAAAAAGGCGAGCATAAAAGTTTCTATCTACATCAGCCCATATAGTACCGTACGTACCTACAACCATCAAACCATCATGTATCATATCCCACAGGAGGTCATAGTCGTCATACTTCCATGGGAATATTGTGAATGTAAATAAGAGATGCGAACAAAACGCGAGTAAATTTTCATTCTTCCTTTTTGGTACCGTATTGTTGCACTTGCATTCATTTCATGACGGGGTACCCCTCTCTTCTCTACATTTACCAAACATCTCTTTGCACTCACTGCTTGCTAGCTGCATCATGAACAAAAGGACAAGCCTGTAAGTAAAATAGATGTAAAGTAAGTGGATTAACATGAGACGTGTTGTTGTAGGGGTAGAAATGAGCATACACCTAAAATCCTACGTTTGAAACAGTAAGGAAGTAAAAATGGCATTAATAGGGTAGTCTTGCGAGTATTTACTGCTTGCCCTCTCACAACTGACTGATGATAGTCACTCATATTACCAGAAATCATACAATATTGTGTATGCTCATGAAATGTAATGTAACAACACAAGTATCCATCATATAACGCAACATCTTGGTCTTGGTACAAGTTTAGTACAAAAATATGAGAAGAAAGTACACATTTTCATGCTTGATACAGATCCATAATACAAGTTTTTTCCCTACATAGATAGACAGAAGACGAACAAGAAAAAACATGAGCATGGGTAACTGAACTGATTCCCTTTTATTTACATTTTACATTAGATTGCGGTACTAATAATATGCAAGATTAGCCTCATAGAACGAAAACGGTACCTTTTCGGAAAACGATACAATATAATGAAAAAGAATGATGGTGGTGCTGATGAGGATGATGATACTATCATGACGATGCTTCATTTTGCGGTTGTTGTGCGTTCATTTCATCACGACAGTTTCCATCTCCCACAAAAAAACACATTAGGTTTATCCTTGGTTGCTTGACTAAAATGTGTTTTTTTCGCATAAAAAATTAGCATATTTGCATCAACTTTTAATCTGCATATAAGCAAAAAACTACTAAGCTCCATTCTGAGCTTATGCTGCAGCCTTCTGTGCACTTGTGTTGTGTTGTTATGAAATATGGGGAATGTGTGCAAGAAGTAGCGTTTATGTAGAAGGTTTTTTATATATATATTTCATTTGTGTAACGTGAAGAGTTCTGTGATGTTTTTGTTGTTTTGTAATGCTCTGCAAATGGGAAAATGATTGTCACTTGGTTCCTATGTACATACACAAATAGGAAGATGCAAGAGCTCATCTGTATATCATAATTTTTTTAGATGAAAAAAGGGCTTTCTATGCAGTATTTTGATCACTGTATATTGTATAATAGATAGTGATTGTGTTGTCCCATTGTGTTCCATTTTCCTAATATTTGTGACAACCTTGCTGCTCTTCTGGTAAGCTAATTAGTGCTAAATTACTAAATGATATGATGAGGATTCTGTGTTGTAGTGACAAAATGTGGAGATTGATATACATAATGTTTTGGAGGGCTCGTTTAGCTTAGGATGCTACACCAGTTTCAAAAGTTTGGTTTAGCAGAAATTGTGAAATGTACGCAGTATTTCATTGTGAGGCTTATAAAATCCTTTTTCATTCAATAATACTGTGTAGTCAACTTTTATGTGCAGTATTGAGGTTGAAAGTGTTTAAAGATTCAATACACATCACTAAATGTGTTAGTTTGTAATATTAAGTTGGGGTACCAATTTATTTTTAGCGTATCTGTGAACATAATATACAACGGATATTAAAAGAAAAAAAATGTTGCTACTTCAATAAAATTATGGTTAACTATCGTGTGGTTTGCAAAAGTGCACTTGTAAAAACAAAAATATAGATTGCGTATGTTTTGCTCATGTTGCACAAAAACATCAGCTTTGTTTGGCAAAATGTGTTGTAATGTTTTCCTGGAAGTAATGGCTTTCTTTTTTATGTGATCATTCCAGGTTTCCGTCTTTGGGAAGGAAGTAAATGCATTGGCACAAAATGAAGTATTCGTCACACTAACTAACTCACTAGTCAAGGCTACGTTTTGAAACAGTCGCGTATCAGAGTTTTTAGTATTCAATCGTAAATGAGATAACACGACCCTACCACTTATTAGTGTAAATGTGTATAAAGAGAATGGTATTGACGAGTTCCACAGTTTGGAACTAAAAGGTTCTTAAAGTATTTGTTACATTACTCAGGTGTCACCAGTCACAATAAACTATACTTCATATCAATCGAAACTTTTTTTGTAAGAATCGCGAAATTATGTCATAAATCAGGCACTCTTCTTGTCTGAAATCAGATTGTAAGTATGAAGTTGGGGGATAGTTCAAGGATCTCAAGAATTATAGTTCAAGGGAGAGCAGACGAAGAAGAGAACGTAGTCAAATATAACGAGAAAATGACACCAAAGCCTTTTGAAATTAGTGGTACGATAGCAGAGTATCATCATTTTTATATGAGAAAATAGTATATATGAAGATATTGCAAGTTGCTAGTCAACATTTGCAACAATGATTGGACTACAGAAGTTTCTATTTTTATTCATATCCAAATATCGTCGCAAGTTAGGATTAGTTTTGGTGTCGTGTGTTAGGAACCTGTACAGCAATGGAAAGAGTAGGCTGGCTTTTATAAGTGTACTTTACTATGTCTTCGGGTTAGGACTCATTCTAAGATTTGACGAAGTTAATAGTTTAGAATGCGGAGTAATTAGTACCAGCGCCAACGATAGTAATAGTAGTGCTACTAATGCTAGTGTATCTGAGTTTGTGTCAAACTGTGTGAATGGCGATTGCGTCAATGGGGCTTGTGTTTGTCGCAAAGGGTGGTATGGCCCCAGTTGTCAATATTGCTATGGGAAAGTAAAGTAAGTGTCAAATAATATAACTACTGCTAAAACCGTCTAAAAGTGTGTAGCCTTATGTATTAAATATAATATGACACCTTGTGTTTTGTAACTATTAACAGAGTTAAAGGAAATAGAGGATGGATTAGTGAAGGACCAGGAAATTATACCAATAACATGAAATGTTCATGGTTGATCGAATCACCCTCAACCGAGTCAACATCCCCCTCTCCCATCATAATTCATATAGAGGAATTTGCAACGGAATGTGGTTGGGATCATTTGTATATTTACGATGGGGATAATGCCCATGCACCGCTCTTAGGAGTTTTCAGGTTGGTAAAGATTGAGTTAGAACCCAATATTTTTTGATAGCACACTTGCTAACTAAAATGTTAACAAATGGTTTTTCTTTAAATTTTACACAGTGGTTTACTAGTCCAGAAAAACTATTCAGTGCTTCGTCTACCTGAAGTTGTCGCTAAGTCAGGATATGCCTTTCTCCATTTTTACACTGACGTTGTTTACAATCTCACGGGATTCAATATTACATACAGGTATGTTAAAGAAGCATTTACAGATAATGGCTAAATGCTGAGTTGTTTATTTACTTTTTTATACTGCATCACGGATATGGCTGTACTTAAAAAATTGTTATCGGAGATTATTAATATTATCTATTAATCTATATGTCAATACTTTCTTATTATATTACTTGACAGAACGAACTCTTGTCCAAGCCTCCGATCTGATTTGACGTGTTCAGGAAATGGCGTCTGTATTGGTGGAATTTGTACATGCAATGCGAAATACAAAGGAGATGCGTGTGAAATCCAAAAGTGCCCAAATAACTGTACTAACGATACAAATCAAGGCACTTGCAACATGGAACAACATAAATGTGACTGTATTAATGGGTTTCGAGGTAATTTAAACGTTTTTTTGACTGCAACTTTTTAATCTTACCAATACATTCCATTGAGAAAGTGTTACAAGGTAGTTTTTTCCATACCTACTTGAGGTTTTAGTATGTTTACGTACTTGTGCAAAAATATTAGAATTTATATTGACGGTATTAGCACAAAGTAATAATATCTTACAAAAGCTCTTGTTAGTATTCCAACGGAACGCTCTAATGATACAGTAAAATATAATGAGCATGAATTATTTATATATGCAAGCAATTCATTTGTTACAATTTGCACGTTCACTAAATGGCAATGAAAAGATTTGGTTTGTGTACAAAGGAAGGCGTATGTATATACACATGAGTTTATGATAACGGAATGCCAGTGTGAGAGTGAAAGTGACAAATCCAACATGTAAATGTTACCTCATCATGAGATGGAATACTGCTGTAGTTATACAAGCTCTAAGTACCCTTTTGTTTGTAATAATAGGAAATGATTGCAGTCAAATTGAAAAGAGGGGATTTTGGGAAGTAATTACGCCAATCTCAGAAGTACCTTTGGGGAGCGCGTCCCATTGTTCGGTTCTTGTGAATGACTACTTGTGGGTTTTTGGAGGAAGTCGCCTTAATTTGGAACCTAAGGAGTCAGTATTGCAAAGATATGATTTTACAGGTAAATATTTGATAAAATTTGCCATTTTTATAATAAATTTGAAACACAAATTGAACATTTATTGTTACGTTTTAGAAAACACGTGGGAGACCATTCGTCCAAAAGGCGAGTCTAGTCCCCCAGCTTTATATGGCCACTCCTGTGTTGTTTTTGAAGTAAGAGTGCATTCTATATTCGCGACAACGTTATGAAATGGTTCAGCGAAACATCTTATTAACTATTAATTTTTATCCATTTTGCAACAGAATAAAGTATATTTGTACGGCGGAGTTTATGATGGCAAGTTCGGTAATCGAGACATATCCAAAAGCCTGTGGGTGTTTGATATAAATTCCAAAACGTGGTCGGAGGCTAGCGTAAAACCGAGTCAATGCAAGAAACGAATGTGTGGTAAGACAGAATCTTTCGAAATCCTGAATACAATCTTACGTGTAACATAAGTATATTTGCAGTGTTGTGAAACATTTGTTTGTCATACATACAAATCTCCTAGGCCCACTACACCTATCCGGACATTCGGCTGTGGTCATAAATGAAAAGGGTGGTAAAAATCGTCACAATAAAATGGTTGTCATATCTGGTCATTCTCCACGTTATGGATATGTAAATGTAATTCAGGAGTACCACTTTGGTAAGGGTTTTAATATCATTAGCAATGCACCAATTGTTGGTTGTAATTTGGGGGGAAGCAATAATAATAATAAAAAGGGCAATTACTCTTTATAGGAAGTGGAACCTGGAATGTGATACCAACGAAGGGATATCCAGTCGGAGGAAGTTATGGCCATTCCAGTAGCTGGGACCCCATCACTCAAAAAATATATGTTTACGGTGGGTACAGGATTGACTACGACTCTGTTCACATGTCAGACAAATTATTTACCTATGACCCTGTATACCGGACGTGGTAAGTTTTGAGAAAGCAATTTTGAATGATCTTAGATGTTTTTATAAGTAATGTTTGCTTAATTCTGCGTATATGTTTGTATACAAGGAAAATGATGGAAGCATCCCCTGGAGGTCGTTTTCTCCACTCCTCAATAATTTATAAAGGGTTAATGTACATTTTCGGAGGCTGTGCCCATAATGATACCACCTACAGCATGGGTTCCAAGTGCTTCACTGAAGAAGTGCTGATGTATGACATTAAGTGTGATTTGTGGTCGTCAATGGTCCCATCTGTTCCAATCCCAGCGGATATTGCTCGTTACGGTCTTTCCTCTGTAATTTACAACGAGTCAGTGTATTTGTATGGTGGGTTTAATGGCTTGATCCAGAGCGACTTGATTCGTTATCGACCACCGGCTTGCGGCAGTTTCTTGGACCAGAAGGACTGCCAGAGTAGTGTAAGCGTGGGAACGAAATGTGCATGGAATAAAACTCAAAAGCAGTGTGAGGAATACGTGACAGTGGTTAAAGAGAAGGAGAAACAAAAGGAACTGGATAAAGAAAAAGGAGTTAGTTTCTCCACAGATACGTGTCAAAATGGAAAATACGATGGGAAAATGAAGTGTGCACAGTTTATGTCGTGTTCCTCATGCGTCCACAATAAGTTCGGATGTGTTTGGTGTGGCGGACAGTGCCAATTTTCAGAATGCCTAGACCCTCGACACAAGGTAAAAATAAAATAACTATGCAAATCATTCGCCAAATTGAGCAGTTAATAGAAAGATTTTTACAATGATAGGCATCAGATTCCGAGCAGTGTCCGAGCGAATGCAGTGCATTACTTCACACTTGTCCATTATGCGTTTCTGAAGTGAATTGCATTTGGGGAAAGAAATGCAGTAAAGGAGAAATTGCAGTTCGTAAGTTTTGAATGTACTTAATTTTTTTGTAAGATTGTCATACATGTAATCATGTGGGAGTTTAAAGATTTTGGTCATTAGACACATGAAAATATGTATTTTCTGTATTTCATTCAACATATATTATTGTTTTTGGATTACCATGATAGGCAACGCTACAGACAGGGTTTCAGACGTTGATCAGGCGACTTGTGACCAAAGTTGTGCTGACTACACATCATGTTCCAATTGTACGTCGAATCGTTGTATTTGGTGCAACAACTTGAACACATGTGTTGACAAGAATGCGTATGTCATTTCATTTCCGTTTGGACAATGCATGAGTTGGACAGAAGATACGAAAATGTGCTACAATAAGGATCCACATTCTGTTGCCGCTTCAGGTAGCCTGATTTACCACTAACCTTAACTACTTTAAATACATGCGCATACATAATATATTCTTGTCAACTAATATGTATTTAACGGGAATGGTAATTGTTTAGTGTGCGATGAGGTGGCCACCTGTGATACATGCTTATCGTTGCCTTCATGCGGTTGGTGCGATGATGGTTCTGGAACCGGTCTTGGTAGATGTATGGATGGTTCCAGTAGGGGACCACTTGTTGTTGACAGCTCGAGCATCACAGTTAACTGGACACTTTGTCCTTCCAAAGAATGGCATTTTACAGATTGTCCAGGTATATTACACTAATGACGGTAGTGCAAAGTCACTTATTAAGACGTTTACAAAGGTTAACATATTATTGCAAATTATTATGAATCGATGTCTCTTAGATTGCCAGTGCAATGGTCACAGTACTTGCGATGAGAGCAACAAATGTTTGAAATGTGATGGAAACACACAAGGTAGTCAGTGTAAGCGTTGCAGCTCTGGTTTTTATGGAAATGCCTTGAATGGAGGACAATGCAAACGTAAGTGCCTAGTAAACATTCAGCATTTAAGATTTCAGTTTGTCGCTCAGTTTTTATAATGTTGCTTAATTGATATTTTAGCATGCGAGTGCAACGGTCAAGCCGATACATGTCACACGGAAACAGGGAAATGTTTCTGCACAACGAAGGGTGTCACTGGTGAAGATTGTGGACGGTGTGACACCCAGAGCAACTATGCTGGAGATCCTATTAATGGCTCATGTTTCTGTAAGTTCCGTTTTGCAATGCCCTTTGTAGAAATGTTGGTGTCAGATGGATCTATAATGCATGTTTGTTCTATTAGATGATTTGCAAATTGACTATCAGTTTACTTTCAATCTGTCAAAAGAAGGAGATCGACATTACACAAGAATTAATTTTCGAAACTCTCCCACAAAGCCTGATATTGATGCGGACTTCCAGATTACTTGCTCAATTCTGGCCAAAATGAATATAAGTTTCAGCAGTGGTAAGTTACTGTTTTGCCAATTATGGTTTGTGCAACTTCTTGCTCTTTTCAGATAATTTAATTCACTTTGTCTGCTTTAGGTGGCTTTCCTGAGAAAACTCTATATCATGGAATGAATTGCACGACATTCAGACACCGGTTTGCCAAAAATGAATACAATTTTGGTGGACCGGACAATACCACGATTTACGTTTATGTATATGATTTTCAACCGCCACTTTGGATTCAGATCTCTTTTTCACAATCTCCCAAATTGGATCTTTTACACTTTTTTATTACGTTTTCAACGTAAGCTGTTTCCAGATATTTACTTCAAAACATTACATTTTCCATTTCAACATATAAGAAACCCTAATATCTTATACTTTATACTTTCAGCTGCTTTCTTCTTTTGCTCCTGATAGCAGCAATATTGTGGAAGGTCAAACAAAAATATGATATGTATCGTCGTCGTCAGGTAATCCTTATCTTGAATTGTTGTAGTCCCCCATTCATATGCAAAATGAGTTTGCAATACCAATAATATAATTTAATTTTGCAGAGGTTATTTGTTGAAATGGAGCAAATGGCAAGTCGACCTTTTGCCCAAGTTTATGTTGAAATGGGTAGGGGGCCGGGAATATCAAGACTTCCAGCTACTCGAAAGCGACGGAAGGTAATTTGAAGTTTAAATTCATTAATTAAAATATGATTTAACCTCACAAAATCATTTTTTAAGTTTTGTTTCTCGTGTTTTCAGCAATGGCCCAGTCCAATTGCTTTGGAACCTTGTCAAGGTAACCGAGCAGCTGTGTTGTCACTTCTCGTTACTTTACCTAATGGGGGACAACCATATGCTCCTGCTGGACAGTCAGGTACTGTTTTGATATCTTATTTTTGTGCAAAATAAATATGTGACCTTTGTTATATATGTACAATTTCTTGAATCGTCTTTTAGGTATTTCCCTGGGGTCTGCTCTTGTCGCGTTGGGTAACCCAAGGAAGGTTAGTTTCGAGCCTATAACAAAGACTGATGGGAAAAACAGCAAATTAAGGAAATCTTTGCCGTCTCATAGCCTCAGCACTTGCATATAGTCATATCGTTATGCGTATAAAACAAATAATAGTATTAACATTATGTATCACGATTCGCTACTTTTTACTTCACGTTGTTATATGCATCTACACTTCCGTCTCATTTGCGATTTTTATTTCTAACGGATTTCTAAACTCAAACACTTTGATACGACTTAGGTTTTGGGTTTACATGAAATTGACAATTACTCATATCGTCAATCGTCAGTGATTTTTCAAATACGTAATGCTTACCTGATAATTCGTTTTAGCACATATGATTTTTACTCGATATCTGACAAAATATTATTTCACCTAAAGTAGTTATTGTGTACGAAACGGAGTCAATGTACTAACTATATTGTAAACAAATGGTATTGGTATAAAAATAAACCAGAAAAATAGTGAAACTTAAAACTTGGACTGAATTAATTCAATTTCTACATCATGAACTTGCGTACGCGTTATACTGATGCAGAATTAACATTCTTTCATGCTTCTTTTTTCGAAAAGAAATGCCATGCTGAAAATACAATGCTATGCCAATATGATTCAAAATCAGGAACATGGTGATAATCGAACAGGAAACAGGTTTTAAATCATAATATACTAATTTATTCTTTGTAATAATCTTTTGATACTTTAAATACACATTTGATTTCATTCTTAAACTTCTAAAACATCATTCATATTTATAAACTTTTGCGGATTGGAATTGTAAGATAAATAAGTGATTTTATGTTACCAAACCTTACTTGGACGTAGTTTTGAAAAAAATACATACGATAAAACTTATACTATAGACTATCATTTTAAAAAGCACCGATTCCGAATAAAGCTCAGTACGTTACAATATGCTACTCGACTAATTTTAAAAATAATAGTGGTGAACATTCTATATTAAAGTAGAAAGCTTCTCTATAAAAAAATAAACAGTTTACTTCAATGTAAATATTCGGTTAACACTTCAACAGTTGACTCATAATCATCGTTCCAAGAATGCTCGACTTTGACGGGTTTTGCTGGAAGCTTATTAAACTTCATCTCGTTTATGATGACCTGGAAATTTTTATCGTAAAGTATAATTTTTGAGTCATGCATGCACAATTTAAGGAAAGAATTTATCACTCCAAAAGTATCGACTATATATAATATTAGGCGCATACCTTTGCCTTTTCTGGTGGAGTTGTCTTTGTGAACTTCACCTCATTATCAATAACCTCCTGAAATGGCAAAGATTTGATTATTTACAGTTGCCAATGCTCAAAGAATCTCATCATCATATCAATGACGAAAATTAAACTTGTATTGATTAAAAAGACAGAATAGGTTACCTCGCATGATGCACCATCACACTTCTGGTTGGACATCTTTATCCTCGGAGTTTGCTCAACAGGCTTTATGAATTCATTATCATTTATCACACGCTGCTTGATTTCTTGCACATCTCCTACGAAATATATTAATGTTGATATACTCACATGCTTATTAGTGCAAAAAGGTACAGTTTGGCTCATGGTAACATTACTAACTAACCTCCAAAAATCCAATATGCAAAATACAAGGCAACGAGGAACGACAAAACAGCTAAAAAAATCTTGAGGTAGGACTCGTTCTTCCTTTTTTTCTTCGAATCATCATCATAAGAAAAAGAGTTAGGAATTGTTGGAGGTGGTGCCATTGGACGACGCGCAAATAGAAACGAATTATTGTCATTTCCATAGTAATCCGGCTAGAAAATGAAGTAGGTTTAAATAAATAAATTTGCCATTTGTGAAGTATGTAACGTGATATGCATATTTACTAAGCTAGTCGTACCATTGGATAGTTTTGATATTGAGGAGGAGGAGGTGGCATCACAGTAATACTTTGATAGCTCGGCTGGCCTGGCATATTCCCATTATATTGGGGGTGGTGATAATGACGACTTCCGTTCTCCGACATCCTGTCATTTTCAGTGGTCCAGTGGTCCTCAAACGCTGAGTTGGCGGTTAGCGGTGGTGGATTGTTCCAATAGTAGTCGGCTGAGCCATTGTATGGCAAATGGGACTTCATAGATGGTCGATCTTGCTTGCGCGTAAGTGCTAACTGCGATGGCTGATTTCCATTATTTACATTTCCTCGCCTGGAATGACTAAGTGGAAGCTGGAAGCAAGAAATAAACACACAATATTAGTAGCCTCAAAAAAACCTGTTGTAGCAGTGACTAGAACCGTCGCAAATCTTTAGAAAATAAATTATTCGTTTAAATGTTACAACTACGGTGCCACTTATTTTGCTCACCATCTTGCAGTTTTATTGAGACAGCAATAAGAGGAAAAAATAGTTTAATACTTCAACCACCCAAATACAGTTCTTAAAATTGTCCACTTATAACAAGCGCAGCTCAGGACTTAAAATTTATTTTGTTTCTTAAGTCAACGATTTATGAAAAAAATTATGGGTGGATCTAGTTTGCTTGGGAACCCGTACTCGTTTGTGAATATTCTCTAGAACTAAAGTCTGAAGCTAGACAACCCAATAAAGCGACTGATATTCTGAAAGTTTGTAGTGGACTAAAGAAGCCGTAAATCTGAAAGGTGAAGATTTTAGGCTAACTTTTCAATTATGGAAAAATATTTATTTGCATGTTTCTCTTAAGGGGCAATCTAACATCATGGTAGCTGCAGCAAAGAAGGTCAAAATTTAATTTGTGTTTTATGCAAATGAGCAACAATGATATCTTAGTCATACCTTTTCCATTGGAAGTTTGGACAAAATAACACAAGAAGAAATGGTTTGGATTAAAAGGAACAAAGGCAAAAGACATGCAGCACAAGCACTTTTTAGAATTTGAGCATTTCATCCTGCAAAGTAAGTGTAGACTCCACTCTCCGTCACACCACCCCACGAATAAGAATTTCCTTAGTAATACATAGGTACGTTGGTAATGTCTGGCTTTACTTACGTAGCATGTAACATGGGAGTTGTGAGAGTCTGTAACATTCTCAACTTATAGCGTAGGTTGGGTATGGAGGGTTCAAACTCAGCTTATAATATTCAGCATTTCCATGTGGATATGAGAATTGCATTCGCTTTTTGTGATACACAGTGATAGCATGTATAAACCGGTATAATATGTAGTGTATAGTATGTTCTTCGCATCATATGGCTTGTAGAAGTTCTGTTTTATACTTGTGACAGTGTTGACTAAATGTAACACAACAAAAATATTAATATTTAAAAAAAATAAAATGGAATTGGACACGACAAACCTGTGTCTTTGTGACCCGCTAAAGATCCTTGTGAACTGGTTTCTGCAAGAACCAAAGTTAAAGTCATGTTTAGATGAGCCAAATAATTGCCACATGTTTTACAAATCATCAGTTATGAAAAATAAAGTTCGTAATAAAAAGCTCAGATTTAGAATACTCCAAGACACATTTAGATCTGCACAAGAATGGCAGTATCAAATAAATGGGTTGGAAAAGGGCAACAGCGAAGCTTATGATACGGAACTTGAACGTCGACTCGAAGCAATTTTAAAAATGGTAATTGAGCACTGAAACTTGTTCCTGTAATGTAAAAACGGTTGATTTCTAACATACGCGGAGAATATATGATAAATGCTATTTTTATAGTGTGAAACGAAAGGAGGTTTGCTGATAAGCAATTATAAAGTTTCAGCCGTCTCTTCAGATCCCTTTGGTAACATCAGTTTGACTTTGGACCCCCATCAAATGGCACAAGCTTTTGTTCATTGGATGGTTACAGGGTCAAAATCTGGTTTAGTAAGGAACGATTGCCATAGAATGAAAGCATACAAAGTAAGTTGATGCCTCAATTTAAATTAAATTTCGTATGTGACAGTTTTTTAATTTTGCTAACTTTAACTTTCTCTTTACATATTCCAGATTGAGCTTGGAATAAAAAATAGCACAGAAAATCATAGTCACGCTCAATTGTTGGATTATCGGAAGGTTCTAGTTGCCCAATCAATATCTAAGACTGCTAAAATGATTGGATATGAGACTAAGTCAGGTTACTTTAATATCTCTGATGCAAAAATACCTAATAACACCATGTTTGTTCTGGGAAAGCTTTCTCCAATGGTACATCAAACCAAAAATCCAGATGAATATAACAAACATGACGTTGTGTTGCAGTTATGCATTGGAAACATCACTGTTGGTCGAGAAACTCAAACTGAGACTAATCTGAGTGACGTTCTTAAGTAATTCCGTAACCATTTCGTATATTTCATGCGCATATATATTCAATGCCATAAGAGGTTGATATCTATTGTATTTATTTGATTAACAGTGAAAGGCTGTGTGCTATAAAAGAAATCAGTGAATCCAGACGGCTATCAACTTTAGGGATTTCCGCATGGGCTACATCTGCACACAACTTAGCAACCGCTACCTTACAGTATGATATTTTAAGCAAGCCATTAGAAATAGAAATCCAGCTACCAGTTTTAGAAACACAAAAAATGAATCACGGTAGGATACCATTACTAATATAAATATATATCCCACATAATTTTTCAACTTTAATGCGTATCGCTCCATATAACTGGCTTGGTTGATACTACTAGGAGAAACCTACTCTGGCGTCAGTGTTTTTCCGACTACAGTTAATTAAAAACTACAAAATATACTTATTGACATTTTGAAAACGTATTTCAGATGCCTTACTCATCATGTACAATTATTCAAGGGTGCTTTCAATCTTGAGACGGTTTGATGAGCAGGTTCAAGCTGGAGACTATCCAAATCTGCCAAGTGTATTTGACATTGATTTTAAAAGTATAGGTACTAAAGAGGTATGCTAAAAACATCTGTATTTGCTCTTTGACATATGAATTTTATAACCAGGACTTATTAAGGTTAACTGAACTAAAATATTCATCTTTCAGGAAGAGCTTCAACTGCTCCAAACGGTTTTAGAGTGGCCAAGGATCCTTGATATTGTGATAAACTTCATGCGATATGAAATTAATGTATGCATCGTGGCAAAGTTTCTTTTTGCTCTTGCCAAAGCATTCAACACTTTCTATTATGAAGTTGTTGTTTTAGTGGTAAGACAACCATTTAATGCACCCACTTTAAGAAATTTAAATATCATTATAATGTGCTATTTCTATGTTTTCTATTTCTCAGCCTTCAAATGCTCCTCACAATTTTCCAGGAATGATGGCAAGGGTATATTTAATGAAGACAATTTGCACTGTTTTTGAAAACTGTCTTGATATTCTACAAATTAATCATGCTGATACTCCACTTTTATATGAAAACGAATCCATGCTTGCTTGAAAATGATACAGGATCATAAATTATTTTTACAATTAAAGCATTATTGTCACAACTATTTATACACTTTCAACAGAAAGTAGTTTATTTTAACATTTATTATCACGCATCAGTTACTTTAAAAACAATTAAATCAATCTAGGAGCTATACCATTTTATGTGTCTAAGCTTACTTTGATCCACATGAACACTCATGTTAAAATATCAATACCCATTTAGCCAGAATACAAAAACGTTTTGCTATTCATAGCAAATTCTTTTAAAACTCTACTTAGCCATAATCCTCCTATTTCTTTCTACTTAGTACTTAATTAAATTTTAAATCTTATGTACTAGAAGGAATGTCAACAGTAGTGCTAGAAGGGACTGCAGATGCCGTCAAATTTGAGAGTTGAGCTGCAGTAGCTGGCCTTGGCGGAAATTCGATAACTGGAATTGGTCGATTCTCGAAGTACGGATGGCGCACTGCGTCGTGTGCAGATGGTCGTTGATGTTGGTCGAAAATTAACATTCTTTCTAGTAGTGAAAGTCCCGAAGGATCTAAGCCAGGTACAAGTATTTCTAAATTCTTTGGTGGACGAGGATGAAAAGACCGTGGAAGAACTGGCGAATCTCTTGGCCATTCGTCATCATTTGGCGTGCCTAACAAACTGTAAACAAAGTGAGATACTAGTTAGAGATAATTTCCAAAAAAATCCACTTGTGTTCGGAATGGAACTACATTAATTAAGTATTTTCAAAATCATTCGAGTTCAAAACACTTACTCAAATATTTTCTCTAGCTGATCTCGCTCACCAGTACCGGGTAGAAGTTGTCGTCTCTGAATTAGCTCTGCAAATATACAACCAACTGACCAGATATCGACTGCTGTACCATAAGACGAACCCAAAAGCACTTCCGGAGGTCTATACCATAATGTAACAACCTAAACGAGATGAATTTAGACACTTTTAGTTTAGAATTGCATCAGTCCACTGAATCCATTCATTGATAATGTTTAAATCATAACGTACCACAGGGGTTAGTTTCATAGTGAAATCGTAGACTTTTGCTAATCCAAAGTCAGCAAGTTTAAGTTGCCCCGTTTTGGATATGAGTAGATTTTGTGGCTTCAAGTCTCTGTGAACGATTCTCTGACTATGCAAGAAGTCCACCCCACAAAGAACTTGGAACATGATGTCCTGCAATGCCAATTAAAGTTATATGTTACGTTATGAGCCATTGTAGAAATGACAGTAGTCATGTATTACATCTAATGAAAATGGAATAACAATTTTGGCTCTTTTGTATACATTACCTTAACTTTCGTTGGTGACAGCCCATCTGGGGAAGCCCGAAGGATATATTTTGCCAAGTCCATCTCCACAAATTCAAATATAAGAAACAGCAGGTTCTGCTCGTTTCCATGTCGAGGGCCATGACAGACATCCAAAAACCTAACGATATTTGGATGCTGAAATCTGTCAAGTTGACGGACTAGAGCTATCTCCCTGAGTATATTTCCTGGAATACCATCCTCATTCATTGGGATTCCGATTTTTTTAAGCGCTAATGATTTGTCAGGCTCCTGTGGGTGTTTGGCTTTGTAAACAGTACCATAGGCACCTGAGTTATAAACAATTTACTCATATTATGAAGCAGCTTTCAATATATATATCCTAACATCCGTTTTAAATGCATGCTAATTTAATTGCCGGCATTTAAAAATAAATGCATTAAAAAACTAACCGTTTCCAATGACTGCCTCCACATCAAAAGTACCAAGTGTAGTTTCAACACGCACCGGAGATTGAAAGTAGTTTGAAACAACCACCGAGTCCATTGCGTTGTCTTCAAAATCCACTGTTTCCCGTTTAAAACTGCAAAAAATTGAAAAGTAATTAGTTATCACATCATATTATTTGACAATATGAACTACTACATATAGTCTAATACAAAAATTTGGTTGAAAGTAGCATGTACATACACCAAACCAAGAATGCCCTAGTTAATATATGGATTGGATTGCAAAGGACTGTTATATTTGTTCGAAAACCGAAAATAAAGTTAACTTTCCCAGCCACTTGTTAACGTTTTTCAGACTACATCAGCTGTTCCTGTCAGTTTGCATACTTTAACCGTTATAAACCGTTTTAAAATGTTTGAGAGATGAAAACAAGTTTGCACGATCACTTGCATCCAATCGCACAATATGACAGGAAAAACAAAGTCTATTAGAAAAGCGACGCGGTGGATTTTCGTTTCCACTTTGAATCTCACACTTTATCAAGAAAAATTTAACAAGCAGCAAAAACGCTTACTTAAATAACCTCCTACTACAGTAGATAATCTAACGGTATACTTCTGCCGACAATGTTTCAGGTAATAGGTAGGTTGTATCAGTTAGCCCCTGTTTCTTAAACAGAAATTTCAAACTGCAGTGTAATCACCCAAATTGATTTGAAACTTATGAGACATACGATCAAAGTCAAATGGGCAGCAACAACCGACTCGTTGGCCACGTTTACTTTCGAATTAACCACAATCACTAATACAATACACATATAAAACAAGAAATGCCAAAAATGTGAAACATGAAAACAAATCAATTTTGCAATTGATATAGGTCTTGCTAACTTATCGTCAGAAGCTACTGCTTTAGTCGTTAAACAGCTGTTAAATCCAATTAAATGTGTCAATCTTTGATTTCGAACCAAAAATGTGATTTCCCTGGAATTTATTGTAATTACTGTACTTATCCTATCGACAATTCGCTTTAAAAATCTAAAGCGTGTTCAAAGCGATAAAAACGATTTTGTAGAAAGTCGACATTCGTAGAGAAGTCGCCTCGATTGCAGTTACAAAATCGTATAGATTAAGATACGACACATTCACTATTCAATAATCGAATACCACTCTCAGCAGCGAAATCGTTACGATCTATACTTTGGATATTATAGTTAACACTACAGAAATGATGTAGGTATGAAATTGATACGTTAATTACTCATTACGAAATAATGTTATTACAAAGTTTGTCTGTCCGTGCGCACTCTCCTGGTCCCATACGTTTACCGATTTGGCTCCAATTTGGCACACAGGTAGGACTAATCAAGATTAATAATTTTCAGCCAAATCAATCAAACGATTCAAAAGTTATAAGTGTGAAAGTTCAGAAAGTCATCGATTTGGTTGAAACGTAGTATGTATAGCATGCGTAGCATATCATAGCATAGCATATGCATATGAAACTTAGTGTGCATACGTTTGAAATCCGGAATGGTATTCTACAAGTAATGTTTTTACTACATTAAGAGAGGATCGCAGAGGTGTGTTTAGCATCATGGAGGGGATTTGGTGGCCATGGGGGAAGGGGGTTTGGAGGTGATCACTCAGGGAGTGTCTTATTATTGCATTAAGCGCACATCAATGAACGTGTTTTATAGCATTTAAATGCCTGATGCTGCTTTTCTAGATTGCTTACAAGCACTTTATTTCAGGTTGATAATCTATTATATTTTTCGTATCCCACTCGGACAGAAATCGTTGCGATTGTTGGCTTTTAATATTTATGTTTCATTATGAAAAGGGAGTTAGCTTTGAAATCGATACGACTTCGAAAGATCAAGTTTTTGCAGATGATACATAGATTCTAGCATTTATCTTGCTAATATCATTCCATTCTGTCACACAATAGAAGGCAACTATTTTTGTGTGAGAATTTGCTGAGTACACAATCAAAAATAAATTATGAAAGCATTCATTCTCTTTACTTGGATCTCGAAGAATTAAGAAGGTTATCATTAAGCCTCTGTTAAAACTACCTCAACCTGGTGACGACTTCGACTGCTGATTCTTATCTGACCTGATGCCGCGTTACAGTTTAAAAGGAAGAAAAGCTGGGATTCATAAAATTAACAGGACATTACTTCTGACCATTTCCATATTTTTCAACCCAATGTCGAGTAATCTACTACATGTAAACTTACACACAAATACGCTAGACGGTAGTATGTTCAGACACTAAATACAAGATCATCATGATACATCAAAGTCAAAATTACGTCCATGATCAAAAGTCAGTGTATTCCTGGAAAATTTGAAAAGAAAAGATTACATCAAAAGCATAACAGATTTAAGATACCCATAAAATAAGTCTCTAATTGACACCTCACGCAATATTGATACGATTGCATTCCTTATTGATCCGAAAAAATGCTGATGAAATTCGTGGCTTCGTACAATAATGCATTGCCCAGAGTACGTTTTATATAAAAAGTGCCGTGAAAAACAAACTAGCATTGCCTCCTAAGGAAATAATGTAATTCATAGAAAGCTTGAGTAGTTTTTAATTTGAATCTTTACGTCTGAATTGAAATTGAACTTTTCTTGTTACTTCCTACAATAATAACACTTATAATTGCTTTTCCTGAACATTGCAATCTGGTAATACTGAAAATGTAACAAAATGTTACGTTGAAAAATCTAGTGGGTAGACCTAATGGTTTTCATATTCATTGTAGTAAAGACGCATACATACAAAATACTTATTGGACATTTGCTTCTTAAATAATGGTACACGTGCAAACCATGCAATCAATTCACTTCCCAATTTTCAATTAAAAAATTCCAGAATAATAGCTGTCAATTGCTCCATTACTGATTTATTCATGGTAGATGACAACCTCAAGTCTGTCATATTACTTAAGTTTGTTGATAAATTAGGCGGTGCGTTACTAATAAAATCATCCCTTTCTCCAAAACAAAAACTGTTTCAATCTACCACCACAAAATGAACCCAACATGTTTTCTTGAATGGAAGTTTTGGGCCATGTAAATTCATCAAAAATTGTAGTTCCGACAGCCCAGTTTTCCAATGAACCATTCATAAATAAAGGGACAATTTTGGGTGCCGTCTTCAGCTTTGTCATCAATTTACATGAAAAATTCCTCAGCGCCTCCAGTTGCCCAAGGAAGTAGAAGGTGATAGAATAGAGTGCAATGCCATGAACTATTTTCGTCCACTGGCAACTAGAATCGATGGTCAGTGGTAGTAAAATCGTGTGTGTGTGTGTGTGTGTGTGTGTGTGTGTGTGTGTGTGTAGTCGTGGATGAAAATATTTTAGGTATATAAGGCCATTAAGTTTACGAGTGGTACGCAACCTTTAGGGCTAGAAGAACATGCCGGTGTTTTTCAAAGCACATATTTGATTCATTGCCGTGTGATGTGTTCATGCTACTTGAAGCTTAATGCATTATACGTTAGGCAAAACGAGAAATCATATTGATTTCCGATAATAAGCGAGTTGATTGAAAGAAGAAAGAAAGCGGGCATGTAGAAGAGAGAAAAATGAAGAAACGGTGCCCATTAAAAAAAGTTTATTTAGTGGAAGAATAGGAAGACAGGAAGAATGAAGTAGAAAAGTTGAGAAACTCTGGGGATGACATGGAAATTAGTAAGTTAAGTGAAGCTTGATGTTAATATCTAATTCAGTTTTTACATACATTTTTAGTTACTTTTTTCCTATAAAGTAGCTAAAGCTTTGTTCTACCTTTACCACCAATGCTTGATGCTTATCCATTCTTTACTTTGGGTTGTCCAATATATATTCTTATGCTTGCTGTTCCTTATTACCCCAAAGTTGTTAATATGGGCCTCATAAATGAAATGTAAACTTATATATATCATGATGCAAACTCCTTCTTTTAAAAAAAAAAGTAGGAATAAAGACAAAAACAAAGTGGATGAACGTGTAGATCTAATCCTCAAGAGACACATATTCATAACCATTCTTCTGTTTATGTCAAAATATTATTCTATTATGAGGTAATTTTTGTTGGAACACAACATGTTACATATTATGTATATACTAAGGAAAAGAATGAAATGCGTATTTATGACTGTGAGCTTTGAGCATAAAGGAGAGTGGGGAGAATGGAATAGAAACTCCATATTAAAAATCTGTTATGCTATTCTTTGAACACGATTTAACTGTGACTGGTAGTAGTGACTACGACTAGTATACTATTACTACCACTCCTGCTGCTATTACTTTCATCTCCCTGAGGGTTATTTTCTCGAGGGTCGCCGCTTAACTCATATAGTTTTTACTCGTCTCTATATATTGAGCACAAGATTTGTGTTCTCTTAAATGTGCTTATGTTTGCCAGGAGCATCTCTCTCCTGGCCCAAGGTTTTCATTCCTACTTCTTACTCCTATAAAAATTACCACAGTTGGCTACAAGAGATCATATACTATCGTCTAGTAAAAGCATTTCTCATTCTCTCCCTTTGAGCTCCAGTTTTACAAGATGATGTGATGATAAGTACGAATCTTTTGACGTGGACTGTGTGAACTCCACACATTCTTTCATTTGGGTGGTGTGCTATGGTATGGTGTGGTGTGGTGCCGTAGCACAGAACAGAACAAGTAGCAAGCTGGCAGCCACGACTCATTTTCTAAAGCTCCTCCAACAATCAAATTTCGCGTCGTGGGTCATCATACAATATCAAGGCACATGGGAAAGAGTTGAAGCTTCATTTTAATGGAAATATAGTCATACCACTTTGGAACCTCAAATGGAGAGAGGTAAATGATACAACTGTAGCAACTCAGGTTTTTCCTCTGTGTGACTGGAAACCCCACTTGAGTTGAGTATTGGAAAGAGGGCTAGGAAAGGATGCAACAAGACCAAGAATTTCACAACCACCACTACTGTACTAATCAATCTATGTCCCCCTTCTTTGTCCTTTAAATACCCACCAGAATTCTGAAGTAATCTCTGTAGTAGACAGTTTCCCAATATCCAATCAGGTAGCAAGACTTGCAGGAGATTTGGAGCAACAACCTAATATTTAGGTTGAGTGACGTGAGATGAAGTGCCGAGATGTTGGATGCAACATAAGGCAAAGGTACACTTCACACAAGAAGTGTAGAACACATATGCGTAATCGCACATTAGGTTATTATTTAAATGAATGAAAGGTATGTTGATGAATGTATGTGTGTGGCATTGAAAGATGCGTAAAAGGGAATACTCCATTCCATTCCAGGATTTCTCATCATCAACATCAATATACTTTGTGCTGTCAAATATATATAATATTTCTTTCGTAGATTTTGCAGTGAATATTTTCCGTTGTAGTGTTAATATTTCACCTTCAATAAATTCGTAGTTTTCGCAATAATAATATTGCTTCAAGTAAATAGTTCGCTTCTATTATACGCTTAATACCACCAGTAGTGCTTACGCGATTATCGCTAGTTGTATCCGCATCACACTCACCTCATCTTCTGATATAGGTTATATCAACCAGGTACGAAACACCCACTCACACATTTATGAAAGTATACACAGAATATCTTCAGACTTGCGGGTATTGCCTTGTTCCTCTTGTTGCTAATATTCGTAATAGTCTTGCATGGCGAGTAAAAACCAGGTGGTGATATTGGTCAATTAGTGATTTTTGTGTAGTGACATTAACGGGGTGGTGGTCAATTTTATGCAGAGCAGTGTAGACTTGCTGTCATAATTTGACATGGTTATTGCATAATATTTTCGGCAGTAGTTGAGCTAGTTTTAGTGAAGAAAATTTCAGTTTTTTTTAGTGATTTTTACCTCGTACAAGTCAGAAAAAGTTCATGACAATTTTTTTCCCCGTTATGCAAATGAGATCAAAGCCGCTCAATTTTTTTTTCTCTCTTTGTTTAATTTTGCTCAGCTAAACGCTATATGAGAATATGCTTGCAAACCAAGAACCAACGTAGTTTAAAATGTAGATTTTTTGTTTTGACTTACTGCAACGATGATATGAGTATAGATATGCTTTGTCAAAGTAGAATTTAGTGTTTATGCATATGCTAGCCACATCATCAAGTACTTACAGAAGTGCATACAATTTTGATTTTCGCTTTGAGTGTTGATGTTACTGTCTTGCACTATGAATTTCTGTTAACAAGTATAGTCATAAGTGCATATGAGACTCATTTAAATACCAAAATATATTCATGTACATTTAGCATAAATCGCTACACGAGTGTAGCTTACACCGATACCGGTTGCGGTAGTGTGTTGTATACTCACTGTTGCGACACGAATGCTTACACTTACACACTATGATATGTCGGTAGCGACATTTTTGTGTTTGTCACACTCACTCAATACATAACTCCGGTAGCGGGGTTTACACTATATACACTCACTTCTACGATACTGGTTGCAGTATACACACAAATAACAAACAAAATCTCACATCTTTCTAAACTACACACAAACGAATTGGAATCTACACATTTGGATGGAATCAGAATGGAATCACCAGACATTCATTATAAATGAATGCATACTAAGTCAGTTATCCTGAACTTACGTATAACTAAGCTTTTTGTTTGGACTGATGTTGATGAGACAAATTAATGTCTGACGAAAAAGGAGCCAGTTGCTGATACTAAGAAGTGTACAGCCCGAAGCGGAAAAATTATAACAGACATCAGATAACCAACTAAAGCAAACAAGAAGAAAATAATAAAAGCACTCAACCAATTGAACCCTTACTCCCAACTGAAGGTACTATAGATCGGGTAGCCGTTCTACCTGAAGCTAAAAGGAGTTTCATTTATGGTTTGGTAGCAAACCAATATCTTTGGGAAATTGGGAGAGACAAGTAGACTCAAACATGAGCGATATAAACGCTAAGATAACGAAGGCCGTTGAAGACGCCCTCGCCAGGCAATTATGGGCATTCACCCAGGAGAGAGAGAAGGACAGACAGCAGATGAACCAAATGTTGGAAATCATCAAACAGCAAACCGACGTAATGCAAGCCAAGGACCAGACGACAGCAGGCGCAATTGCAGAAGCTATGAAGGGGCTCACGCTAACCACCATGAAATGCAACATTGACCCACCCAAATTCGATACCAAGAAGCTGACACCAACAGCTTTCCTCACAGCATCAGAAAACCATTTCAAAAGTATGGCTTACGATGCATCAAAGTACCTTACTCATGTAAAATCCTTACTTCCGGAAGACGCCAAGTCATGGTACAACCATGAACTACCCACTTTTAAAACATGGGATGGATTCAAAACCGCTTTCGAGGCTAAATACAATAGTTGGCAGGACAAAGAAAGACGACGCAGAGAACTTGAGAAGAAACAACAACAACTCACCCAGCCGACTAACAAGTTCATTTATGATTTGTTGGACTTGTCCAAGCAATGCTTCCCAGATGACAACGCAGATGACCATGTGAGAAGGGCACAGGCTGCACTCCACCCAACCCTACGCATTGCACTTGGGCCAAGGACTTTCAAAACAGCAAATGAACTGAACGACGCATGCGACTTCGCCACTTCATCACTTGAAGCCCAAGACATGCTGTGGAAAAGATCCTTCACTGTTCCACCAATGAAAGCAGAAGACAGGAAAGATTATTCCAGCAAACAGAAGCCAAATGATCATAAGAATTTTGAACCAAACCAACAAGGAACCGGAAGGAACACCTTGGAACGTGGATTTTTCGGAGACAACCCAAATGACAACTTTGGAGAAGGAAACCGAGGAAGTCTTGGTGGATTCAACCCAAACAGAGGAAACCCTGAGAGTTTTTACTCATTCAGTGGAAGAAACAATGGAGCAACAGGAGGTCAGAGAGTCCAGGAGAATGAAGACAACCATAGCGCTGGAGCCGAAAGAGGACATCCAAGTGGACCAGGCGGCAGACCCATCACGGATAACAAGACAACCCTGCAACTTGGTCGTGTCCTAACCTCCAACAACTTGGAGAAATGCTTACGTTGCCATGGATATAACCACTCCATCAATAATTGTCCGAGTCCTAGAAGAATGGCGTTGGCCACATTAGAGGATGGAACCGTAGTCCAA
Organism: Orchesella flavescens; assembly: GCA_964034955.1. Lineage (NCBI taxonomy): Eukaryota > Metazoa > Arthropoda > Collembola > Entomobryomorpha > Orchesellidae > Orchesella > Orchesella flavescens. Next base: position 29,295,146 of record OZ035953.1, read on the forward strand.
GTATATTTACCTGAGCAGGCGGACGGCACTGATTGCATCGGTAGCGATGCGTGCCAGTTAAATGAAAATTTAAACTAATAGGGGAAGGTACACCAATTCGCCAAGGATACCCTTTCCCCACTATGAGTCTACACCCAAATGGCGTACCAGTGATTAAAATCACAACGAAGAAAAGCATTATAAATGCACTACTTGACACAGGATCAAGTCACTCTTTAGTGGATCGGAAACTTGCAAAACTATTGCAACCAAACTTCACGATTGAAGAAGGAGAACCATTAGTTTGTGCCAATGGCTCAACATGCAAACGAATGAGAAAATTAACTTGCAGCTAACAAAAGGAGCTAAGGAAATCAACCATGATTGTTACGTGATGAATAGTTTACCAGTACAATGTTTCATCGGAGCAGAAGTCTTGAAGAAGTACGACATGGTGCTTCAGCCGAAACATCAGAAGTTTTGGTTCGGTAGCGAACCTAACTTCTGCTTCCCAATAAATGGAACCTTTAAGAACAAAGCGACAGTTAATCTTACGACCGGATCGGACCAGAGGGACGCCTCAAAGGACAAGATCCAACGTAATATTAAGGAACCTTTGAACAATCACCCAACCATGGCTGGAAACTATATCAATCACATGAAAGAGAAGAAGGAATCAAATAAAGAATCTGAAGACCACGTTTTTGCTCCAGTGGCTTCACCATTCAATGACAGTATCACTCGCGATGAACTGATCAGAGAACAGAACATAAACGATTATTGCAAGAAACCCATAGAAGAATTGAAAAAGAAGAATATAGTTTCGAGAATCCTAATCGAAAGGATAGAAAACGGGAACGTGACAGATCCAGCAATACTCCAGATGTATTTCGAGGAGGATGGGCCGTCAATCATAGGGCTGGTGGGAGTAACTTACGAGTTTTACCCACACGCGGAGACATTGGATTATCCATTGACCGCACAGCTAACGGGATGTGAAAATTCACTACCCTCAGAAGAAGGCATGCCAAGCATAAATCTGGAATTGGCCATTCCAGTAGCACTAACCGTTACCCGAAATAAAAATTTAAAGAAGAAAAAGAAGGAAGACGATCCACAGAAAATGAAGAGTAAAGATTTACTGAAGAAAATAAACACTAGCACTTACTGTGCCACTAGCAGTACCCTATCCTTGCGAAAGCGGATCCTCAAGATGTCACTCAATAGACATCGGGCGTACAAGCCTATCACCCGGAAAATCAAGGACCGTTTCCACTGGTATAGATGGATAGCGAGAGAAGGAAGTACCTTAAGGAGTACCGAGGTTTACCAACAGGTTAAATCCCTAAAGCAACTCCATCATATGGACTAATTCAGTCCACACGGATACCGGGCCACGACATTGAAGCCATTTATTGGCAATGTGTAAAAAGAGATTGAAAGAATGAGAATGCATCACAATGCATACGAAGGAGACACATAGCTTTAACTTTAAAGATTCGGGTTGCCGAATAATGTGTGTGCTAGATTCGGGTTGCCGAATGATGTTTAGTTAAATTCGGGTTGCCGAATATAAACCATATGATTCGAGTAGTCGGATATTTCATATACCGTGCAATGACACGAGTTCCTTAAGCGTAATAAAATAAAGAAGGACGTAGGCTTCGCCTACAACAAAGATGACTCAGAAGGGGATCGACATGTATGCAGAGTCCCAACAAAATCAATAAGAGATCCCAGTCAGGAGAGGAGGCGTTAGTTTACCCCAAACCAACCCCCCTACCCCCCAGCGGAGAGTCCGTTCCGGAGGGCATCATGGAGGTGCAATGCAGGAGATTTGGAGCAACAACCTAATATTTAGGTTGAGTGACGTGAGATGAAGTGCCGAGATGTTGGATGCAACATAAGGCAAAGGTACACTTCACACAAGAAGTGTAGAACACATATGCGTAATCGCACATTAGGTTATTATTTAAATGAATGAAAGGTATGTTGATGAATGTATGTGTGTGGCATTGAAAGATGCGTAAAAGGGAATACTCCATTCCATTCCAGGATTTCTCATCATCAACATCAATATACTTTGTGCTGTCAAATATATATAATATTTCTTTCGTAGATTTTGCAGTGAATATTTTCCGTTGTAGTGTTAATATTTCACCTTCAATAAATTCGTAGTTTTCGCAATAATAATATTGCTTCAAGTAAATAGTTCGCTTCTATTATACGCTTAATACCACCAGTAGTGCTTACGCGATTATCGCTAGTTGTATCCGCATCACACTCACCTCATCTTCTGATATAGGTTATATCAACCAGGTACGAAACACCCACTCACACATTTATGAAAGTATACACAGAATATCTTCAGACTTGCGGGTATTGCCTTGTTCCTCTTGTTGCTAATATTCGTAATAGTCTTGCAGACTTTACCAAGATGTGAGTGAGGCAACCACATCTAGACTTCTCCTTTGTTATGCAAGGATGGACAGAAGGAGACAGAGAAGGAGAAAGAGAGGGCAAGTAATCAAATTTTGTCAAAAAGAATGCATTATTGTGTGGGTGGCCGTGGCCCGTACCTGTAAACCCTCTCAATCGAATTTCCTCTTCCTTTAAATTGGAATTATGGTTTCTTTTTATATATATATTCAGATCTTTTCATTCAAAATGTAAAATTACATGAATGAATGGACCGTTAAACCCAATTATGCTCATTCATTCGGAGCTACATGGATAATTGTAACTTATGCATGCATATTATACAGCCATATATCCCTAAGGAACACGAGTAATTCCCATTCTCGATGGAACAAAGCACCAAGCACCTCTCAAACATTAGGATAAAGCCCGTTTTCCTCGTGTTTCCTCCACTCATACCAGTTAAGAATGGGAGTGGATGTGTTTCCTTTAACCGTTCTCAGAATATTAGTGCAACAGAACAGAATATTGCCTAATAATGTCAAACACTTTAGTATTTAATGACTGTCCCTCGTGGTTTCAAACGTGCAGTCTGTTCCAAGCCTAGATTCAGTTTCTTAAATTGATATGGTCAGCAACTTTTGCTACTGCAACCATCTTGCATGAACTTAACGAGCTACAATTTAACAGAATTTTAGAAAACCGTTAATGAATTACGTGATGCAGAAATTTTAAGTCTTTGATACTGCTCACTCCCATTCCATAGCAGTTAAGGATGTGTATATATGTTGCTAATTATCCATTTACTAGCATTTACGACAGTTCGGTGGAAATATCATTGAGAGTACAAGTACATAAATTAGAGTCACATGTTCCCATTTACTGTTTACATGGAATCGTTTGTAATTATGATTTCGTGGAAAGAACGAGAATAATGTTGTGTCCATTTGAGTTAAGTTAAAAGGCATCTCCTTGAGATACAATTTTGAACGATAAACACTGAAATGGAAAAGATTAGATTTTTTTATAATAGATTTTTCCCCATCTTTATTCAACGCTTCCTTAGGCAATTAAAAATGGGAAACTGAGAACCTACCAATCCAGACTCATTTTCAAGATGATGCTCAAATTAGGACGTTAAATTTTTTTTTCTGTACATAAAGGAATATCAGAACAACTCTTCAACAGAAGACTCCACTCTGATATCTCTTGAACCCACGAACTTTCGGCTACTCATCTAGTTTGTCATCTAATAGAAACCACATTTCCTTCCCATGCTTTCTCCAATAACGAAAGTTGCTAATGCTAAACAAATAAATTAGAATAAACAAAAGTTGAAAATCCTTTAAAATGCAAATTTTGAGACTTGAGATAGTTAGACAAGTATGCATGCAAATGATTTCAGAAGTGCCAGGGCGCATCTTGGTGTAATGTTCCCTATACATTGTTGAACAAATAATATGTTATGCGTATGACGGGAATTTTCAACACTATAATGAATGCACACTTATAACTAGTCAACTCGGAGACCTTCTCACCAACTACAGAGTTCAAAGTTTGGTGCATAATGCAATGTAAAAGCACCGAAAAGATGTAATTTTGCGACGAACATGTACATGAGCTACAGCTAAAGGCTGATCCATTATCCATGAACTTTAAAATTCTCAAAAAACAACCATCTCATCCATTTTATAAGGGATACTTAAAAGTACGTATGTTCATTATCATATCATCAAACAACAGATCTCTCAAGATGTGGATCTTGGTTAAAACGGACAAACTTTAGAGAATAGGATACGGGAATTTCGTAGTAATTAAACATGAGCCGTAGTCATTCTACCAAGGCAAAATATTGTGACTTACTTTTCACAAGAAGAAAGCATGGTCATGCTCCATTTTAGTTTTTAAATTTTACACTTGCCCTGCCACATCCATCAGTAGTCCAAGTCTTTCTTGCCAGTGTAAACTAACTGAAAAACCATTGTGATTGTGAGTTAGGCATTAATACATATACTTTGTGTGTGTGTGTGAGTGAATGCAAAAGCTTCCAACTTTTTTCATACCTTGTACAGGATAAATGCTTAGTGAGAAAGGTACCTGGAATGGAAAGCAAACAAGAAGAAAGTTCGAGGCCGCTGCGCATGAAACGAGCATACACACGAAAGGAAAGAAGTGAAGAGACTGGCAACAAAGTTAGATGAAGGAGAGGAAACCTAAGCTTTTGATATTGGGAGCCAGTGCAAGCAATCTCATGGTAAGAAAGCTGCCAACCAATATTATACTGCTAGCGTTGCTCTCACTCGCTCACTCACCAGAAATTGGTAGCAGTCCGCCATGTCGCATAAGAATACTTAAGGCAATGATTTCGAGAAATGAGCTCAGTTTTCACCGGACAGTGGTAGAAACCTTATCTCAACTATCTCCGCTCTATTTTCTTTCCTGTATCACTTTCGCTAGTACGTTTCTACTTTCACTATCTACTTCTGTTTCTAGCGCTAAAACAGCAGAGCACAACGGTGGAGAGAAAAAAAACCCACTGGTACCCTCACATACACATTTTCTCACACTCAAACACATACAAACACACATTCTTTGTCTGACTTCTTACAAATGTTAATCCATCAAAAAATCTAGTCGGCAAGTTATTGAGAAATTGAGAAAAAGTGCGACTTTCCCTTAATTTACCTTTTTCCATATCTAAAACCTAGTTTTTGCAATTCTTCAAATCTTAAAATGTTTCTTGAGAAGCTGATTCAAGCTTTCGGACATTCTTTTACTCTCTAACTTGCATTTCCATAGATTCAAAGAGCCACAAAGTTATACCCCAATCGCAAAACTCAAATTTTATACAAACCCATTGAGGGGAAAGTGAATGCTGATTTATTAACCAGAAATGGAAATCCGTTAGGAAATCCAGGATTCTGTATTTTTCTGAAATTTTATCATGCCACACGCACTTTAACCACGTTAAAAGGGATTTCCCCATGAAAAAAAAATAAGAAAAATAGAGAGACAACTTTAAGACCATCAACTACTTTGCATAATCCCCAACATTTTCACATCTTGTAGAGGACTACAACTACACGAATCAAGTGAGGCTTAGGACAATTCACATGGAAAGTGTTGTAAACACAAAATGTACATTGATAAGCATTAGTGGACTTACACTGATAGGAAGCTGGAGTCATTTAGCTTTTCATGACTAAAAATAATTTAGACAAGTAGTCACTAAAACTGTGAACAAACAATCTATTGAATTCATTCCAGTTTTTGGTGCTAGTTCAGAAATACGGTGACTGCTTACATTGTAACATAATCATGTAATAATTGTTCTCTGTTTTGGAAGGAGCAAAAAGCAACGTATTCACCTTACACCACAACATATCTCCCAGAACATTTGTACGACACATTGAAATGACAATAGCATGTCAACAGTTTATGCATGGATCTTGGCCAAAAGCCGTGTTAGTATCCAAACAACATAAAATAATAATCTACTAAAACTTACTGTTGAGAAGTGAAAGCTACATAAAATTTATATAAAAAAATTACATGCATCAACGCTCACGACATTACCTCTACCTAAAGTACACACTAACAAAAACAAAAGTAGACAGAACAACACGATGCATCTTGTTTATTGGAGGGAAGTTAACTAATTACTAAACTGGAGTGACTTTTCCTATTTTATTGTTACAGAGAGAAAATCAACTGCTGTACGGACCCAAGTACACAACGAAAGAACGAACCAGCGGGATGAAACGCAGGGGTAAATAGATCCACTCAAAAAAAGTCATCATCGTCTGTAGATTTTTTAGGGAAAATATTGATCTGTAAAAAAAAAGTTTTTGGAGTAGGCTAAGGAAAATGAAGAATAATGTAGGTGACCATAATGACAGTGACAATGAACAAAGGGGCAATAACGATCAATATTATATGTATGTAGACTATAAAGGTTCTTTGGTGGATTTGTTATACGAAATGCTAAGTAAATAAGCCTGTTATATAAAGCCAAAAGCATCCATCCGATGAAAGGAAAGTGAAGAAATAAGTTGTTTCATCAAAAATGAGCATAAAATTAGAATAGACAGTTGAGAAAGAAGAAGATGATGATGATGTTCTTCGCAACAACTGGGCAATGTGCTAATACGGAGAGTATATAGACGTTCTTTGTTCAATCTACCTAAAAACCGTTCACTTGTGACAGCATCTGTATATCAGAAGAGGGAAATGTGCAACTTTTGCTGCCACCAACCACTACTTCATCTACTACTACAGCTTATCGTGCCATACACATATCTAGCATACACCCCTTTCTCAACGTTATTAGCAACTGAAAACGCCACCGTTTCACCATCATCATCGACACGGACAACTTGCTGAAAGCTTCTGTCTCTGAAATCTACAGGAAAAAATTGCACCCTTAATACGTCTGCATGGTAAGCTACTTTTTTCTTCTTTTCTCTTTCTCTTTACTTTTCCACAACTGCTATCTTTCCTTTCGGCTTTTTCTCACTCTTTCCTACTTTTTTTTGGCTCTTGGTCACTGTCATCGCATCACTTACTCTCACATTGTTCATAGTCAACGGAAATACTTTACCTGGGCAAGTAAGTGAGTGAAGAGGGGAAATAGATCTCTTGACACGGAGGCACGACCAAATCTAGCATCTTAGGCTTAACCACTCATTATTATTTCCTATGCTCATATGTCCTCCAGAAATGGCTTACGAGTAACAACCCTTTCCCAGTTAATATTCTGGGTTCACTTTGAGTTTTTATGGGAAAGCTAGTGGAACGTGATGTCTTATTGTGTGAATCATCTTCAAAAGCATTGTCAATACAAGAAGCATAAAAGATTTTTGATAAGGCACGGCAGTGGCATAAAACACTTATTAGCAAGAGCTGCGAAACGAAACCTTATGAAATCAAGGTGTACTCTTCATAGTCGAAACAATATACATACCTACATACATGCATTCTCATATCACCCACTGCACTTTACTGCTTTTCAGAAATTTGTGTAGGTAATCCAATGCTCACAGGTATGAGCAATCCAAATCAATTTTTACAACAACCACTCTAAATTTAATCTCTATTGTAGCTCAACAAATTCATAATGCTTCACACACCATCAATCCTAGTCTTGTTTATTGCCAATAAAGTTTGTACATTGGTTTCAAGGCAAGGAATTATAAGTTACATGTCAAAGGTATTAAAATCTAGAGGCACTTTAATACAAACACACACACATCAAAAAAGGTATTTGTTAAAAGCTTTTCTACAGATAAACTTTAATTAAGTGCATGTACTACATAATAATATATGTGTACCCAATTCACGTTGCCATCCTCACTCACTATCTACGCCATGTAGACAAAACTAGGCGTGCAAAACATCCATCCACTCCAATTTTGAACAAGGGGAGCTGCTACTAATCACATTGATTTTCCATTCAGACGTGAGTTGTAGTGCCGTATATTGCTGACAATACAATTAAAACCATTTGATAATCAAAGCCTTCACAAATTAATCTTTGGACAAGTTTAGGTCACATTCAAATTGCTGGAGGCTTACGGATACAGGCGTGATTTAAAATTGTGTGTAACTGAAACGCTTCCCAACATTTCCGCTGACAAATGAGATTTTCTCATTTATTTACCTTATCGTCTACGTTTATCATGTAGGGGGATAACTTGTCTACAACTTTCGGGTCGAAGATTAAAAAAGTAATATAATATGTACTATTTCATTGCTAGAATCCATAGCTTTCATTCAGACATTGAACCTGAATTTAGCACAAGGATTAAAAGCTTTCATCATCCTTGTTTGTGTTTTACCACATCAAAAATTCTGTTTGTCGTCTTCAATATGAGGTAAAACGGTGGGTTGATGTAATGCTCTTACATAATTCTAACACAAAAGCAGCATACGCTAAATACTATTCGGTTTGAACCTTCCTTGCCAAAAATTCTTGTGATCTTTTTTGTAGGTACCGTATTATAATGCAATCAATGGTGTGGCTCGTCCTACCATTTAGGGGAAAAATTATTTGATTGACGTCATTGTAAACAGACCGGTGGTCTTTTCTTGTGGAACAACTATTATGTGTACTTTTATGTATCATGTAGCTGTTATATTTTTAGCTTTTAAAAATATGAATCAGCTCGACATCATGTTCCCCCATGCTGTCCAAATATATATGTCCTTGCCTTGACGCTGGAAAGTCATAATATTCATACGTCTCATCATCAGGTGAAAGAACTTTCCGGTTATTCACTACTACGCAGGAAAGCTATAAACATGCTCATTAAGTAGCTCCCCTCTTTTGTCTGTGAGAGCTAATTTATCAGAAGACAAGAAAGAAAGCCTACCGTAAAATGGAAGGAACAATACAGACAAAAGTAATGTATCGCGAAACAACGACAATAGAAGACAAAGCAAGAAGTTGAAAGAAAGAGGCATAGACAATTAGATAAAATCAAAATAATAATGGGAAATGGAAGTAATATCGTATTCCGTAGTAAAACGGATTTAGGGGTATAATGAGAACACTCAGGTACGAGTGAGTAAACACGAAAGAAGCTATGCAATAGGGGGCTTAGTAGCACCAGGAAAAGATATTCCGTTTGTACAAAAGCAGATTTATTAATAATAACTCAAAGGAAAGTCTGAGAAACTCTAAGTCAAGATGATTTGTAATAGATAACCAAATTCAAAGCAAACAAAATGATATAAGCACAAGAACGAACTATAAAATTTGTTTTGGCTTATTGTTTTCTACCACACCGATCATAACAAAAAAAATGCTTTACCATTTATAAAGCTATGTTTATGGATTTTCCTATATGCCAATTGTAATTTTTGCCTGTACTGGTAATTAATTATGGCACAGACAATTAAAAATTTTAAGCTTTCTTTAGATTGCAATATTTATCTTTATCATTTCTGTATATACACGCAGGTGGTTTGTTAAGTCTAAACGCATTTTAATTTACGCTTTTTGGATTGTAAAATACTAATGCAACTAATGTTAACCTAACACGAATATTGTTTTTCAAAACGATGTTAAGTGAGAAATTAGACAAAGTGAAGTATATTCATGGTCAAACTGCTAGTTAGAAAAAGAATGAACACGTGTTATGTGTAAAAGTAAAGCTGCTTTAAAAATTGCAAAAAGTCGTTTGCCTGTGACTGAGGCTCACAGATAGAGATACACAAGCATGAAATAAAAACCAAAAATATCAACATAATTAAGCAAATTGGAAGTAAAATTGGTTCCGAGTTGCATAACACAAATAGCGTTGAGAAAAATCCTAAAAATGGACTAGACTATATGTAAACTTCGAAAAAAAAACAGTCATACGTTTCCCAATCGCAATCATCAGTAAACTATATAGTCATTCGCATGTCTGTGGGAATTGTTTACCCCTACCAAGTTCACTTTCTATCAATATCAATTTACTACCTCACCTCAGAGCATCTAAACCTTAAAGGTTTTCCAGAGAAAAAATATCGTGACTAATAATAACACAGTACATGAGTTGAGAAAGGATGGTTACAATAGTGATAACTACAGGGAAATTACAGGTAGTGGACGAGTGAGAATCATGCTTATATTTAAAATATCGAACCATGATGTGAGGTGAGGTGAGCACACCAACTTGTACATTAAATCTATTAAATATATTACGAGCCCACGACGAGAGTGTGTGTGCATATTATTAACTAGAATTGCCCAGGAGAAAGGAACTCTAACTTGCCTACTTCCAGACCACAATAAGGTTTTTTTTTGGAGCAAGCTGCGTGCGTGCAAATATTGCTACACCTGTGACGGTACGGCTACTGTCCCTCCGTATTTTTCTTCTTCTTTTCTCATTGCTTGTTTTTCTTTCGCTTTGGAATTATAAGTGGTTTTCGATAAATACAAAAATGGCATTGATAGCTGTTACCAAATAAAGTTTCGTTTAAATATACATTGGCTACCGTATCGACTTTTTATACAGGGTTAGCCCTACTCTGTTACCAACAATGCATCTCATGATATGGGAGACACAGACATCGTAAAATGTCTAGCTTGCTTAATATCTACGTCATGCTGAGAGGTAGCAAATAATGGCTGTAGTTTATAATGTTTATATGGAACTTTGCATGTGTATTCCATCCTCGACGTCCGTCATTTATACATTGTCTGCCCAACAAGTATCCTACATTTACATATGAAACGGCGACGACTTATCAAAAGCTGAGTATTTTTTCACGATCTACGATTTTTATCATTTTAGCTTGTGCCTAGGGAAGAGCGGAGCTCGAAAGTAAAAGCGAAAATGTTCTCTCTCCTTGCCGTTGTTTGTATCATCGCTTTCAAGATTGTACTCTATACTCCTGATCCATATCTCCTTCCACACATTGGAATAGGGTGAATACTCAATAGAGCATAAGTAACGTAAAGTTCTTGGATAGTTTTCTGTATAATACTCTCAACGCGTATGGCGTACATTCCACGCTACGTTTCAGAGCAAGTGGAATAAACGAATGGATTAAGCTTGCTTTTTTGCATCACATTTATAAAATATTTGCAAGTTTCTGCATCGTAAGGAAATGCAACTGAACTTGTATGTAATTATATATTAATTTGGTTTATGTTTACTCTGGACCTTTTCTATAAAAAAATTGTTTCCCTATATTGTGCTGGTATTGGTGTGTAAAAAATAGTTCCCAAATCAAAAACAAGGACAAATTCTATACTACCTATTTAAACGATTCGTACCCTGGACAATAACTGTGCCATGATCAATTTGGGTTTGAATAAAGCACAGTCGAGTTTAAAAAAATTGGAATTATGAACTAGGAAAAATTTAATGGCTCCCTTTAAATACCCGTTTTGTAGCATATGCTTTATGGCATGGCATAGTTTTTCACATGTGTTGTTCATATATAAAGAGAAATATGTAGGATGTTTCATTTATGTGTCAGTAACAGTACAATTCATGACTAAAGCGAAAGTTGAAAAATGACAAAGGATATTCACTACATTTTCAAAATGGGAGACATACTGACGCAGGACGATCGCATAAACCAGTGCGATTATCAAATATGCAAAAAAATGGATCGCATGCAATATATTTATATCTTTGTGTAGGAGTGTTTGAAGTTTTCGTAGTTGGGTTGTTTGGAGTAAGAAAAGTGAAGTGGAGGATGCTACAAAGATGATGTATTGTTAGGAAAAGTTGTGAGAGTAAAAGAGGTTCAAAGAAAAGTCATATGACAAACAGACATCACATGTCGAAAATCTAACATTTTTAAAGCCTTTCAAAGAGCGTACTGTACCTACACTTGCCAATGTCACACCACTAAATATATTAACCCTTCTATAAAAATCCGAAAGAAAGTAGTGGAACCGTTTCAAAAAAAATATATCAAGAAAATCATATCATAAGCTAATCGCTCATGCATATCTTTTTTTTATTTATATAAAATGAAAAACAGTAGGAAATAGGATTGATTGAAAGAAAAAAGTGTGAGCTTTGAAATTTATATCTTTCCTAAGCTACTTTGGGAAGGACAGACAACCCAATGGTCCACTCAAAGTATCTAGTATTCCATTACACAATAATATAACTTTACTACCACTCCAGCCATACCATTCTCTGTTTCGGATTCCCCTGGGCATGGTGAAAAGCTAGGATGTACTAGAGTATTGGGATGATTTAACAACATTCTACTCCCCCATATATAGAAAAAAAGGAGTTGTTCAGAAAAGGTAATATGAGTATTTCATACAACTATTACGTGGAATGCTCAATACCTTAACTTAGAAGGCACACTTGGCGCAGTATGTTTTCGAACGTATTTTTTTGTCATAATAACATTATTATAGCAAACAACAGCGAAAGAAAGAGCATTCATTTTGTAGTATGCAATAACACCATTTCATTTAGTGCGAGCATCGGAGAAGCTACTCTGAGCTGTTGGAAGGGAAGTGTGGCGGCTAGTTCTGGGTTTTTGTTTGATGGGCAAAGTATTGTCATCATCCGAAGAAAGTACAAACACCCACAGTCTGCTTAAGTCTAGCCTTGTTTCTTTACACCAAAAGAGTATACATGTATGTAATACTCTCCATATAAATGTTGCACTTATAACATGTTATTCCAATACAAGAAAGTAGTCAACTAGACGTGCTTACAGGAAGGGGAAAGCTCCCGGATTAAATTACATGGGAAAGATATATATGACGATGACGGATGAAGCAAAACGGAAGTCGAGGCTTTGTAGTTAACTAGATACGTTTAAAAATGTAATTGAGAAACAGAGAAATGAACAAGGATAGCGTTGTAAGGCAATATTATCTCCTCATCAGAAAGCCGCTCTCTCTCTCAGCACTGTTTTAAGATGGTGATGAAGAAATGAGTAAATATTGTAGATTGAAGCCCGCGTTTACATTTTATTGATGTTTCATAGCACAGTTTACATTTCAGCAACTTTCCCTTTGTTCAAAAGGGTACGGGTTAATGCTAATGTTGAAGATGCTCAATCGTACACTTTTTTCTAAGCAGTTATGCAGTACGTGTAAGGAAACAGAACTGCGCATTAGATAAGCGAATATACATATATAGGGATGAAATTCAAGAATGATGATGCTAAAGTTTATTTCATTTGTACATGTAAACAAATATTTTTTTTGGAAGAAAGAAGGAAAGAAAGGAAGAGATATAAGAATGACAGAAACAGGAGAGAAAACCCATGGTCGGTGGATCCCCAACGAAGGAAGTTGAATAGACGTGGTCAGTCATACATGTCAATGTGTATCCAAATAAACTAAAAAAAAATTCAAGTTGCACAACTTGAATATATACGTATTTTTTTTATTATATAAACAGAACATTTTATACTTACTCCTTTTTGTGCTTGTTCTTCAGAGACTTGAGAAGAAAGCCAGGTTTCTTACCTCCAAATATGTATATTTGTAGGCTCGCTATTTCTCAGTTGAAGTTTTCAGCTTTCCCCCTCGTTATAGAGTTTGGTAAACATTTGTGCATACAGTCAGAGAGTATTCCCAAAAGACTCAGCCGTGCACGAAACGAATGAAGGAGGATGATGAACCATTCATACATGCATGAAAGATTTGCAGGCTTTTTTAGTTGACTTGGATACGGTAGCGAAACGGTTCCTTGATGTTTCAGCACATCCATTATCAATCTCGATGGGATTTTTCTGCAAAGAAGCCGGTGGGAGCGTTTTATTGTTGGTTCATGATATATAGCGCTATACATTTATATATGTTATGTGAAGTAGAAAGTTACATAAACAGTTTACTAGTTTTCTCCTCTATCGGAAGGAACATTTTACGAGAACTCGACAAAAACAGTGAGAGAAAATCATACAAAACTCATCAAGAATTTATTTATCAAAACAAATCGATTGTTGCTGCCGGTATATCAGGTTGTGTTGGTTGAGTTTGGATATGTAATAGTTATAGTAGACAGTGTGTGTTGTGTAGGCGTGTATCTTATTTTGCTCAAGAGAGAGAGTGAAATTTCACTTTTGTGCATTTTGCATCATATTACCACTATAAACATTTTGCAGGAAAGTTTGGCTTGCCGGCTTCCCTTGATTTTTTTTCTATAAAAACCACCACCCTTCACAGCGCATCGTGGGGAGAAGTACATAATGAAAAATTGCTCTCTGTGTACAAAATCCTTGCATCAGGTGTTCTTACGCTATTCTACAAAGATTTAGTAATGCCCACTAAAGCAATCATTGCAAATGCAAAAAGTACTTTCACTTTCTCACAACTTCTGCATTTAGACTTGACAGTATAGGCATTCTTCTTCCCAAGCCCCCTTAACCGCATGATTACTAGTTCCACATAATAATTTTTATGTTTAGGTACATTTTTTCGCATGGACTAATGCTACAGTACAGATAATAAACATATAAACCAAATTATGCCCTATGGTTCCGGAAAGGTTGAGGCCCAACATTATCCACAACATTTTCATGCGTCCTACCCTTCATACTCTATCAAATGTCAATTAACTATGCATTTCAAACAAATTGATGCTGTCAATATAAGCTCACACATATTCATATGTAGCTGAAGTAAATTTGGCGTGGATAATTGTCTTGAGAGAACCATCAAACATGACATTTTTTTTGAATTTTTTTTAAATTTCATGGTTCATAAAACTTTCTACTTCAGATACGCCAACTGGTGTGACTATGATTTGGCAACGCTGTATCTATCCAGCCGTAGTAATAAAATGTGCAAAAATTGAATATTTTAAAAGTGATATGTTTCTTTACCTTCCAACATTATGAGGCAGGCGGTCCTTTGGTATGAACTTTTATAGGAAATGAACCTATTATTATATATGATGATAATGGTGGAAGGGATCTTTGGATTTACTCTAAATTAATATATACATGTGCACATTATGCATGTTGGGTTTTAAGCTCTTAAGGCCACAAAATTTGCCGAACCGGCTCTTTCCAACAGAATGAAGAGAGGAAAATTTTTAATTTTCTCTACTGACGTGTTTATCTCTGTCATCTGTCCCCCACTTGAGAGCTACTACCATTATTGCGAATGGAGTGGCAAAGGCGATGTTATGCATAGTATGACTTCTTGTAGGTAGAACCAAAGCGGAAAGTGTATAAACACACCAAACGTTTCTCTATAGTTTAGCCGCACACAGAATCACAATGTGAGAGAAAAACGAAATATTCGGAGGGTTCTCCGGTGGTGGATTCACTCAGAAAAGATTGTGTGTTTTATCACCCGCGGCCAAAAAACCTCACGGCTGCCTGCATCCATCAGATATGCCACCTTTCTCCTTATATTGAATGGAACATCACATCACATCACAAGTTCCTATATATAACTGGTACCTTGTACAGAGATGCATGTTGATACTGATGAAAAGAAGAAGATACATGACACGATATACGATACATATATATAAGTACATACACAAACCAACAATGCGAAGGTTAAACTCTAATATTCGTTTTCTTTCAAACTTGGTTCTAGTATTATCCACATGAGCAAAACAGATATTTCCAGAGTATTTTCTTATCCTCAGTGTTCGCAAGCTTTCATTCATCTTCTCACATGTTTTTTTTCACCAAATTTTCACTGAAAGTAGCAGGATACCGTGATATCCAATAACATGGGATACTTTAAGTGACATTTTGGAGTCGGTGTGACAAGACAGTTTCCAAAAGCGTAGAATACAAACAACTGCCCATAAAATCCTTAACAAGTCATTTTCCGGGGTTGAATGAAAATGAAACGGGGAATAAAATGAAGAATTATTATGAACGCACGTAATATCTCCACTCGAAACTGAGTTGGAACATAAGTGACTTGAACGATTTGATTTGCTTGAATGAATATGCTGTAAAAACATGGCATAAAAAGGGAAAGTAGTGCTTTGAGATTTTAACAACTTCCTTTCCAAATGCAATGCTCTTTCACTTATAATCTCTGTAGTGTGTGTTTCTTTCATCATTCCGAGTAAAAAGTGGAGAATCCCTTTTAGTGGGTATCTCTGTTTCGATTCTGACATATGACCTAATAATGACCAGCATGACTAAGCACATTGATTAGAACGTAGTAGTAAAAGGATGTAGGGATAAAGAAACAACGGAACAGCATACCATACCATTACCAGTATCATTCCTGTTTAGTCGTAATGGTGCCTTTGGCTGTAATAAACGTCATTAGGAGAAAAGAAGCTTTGTGATATGAGACTGTAATGTGTGCTAAATTAAAAGAATTTGGACTGAATCAAGCAATAATTAAAAGACTGATGGCCTCTTTCAACGACTTGCACACTGTTATCAGCTTAGTTGGAAGGGCTAATTTCCTGAAAAAGTAAAAAAAAAAAAAAATATATCTACCATTTTCCTATCCCACTCAGTTCCCCTTCTTCCCGTTCTATCTGTTTTTCTCATTTTCCCTCCGTCTTTCCTTTTCGGCTTCATTTTTGTTCACTTGTCAATACTTTCGTAATGTCACCGCTATTATACTTTTCATTCTTTATGAGTAATGGGGGATAAAAGGAGAGAAAAATCGACCTTCTGTTTTCATACCACCACTATACTTTACGAATATCACACTCGTGAAAGCCCGCGAATAAATGAGTGAATATGACGGACCCCAATGGAATGGAGAAACGGACAGATACTTGGAAAGACATTTACTTCAATTAAAGTTTGAGCAAGAAATGTGTGTCCTACATGGCTTTTTTCTTACCTTTCCTTGTTTATCTCCAGCTTTCTTTTTACTTCCAGCCCACTTTTCTGGGAAACCCAACAATGCAAGTGTACAACAATATATAAACTTACAAAGAAATTTTTTAGCCTGTAGTTTTTCTATATTTATTAGTTTTCTTCACACTTTCTCACCACAATTTCTATGGAAAGAAGCACACAACTTAGCAATCAAGTTGAGAGAAAGTCAAGAAATACAACGTTTGAGAATCGTTCTCAAATCAGGGAAACACAAGCTTAGCAAGGAGGCAGTTGTGTCGAAGAGAGATATAGCTGGCTGGCTTTTTATCACTAACAATCTGTAATATGCTATATACTCTACTTTTCACTGAAGGACCATCCTTAATACAAGGGATTGGGTGATGCTATGCTACTACTTCATCTGAAAGGATTTCTGGTTACTTTTTTCTGGATCGAGAGTAAAAGAGAAAATTGCCTGATGGCTAAATTTTAATAGACAAGATAGTTTTCAAACCGTGGTCGATCACAAGGAATGGAATGTCCCTAAGGAGGTGTCGAAAAAACTGAAATAAAACGAATGTAGGACATAACAATTTTATATGCCATTTGGTTTTACTTAATGGTGAGCCCATATATTTTTTTTACTTCTGCACCTTCCATATTCCTTTCCATAATATTATGACGTATATATTTATCCATGCATATCCTATCCTGACTTGTAGGAGGGAATGTATATGTTTCCATGGATATGAATGCAAATGTAGGATAAGCATATATGACAATATGAATTCGTTCGAAATGTATATATATAATTCTTCCAGGAATTTGAACAAGTTTCACAGTAGACTTATTTTGACTCTTTGAATACCACCAAGTTGTGATTGGAACACAAATTGGAACTATGCCATGGTGCTAGACGGCATTGGCATTGCGTTGCAATTTCAGAAAGTATCATATCACCATGTTTTTGTGTTGAGCTTACCGTTAGGATTGGCATATCTAGAGCTAAAGCTGGCTTTTGGACTTGTACCACAAAGTTACATAATATTGATTCCTCATAGGTAAAGCACCCAAATAGAATTTGTAAGAAGGTTATATGTTATGATCATGAGGATTCATTGCAAGAATGTCCCATTTCAAATTATATTATTGTGCAAAGCTTAAAAGGTTGTGTTGAAATGCTTACTCCAATTAAAATTACGAAATATTTCTACCTTCGGTTTTTCCAGAGATATTGCTTTGATTATAATTTCCTTTTGGGGGATTTACCAAACCCTCTCACGATCAGTGATATCCAATCTAATAAACATTATTGATAAACTGTTGCTTCCACATGACCTTCTCCGCAAAAGTTGGCATGAAAAGTGAGTCCGTGTTTTTGAACTTTGAACTATTAATCATGAATGTCCTAGATGTGACTTAATGTTGTTACCTACGCCTAATTCAAATCCACAACATTTCCCCAAGTTCTTTTAAGGGTTTATTGGAAACGTCGAACTTCTGCAAATGTAAATGATTCCCATCAAGACACACAAAAAACCCCAAGCGCGTTGTTGGATTCAGAATCCCAATCAAGGTGTCTGAAACTATAAACTAGTAAGGAATTGAAAATATGAATACAATGTATCAGCAGCACATGCTTCATCCAATATTATACACAGAATAAAGAGGAGTGTGTAGCTCATAATAATCTTTCAGAAATTACGGGCACACAACAGGATTTTCTTTGCATGCGTAATGATTTCACATGCCTACATTATGTGAACACAATATAGCGATGAAAACTGAGGGACTTAGTTAGTTCATTTCTCATTTCAGATCTGTTCTGTTGAGAGAGTAACTCTTTTGACGAGAGTATCCACATGTAACATAATCCGAGTATGCATGAAAGCTTTCGCCTAATGTTGGAAATCCATAAGCAAAGAATTCCTCATGTAATCTGAGCTGAAAGAAACAGTCTGTGTGTCTGCAGAATAGAGAGTGGAAGCAGAGATATACACTTCCTTTGACTGAAGAAGAAGGTACGAGTACAACGAGTTTAGCTGCGGGACAACTACTTTTTCGTATAGGGAAAAAAACGGGTACCTCTAATCTTTTATGGAGTCAACAGAGAAAGTTACCAATATGAAATGCAACATGAATCAGACATTATATGAGGCACATCCGAATATTAGGTAGAGCTTGCAGGTTGGGTTCGCTGAATGATGAGCTCACTACCGACATCAACGTTTAGGCATATACCAATACTACATTTATATGAGCTAAAAAGTCAAAGCAACCCTTGTGAAACACATAGGAAACTACAAAGTAGACGAGAGAGAGAGAAAAAAAAGGGGAAATATGAATGTATGAATGTCATGATATGATGATGATAGGAAAAAACTCTTCATTTCTTTCAAGTATTACTGTACACAACCTTTTAACTTTCTATCTACTACGTACCCTCATTTTTTTTGCATATCCTCATCAAAATCATGATCTTCATGAAAAGATGATGATGTTCCAAACCAATGCAGTGGATAGAAAAGGGAGTGGATTTCTTTTTGTAGTAAGCTAGCTACAAAACTCATAAGTCTTGATGATGAAAAAGTAAAAACAAAGATGAAAGTTAGTGAATGCAGTTGAGTGTGAAAGCACATAACGCTCCAACTTCCTTCCTTGTAAATATCTGTGTATACAGAAAAAATAATGAGATGTAAGTTAGGGAGCGACTTGTGCGGAAAAAAGGGCTCCCCGTATTATTCATCATTATGACCAGAGTTTTGAACGCGGAGAGAAAAAATGTATAGGGAGTTATCATTAGTGCTTCAAGTCTTCAAGCAACACTGAGCAAATATGGTTATTTTTTTGTAAGTGCCTTGATAGAGACACACCTTGAAAGCATTTGAGAAAATATGGAGTAGTGTGTAAGCACCACAAAATTCAAAGGGTGATGAATAGTATTTAATGGCTCTACGAAACCGAATTTGTAGTGAAAGGGTTGTGGTACCAACATTCAACACAAGTACTAGAATAAAGGTGGATTAAAATGGGGAGACACCAATAAATAATGATCATAAGCCCATTAGTAATGTATTCAGATGTCTTTTCGACTTGCTCAAAATTTAATTATACAATTTCAAACTCAAGAACAGGCTTAATACTTTTGTCATCATGCGATACCATGTTTTTTATGGGCATTGATAGCTTCAACTATATCAAAATGATTTATACTTAGCTCTAACGAATGTCTTTTTGATTGAGTGAGACATGCAAGGCTGACAATGTTCTCAACATTTAGAGAAAAATCTTGATCTATACTGAATGCATATTTTACCTTACGTTCATGTGCTCTCCATGTCCTGCTAGTATTGAAAATAAAATTAATTATAAGAAGTTGCGTTATATGTTTATAGTAAGAAAACTTTACCCCAAATGCATAAAGTTAAAGCATTACGAGAAACGATAAAGTGGAAAATGTTAATTTTGGGTAAAAAAATGCATTAAATATTACAATATTTGTAAAGGATAGGATACCTTGCCTTATAGGAACAATGTCAAAATGTACTAAAGGGATTAGGATGGCTAAATTTTATGAAACAAAAGGTGATAAGTGTGTATTTGTAATATGTGATTTTTTGGCATACTAAAACAACAAGACATTGTAGTATTGATCAGAAAGTGGTTGAGTTTGCGTCAGTTATACAAAGTTTCACATCAGCGGTTGGGTTTGGCGTTGATGGTTATGTCATTTTTGTGTAACGGTTAAAGGTTATTGTGTCATTGGTGACATCAATTCAATAACATGCTGTGGGAAAGCTTTGTTAGTGCAAAGGTCATAAAAAGTATGGAGCGTATGAATATATCATGCATATATATAAAACTCTAAGTAGCAGACTAGCAAATCTGTTTGAAAAGTGAAAGTGCATGCATGCGTAAGCTTATTCAACCAAACGTGGCTTCCCTTAAAACCTAATGTTCCCCGATTAGGTCTATTTATCATGCTGTTTGATGATAAAAGTTGTACGTGTGAAACTGATGCAATGCAATGTCGCAAACGGGTTCTTTTCCATTTCTGTTTGTAAGCACTAGGTTAGTAGGTAGATAGTGTCGAATGGAAATGAACCCTTTTGAACATACGTAAGAGGAGGTTGTCACAAATTACATCAACTTAATCGTAAGTATCCTTCAAACTAAAATGATCGACCCGCAATAGATCAAAGGTTTTTTGTGATTCTTTGCAGCTTTGAAACATTGTTAGTTAGAAAAAAGGGAATGTAAAGCCCGAAATGAAAAGTAAACCGAATACTCAAACGATCACCCTGATTTCCCTCACGTAATGAAATTTGATCGGGGACTTACCTTGGTTTGTGCTGTGCAAATACGAGTTTTCGAAAACTTTCCAATGTAGATAGCCAGAATTACGTAAAACGGCAACCAAGGACGACATCACATACCTTCTGACTGTGACACTCACTATTCAATATAAATTAAAAACCCATAACATATGAAACTCAATGGACGACAAATCGTAACTGATAAAATTAATGGTTTAAGCAAAATGTTGTAGAAATTTTTTAAACAAAAAAGAACCCTTGTAATTTATTTTTTTAATAGTCCCAAAATGAAATCAGCTTTTTACAGAGCTACGCAATTATTACAAAGGTGGAATTTGTGTTTCCCCCTCTCTCTTCAAGTTACATCGTCTCCAGATGTAGGTATCACCTCATTTTCCATGATCATCATCCCGGCTCTTCATTACTTCCTACATTTCCCTCCCCAAAAAATTCAATCGAAGTAATTTTAAAAGAAACTACTGGATCCTGGATACTCAGGATTTCTTATCTATTATTTGATATTAAGGGGGAACTAGTTCACCGAATAGCTTGCGACTGAAAAGCAAGCAAGACTCTGGAAAATGAAGGCCTGAAAAGATTTACAAGTTTCAAGAAGAAAGTGAAAATAGGAAGCGATAGAAATAACTTGGGAGTTACATAATGCGAATGGAAGGCAATTGCTAAGCTTCTGAGAGAAAAATGGAAGACGGAGCAAAATATGTGCCCAGGTCCATTAGATTTTATATGCTACATAATGCGAATTCGTATTCCTATCTCTCTCTCATGTATCTCGGCAACTTTAAGCAATATCGTGTATGAAGCGGATATAACCATGTATAGTTTAATCTATTAAGTATCCATTCAAAAAATTGATATATAACAAAAACGCAGAGCGGGGCTAAAGTCAGCGGCAGGTAGACAAAGTAAAATTGGAATGGGAAAAGAAGTTATATTCATGTAACCCAGTTGTCTTTCTCTATTCATACATTTTCTCATCTACCTTGTTTTTGTAGGAAGGTAAGATTACCGTATGAATGGCCGCTACTTCAGTTCCGTGTGGTAGTTGCTTTTCTGCTATCAATACTTTAGTTACACACTTTTGTTAATGTACATCCATTTCTGAGGAGCGTACACCAACATTTTATGTTGCCACTTCTTATTTTACTTCGGCGTAGGGAAGGTATCGACATGGGTGGGTAAGCTGTGCACCCATGAAATGAAGGTATTTCCTTTTTTCCACTTATATTTGTATTGATGGTCTCCTCTTTGGTTTTTCATGTTGACGCTTGTATCCATGTTCTTGGTTGCGTTCCCAGTAGTATTTGTTTCGTCTCCGTTCACTAACTACGAAACAAAATAGGCGCACATGGGTAGGAGAAACGGAGCGACAATCTTGAAGCCTATGTTTTAATACTCTAGGTAATCTCAGTATGTGAGTACATAATTCCTCTGGATTCAATCCGACATGACTATTACTGCCCGCTTATGTATCTACGTACCTGAAATGATAGCCATCGTGTGAGTATTCGAGAGCACACACACACACACACATAGTGAATGAATTTTGTTGCACACGAGACTCTTCACTCTTTACTTCCTGGAACATGACGAAAAGTAGCCGACTCAATGAGAGCGACGTCTCGTATTTCTCAAGCGTTTCATTTCGTTGCATTAGGCTTTGGGAATGAGAGATACATAAATTTTGGCAGAGTAAAAAAAAGAAGAAAGAAAAACAGGACGAGTAATAGAGGGAAACCTGAGCAAGACGAAAGGTCAAAAGTAGCCAGGTGACCCTATATATGATGAGAAATCCCTTGTGAAAAGCCGAATCCGAATCCATTTTTTTTGTCATCCACATGAGATCTGTCTCATTCTTTATGTAATATAAATGGAGTACCTTTTGCGATCCCTTTTTACTAGTTGTTTGATGGATGATGGCAAGATTTTTTTTCGTCGTCTACTTTCCCTTGTCATAAAGGCGCATTGCTTTGACGAAGTTAGTGAGAAATTGAATCCAAGTGTTCTTGTTCTCCTTCTACTTCTCTTGAAGTTCGGAGTCTGCCTTGTGTCTGTGTTTCACCGTCCCCCGTAATTCCAATTCCCCTGTCTTACATCTTATACACATTATTACTCTCTCCCTCTTTCTTTCTCTCTCTTTGGCAAAGTGTGCACCTCTCAGACTTTGAAGAGAAGAGAAGAGGGGTTTTGCGTGCGTGGACTTGGATTCTTGTGCTCTAAAAGCACAAGCGTTTTCTCACAGAACGGAAACCACTGTATGCACACCGTGTCCTACAATTACTTCCAGAAATTTAGACTGACTTTTTGGACGGAGGCAAGACGATAATACAGTAAACGACAAATACGCCGTGGTTTCACATACTGAGAACAGCTACAAAAACAGTGAGGGATAGCAATAATGCACATATATGTATGAGGTATTAGAGGAACCACCACATAAAACCATAAAGGGGATCATTATATTACTCAATAGTAATCGCCCATTAAATTAGATTGATTGAGTTGGAAAGGGAATTTACCAACCTGCACTTCCACTTTTTTAGGTCGTTGTTTGCCATCGATGCATCCGTGAATGCTTGGAGGATATGTGTGTTTGGCTTGCGTAACTTCACTGCTTAACATAATTGAACATCTTTTCTGTATCAACAGAATATAATGAACACACACACGACACTGTACTCATTATATTGAGAGACTTGTTATTTCGGAAAAACGGAAAGTTCTCTGGAGAAATTGAGCAACAATTCATTTTCTGATGTGAGTGATTGTGGTCAATATACAAATTATGTAAGATATCCTTCTTGTATAAAAGATAATGCAGTCGTCTGACTATTACAATGAATATCTATAGACTGTATAATATGCCTGTTACAAACAGAATATGCTTTCTGTCAGGGTGAAAAATTGAATTGAAATATCAGTAATATATCCGCATAATATAAGCGGTTCACTGCTTTGATGGAGAGTATTCAGGTGTTCCTTAAGCTTCAAAACAGCATATTCCACCATTGTAAATAATGTTGAGAAAAAAAGTACTTCTTGCATAAAACGTGATAGGTGGGCGGAAAGGACAGACTGATTTCCTCCTTGACAATCTGACATTCAATTAAGTAAATGGATACCCCAAGATTTTTTTCAATTTTTATAATCTCCATAGCTATGATTATATTTTGATGTAGAATACATAAAAATGTTGGCAGAAAACCCCAGTGGGGAGCTATTCAATGAATGAGATAGATTTTCTTTTGTTGTTGGTGTTAGTTTCCTTATCCATTTTCCTACAAGCCTTGTTCCCTTTCACCAGGATTGAATACAAAGCACCTGTGGGGTGAATTCATCTAACGACAATTGATTGATGAGCTGTTCTTGATCTCTGATGTATTGCTAATATTTAATAAATGTATCGTACTGCGAGTAGCATGCTGGATAGAAAATGACAAAAAGGCGGAGGGAGCACTGCGTCAATTTTTATGCATTCAAATCCCGACCTAATTCCAAATATCGATTCTCTAGTCTCATTGTTAACTCTTAAGCTCTACTCTACCTGTTCCTTAACTATTATGTGCGACGACGTGGGCGCGTACTGCGTTTTTCAATTTTTCTCCAACACTCAACCCCACTGCTGAAATGAATCGTATTATTGTAGCCAGCTAATTTTTCAGATTGCATATCAAAGCTCTCATTAGTTAAAAGCAGAAAGCTATATAATATTCTAAGGAGTTTGCGTGGAATAAATGTTATATTTTGCAACTAATGAATCACCCGAAGCATATATACATACCTCTATAGGCATCAGGGCCTAAAATATCTACAAACGTTCAATGTGGAGTGTAAAGAGTTTGAGTGACAGATGAAGTGACTAATATATTTCACTTGCAGACATTCCAAGAGAAAGAGACGAGAAGGGAAAAGAAGAGAGAGAGAGAATGAATCCAAGTGTTAGCACATAAAATGTAATCGACTCGAGGCTCAAATGTAAAGTAAAGAGTAGCTAAAGTTTTCTCGGGTAATATGAACTTCATTGCTGCTAAATTTTTCTGTCAGAGAATAGCAGAAACAAGAATTTATGGGGTGTGTGTTGTGTTTGTGTGTGAGAAAGAGAGTACAACCTTGAAAAGTTTGTGTGAAATAAATTGAGGTGCATATGTTATTAGGTAGCTGAGTGTAAATGAAATATGGGAGCCCCATTTTGTTAAGAAAATTTTGGAGCCTTTTCCCTAGAAAGAACAAAGTAAGTACAGCACCACGTCACTTGTCAAACTTGGGGTGGTAAGAAGAGCAGCATTAGGGAAGAATACACACCACTCCAAATCCGAAATCAGGTGGTATTCCTCTGACGTTTACTATTCAAGTTTTCTAAACATCAATTATAAGGCCGACAAGGAAAGGGGGCTGATTCTGCTACTACCATCATCCAAGTTTGCGAATGCATTTACCAGCACAACGACTTCTCTCTCCATGTTGCTGACACAGAGTGGCAGACAAAAGGCCGTCAGTCTTTTTTGTCACCTACCTAATGCTCCTTTTCTAGAGATTTATCTGCTTTTAGCTTTATTCTTTACCGGAAATGTTGATCTGGAAAGACGAGAAAATAATACGTAGGTGGTGTATCCATGCATACATTGAGCAACATTGACGATGCTAATAGGAATGGAGGCTTTGCTACATCTCGTTTTGGTGAAATATTCTTTCTAGAAAGTAACCATGATGTTTGGACCAAACCAACACCAACACACGCCAACTCACTAGCAGAGATGCCTACATATATTATGTATAAGCAGCGTTTCTCTGAAGCTCTTCGGCATCATCCCTCATAAGTGATATAGGAAGGGAGAGCAATAGCAATGCTCTCGAAAGTAGCTACCCGCCTATTAACTCTCCTAAAAGCTCTACTCCGTCACTCAATCAATGTGACAAGAGGAGTAAATTGGAAATGGAAGATTCACATTCACTGATCAAGGGACTAACACAATATTATTCAAACCTTTTCACTAGAGCTATTTTTTTTATTACATGACTTCTTCTCTTACCTGTGATGAACAACGACAGAGTGTAAACTCCGTAAGGATAAGTATGTATGGCACTTTATGTTTGAACTAGGCCCCAAAAAGCCCATCAAATGCAAATCAGTCCTGTAATTTTCAATCATTAGGAGAATGGTAAGTATACTTGGTGACTACCTCAGTGCATCACATTACAGCCCACTTATTTCCTCGAGTTCACCCGCTGGTATTGATCTTGGGAAAGGCTTATCGAGAACCATTTTTATCTGATGCATACCGACACTCAATTTTAGAGTTGAATGTCATCAGCTCGTTAGCTCAGCGTAGATGAAGAAATGCCCAAAGTAAAAAGCGGGTAAAGTGAAAGCTTCGCAGTGTGATGCAGATGGATGGGTTTTTCGCAGAAAGCAGTTTAAATTATAAAAGACTGTTAATTAAATACCTTGTCATTTGACAGTTAACAAACAACAGCACCAACTGGACGCATGAAAACTGCTGCTGCTTGAGGACTATTACAAAAGTCCAATCAACTAGGGTTGATCAACATTAAAAATTTAGGAATGTTGTATCGATCCTTCTGTAAATATTAGCTGGTATGCCGATAGGCATCACTCGAAATCTCATGATGGTGGTGGCAATGCGTAGAGTTTCAGATTGTGAATAAAAACCGTGGAAGCAAACAACCTGTTATAACCTAAGTTGAAGCTTGGGCAGTCGATATATGTATATATGAGTATAATATCATACACCGAACCACCCGAGTCTAGTAAAAAAACGTTGTGATGTGATGGGACGCTTTATGTATTAAATTTAATGGTGGTTTTATTTAAAGTATTGACTCAAGGCTTGTGCCATCCCCGGTGGTAATGCTTCAATCAATAAACCTGGTAGTATTGAAATATAAAGAACTAGCAACTTGATGTCGATAACGAGAGTCATAACTTTTAACCTTAAAGGTCACTCCGATTTGACACGATCAAATTTGATTTCTACTTTGATTTGAGCCATCAATTGGTGAAAACAGACTTCAAAAAAGTTAAGTCGTTCTCGAACTCTCGTTAACGGAACGCCAGACAGAAACCACAAAACGACTAGCTAGCAAAAAATGTTCGTTTACGGTTTTGGCATTCGACACATTTCATCTCGGTCGGTCGCAACTCCTATATACTATTTACTCACAGAGTTGACTCTAATAAGCTCCATGATTGAGCACATTTATACATATATATATATATTCGGAATCTTTCTCGAATGTTTAAACTAGTCTGTCGCAAACTTACACCACGATTCTGTCAGTGAGAGCTGACTGTGCAAATGATTGCATATGAAATGTTATATGACCGATTATTCAGGAGCAGTCTAGTTTGAATTAACATTGTAAAAATTTCACAGTCGTCTGTCCGTCGCTGGCCTTGTTTCTCAAGTTGAAAAAGATTGGAGAACAAACAAGATCCCCAAAAGTATTACTTTCGTCTTAGTTTGATCGTTGGTCGTTGGTGGAATTCATCCATTTATTTAAAAAGCATCTTTTATTCCATGTTCTGGAATCTCAACTTACACAGTTTATTAATGACAATGTAAATTGGGATGGGAGAATGTTGTAAATGCTATCAGACCAATTTAGCTACTTAACATGTGTAACATTGTTTTCAGAATAACTTTTCTTATGTTATATGGGTGATTAACGTACATTACTTTTTTGAATTCATCCTATTTTTGATTTTAGCTAAAATACAATTTGAAAAGATGTCTTGTTTAAAGGCAGACAATACATAAAAAAGTTTGACCTCCGAAAAACATGGCTCTCCTCATGTTTCTGTTTTCAGGCTTCATATTTTTCTCACCGCTTCGAACCTGTTTAGTCCCCAGGAACGCATACGAATTCTTGTATAGAACTATATTTTGACAGCAAACACGAGAAACGGTAAACACGCTCTGCATGCCTGTATTTAGTGATTTAGTAGAATAACGTCGACAGGCAGTGCTACATTTTCTGACATTTCAATGTAAAACCTAAGAATCCCCAGTGCACTGCTTTAAAAGACACCGTAAGTACAATAGAAAACAGAATTGATCATGGTGAAGGTAGCAGAGCATTGTACGAAGAAGAAAAAGAAGTGAAAATTTGTGTCATGAAGCACTGGAAGCTCACACACGTAAAAGCTCCATGTTCGAATATGCAGACAACCTTTTTACGGTCATACAAAGCACTCACATCCATTTCCCTCTTGTTCTTTTACTGTCTCGATGTCGCTCAAGTACTTTTCTGGTCCCGTTACATTGTGTCAGTTGTTTGGAAAGTAAGTTAGGCGAGTAACTAGCATATGATGCGGAAGGGGTATTATATACCAAGACGGAGGAATAACTCTTCTTCACATGATACCTACATCAAGTTAACACACTATCTTCCTCTTCTCTCTTTCTCTCCAAAGAAGCTATATAAATGAGGAAACAAACGAGTTAGAATAAAACTAAAGGAAAAACGAGGTCTCAGTTCAGGTCTCGGAGTTTGAGAGAGTCAACCTAAAGTACAAATCAAGACAGTAAGCATATGTCCTTCCAAAAAACGACGAGAGAAAGTAACTGAGAGCAAAGCGAGGCGAGCCATGCTGGTGCTTTTAGTGAAATAAGTTTTAAACCAATCTGCATACATACTTAGGATACAGAAAATGGAGAAACTAAAGATATGCATAACTAAAAAGAACCAGCTTTTCATCTAGCATGCTCCGAGGAAAACACACATACACACACATCCAAACACTCCTCTCTGCATTTACTTAAAATGAAGAGTTTGCCAATTGGGATCTTGGTCCTGGCTTTGCAAGGGACTGTTGCGGTTGTGTTTCTGACCCTTCTTTTGACATATAATGCACGAATGACTTTTGTATGTAGCAAAACACATACGTTGAGTTTGTGTATGTGTCCATGCTTTTATTTTTGAGTTTGGATAAGAACAACATTTTTGGATCCTGGTTGCTGACAATATTCCAATGTGTTACTTGAAAGTTATGCATGCATTACATTTTATTTTGCACTTTTACCACCATCTCCCTCTTCCCCAGTTTACGGCGTTGAAGCTTGTAGCAGACCGTATTTATTTTTTTTAAAGAGAACTTACAAATTTATTACCAAGAATGAAAGCAAAAAATATCAAGAGATGATGGGATGTACATGGAAAAATGTGATTAGGATAATACGGAGAGAAAAAGAGATAGGAGAACCCTAAAACAGAATGGAACAACGCATAAACTGGATGCTTGTCTTTGATGTTACAATTTCTTGTTGAAACAACATCATGGGATGAGATGTGAAGGGGGATTCAATCCTAGTCACCATCAAATACTTGCTTAGTGAGTATTATGGATAATGAGATGAAAGTCCTTCCACTATATTACAGAGCGTGGAGACAATGCGTTGTTGAGTTGCTCAAGATGGGAAACCAAATTGATATAATGTATACAAAATACTGTGCGTACCTGCACTCTCTCTTATACTGGCTATTCTTGTTGTTTGTCGAACTAACCAAAAAGGATGGGATGAGAAGGGGTATTTCAGAGCTCAAAAACTCTATTTATTCTCAATCCTAAATCTGCTATAATGATGTATTGAATTTAATGTCATCTACCAAAATACTTGTGCGTATGCATACTTTCACTTCAAATAGTTGTAGAAGATTGCATATTTTTAGTCAATTCCGGCATCCCCAATTCATAATCACAATAAGGGTTTCTTATTCATATAAATATATCGGAACAAAACACAACTGGAATAAATCAAACTGAATTTAACTCCAATGTAGTAAAAAACTGTGTGTAATTCCCTTTCGCGAAATAAGATCCAAATGGAATGGTAACGAGGACATAAAAAATTGTATGGTAATACAAAGGAAAATCGTAGAGAAATGAATCAAATTCATGTTAAGCAACCGTAAGAACGTAATCAAAGGGAAGGTAATGGGGGAATTGAGATTCATAAGTACACAAAATTACGTAACAAATAGGTTTGAACTGTTCGAGTTAGATAACAGCTGAAATTTTATACATAAATGTTTTTACTTGAACGAGTTTAATGACTCTTACCATGATGCTACCTGCGTAGTTGGGTATGTCAAATGTGAATGTTTTCAAATAAAGTCTGACGCTGTGAAATAAATGCTAAGCTTTCACAGATTAAAATATTCGTGCTCAGGAGCATTGCACTTACGAGGGAATGGTCATTTAAGTAACATTTGGATTGGGCTGAAACATGGTGTAAAAGTAGCTATTACTACAACATTATTTTATACCAAATATGAAGTTTAAATAGTGAAGTGCCACATAATTACAGAACCTCCAATATGTGTATTCGGAAATTGGAATGCACTGATACTGATACGTACATGTATAGGCTTTTGATTGTATTATAGCTTTTTGTCAGGAATGACTAAATCATACGACGATATTTTGTGGTTTACATTTTTGAATCTACATATTTGGTTTTACACAATTTTCAAGTTTTTTGGCATTTCCAAAGTGTACTTGCTTCTTGTCTACCAGCCAAAATCAAGTATTACATGCCTGACCATTCCCTCGTTAGTGTTTTCAAACTAATAACTTTCTTCAAAATTCTGTTTGATGATTTCGTATCCAAATTTTCATTCTTGGCGGTTAGGATGAATAAGTCGGGGGATGTGTACCTGATACGTCTTTTACATAGCATATATGCTTAGGTATATGAGCATTAGAGCAAAGAAAGCAATATGCAAAATGGTGGATAAGTATAAGGCTTCGATGGTATGAAGTAATTTCCGCTTATTATTTTAAGCCAAAACGTCACTTCCTTAAGCATTAGCAGTGGAAATCATTAACAGGAAGACCGGATGAGCTCCATGTCCAAGTAAACGACAATGAGAAACTATAGCCAATAGGTATATAGTTTTTAGTCAAACAACCCATCAAAAACTTACAACGTCACTCACAAAAATAGTTTACACAACGTAGATACATTCATTCAGCCACTTCTTCATGCTATAAAGTATCTGCATCAGTGATGAAAGCAAATATGTTTTTTTGTGTTTCACAATTCAAAGATTGACTAGTGGCCGGCCACAAGATTATGGTGCTGGGTTTTCTTCCGCAATGAATCCAAATTTTTGTTGCGGTTGGCATAATGCGAATGGGCAACTCGTAAGAGCGCGTGTATCCCTTTAAAATGTAACCATTACATACAATGTTTAGACCAAGCGTGACAATACATCTCAGTCATGTGCCCATGACTTGTTTATAAATTCCACTTCCCTTTGAAAACTTCAGATACGGGATGCACGGTGCACCTATTCTATAACATGTTTCCGTTCCGGTAACTCCTGTCAGCCAATGTTGGTACTATCTTTGAAATTGTATAGACAAGGGTTTCAGATTTCCATTACAAAAGATGGGAGAAAAAACGTATCAAAATCTGGTGTAATGTTGAGAATCCTAAAACAAGATTAGAGAAGCACAAGCGGATAACATATCTGGTTTAGTTCAACCAACGAAAAGATCGATCGAAAGATGGACAAAAAAAATTATGCTATGAATATCATAACATCTACCAGTATAAAAAGTTCAAGAAATGCATTGTTTATCATACGCAAACTTTCACGTAGATATATACCTAAATGACATATTACATACATATAATGCCGTTAGATTCTTGTATCTACTTACAAATTAAAGCTAGTTAAAATCTCTACCAGGTTTGCATTTCCTGCCTTAGGTCACCCCACAGGCGTGAGAAATAAGTTGGGAGAATTCTCAGGATTCAACGCAACCCACGATTACCACGCAGTTAGCAAACAAACCTACGTTGTAATGCGGAGAATGGCTATTTGGTGCTTTCTTTCTGTTTTGTTGAGTCACCTAAAAAGTTGTTAATAATACATCTCGACTTGACTCATTACCTACGGGCTTTCAGAAACCTTTTGCTCTCTCTCTCTTTCTCTGTTGAGAAGAGCTGCTTCACATCGAGTTGACGACGATGGATTTTCTTTCTTTCATTTAGTTTACAAGAGGGGAAATCAATCCAAAGTTGGTAAAAGTAAAAGCAAAAGTGCTTACTGAAATGGATTTAGATCCCATCGACCCTACCTACTCATGTGGTTTCAAGGGAAGAAAAGAAATAAAATGTGAATTTAGATGGTGGTCCTGCAAAGTCTGAGTTATTATATTATTTTTCTTGTATGACACCTGCTATCAATCAATCTACTTTAACTTTTGGATATTAATCTGATTGTGAGATAACCACGTTTGATCTTGATGTTTGTATTTCCACCACTTGCAAATGGACGAAAGCTCATCCAGCTCAAACTGCAATTTTTGACAAAACCATTGAACGAGTTTTGTCTTTCGTTACTCAGAAAAAGCATGAGGGTTCATATATACGGTATTTTAAATGCTGGCTTGTATTACAGCTTCACATGAGAACAAAGTTATTACGGATCCACCTTGTAATCTTCTTTGTTGAGTACGTGTAGAAAGAATACAACTCTTTTCTTTACTATCACGTGCAAAATGACTCCATGTAACCTACATTTTAGACTAGAACACAGAGAAAAAAAGACGAAGTAACAAGTAACAACGTAATGTTCCATTCTACGATCAGAGTGGCCATACTAAAATGTGTCTGTATGTTATACGATGCTAGTGATACAAAGTCCGGATGATACGTTGTTATAATTCCAAGCACGAAAGATATACATTCGTCACAGCTCCATGTGTAGCGACAGCTTTTCCAATAAAAATGTTTGCTCTTGCCTCAGCTCGGATACGGGATGCTGTTGAATTACTGTGTAAATGGTGAAATGGTGTTGTTCTA
The DNA here is from genome assembly GCA_964034955.1 of Orchesella flavescens. Classification (NCBI taxonomy): domain Eukaryota; kingdom Metazoa; phylum Arthropoda; class Collembola; order Entomobryomorpha; family Orchesellidae; genus Orchesella; species Orchesella flavescens. The sequence continues at coordinate 29,327,949 of OZ035953.1, forward strand.
GTTTGACAAAGGGGCTAGTCAGAGTCATGTTTTTCGTGTGCAGGACATAAAATAAAACAGTTTCCATTTCTTCGTGAGGGTAACGATAGTTTTGGATGCTCAACCTGGTGATTGTGTAGGATAAACTTCATTCAATGTTCATAAACGCAAGAGGCAGTTTTACGACGTGTAGCATATCATAATAACGTCCAATTTAAGATGTAGTTATATTTTCAATGACATTTGCTTGTCTTCAAAATATGGTTGTGAGTGAAACTAAAAAATGCTCCTTAAAAAATAAACCATAATCTCAAGCTTGACCATCAATTTAATCAATAAGTCTACACTTTTACTTTCATTTAAAGCAATTAAAATCCGTTTTTATGCGAGTGATCATGGATACTAAGAATATACGTCCATTAATGCAAAAAAATTGCAGCTCTCACTGTTTGGATAGACTTTAAATCTATAATAGTTCAGTAATCAAATTGTCCTCTGAAAATAAGTGTGTACTGTCAAAAATAAATGAATCTAACACATTGATGAATTCGGAAAAAGTGCACCAAAAACTCAAAAAAAAGAAGAATTAATGAGAAACAGCATTGTGATTGTCACATCGTTTCCTTCACCCAACACGCAACCAAGTAAAATGCCCATAATCCAGGAAGGCACCGGATACGGCTGACTTTGCTTCCGAACGGTGTGTCGATAGCAGTGAAAAGGAAGTGAGCATACTTTCACCACATTCATAATTGTTGAATGCAATGAAACCGTCTTTTGAAAACTTGTTTTCTTCAAAGAATCACTTTCCTCCTACTCAAACTTAAGTAAGTTTCTTAGAACACTTTTCCCTTTATACCTGACAGACTCAAGGAACGAAATGATTAGCAGTGTTAAAGACAGCAAGAACTACCATGTGGTTAGACCAGCTCTCTTTCATCATCTGTTTTCTCATTGCTTTCCTCTGTGTGCTATCCATTCCTCTGATACTTTCCTCAAAAGTCCGTTCATCTCCCTTATGTATAGCCAGCTGGGAGAAAATGGGAAATGGCATTTGAGAAGAGAAACTTTCTCCCATCCTTATCAAAAGGCGTACCAACTTCTTTTCACTGAACTCTATGAACCCTATCTTTTATACCATCAACTGGCCCCCTCTTTTCTTCTCCGTGAGATCACAGGTATTCACTTAGGGAAACTGTGACCTTTATACACTATGGTATTGCTTATTGTTGATTAACTTCACAAAAACAAGCCAGTTTACATTTAAAAAAATGCCACAAAAATAACATTCCTCCAATTTTTAATGTTTTGAAGTCACATGGACCTATCTTACTTATCCGATAACTTGTAATTGGTTGAATTATTGAGATTTAATCTGGAGGCTTAGTGACCTCACATAGTACGGGATTAGAAAACTCAACTAAATTAGTTGAAAGGGAACGTCAGAGCTTTACCTAGACATTTGATACCGATGTTTGCATTTAGTCAAACAAAAATTACTATTCGTGTGTCTCAACTTGATGTTTACACAATATGGTAAACCATTTAATTGATTTTTGAAGTGGTGTTTTGTGGTTTTGAGTCTAGAAATGGATAAAAACCTACTTGCACATCTTCTGTTTCACATTCTACAGGGGTTTTTGAGACGGGCTAACACTTCCCAAAAGTACTCTTGTGAATCATAGAGGAGACACGTGACATGTGATTGTCAACGGAAGGATGAAAAGTAGACGTAGTAGTAGGTTTTGAAGGAAAAGTTTGAGAGGAACAAACCAACCTTGTTCTGGGTTTGCTTTTTCAAATTTTTGAATGCAAATTTGTACTCCTGTCGTACAATTTACAAGTGTGTTATAAAAGGGATAGTACTAACAGATGACAGAGGAAATGTTGCATAGTATAACATAACCAAAGTATTTCCTTTACCTCCATATTTTCGCATGTTAAAATAATCCCTTCCATTCAGTTCCAAAGATAGACGACTTTAGCATGGATACTCACGTACATTCATTATTTCAGGAGAAAGTTTTTGAAGGCAGTTTTTGGGAAATAGCACAAAAAGTTGTTCCAGCACTGGCCGGAAAAAGTTAGTTTGCCATGTCTCTAATGTGTGTAAGTACTTTTTTCGGGTAAGTAGAAAAGTTGATGGTTCACGTTTACCACCACTCCTGAAATAGTCGATCAGAAAACATTGGTCATCATACTGTGAATATAAGTATGTGAGAAGGAGTATGGTGTGGTGAATAGGGAAAGAGTAAAATCGAAGTTGAATGGGGGTAAAAACACAAGAAATAATAAAAAATGGGAAAAGGAACAAGGTGGGAAAACAGGAGCGATTACTTTGATACTTATTACTGCTTGTGGGCAGTTAAAACAGAGAGCGCTATGATTGTAATTTTAGCAATGGCTTGAATTAGCATAAGAATAGGTCTCTGGAGTGTTGAACTACAGGAGAAATTTTGCACACACACAAAAAAATAAACTTTTTTCTCTTCACTGAAAAGTCCTCCACTTCCACTCTTTTTCAAACCCTTTGGACTGGACGAACTGGTTCTGACATCTTGATCAAGTGAGCTGTCAAATCCACGGCCATTGGATAAAGCTAATACTTTAGTGGAAAACTGTGGGCCTTTTTTATTCAAAGGATTCCATTCCATCCAACCAAAAGAAGGATGGGAGCTGATTCTCAACAAAATAAAATTCCTATGCCCGAAAGCAATCAGTCTTTATATAAGAAAGGTAGTTTAGTAACTACATGTTATACAATGCGTATTATTCTTGAATGTGAAAGAGATGGGTTTGGTGACAACACGAGGCAGGAGTCCAATTGAAATCCTTAGTTATTTCGATTCTTCTTTCATTTATCCATTTTAGTTTAGCTATCACCAACAAGCAACCGCTGCGTCTGCTTTTACTCAACTTGGAAATTAATAACTTCTTGCTCAAAATACTGATGATGATGATGGTGAGATGCCAATGATTCCTGACAAAATACGGTGTGCCCCAAAGTGCTTTTATATATTCCCCTTTTTTCGAAAGTTTGTAAATCCAAAATACCCTCGGCAGTGCTCAGAGTTTTTGAGAGAGTGGTGCTGATTTACTTGATTCGTGAGAACGAATGGATCATCAGTAATGAATAAATTCTTGAGTTTAAATTACAAAGAAGGAGACTCATATTTTTGATCAACTGATTAGACAAAAAGGGTTTATTATTAATCAGCTATCTTGTTTGAATGCTTCCATTTTTTATCTATTCATTCAGATCCATCGGAGTATATTCAAGGAACTCAAAAATCCAAAATCTCCATTGAATTCTTTGAATGGAGTCTGTATGCATTAAAAACTATGGGGATTTGTGAACGCAAAATGTACACAAACGCATTACCTGATGTTACATCATAAATATGAATGTTGAAAGGAGCCGTGTCATGAATGAAACAACTAATAAAATTAACTTTAAAGTTTGAACAAGAAACTTCTACCTAATGTAATTATATACATATTACAAGAACAAACGAGCAATTTTATTTAGTAACAGAGTACGGGTGTGTGAGAGAGTCCCTTCTTTTGACTAATTTTCATTCTTCTTACAGTCCAAACACAACTTGTAATGCCAGACTTGTACTAAAGCCGAAGCCAAGCACAATATTATCTAGTTATGAAAGTTATTCCCATGGATCCCCAATTCCCTAGCATTTCACACGGCATGAAAATGTATAAAGTAGAGTTTCTTTCGAACGGAAGAATGAGCACGACTACCTCCTTACGCATACAGTATAGCGTGAGCAAACACACATGAGATCTACTATATTGGTACTTTCTCTTTCTTCCACTATTTCTACCACCACCACCACCTTGTGCATGATTCACCACTAATCTTTTTCGTACGTAATAATGTAAAACAGAGAACTTTTATTGATTCCGACTTTGGACTAGCCGCACACTACAGTGAAGCACTTTTTCATTTTGCATGCTCACTAGAAGTAATTATAATAATTGGACATTCTCCTTTTAACAGACACCATAAATTAGTCGTGGTTGCATAAGACTAATAATAAGATAAAGTTCATTTTAAGAATCGTTTCACGGAACATAAAACAATGCCACCAATGTGGTTCCTATGGTATTGTGTGGTTCTTCTAGGGGATTTTCGTGAGGGGCTTGGTTTGGTTGGTAGTTTGTAGTTGGTAGTGCTCCAGCTTCGCAGTTCCATATCATCATAATATATTGAGTTGTTAAAGAAAATTCATGTTGATTCTTTTACATGCATGCATAAAATACATTCCTCCGATTGTAACACACATAGTTTGAAAGAGAACAAAAGTTTCGACTTTTCACCTTCATCCCATGTGGGGTCGAAAGGCACAAAGCCATTGTGCTCACTCATTTGGTCTCTTCCATCCACTCACAACTGTGGATTTCTATTAATGTATCTTTGACTTCACGTCTGGAATGTTTTTTGCCGAGGTCTTGGAAAACATTAATCAAGCGATTGATAGCTTCCTGTGGAATTGCCTGGTACATTTGTATGGACAAGGTATATACTCACACAGATGCGTTTTCCACCACCAGCTTGCTACCAACAATTCCAAGATTCCGAGTCTAAATGTTTGTTCAAAAAGTGACTTCATATACATATACACTTGATTTGGAGGCATACACTAACACATTTTTTTTCTACCTATGAGATATACCATACATATATATCACATTATGTACGGTTCAGCTACTTTTCCGACAAAACTGGAGGTTCAATACTTTTCTACCCGGAGTGAGAACTCCGAAACGGACGCATTCACACTAAAGTTATTCCTCGCCATTGCAACTCGTCAGGTTTGTCGTTGGATTGACTGTACTGTAATCTTGAAATATAAATGTATAACTCTTTACCTTACATACATTATAAGTTTATGGTTAAATAGTGGATCCGTTTTCTTTCAGTGAATTCAGTATTCACCTAACTTGAACGTGAATGGTTGACTGAGTTTATCTTATATATGAAGACGTTTTATCGGTCTATTCATAGAAACTGGCACCCACTTTCCATCTTCTGTATTATCCCTACGACGATAATAAGCGGCAGGTATTGGGAGCTACTTTCAAACTTTTTTTTGAAGCTTTCGTGTAGTGTACCCTTGGCGGAAATTATTGGCTAAAGCACTAGGATAAGTTGTTGAAAAAAATGTGTAGCATCATATTTTCTTTCGTAGCCAAGGTTTTTCGGGGTAGCCTGCTACGCACCGAGGAATTTGCCGGCTTTGCATCGACAATTCCATGCCAAAACTCCATACCTGTAACATTGGCGTTTACATTTCATGTAAAGTAGTTCGTATCGGTAATTGACCGCTTCAAACATCCAATTTAGGGTTTTACAAAGTCAACCTATTGATAAAAATAAACTATAATACATATATATATAGCGAGAGGAAACATCATCAACTAATTCCGATGGTATATATATTTGACTCATGAGAATTATAGAACACAAATATATGAATTCTTATTTTAATAAACATATTTTGGCAGGCACTCATGCGTTTGGACTCAAGTGAGTTTGAAGTTTGAATACCGCAAGTATTTTAGCATGCCAATTTGCGATAAAATTGCTCATATGAATAGAAAACATCCTTCAGTGAAAAGAAATGTAAAAAGAGTAAAATAAAAATCCCCAAACTCATAATATCAACCAACTCGTTAAGAAAAAGCGCTTTATTCAAGGTAGGCACAGTTGTAATACATTTTATTTGAACAATAACATGCAGTTTTCTTCACATTCACGGGAACGTTAAAACTACATGAAAGATAGGAGTTGCAGATGGAAATCCTGCACAGCACTTATTCAAGTAGTAATGAGTAATATCCATTTGAACGTGTGCAAATTCCCATGGAAAGTGGAAGTCTTCAAGTACTTCGTATGAAAGTTGAGTGGGGCTTTAGAATGCTGGATTGAATATAATTTGTAAGTAAGAGGAATTCGGCAATAAATAAGGGTGTATATGTAACTCTTTATATGAGCAAAGCACTTAGTGATACCATATATAAAAACGATCTCAATTTTTCTGCCCCTTTTCTTACATAAATACGAGGACTATGATCTTTTCCCCCAACAATTTTCATACCTGAACTTATATTCTATTCTCACTTTCGTTCAAGTGCTCCAACATCTACGTAAGCTGGGTCGTACTCCAAGTTCAGTATATAATCTGCCTCCCATTTCCCCCTTCTTATGCTCGTTCTCAGGGTTTCAACCTCAAAAGATGTTCGCTGTGTAAATGTGAAACTGCATACGCATACAATAACCTTCTTTCCTTTCTCTCAATTTTTCTGTACTTTCTCACACGTAAATAGAAATATTATGTCGCTGGTTTCCTACGTAAAACTACTATATTACCAGTTCATGTTTTAAGATTACATTTTGGCAATAGTTAAATTGGCAAATTAGATAATGTCTGCAATAGCTTTGGAAATGATAATGGAGCAAACGGATTAATGTTGTTTTTGCCAAATTGAAATGTGCCAAGTTTGCTACACACATATAATAAATTTAGTACGAGCGTTGGGCTGCTATGAGTCTTCAAATGGAGTGCACACGCAACTTAGAAGCATTCTTCCCACCCATCCAGTGCCAATGCCAACTTATACGACCGGTGAAAGTTAAAGGTTTCCTTTTTTGCGTCAGGTGTTAGCAGTGCATTGCGGTGGTGCATTGCACACAAGGAAAAAAGATAACCGTGGTCTCTGAATCGGAAATGTTTATCCTTCTCACAGCATACCAGCTCCTTAAGTTCATAATGTTATAGTTTGCAATGCCAAACGCAGGTTTTGCAGTAGTTGTATGTATGTATATGTATGCTAGCCCTGCTGTGCGCTTCCAAGAAATCCCATATTTTACAAGGTGCAGCACACACGGTACCTCCGTTGTGGGTGATTTTCTTACTACCGCAACATCTTTTCTAAACATTTCCAATAATGTGTGGTGTACGCAGATTTCCATGCATGTATACGTTTATATTGCTTCTCCATCTAAAATGAATTCCTGGCTTGCATCATTTTCACGTTGGAAAAATATTGCTCAACCGAGTGATTTTGGTGTTGAAGTATGAATATCCTTCACTATATATGTATTATGGGAAAAGGGAAAGATGAGAATGGGAAAATACGTTTTGAATGGAGAAAGTTGAAAGAAAATCCTGACGATTTTCGTGATTTTCATTTTTTTTATATGATATGTTACCAGACTTGTTCGCGTAATTGTGAAAATTGTACTTTTTTGTCCCCTATCCTTCATTTCATTAAATATGCAATAATAAGATTGTCTGACTTGATAAAGAGTATTTATTCCACTCGCCGTTGTTGTTATAGAGCAGTACAGAATGTTTGTTTTATCTGACAGTCAGTGTCAAGGGGAACAAAAATATTATTGTTTCATTTGAGATATCCAAACATGTCTGTAAATTAGTAGATTATAAAAGCGACTACGTATGTCACTGGACAAATGCCGTAGATAAAATAATTTGAATAATTTCTGACAACAATTTTACTACCAAGCGAACGTTTCAATAAATCGAAAGATAAAGTTTGAAACAATGAGAAATTACCTCTGAATTGGTGATCGGAGTTCCACAGTTTCGTATTTGAATTTCGTTTAATATTTTCCTTTCTATGCAAAAAGTGATTGTGTAAAGTAAAAATGTTTAGTTGAGGGCCACGAAAGATTGCGTTTTCCTTTGAAGGAATTTTGCATTGTGTATATATGTATATATCTTTTGTATTATATACCTTTTCCTGAGAAAGCTTCAGCCTATTTGTAGAACGATGTGTACTACCGGTTTTCTCTGCATCTCTGGCACTCAAGGGCTAGCTAATGGCAATGCTACACTAGCATTCGTTTCATAATCGCATGAGTCACATATACTATTTCCTTATCCGTATAGCTAGCAGCCACACATTGCTGAACATTAGATGTTAGTTCACAAAGTTATGATACCATCAGCAACATTATATATAGCAAACGCATTTGTGAGCGTTCATAAGGTATCATTTTATTCCGTTAGAATTTGAGACGAAAAGGAAAACGAAAGTAGAAAGTGTGAGAACAGGAAAAGTAGGAAAGGACCTAGACACTGGAATACTACGATGAAATTAGTTTACGCCAAACTTTCATCGTTCTCACTGGAGGTTGTCTAGTGTTGTGCAGAGGTGCTGAGAGAATTGAGTTGAAAAAATGATATTAATAAAAGTGTATAAGGAGACAATTTACTAGCGGCGAAAAACAAGTTATTCCTTTATTCAAGATTTTATATTAAATAACATTTAAGGTTCATTTTATACTCATTACTCATTTTTCGTACATTTCGTCAAGATTTCTCACAAATTGTAATAAATACGTAATAAATTTTGTAATGAAAATGTCGCTCATCCTACTAATTAAAATTATTTCAATTTTTAAAAAGGTATTTAATTAATTTTGCTTTAACAAGAAATCTTCACAAACCTATGCTATTTGTCGCCAGAAATTCTATTCGACAACAACGGAATGTCATTAACTTTCTAATGACAATGTAAAATCAAGTCAAAGTCAGTGAAACGTTTTCAAAGTATGCAAAGAGAGCTTAGCCCAGTTCTCAACAATGTTCTCCGTTGGTTTTTGTCACCAGCATAGTTCTCATTTACAAAGCTCACTGGAAGAAACATTGCGAGTATATAAATTTCTGGATATGTGCATGGATACGTGAAGAGGGAAATGTAATTATATTGTTATGGTTAACTGAATTGTTATTTCAAACCTGGAAAATAGTTGGGCGTGTAAAACTCTTGGGCTGCAGTGCGAGCTACTCGCTATTCTCCACTCCCATACCGTAACCGTATAAATAATAACTGGTTGAAAACACGTGGAAACACTGTTTTCAGTTGCATATATCATAATATCTTGGGAAGAGAAAGTAAGGCGGAGGACAAAAAGAGGGAAAAAGTTGTGTATGAATGGAAGAGAAAGGACTGGGAGGTATGTCAATGAGCCTTATAAATGAAAGACAAGGTTTTCGCTTCCTGTACAGGAGGGGGGAAAGATTGTGACAGGCATCATATTAGATATGTACAAAAAGTTTGGGATGCGCTTCAAGTCATCCTTGAAATAATAATATCGGTGGAGTAATCATACTTCTTAAAGGGAAAGCAGAAAACTTATTACAAACGTAAAAATCCACAAGCGCCTTTCCTTATATAAGTATAAACTGGGATGTGGTAGAGTAAGTCAACCCAACCATGGTTTTTTGGTTTCTTGGAGCGTGCTTGGGAGAAGTTCATCCATATTATAAATGTACACTAACAAAAGAAAGACTCCTCAAAAAGTTCTCATAAGCTACAGCTCAGCATAAGGAAAGAGTTGTTCTCTCCTATGGATTCATCTTGAAGGAAGAAGACGAAGTAGCACGGGTGTTCATGGAATATAATAATAAGTGAGGTGACTTACACATATCTGGAGTGCCCCTACGGCACTTCTTCCCTCTTATTGTATTTCTATGAATTGCAAGAGACAATGAAGGAAAAATCTAATAGACAGTGGTCCATTGTCACATTTTCTTGTAAGCTTCATGGAAAAGCGGTATAATTGTAAGGGAAGAAAATTTCTTGGTTGCACACACAAAGAAAAAGGTGGATGGATATAGCTTCTTCGGAGTTTTGTAGGTGTACACACCTTCATTTTAACGGGGGAAGAAGAATATCCAATAAAACTTACAAGGAAAGGTTTTCAACTGAAGTCTGAGTTAAGACAAACCAAATATCAATTTTAGGGTAGTTTTATGCGCTGAAAACGATTCTGAAATCAGTTTGCTGTAAAACTAAACTTTTGAATTTATAAAAGCGGTAGTTGGTATGGTAACTGCCATGGTAAATGAAGTTGAAATTTAAGTTTCGGTCAAAACTACTTCAAACTTAATTTTTATGCTTAAAATAAGGTTACAATAAAATATTTTACAAGAAAAATGGATGAAATCCCATTTAAATAACATGTAAATTCAAAAGTAAAGTTTTACAGCAAACTGATTTCAGAATCGTTTTCAGCACATAAAATTACCCCATAATTGATATTTGGTTTGTCTTAACTCAGACTTCAGTTGAAAACGATCCCTTGTTAGTATACAATGGGTTCCTTTCGTATAGAAACTGAGGGAGTGAAAGCGGAGCAAAATGAAATTCAACTGTGGAGAAATATATATGTATATATATACATATGTTACATTTCACTTGCAGCTATATCTCCATCCTCCTCCTCATCTTGTTGTAACCCCAAATTATCTGAGTTGGTGTTTGTTAGTGAAGTACAACTGCCGCTCTATAGTCTATCTTGTGAGTAGTTACTCCTGCTTTATGTGACACTGATTTTGTGAGGTGCTTGTAGAAAGGTGCGGAAGATAAGAGGATCAATGTTGTGCTGACTCGGCGTGAACTAGACCGCATTAAGAAGACATTATACGAATACGAGTATTTTCAAGAATGTTAAATGTGAAGAAGTTGAACAAATATCCAAGCGTTTGTGTGTAAATGGAGGAAACATTCACAACTTAGGTGAAAAGTTCAATGAAACTTCTTTATTGCAATGTGTATACACATGCTACATGCATACATATTATGTGCATATGCTGTCATGTGGGGATATTTGCGAAACCTAGTCAACCTATGCTACGGATATACTGTGTAACTGTAGACCGTATCATAATAATATGTGTCTGAATTGTCGGAAATCCCTTAAGCGTGAGTTGAATTCTACATCATTCTGGTGTTGTTACCCACTTTCATATCCATACGGTTTTTGATAAATATGAGGAGGGGACTTTTTCAAGAATGATTTACAACTTTCACACTCTTATAAACCCAGCTTTCTTTATCAGAACTAGGTCAAGTATGAGTTTGCACAATGAAAATTCTTTGTCCGGAAATGAGCGGTTTAATCATTGTATTTTGATGGTATCTACGAGGATCATATCTGGAAAGGGCAAAACATACCGTTCCCGACGAATAGGAAATAATAATTATTGTAACATGTCACCTCAACTAATTATAATATTTTATTCATCCCATCCCACTGGTAAACAATTTTTTGCACAGACTAAAAAAGAACGTTATGGCTTTTAAAGACATTTCCAAATATGATTCATATGGTTACACATTCATGCCATGATTGATTTTAATATTATTTGGTTGAGTGACCCTCCCAAATTATTTTTTTACTGAGAAATCCTTTTCATTGAAAATCATTACATTCGTGTTTCACGGGTAATAATTACTTACGTTGCTTTTTTTCTCTATTTTTCAGAATGAAGCCAGGAGCTTCACGAGTTCCAAAAACTGCGGAGCCAAATGCAAGAGCTGAAAGAGAAGTTGTCTACCCATTCGGGGTCCAAAATGACTTAGGCCATGTCGTTTTAACCAGGAATGCAAAGGTACGTACACTTATTCCACCTTTTTATGATGGTTTCACCAAAAACATTCCATTCTAATAGTAGAGATAGCGGGATTCTATTCATTCATTCATGTAGTACCTTTCTTTGTGGCTCAACAAAACCAATTTTAAGTTTGTACCTCATTAATATTATGTGTATGACGGATCTAATACCCATCATGCAACCCACGAGAAAGTGAAGGAGACGAGTGTATTACAAAGTTGCAAACTGCTTTTCTTCAAAATGAATTTTTTTGGTCTTGTTTACGCTCCCCTCCTTTTCCTACCTGCTTTCTCTCGCGTGCAAAAAAATTTGGATGTGGCGAAATTGTCAATGGTTGCCCATTTATGTTATTCCAGTTAGGAAAGGACTCTGTGTGTGAGCAGTATGTTTGGCAGGAGTTCCACTAAGAACTTTCATGATGATTCCAACCATCATGTTTTCTTTTATGCTTTCTCTTCTCCAGTGTAATATTATTACTGCAGTGTGTGTATCCTCAAAAATATAAAATTCTTTTCTAAGGGGTACACGTGACTAGAATAGAGTAATTTCTTTACAATATAAAAGTCCAACTTTTTTTCAGCTTCTTTTTACGATCACTCTAGAATATCATTACACACTTCATGTGTTATTCATTAAAACAGTTTTAAAACTAGTTTTGTGGTACGTCTACGATGCTTATAAATATAGAGGAGAAGGAGAGGCGTGTTCATATACGTATTATTGTGGAGCTGCTCATAATATACACATACATGCATACCTACTCATTTTGTAGGCATCTCTTTATGCCTCTTCGCCTCTGCTCACCTTACATGTGTAATCTTTTGTGTGAGTTAGTGCAGTCGGGTCTCGGGTGGAAGAGCATTCAACATCCGTATAAGTTAGTAAGTATGTGTGCAGTAAAAGAGAAAACAGCTCGTGTCAATTCCATTTTCTTGAATTCCAAATTTTTTTTTTACCTTTTCCTTGCTCACATACATTTTATTATGGTTGCAGGTAGGTGATTTAATTCAATTCAGTTTCATCATCAGTTTCTCGTTTACCAAAAAACACAACTGCTTTTTTTACCTCCTTGTCTCTCTCGTTATCATTCTGCAGCTTCTTTTGATTTATCTAACGCTTTGCTCTTAAATACTTGAGTGAGAAGGAAAGGCAAAGCGTAGGTAGAACAGAACTTGAACAACATGGTATATTATTTAAGTGGTTTGTGGAGCCGATGCTTATGCTTCCATGCCACTTGATCCTTTTCAGTTGAGCTAACCAACAAATTTTTTGAGTGTTCTAAAATAATTAATGTAGTGTTAGCTCCGCTATTTTTTTACCGGGAGCAATTACATGCTAAGTTATGAAGTATGTTTGGAGTGATCATATAAATTTGAAGGAATGTCTGTGTATATAGGTGCTCTTGATATAATTTTAGATATATGAAACGATTCTTAGCGTAAACACTGAATGAGAGCATAAACACTTTCACGTATTTATTTTTCTCATAATTCTTCAACACAAGTGGGGGAAAGTGGGCAGTGGAAAAGGATTGAAATTCTTGTTCCGCTTCCAAAGATTTTCACTCATAAAGCTTTCTGTGGTGCAAAAGAAAATTTGTAATCACTTTAGAAACCTATTCAACCAGAGAGTTTTTTTTAAAAGAATTGATGTGCGGACGTACTCAGTTCCCTTTCCACTTGGGAAACAAAAGGGGGGTTACAGCCTCTTCAAACTTAGAAATAACATTGCATCTCGTTTCACTTCAGATTTGGAAGGGCGATGTAACCAAAGAAAATCTGAATACACTGTAATTAGTTCTCCTTTTTCTAGGTACCTCAATTTATTTCCATTCAAAACTCCAAATCAAATCAAGCGTATTCTCTCAAGTAAACAATTTTTTAGGCCTTCCATGCACCCAAACATCTTTTCAACTAATTACCATCCAATAAACAAATCAGGAATGTAAAGATTTTAAACAAAGCCTTTTAGAAATTTCAGTTTATTTATAGCCATCATGTTCAGTAAATAAAAAAAACAAGTCAAAGACACAAAGCAAAGGAACGTTAAACTTCTCAAATTTATGTTGCTTAATTTTCAATGCGACTGGAGAAGGACACGTCTTCAAATATTTAATATTTTTTTTTTAAATGAAACGTTCCGATCCAGTGCTTGAAAAGGGCGAGAGAAAAGACAAGGGAAAACTTCCATCCAATGTTTAGGTACTATGTGAAAGCCACGCTTTATGTCAGCATTTTGTGAGAGCGGTGCTAGGAACGTACGTTGGTGGTGTCTCGAATCGGAGATAAATGCATTTATGTATATTTAGCTGAGTTATGAGATAGGAACCTGCTATTCAACCAAGGTGAAGATAAGTCATGCATTGCAACTCCGTAAGACACAAGGTGGAAAGAGAGATATGATATATGTTCGTGCTCACGATACATATCTCCGCATGTAGACAGTAAATGCAAACGTTTGCACTCCAAACTTGACTTCTGAAGGGAAAGACTCTATGGGACGTGTTACAATTTCCTGTCTGTTTTTCTGTCCGTCTTACTGGCAGACATGCCGTTAGTTTACCAAATCACTCTAAATCTGAGTCATCTTGTACATAAAGTAGAGAAGAAACCATAAAAGAGTGGATGGAGCCCTTGACTGAAAATCCTGTTCTTGTAAATTTTAATTCATTAAAAAGCACTCTGCAACTTTGATAAGTCTGTTTGACGTGGTTAAACGTTTATGTTGAAGGAGCCGTATATAAAGCTTTTACGGAAAGCAGCTGTGAAGTTACATATTACGTGTTGGCAACAATATTGAAACTTTCATATCTCTGTGAGTAGAGCTGGGACATAACTAGCCTTGTCAGTCTTTACTCTCATAGCAAATAGCGTTTCATGTAATGCACACGCCCGCCTGTTTTTTTTCTCTACCTGGAGTACAAAAGTTGTCAGGAAAGTGTTGAATAGGAAATATAAAAACCATATCTACAAGAGAAAAGTGAAAAGAACATCTTAAAAAGAAATGCTAGGTTACGTGTCACAACGTTGTGATTACGGCTAAACTTTTCCTTTTCTTTTAATCTTTGTAGAATCTAGAAAATTCCCTTTTATGAGCAATCTGCTATTTCATATTGTGGTTTAAAGAATTTCCAGCCTTTTTACTTGTGTCAACTGTGCTGATTGAAACTCTGTTCATTTAATTATGGCTCAGAACCTTTACTTAAATGGGTTCAAAGCTTCTCAACCAACCACTCTTTTTCTTGCTGTTGAGTGTAAGGCAAGTGAAAAGAACTCAAGAAGACTAATACTATTAAATAGAAGGGGTGTAAAAATCTTAGTGTTGGCACGGATGTATCTACACATTTTTGTATATTATTAGTTTTATGTCATTACCTTGAACACTACTAGGTTGTGTTTGGGGAAATTACAGTGTTGATTTATCGAGTGTATTATGGAATCTTTGGACCATCATTTCATTTTCAAATGAACTTGTTATTTCCTTTTTCCACCAGCGTAATATGATTCAAGCAGTTTATCAACTAAAACAAGGATGAGAATGACATGCTACACGACTACATAAAATAACTCACATTGCCCCAAAAGTCAGCTTGGGTTCTAAACTTCTTCATTGGTCACAAAATAATAATAAATGTAAAAATTTACACATCGAGGCTTTATAGTTAGCACTAATGGTAACCAGCAAAAATTATTATTTAAGTGCTTACATTCTCACCGCAGTCTCACAAGTAGGTAGAATCTACAGCCAAAATTGAATTAACCCAAAATCATAGTGTTACCGTACTCTACCTTTTTATTACTAGCTTTTGACCTACCAAAATTGATATGCTGGAATCTTGGCTTGAAAATATGAATACGACATTTTATTACCTTACCACGTAATTTTTCCAACAGTTACCATTAAAATTCAGATGCTTTTCTAGCTCAAAGTACATTTATTCCCCTATTTATCATTTATAGCATACACTGTTCAAGAAGAAATTCAAATGTCTGGGTAGCAGATATATCAATAATTCTACAAAAGATTAAAAGAGAATGATATTCATTCAGAGGGAAGACGGAATATCCATCATTTTGTCTTGAATGTGTAGTAGCTTATTACAAACGTACTACTCGGATCAAAATATTTATTATTCAGTTTTTCTGTTTGCTTTCTACTCCACGTTCCTTTTTCATTTTTCTCTCTTTTCCAACCTTTTCATTTTTATTCACAGGACGGTACAATTGCATTTTTGGGTTCAATTCAAAAACAGAATAGGAACAGGAAAATATGAAAAAGTAAAAGAATTGGGGGAAACCGGACCACAGCTAACTACTATCTAGCGAGTAGTAATGTGGTAGTAGGTTTTGAGTCTCAATGGAATCTGGAAACATTACTCATTTCCGCCGTGTTAGCATATGTATATGTGATATTGGTGTGTGTAGAGTAAGAACTGTGTCTGGTGGTTGTTGGCTGCTCCTCCGTGGAAAAGGGAACTAAAAGTTTTGTCAGATTTTGTGAACTACATACATACAAAAGTACTTATATCACATTGACAAATAAGCACACAGAGAGCCGAGCTATAGTTACAGTTGCCCCAAAAAAAACTTGCAAAAAAGAAATGATAAGCATAATGGCACGCGCACTATACACGCTCTTCGTGGGTAGAAAAGAGCGTTATATAAATTCATATTGAGTTTTACTTTCTCGGAAGTATAAGTTGCGGGAAGAAGACTTGAATACAAGTGGCAAAGTATGCGAATCCACCATACCAAAACGAAAATAGCAGCGGATTTACTAAGCAAACATTCCGCTTCATAGAAAAACCCTAAAGGTTTCAGAAATGGCCAAAATGTGTGAGTAAAAATATTTTTACCAAATCTTCTTCTTCTTAGCTTCCCCCTTCTACTCTCTATTTATGTTGGGAGGACGGAGGCCGGCAGAGGCAGTTCAGTACTTTCTCGTAATGTAATGTAATGCACAAAGGCAAAGGATTTTATTACGTACCTCATAACTTTTTTTCTTCCTCTTTGCTGGCCACACCATGTGTCCCTATGTTTTGTGAGAGCGATGAATTTATTTGTTCAACGATACTTTATACTTGATATTACGCCTTTCCTTCCACACATTGACATAAGAAAAAAGGAGAAAAGAGATTTGCTGAGCATTATGTTTCATTTTCCCCTATCAGTTAAGCTAACCTGAAAATGATATGTTTCGTTCAGCTTTTGATTAATGTTTTGTAGAGCGTGCTGTGTGGTCAAACTAGCTTTTTCTTCATTTGCAGTCAGACAATGCTGCCTAATTTTAACCCTATGGTTACTCTCTACTCTTCTCTTGTTTTTTTTTGGTTTTAGTATCCTTTGGCAATTCACAATTTTGTGTAAACGGATTTTTTTAATTATTTTGTCCTGTTCTCAGTAGCATTAACACAATCCCATTGAATTGCCAACGTTTACTCCATTCTTTACTCATTAATAGATAGGTTGTCGGAAGAGCAGAATTAATTTATTGCAAGCTCTGTTTTTCTGTCTGTCTCTCTGATCCATAATTCTACGAATTCTATTCTTTTTTTACAATTAAAAAGTTAAGTTAGCAACAAAATTGTTCATAAACTCGTGGATACAAAAAACATTGTGGTAAACTGTGGTATTTTCAGCAAATAAATTCATTTCGGAAAGTGGCTGCATTACTATATTAAATTTTTATATACATACATAGAAGAGAATTTCTTACTACTTGGTTGTGCTACGTTTCATAATCATTATGGCGCACTTAGTCTTACCCATCCTTTGTATGTCAATGAATTAGTTTCTGAATTTTGAATTGTGAGCAAGTCGAACCTGTTTTATTGGATCTTTAATGTACATGGGTCTTTTTTTTAAAAAGAAAGCAGACAAAGAGTGTAAGCTTAAGGAAAAGTAACTCGAATCCTTTAGTAACTTGACTTGTGGACACAGGAGATTTTATTTTGGAGGGAAGAGAGAAAGAGAAAGCAGCTAGTTTCATTTTCTCCATCTTTGCGAAATCTTTCAACACAGGTTTTTTTGTTCGATGGGAAAAAATAGTGACTGAAGGGCTTACAAGGGATCCAATCCTTTAGTAAACTGAAAGAAAGGACGCTATGATGGACACATGGATTACAGCCACTAAACATTTATATAAAGGCTTGATATTTTTGAAGAACGGCAAGACTTAGCTTCTGATGTCTTCTGAAATGAATGTGAGTAATGTGCTTACACAAAAAAAAATCTCGAAGATTGCAAGAGCTTCAGTTGATAACGTGATCAATTTTTTCCCTAGCTTTAACAGCGCTTCCCAAAAAAAAGGAAAATACAATATTTAAACCAAGACATGTTATTCATGGATCAAGTTAGTTCTGCGTAGTAATAGGATTTTTTCTTATCAATTTTTCTGAATTTGTTCTCCTTCAGATCTTCTTAGGCTTTAGTTACTCATAAAAATATTAGAGATTTCAATCAATTGTGCAAAGTTTCCATTGATTGAGGACATAAGTAAGGACGGAGTTTTGAGTTGGGTCTTATGAAAAAGGCATGTATGTTTAAATGGGTAGATGCCAAACTCTCCATGTGCAGTAGTAGTGCAATGGAAAAGTCTAAAAGGTAGAAACAATGATAATGGGACAAATGTTATTGTACGTATGAAAGTGTATATGTGTTGTTTTTTAAATGAATGGGGAAATGTCAGAAGCATGGAATGAGAGATGGGAATCCGACGGGTTGTGTTGTATGTTAAGCCACATGAATTTAGTGTAAAAGAAGTGGAGCATGCAGCTGAAGCCAACATCATACCGCTCACACCGGTCGAACTTTAACATCCTTTTGTTAGTGTGTATCAGTAATGTTCCGGTAATGGTAGTAGTTCATCCCGTATAATATGTAGAAGTGTAGAGAATCGTTTAGTGGAACAGAAACCACAAGATATACGTACTTGACATCCAAAGCCACATTGTAGGACGACGTCCAATAACATGTTTTCAAATGAGGGAACAGCAGCGTTGTTTTATAAGATGTATACAGTTGGTTGCTCCTTGCGTCTGTAAATGTAGCACATTTAACACGGAACTTGATAGGACCACACAGTGGAGTCCGAGTGCAAGTAAGTCGACATGAAAATATTGTTGGAAACGTAGGGAAAACAAAGATACTTTGGGGGTGATGCCTGGAGTTAGTGCGAAAGCTACACTTTTTTTTATTCACTCACTCATTTGCACGGAAAGCGAAGCGAGCAGGATTATGGAATATTCAAAAGCAAGGTTTTGGGTGAGCAAGTTTAATGTTGCATTAGTGTAGGAGAGTATCAGTGGCAGGAGTCAGCTCTGTCAGAGTGAGAGAGTGAGTGAACAGCGCTTGTACAAAAGATGTGGAATGGAAGGACACGGAGAATCCCCATCCACGCATATATCAGACTGTCACTGAATTCACTTTGCATTTACATTTACAGAGCTCTCGAGAGGATGGTCGAGGGGATGGATGCCCAGGTCCTCCAACACAAGTGCATGTTGCACAGATGCCAGGAGCCCCACCTGCGCCGACGGTTTTTTCCACGTCGTCTACAACACCATCAAAAGGAGCAGTGCCATCAGCTCTTGATTCAACCAGTGATGTTAGTCTTGTTTCTACGACCGCCATTGCTGGTTCAGGGACAGAAACGTCCACTTCTGGTGTGACGCGTACTCACTCACCTACCAACCTGGCGACAGTCCCTGGTACTTCTACTGCTGGCGCTGTTGGAACCGTATCTGGTGACAAGATTAAGTCTCCCAAGTCGGTTACACCGCCACCACCTTTACCTCCATTGTCACCTTGTTTGCCACCTGCACCACCCGAGCCTGAACTGCTTTCTCCAAGGGTTCTCACTGCCTCTGTCTCTCATTTATCTCTTCAGTCCAGTCGACATAACAGGTAGCACATCATTTACACTTTACTCCTTCCTACTTTATGTATAGCTTTTGTCAATCGTCACTACATCCCTTTCTCTCCGTAGAGAATTTTTCCCTAGATATTAGCACCGGCCATATAAATATACCTTGTGCCATTACGTATAGTTTCTAGCTCATGTCTATAAAACATGCCAGTTACAGTTAGTTATTCTCCCTGTACAGTTGCCTTTAACTTGTTTTCACAGTTGTAGATATCCTCTTATTACCTGACACCTGACGCAAGTAAACCAAGAGGATGTGCAGCGAGTTTCGATTGTAGTGAGCTGGTCGGGTTGTATAAATAATATGTATATATATTAATACAATAATTCTCAGAACTTTTTTTCCACCACCGATACTTAAGCAATCAAATTTTATCTAGTCAGTGAAAGTCTTATTTTGCCATTTACGCACGTACTTGCATTACCACAGGTGTATTATTCGACTTAATACTCGCCAAAAACAAGTACTGCTGGTTTCCTTAGAAATTCATGGAAACAAGAAATGATTCGTGAAATACCGAGGCTTTAAATTTTAAATTAAAATTACTAATGAAACAAGTGAGTCCTGCTAAATTTCGATCTTAGCTTGGGAATATCGAGTGAATCATTAAAAATTGAATAAACTGAGCAATTGTGCTTGAAACGTGCACAAATCACTCGTCCCGTCGAATAAACTTTGACTAGATCTAAATGAAGCATTTTCATGCTCAAATAGGAACGTTCCTCACCTATGGAGTAGCCCAGAAACCATACCGTATTGTGAGATAAGTAACACCATGTACTTTGCAGATATTTTATGTTAGTCAGGTCGGTTTGCTAAAGTATGCTAACGCTAACTTAACTTGTTTGTTAAGTTTACTCCTCGAGATGTTTCGTTTATAAATTTCTATAAAAGTGTTAATTTAGCCACGGTTAACTGTAATTCATCTTGCAAAGCTTAGTGAAAATACTGAAAATACTTATGGGTAAAAGACGCTTCCAAATTCTCTCATGTGAAAAATGCTTAATTTATGAACTAGAAGGGCTCGTTAAGTCAGAAATAAGGACAGTATACGATTTGTATTTCTCTGTGGATATAAGTATTGCTGACTCTTCGTTTTTAGTCAACATAATGAAAACGACTTACTGAGTTCGTTATTCTCATTTCATTTTTGTGGAATTATTCGCTATAAATCCACCATGGAGTCAATGAAATTATTCCCTCAATCATCTCTATCATCATTATTACACTCCACAAATGGAGAATATAGCAATTTCCCTGAGGAAGAGCTGAACTGTTGGGAACCAAAAACAAAATCCAAAAGCTTCTCCATTCCAAATGTTTTACGCGCTTCGACCTAAATACATTAGTATTTCAGACAAGTCAGGTAAAGGTGGAGAAAATACGTAAGGTCGTGTCATTTAGATGTGAAATTAGACATGCATACCATCATCTAATATGTACTTATGAGAAGAGAAATCCACATGAATCTTCAATGCCCTGTTTTTGCCAACAAAGACAATGTCAGTGTCATATTATAAACATGAAATTATAACTTTCCCTCACTCTTTCTTTCTCTTTCTCCTTATTTCATTAGCTTCCCTTTTCTTCCACTTCGTCTGATGATACAGAATAGCAGAGCTTTCTCTGAGATGAGTCTACTCATTTATGAAAAAGGTGGTGTTAAAAATGCATGTAGAAAACAACCACCTTACTTTTGCACTCTCTCTCTGTATCCAAACTTTATAATGAGGTAGCATATATTTAGGGGTTGCTAACACAACTCCAAGTCAACCTGTCTAAAAAATTAATTACATTAATAATACACCATACATTTATATCAAAGAGAAGAAAATCCAAGAAAGACATTGCATGTGATTATACCCAATAGGAATATGAAACATGTGTTTTAGCTAATTTGAGGTAAAGTATGCATTTGACTTGACATGGGTGCATTATACAGTCCCATTATATTATTCAATAGGACAAGTATAATGGACACCGGAAGCAGACAGGGAAGCACTTTCTGTCATTGGAAAAGTAGAAATGTTTTCGTGACTTTTCCACACGATTTCTGCTCACTGTGATCCTAGTACCCAAGTAAACTTGAGTGTAAACTTAGAATTCTAAGAAAAGTTGACCAATAACGAACCCAAAGCCACAATACCTGGATAGATTGTCGTGAAATTTTGTAATGAATACGTACTATCCGTTAGAGTTGTAGAAATACAATGCCGGTGAAAGTGTGCCATGTAGATTAAAACGCAGATAAATTGCTTTTATTTTCTACTTGACAAAGATTGTACTGAATCCAGAGAGAAAGAGAGTGATTGCATGTATTTCCCAGTTACGAGCCGAAGGATATATGTACTTTAGAAAGTAAGTTTGTAGGCAAACAGATTGAAATAATACACTTTCTATTTTTTGTCTAGCTATTAAACCGAACTAGTTACTTCAGTCATAAAAGCTTCCAGTCTTGTCCTTTTCAGAAATAAATAGTTTCTCAGCTAGTTCATTTGAGTCTGGATTTGAAGTTTCAAAAAAAATTGTCTTGTATTCGCTACATCTATTAAAAGTTTTGTTCACACTTACTCATGACATGGCTTTAGCCTTTCCTCCATTCCCAGCGTTGATTGGCAAGTTCAAGCCTAAATGGGAAGTACGTGAGAAGGAGTGTGCCGCTTTCTGTATAGACGCACGCCAGATTTTCGCTTTAGCCTTTCCTTAGACGACGCATTTTATTTGAAAATGGTTTCTCTGGAAAATGTTAAGTTATAAATAAATTGTACGAAAATGATTGCTAAGCCTGGCTTTAGTTATCCAAACTTTTTTTCATTGTTCCATTACCAGCGCTTCAACGATTTTAGGGGAACTCCTTAGTAGGTTCAGGCAAAGCTGTTAAAGTGAATTTTCATTCTGTGCTAACTCACTTCGAAATTACTATGTTAAAAGCACATCTATGAGATGTAGGATCTCCCTCTATGTGGAGAAAAACGACAAAGCCAGACACCATACTGGGCCCCAACTCTACCTAATTGTGCATACACGGTGTGTGTGTGGCTTTTTGGTCAGAGATTTAAGAAAACAAAGGCACTTGTGTAAATGTATATCTACTGAAATTGTATGGAATTGTAGTGGCCCGCCTAAATTTACTATTTACTATTCATGACACATCTTCTCTGGGGTTATCTATCCCGACGACCCGTTGGATCAGGAATGGGAGTCTCATACAGAGTAAAACAATCTGCAAAAAAAACGAGTCTACGTCTAGTTTTGCTCTGTCATGTACATTATAAATGTGGATAGTGCACACATTGTTTTTTGTGATAGTACGTAGTAAGTAGCGTAAGTGTGCAACAGCAAGTCTCATCTATGTGAGCCCGCTCTTGCATAAATCTACAGGCGTGAGAAAAGCTTAACATTCCCCACTAAAGTGGACTTTTCCCTAGATGAAATAGCGTAATTGTTTCTCCGTACGTTCATTTCAAATCTTCCAAGAGAACCCAAATAACCGGAAAACATTGTTTAAAAGGCTTCTTGTAAAGTTTCCAAAGGATGCTGCAAGTACGCTAAATGTCCATATCAAGGAAACATTTTCAAGTCCTATTATTACGTGTAGAAACGTATGAGCGCACGCTTCTTTTTATGGATATGAAATGGATAAAAGAATAGTATCATTTTCAGTCCTTTCATATCGCTTATCTCGTCATTTCCTCGGCACTACAGTTGTTTACAAATCCTTGTGATGTGATGTAATATTGCTATCACACAAAATGTAAGCATGTGAAAGTGAAAGGTCTGAAACGTACCGAGTTTGCATGTGCCACTGCAACTTAACGCAACGCAGCATACCACACCACTTTCACTAAATATTCCATTCCACTTGGTGTCAGCCTAACTTTACCTTTTTCGGTTTCAGTTCACCATATATTTCATGGAGAGGATTTAAGGGGGACATTTTTGCAACTTCTTTTACACGTTTTCCGTCACTGTATCATGTTCTTGAGGACTGACATCGTATTTCGCTTCCTCACTCACTCACTCTCACGATACACATTGTAGCAGCGTGTTTGGGTAGAAATGTTGGGAGTTGAGTGTAATACACACGTACATCCAATTAATGTCTCTTGTTCATAATATATGTATGCAAACATGAAGAGAAAGATTCCATATTTTAAAACAAAAAAAACAATCCTATGAAAAATTGAGCAAATTCGAAGCTTTCATATAGTCTTTGAGATTTGCTTAGCTGCACGATTGAGATTACGTACGACATGAATATGTAATAAAACTCGGTTTGGTGAACTGGAAACGTTTTTGAAGTAATCAAAGGGTAAAACGACAGATAATTTCTATACCATTTTTTTTGCGGGACTATGGTTAAATATTTAGCCCTTTAACATATGTATAGTGAAAAGGTGTAGACAACGTAGACCAGATGTACGTCTTGACGAAGAAAATAGAAGCACGACAGCCTTAATTTTCGTGAGAGAAGGGAAGGAAAACGCGGTTTGGGCTTTCATACGAGTATAATAATGGAGTGGTTAAGATATCTCGTCACTCTTTGACAGCGGTTAGCGGTGTTTAAGCTTCTACTTTACTCATTCTCGAATTGTTGTGGTTCTTGCAAGTTCCACGCGTGAATCACATACTTTGACTACTTGGGAATGGTAACAAAGAAGGAAAGCTTTTGTATGCAACTGCTTGATTCAGCAATATGATGATGATGATGATGATGAACGAGGGTTAATAATTAACATGTTACTGGTTGAAAATCTCAGCCATATGGTAACATATTATTCTTTTTCTTGTGTACGCCATCGCTTTCCAATTGCCATTCCGAAAAATACTGTTCTATGTTTTTTGGGGATTTGAGCTATGCTGAACTTTCATTTTTTGCGTAGAGAAAATACCAAGTCTCACTTGCTGTATACAACCAAGCTGCTATATGTATATATAATATTTCTTTGGTTTATTACTGACGCTAATCTTGACACAAAATTTTTTTCTTTCCATTCACCATTTGCCAACGTCACTTTTGATACTCCATAATTAATATAAAATAAATGCTTTTGAACATTTATTTATTTTTTCTCTGTAGATACCATTCAGGCAGTTATGCATTTCATCGGTAAGCCTAATGTTTTTTCTTTGATATGTTTTCTGCGACATCCACACGACATTTGACATCCAAAAAGTATAATTATCCTTCATCTTCACAACTTATTGCGCGTAAAAAAGATTTAAAAAATAAACTGCGTATTTTGTAACATGGTTACAATTTTCTCTTTATTTAAAAAAAACAAACACAACTTAAATAGATGGATGAAGAAGGATCAGTCCGTAAAAAAGTAAATTTTCACACATATATTATACTATACATATTTACTCGTACTTCTCTTTTCCATTTCAATTACAGATTTTGAAGTACAGAAACCAAATAATATAACTAATTCCGTAGAATGTAACAAAACCTAAAAACGTTAGTTCAACTTTAAAATCTATTGATAATCAACACACAAATCTTTGACATTTATTCTACTAACTGTCAACTTTATATCATTGTGGGTGCTATTTTTAGCTATTTAATGCGCATGAATCGATTTTTCTCAATGTTTACCTTTTATTGCTGCCAACTATGTTATCTTTCAACCCAGTAGACTTTTTCGGAATGTTCTGTTATTTAAACACGATGCATACTTAATTATTGTATTAGTGTGTTGTGTGTACTTTTGTAATTTTAGAAATGGTTGCTAGTCCCTTCTTTGATAGTTGTCCAGTTTCTGAGCATGTTTTTAATATTCCCTTGATACTTATTGAAATATGGGCATAAAATGGTATAATTGTACTATTTTCGGATGAATAACCTCGTATGTATTTACGTAATCTGTAATGTAAACTAACGAAATACTGAAAAACAAACTGTTCATTGAGCTAACAAAGGATGTCCTCCTTATTTGACTTATTATCGCAAATAAATGAACTAGGCTGGCCTTATTGGCACAACGGAAGATTAACAAATTCTTGGAAGTTAGCGTTAATAAAGTCCGCCCTTTGTGAGTTTCTACCTTTGCCCTTCAAATTTTAAATGTACTTTTTTAGTATTTAGTAATGTAATGTATGTAGTACCACCATAACACCAAAACGTATAGTTCTGATTTGATTTGTGACTGCATCGAATGTAATCCGTACGTACCGTAACTCTTACAACTAGTTGTATACCGTACACTTGATTGTCTGGTTCGATTTCACCCTTTGATTCTTGACTCTTGGATTTTGTTGACGTATTCACCATCCAATCTAATATGTGTGTGTGTACACTAACGGTTTCCAGGAGTCTTCCACTTCTTTACCTGATTAATCACAGTCTTCATTTAATTGTGTGTGTGTGTGTTTTCATAGTCATATATGTTGTTTTTATGTATTTATGTTGTGTTATATGGATTCGGAAACTTTTCTTGGTGTTCCTCCTCTCTAAAAACTCTCCAATGATGCGTCACCCACACACAAACTTCCCACTTGAAGCATATAAAAAAAGTTATCTGCTCATATTGTTTGGTTGGAGCATGAATATGCATCAAGTATACTTGTTTGTGATTAGTATTCAAATTAATTCCGGTTAAAATTCACAATCCTTGCACACACCGTGTGGGCTGTGTAAATGGAATAATTTCAAATGTGCATATTTGATATCGGAAAACACTTGTCATTCACGGATCCATACTCTAAAAGATTATAACCTCCTGTTGTAGACTTGAGACCACCTTCTCCCTTTTGCTTTCTATATTTAAGTAAATTATAGTGGGTGAATTTGAGTTGTTGAGTAGTGCAAGTGCAGTGCAACCTTAGTGTAATTTTGTGTGTGGAATAACACGTGAATGTAAACCTAATCACTAGTTAAATTAATTCCATATCTTTGTATGCATCTACCAACCAATGATATATATTACTACTTAACACAGAAACATTATATTTCACAGCTAACAGTAACATTCCAGTCTACCTACGCGATAACAATGTTAACAAGAGGATATTTTAACAAAAGATTGTTGTTTTGAAATACTAGAGTTGTAGCAGAACTACAGGTTTAAAACCGTAACAAATAATGTTTTTTTGGAAACTACTCTACTCTGACAAATCGTCCAATACTAAAGGATTTGCATGCACTATCTTAACAGTAAAATGAAGGGTATTTTGGGATGTTGCAAATAAAACTGTTATTTTTCTAATTGGCAGTGTGGCCTCATCTCTAAGCGACCTGAGTTACGATGCAGCAGTGCTGGAGCGTGCGATACGTACCAATGACGTCAGTCGAGTGAAGAAATGCTTTGAGAAACATCGAAATCGTTTCCAGGTAACGTTAATTAAAACTTTGCAGAATGCGCGAAAGATGATCCTTGATTGCTTTGCTTGCGGTGTAAATCTGCTTAATGATTTCCGCAGGGTTCAGTCCCTAAAGAAATTTCCATGATGATACTCCTCATTAAGATCAATGATGGGTTTAATTAATTCTCACGTTTTATGTTTTGCTAAAAAAAAAAGTAAAAATGCATGCATTTAGTTTTACGCCTGTTTTCAAATGTAAACATCAATTACTGTTTGTGCCCTTTGAAAAAGATCAGCGTAACGTTACAACTCACGTGTTTTTTTAAAACGACGCTGGAATGAAATTAAATCGATATAAATGTTTGTAGTTTTGGACTACAAAGACATCGTGTGTGAAAAATTAGTTTTAGAAACCACCCACTATATTTTTCTTTATTTTAGTGGGAGGGAAAGGTAAATTGACTAGAGAAATATTGGAATTATGCTTAAAAATTCCACCAAATAGCAGAGTACATTGAATACATGATCAGGAAGTTATTAGGGCGTTGACACAACTAGAGTATATACATAGTTACACCGGTAATACGTAAAATTGAGCCAGCATCAAAGTTGCATGAACTACACGAACCAGCAACAAAACGAAATGAGATACGTACTAAAACTGGGAACGAGTATATGGCATGGACTCATAATAGTAGTAGTACCAGGTTTCAAATAAGTTGACACAAAATGTTTCATTCAATTTGAAGCGACAGTTGCATCAAGTTGTCGTGAGCCAAGTCATAAGAACGATGCATAAAATGTGCATGAAGTCATTCCACGAAGCGACGAGGATTTATGGATTGAGACCCCTGCGTGCCCAGGTACGTTTGTTTAATCCTATAGTCATGTGGGCAGCACGGTAAAGTCTCAGTCGCAATGGCTCGGGTTATAGTCAATAGCTAGAATAACATATGAATCAGTAGGAATTTGTTGATCACGGACTTATTTTTACAGCATGACACCATACTAATATCGACCGTTATTCAACATACATATATACATAAATGGATATCAATCATAGACAGCTATGATGTCAAGCACTAGGCAAAAGTTAAAGTAACTATAGGTATTCTACTGTTTCTGGCATATCATCATTCCGATTTTATATTGCCTCAGCGGTGCTCAGAAAAATAAAACTATTGGTGAAATAAATATTGCTAAAATAACCCAAAACATGCATGGAAGCTGGAAAACGGAAGCCAAAATTCCATTCGTCCTGAGGCTGTTCCCAAATATCGAAGAGTAGAAAATAAATACGCCTGGTTTCATTGATAATATGCGTTTCTTTGGGTAGGAGAAGGTAAGCAAATACTTGGGAACAATTTTTTTGTGATCTAAATCCCCATTCTTTTAAACCAATTTTTTCCATTTTTGATGTTTCAAGATTGTACAAGTCCCCTATCGATAGATTGTCTTGGACTTGGCTCTTTGAATATTAGTTTGTCCGAATAAATTTTCTACTCCCGTAAATTCTAATAGTATTTATATTGCTATGAAACAGCTTGCATTAGTTTATATAAAAAAAGGAAGGGATAAATGTTGCGTTCGTTTCCAGTCAAAAGTAGGCACAGGTTCGAACGATGAGGTGGAAAGGTAGACAAGTTGTTGTTCCAGTACTGCGCCTTTATTTATCCTATTTGCTCACAAAAAAACTTGTCGTTTGATTCATTTCGACAAGTGCTTTTGAAAGGAACTTTTTTCAATCGAATGTGAAAAGGATTCAGCAAGTGATCATATCTATGTTTCCTTTAGATCATCGCAAACAGTGGGATGTTTCTTCGTCATGCCATGCAGACATTGTTTGTACTTATTTTAACCTGTTCAAAGAAAGCAAGGATGATGATGTTCCTGTTCCCAATGCAATTTCCTACAAGTTGTGTTCCCCCTTTTTATAAAAAAAAAACTACGTAAGTACGGTAAATACAGGCAGTAGCAATGCCACCACGTCAGAGTTTCCGCATCAATTTGTTTTGGTTGTAAAAGTAAATGGTTAGAGATATATTTTTTAAACTATGGGGTTTAGTTGAATCTATCATCCATCAACTATGTGCAAATTAATGGAAGGGAAGTACACTTTCACCAAGCCAGGGAAAAACAACGGAGTATCAATCATGCGACTCGCAAACCTTACTCTCAGTATTATTCAATTATTCACGAATTGGTTTGGAACAGAGAGAGAGAGAGCTCTAGGTAGACATACATTGTGTGTACTGTGGTGGAAAGTTGTGTTCAAATGGCATTACATTGTGTGCATGTGTTATGTGCTAGTTTAGGATCGGAGCCATTCTTCCATTCTACGTTAGAAATAGGCTCGTTTCAGCTTATCTGCTTTACTTTTTACCCATCATTGTGAGTGTACACACTCGCAGGTTTCTAAAATAAAGCCAAAATTGGCTTTTCGTGACAACGTGCCTAATCTTTTGACTAAAAAGGGAGTAAAATTAATATGGTGTTTTCCATTTCCCGGCGTTGTGTACGCACATTGTACAATGCATTAAGTGAAAGCACAATTGACCCCCTAATTCTCTGCCACTCACGTGTAGTCGTGAACATCAACATCATGAATGAGTCGTCTCTTCCCCAAAACACTGGTACATTACATGGCACAAACAAAAAGCGTGGAACGGAGACGTAAATGTAAACTAAAATGGAGTTGTGAGCTGGCTAAGGGGAAATTCTATTCCATCAAATAGAGGATTCCATGAAATCCCTAATCATTTGATTGGTTTTCAGCCCGACACTCCGACATTAAAAAAACTTCCAATATATCTGAATAATTTAGAGAGACAAAAATGTTCATTGTCTCATAAACCCACATCTTGGGCTAATGTCGACGTCGATACTGTATAATGGATACAAAAACGTCGAGTTTAGTACCGTCCTATGCCATTGTCATGGTAGTAGTTTTAGGGCCTAAAGAGGACACACAAATTATTAATGTTTAGCACCATGTGTCATGCTTTCTCCTTGGGAAAGTAAAAAACATGAGTAGCTAGCAACACGGGTCTTGTAAGCAATTTATGTGTTTGGAAATCTGGGATGGTGGACCAGGAAACGCTTCTCTATGCAGTTGTACAAAGTCTCGTTGTGTTAATTGAATAACATCGTGTTTAATTTTCACGTTTGTACAGCTCTCGGAAAAAGCACAAACCAATGATGAGGAACTTGGAATTGGGAACAAAGTATCAGCAGGACAAAATGGTGGAGGAACATCGGCTGGATCTGCATTTGTCAGCGGTGCTTCTGCTTTTGCCGGTTGTGCTACAGCTGGAGGCTCACAAACTAATAAAGCGAGGTAGTAGTAGTTGCTCATATGTATATTGTACTTTAACTTTACATTAAGGTTATGCTTTCATTAAAATTTTGGTAAAGACATGCATAACAATTATAGGGCGACTCTAGAGTCCACAATGGAATACAAGGGGCATTATGATTTTAGACGTTGCCTTTACTAATATCCATGTTTTCATACATCAGGAAGGTTTCACTTGAAAATTGAAATATTGTTGCATTCATTGTAGACAAGAATTTAGTTTCCCTTCCATTTCGCAAAGACAGTAACACCTTCCCTACAAAGTATAAAATATATACTCGGTAGCTCACATTCATTCACGACTCTTGAATATTTTGACCAAATTCTATTAGCCAGATTTGTTATGATTGTTACGTTGTATTCAAGTGACACTTTCTGGTAGATACTCAAAAACATTCAAATTTATATCGCTTTTGTGTTTCTTACATAAGATGGGTGGAAGATGAGCATCTCTTGCTAGAAACAAGGTTGTGTTTTATCACAGCGAATAGCTCCACTATTAAATTATCTCAATTTGCCTGAAATCAAAATGGGAAAGCTTGTCACTACTGATTTGTTTTATTATGCTGCCCAAGGTTTATGCATCATAGAAATGGAGCAACTTGAGTAGGATAAGATTTGACAAGGACGCTGTGAAAAGTAAGGATCCATTTGCTCTCCGGATTGTATAGATGTAAGCGGAAATGAGAGAGTTGTAATAAAAGACATTAAGTACATCTGTAAAAATGCATGCCATTTAGTTAGTATTCGGTTTCAGAGCATTTCCAGGCACGTTACGATTCCAAGGATAGGCTGAACATATTGGGGGTATACAATGTATACACAAAGTAGTAAAACTGTTCTAATAAAATACTCAATGGAGCGGAAAGAGACGGACGTAAATTTATAATTGAATGAAAAAGGTGGTTTTTAGTTGACATCGGGAATCAGATCTCTATTTCAGTTCAGTAATGGATGACAAAATAATGCTCTTTAATTTCAGTAGAGCCAGTGAGTTCACTACCGACACAGAAGAAAATCCAATGGTATTCACCAACGCTATTCATTTGGCAGTGGAATGGGGCGCTAATGACGTGCTAAGGTTTTTACTTCGTGAAAACGTTGATCCAAACAAGGCAGGCAGATTACCAGATGCATATGATATTTCAGCTGCTGGCAGTAGAAGTGCATCTGTTTCAGCATGGGGTTCAGGTTGTGTCTTTTGTCCTCCCAGTCCACGAAACATTTCTAGAGATGTCTCACCAAGTAGGGAAACTGGAAGGATTTTTTCAAGAAATTCATCAAGAAACGTATCAACAGAATCCTCCCGCTGTGTCTCACCTTGTCGAGATAGACTCTGGTCTACTAAAACGGAGCCTGGTGAAACTCGAAGTGCACATCTTAGGCGAGAAGCATTCAAAAATTTGTCATGCAAAAATGATGACAAAAATGAATCATCCAATGGTGATCAGGACTACTCTGCTCCATCAGAAGGGAGACCTATAATATCCGTGGTTTATTGCACATCCGAAGAGAGAAGACGTTCAAGCGGAGCAAGGCCTATTGGAGAAATTACACTCACGGGAGCTGGTTCTACCTCGGGAATCGAAAGAGATCCTGATGAGTGGGGTGCAGGTAATCTAAAGTTCAATTTTTTTTCTTCTTCTGTTCTGACAGTTTGTGCATGTAATATACATCTTTATATGACAGACAGACGGTGATATTATAACATGCAACGTACTGTCACTAAAAAGTTTCCTAGTTCCTCCCTTTTTATTATTACCGAGCCAATGTTTTCTAGCTTGAAATGAATGGCAAGAGTTTGGGTTATATACTTCAAATTTTGATACCCTTACCAGGAAATAATCTTTTGACTTTTGTTGAGTCAAAAGACAAATTTTTTCCTCGTTGCTCGCTAGTTATTGCAGTTTCTGTTTAAAAGTTTTATTTTCTCCATAAAAAAAAAGTAAAGTGAACTGTGATGAAGTTCAAAATATCCGGGATGACTATGTTAGTGCATGTACTTACTCATAAAAAAAGATTGATCCACCTTTAATTCCCGTGCACTGCACTTTAGTACCAATATAAGCTGAGTTTTATAGATTATGATCTTTATGAGTTTATTGATTTTCAAAGTGATTATAGTACATACCTATCTTCCATCATTAGGGTAATAGTATTAATAAAAAGGAGCAAGTTATATGATGAGGATATTTTAGGAGCTCTGCATAATAATATCTGGTGAAGGTTTCATACTTTATGGCTATTATATTGGGCTAGGTTGGTAGTTTAATGCATTCGTGCATTTCGCCATTACTTTCACCATAAACTGAGAAATTTTTCATTGTCGAAAGAAGTAAATCAGCACGTGCATGAGAGCACACAACAAGAGCCGTGGGCTGTATAGACTAGAACCCCAGCTTCAAAAAAGGTTTCCGACCGTGACAAATATCTTTGACTGTGGAGTTTTGTAAAGGAAACACAAAGAAAAGTATGCGCTAATCTTAATCCTTTGTAACGTTGTGAATTACAGGTGGACAAGGACGACGAATTAATAGGAGAGTTAGCTGGGTTTCTAGTCTCCGTGAGCCTGCAGATAAAAGTCGCATGACTCTTGCGAGTAGGCTGAAGAGGCAGAAACTTCGGTTACCACGTCAAAGATCGTTTTCACTTGAGAGCGAGCTAGAATTAAGGACGGTGGCAAAGAGAGCAGTTGGAGTAGCTGGAGCGTTAGCAAGTATACGGGAGGCTAGAAGAAGTATTTCTCTCAAAAGCAGTCCTCTCCATTTTCCTTGGTCGTTTCGACGAGAAAGTTCCTCAGCAATGAGAGAAGGGGGTGTATTTGCAGAACTACGCCGAAGTTCTGAGATCTTTCGTAACATTCTTTTGTCCATAGCAGGAAGGGATGAGTCCACACCGACAGGTAGGTCAGCTAAATTGCTTTTGTTCCCGTGTCTATCTTACTTTCTTTTTTTATATACGTGCTCTTCCCTTTCATTATCTTTATCTTCATTTTGTCAGACTCACAAATGACAGCTTCTTTCCCGTATTAAGTACAAGAGTCTTGTAATATTTTGAGAGAGTTTTAGAACCAACTTTAAACCCAAGTACCTTCATGCCTGATTTGATCATGTTACAAGAGATAAAGCGTAATATTCCACCTTCCTTTGATCATTTTACAACCAGCACTAGCCCCTCATCATCCTTTCCCTTTTTATACCAAAATGAAAGTCATAATCTTGCAAGTGCAGCACATTGATTGTGTAATGTAATGCAAGCATGATAAGTATCCAATTCAAAAGTTGTCTTACAAGGTAATCATCAACTGCCAATCAAAGGCAATTAATGGCTACCGTAGAGTAGAAATATTCTGTGTGAAAATGTTTCGAAGAAAAACAGAAAACTGACTGGCTATTTGCATGCTCTTGCATCATCTCAGCCATGCCAAAACTTTAATGAGATTGAGACATTTAGCGTAATGAAACTTGTCATTTTATCAGACTACGTTGTTATTTTAGTACATATTTTTACAGTGTCATACTAAAAAAGGAAAGTCAACATATCATTGTGGTATCAAAATGCAGGCTCAAGCATCACTAAACTCCATCTGCGTGGTGATGCCAGGCTAATATATAGTCGGTGAACAGAGTGGTACAGTGCACGTATAAGACACCAAATATGATTAGCAAAATGCAGAATTTCGAATGAAAGAAGTAAAGAACCATGTCGTAGTATTACTGTTCTGGGGCAAACCTGTCTCAAGACCATCATAACTTATTTTTAGTAGGCAATATGTTCCTGGTGCATGCTCTTACTCTCAGAGTTTACCTACCTGATTCCATTACTACAAACATAAGCTTGGGATCATTATAAATGTGCTTGTGTGTGTGTTTGTGTATGTATGCTTGAGCTTGGTATAAAAACAAGGAGGAGGTCCGTCTCAGCTCCCACTCTACTTGTTAGAAATTCAGGGAGCAACATCTCTCTTTTCTCTCAAGCTAACACTCACTTTCTTTCCCTTTTTCCAGCCAATGCGTCTCGACAGATTGTTAAAACATTTATAAATTGCTCATAGTACCCCTTGTTTTTCAACCTGAAAGCAAACAGAAAACAATGGGTAACTAACAGACTTCCATTCGGCACCAGGTAGAACGGGGAAAGAACTACTTCGCTATTTTTCTTCATTGGAAGAAAGTAGAGGAGAGGGCTCCTTTATAATGTATTCAAACCGTTTAACGTGTCTCCGAAACTGCTATGCATATCATCCATCTATGATAGCTGATGATGATGAATAAATGTATGGAAAAAGAGGATGTGTGTAAATATGTACGGTCTTTTGAGCGGAACCTTGGTTTGGTTGCTTTAGTTTGCATACAAAAGAAAAGTCAAACAGATAAATTCAAAAGGGGATACCATACCATCATCTTAGTCT
This sequence comes from Orchesella flavescens, assembly GCA_964034955.1. Taxonomy (NCBI): domain Eukaryota; kingdom Metazoa; phylum Arthropoda; class Collembola; order Entomobryomorpha; family Orchesellidae; genus Orchesella; species Orchesella flavescens. The sequence continues at coordinate 29,362,367 of OZ035953.1, forward strand.
TAGAGTTATTCTGAGTTTCAAAAACAAAATTCAATTTACAAAACCTTCACAACCAACAAACTAGTCATTTCAGTTAAGTCTCGTGGTTTAGTAAAATATCGCGTGTATGAGACTAAAGAGCTGAAGAGCATCAACTCCCCAGTAACACATTTTGTGTATTCTCTGTTCCCTCCCGTCTTAACCGTATTTTTTTTTTGTTTTTTGACATTCATTCGAAATATTTTGCGTTGGTTGTGATCTGTAAAAGCTTTTTGCTTTCAGTTTCCTTGTCGCTTGCTCAGTCAGCCATCCATCCATCCTTCCCTTTCCCATGTTGCTGGCCTGATTTCTAAGACGGGTCTGTGTATTAGCCATGACAGGAGCACTTAGTTGATTATTTTCTCCATATACTTGTCGTTTCAACAAAATTTTCAAGATGAATAAAAGAGGAGTAAGCAGGAGAGCCATGCCACCTAATAATGTAAACAGTGGAGTAAATTGAAATTGTGTAAAAGTTGAAAAACCAAAGCACAAATTTTCTGTTTTTGGCTCTGGCTCCTCTATTATTGTTTATATGCAACCTTCTTAAATCTATACGGAAAGTAGATGTCATCATAAAGTCAAACGTAATTTGCTTTGAAGCCCAGCAGCACCGTCATGTTGTACACTTCAGATTTACACAACATCACATAGATTCTTCACAGACTCTATAAAAAGGGAACCGTTATGGAAAATCACTGGCATCCAACTTGACGTGGACATTTGCAGGTAGTCAGAGCCAGACTCTCAGAAATTCATAAATAGAAGCAAGGTTGAAGTTTGAAGGGAGATGGGCATAACAAAATATTACGTATGTATGTATGCATGTATCTGAATTTGAGAAGAGGCAAGGAATGAATGCTACATGCTGTGTCGTCGTTAGCTCACTTGACTGTGATTTTTCGGCACAACAATTTTAGAAAGGGAAAGGACAGGGGAAAAGTGATTTTGTACTCATTTAGGTAAAAATATATGTGTATATAATAATATACATAAAACACACACCTTTTATATCGTATACATATGTATCCTTTTTCCTTTTGATGGGAAATAGAAAAGCGCGTGAAGCTATTTTGGCAGCAATAGAAAAATAAGCGGGAGTATACATACATATTATATATAGGTATAGTTGTGTGATGGTCTGCCATTTAGTATAATCTGCACATCATGACAACCTGCTCGTACATTTATTAAGGGAGTAAAGAATGGATTTGTTACTTTCACTCAATAACGGTGTGTGCGTCTACTACTCTTTCTTCGTTCACTATTAGCATCACCACCACACACCACTACAACTCTCTCTCTCTCTTTCCTCTTCAGTTTAATTTTCAAAACACCACAACGCCAGGGAACACAGGGAGGAAAAGTGAAACGGTGGTAGAGAACCAAAAACGTGTATTGTAGATGGTAAGTGGCGTAAACTACCTGCCACACTAATAGCTCCTCGTCATTCCTATGATAAAAACACTTCCATCCTGTCTCTCATCTCCACTAATGATGATGATGAGTACATAAAATACTGTAATGACGATAGGAAGCGGTACGGATGGAATATGGCTGACTGATGCCTTCTCTTTTTTTTTAAAAAAAAACTGGTGTGGCGCTAAAATTTTAGTGAGTAAGAACCTCAACAAAATATTCTTCTGGAGTTTTTTTCCTTCTCATTCTCTGCATGAATTAGGTACATATTTGGGAACAACTGCAAAATGTAAACACATTCTTTCCCAACACATTTCCCCTCCCCACTTTATAGTTCAAAGGGAGTAGTGCTTGCCGAGTCAGCAGAGATAATATATGAGAACTGTGAGTACCTTTATAGTGCTGTGGAAACAGGTAAAATATATATTTATATGCGTGAGAAACTGTATAGCCAAGCTTTCATTAGCTTTAGTCAGCTTGCGTTCAGGAAGTATGATCATCAGCCGGGAAAGTACCCAAGACAATACATACAATATTGTTAAGGCTTGACTGAATTAATAGTGACGCGTTCCAACTCTGTAATTTTAAATCTGTTTATATGACCCTTATGAGCCATTAATACCATTTGACGGCATACTCCACGGCTGTCTGTGCCACTAAACAAGAATATACAACCTCTTGCTGCTTACCTGCCACTTCCAGTACACATCTTGTCAAAAGTATTTTAATAAATGCATTGAGAGCTCTCTCTCTCTCTGCTTAGGTTTAGTAAGGTGAGGTGAAACTGCCAAAGCGTGGAGCATATTATGAAGGAAACTTGATTGGATGGCTGAACGAATGAATAAAATCACATACATGTAATATGTATGAAATAGGGGTTGTTAAGAATGAAAAGGAGTTTCCCAGAAAGAGCATCGAAACGATAAACGTTACAATTTTCTACGAAAATCCTTTGATGTGGGGTGGCTGGTACAAAAGCGTAAACAGTCAACTAGGATATATGCCATACAAGGAAAAGTAGAGGCAATGTGAGTGATGAGGATGATGATGCTGATGATGGTGATGACTGTTGAGAGATGGGTATATACGTGGATCTATGTGTACACGCACTTATGGGTCCTAGACACGGATTCCGATATGGTGGTAGTGGTATGTGGTGTACTATATGGCTGGTCCTGTGGTTGTGTAAGCAGTCACCTGGAAAAAGACTTGCTATCAAAAACTATAAGTGCATGTAGTCGTTCAACTTCACTTCCTTCTTCAATGGAATGCACAAAATTAAAATGAATTCTGAAAAATCTGCTTACACCATCCTACAGCTCTCCTTTCTCCCCCCACTTGATTCCTGTGAACGATGTTGTAATGCAACTATTTGTACTCAGGATCATGAAACTGTGCAGAGATATTGTACCTGAGATAGTAGGTAGTTGTGTTTCAGCCTGGCACACAAATTGTGCTGAAGAACGAGTACCACCTTTTTATACTCATAAGAGACACACGAGAAAGTGCATGAAGAGACACACGAGTTGACAGAAAAACAGAAAGAAAATCGAGTCATTACATTCCTTTTTTCGGAGAAGACGAAATTCTTTGTCAAATGTGTGCTCCAAGTTAATTAAAGATATTTTATACGCATATACCTTACAGCCATATTGCAGTCTTTCGATGGACAGATTCCCCAAAATAGAAAGTAATTAAAATGTCTTGCACACATTTTATTATTATTTGTATATTCGGATGACAGTTACGTGGAACCACTTTCCTTTGCTCTATTTATAGTTAAATGTTTTGTAAACCTGTCACCTTTGTTCAAAAAGATTTGTATTTATGCTGTTCATGCATTCCATTAAAGAATCTAAGCGGCCAGTTTCTGAAAATACTTGTAGAATATGTCTCGTGATAATGTGGGTAGATAAGATTATTGTAAGCAGTTCAGCTTTCCCAAAATTCCTGCCAGTCGAGAAAACTCAGCATGAGAAAAAATCAGGAGTGCCTTGATTTTTTTAAACAAAAAAAGGAAAGACAGTTTGGTATAATGCTGTAAAATTATATGTGATCTTAAGAAGCATAAAATTCTTATTTGCATTTCTAATTTTACATCAACAGTAGATATCTTGTTTGTGAGTGGGCTGCACTAATGTACATACGAAGCACACTCCTAGTTTCTTGCTGTCACCTTGTTATAGCTCTTGTAGCACAACCACAGGCTGGAGTTAAGTCCCACCAGACACCTGTTTATTTCCGGGTTAACAACTTGACATTCTCCCACTTATCCCATACTAGTTGGTACATAGATGCAACATTCACATTGACAAGATTTAAAATAACAATTCTACACGTTGGCAATGTCACACAAAGTTGATTTCTACTTCTATGCACACACTGACCCTTCCAGACTAATTAGGAATATTTGCCTCCAATTCAAAAGCTTGTTAAAATGTATATATTTTTTGCTGTTTCATCCTTAGGATTTACTGTTCCGAATCTAATTCCCAAAACTTGCCTAAAGGCATTCTTGCCACATTATATGTATGTTTTTGATGGCAAATGTTTGCTGTATAACAAACTTTGGCTTTACTAAAGGTTTTAGATGTCAAACTACCAGACGCAAGAGTACTAAAATGGATGCCAAAATCAATGTTACAAGCTCATTTAATGCTAACATAAGCTCATATGTATGATAGGATCACATGGTGCAGATGGGATGAAACATTGCTAAAAAGAGAGTGCATGTGTGAATGTGTATAAAAAAGTAACTTGGGATGACCCGAATGCAATGCATATATACACCTACATATTTTCTCCCAGTTTTCTCTTCCCCTTGTTGAATACATGCATGCATAGTAACACGAAGTTGTTAAATATATAATGTGCTAATTACATCTAGTAAAGCTGAGGAAAGCAATTTGCCTCATGAACGGTTGCATTATGTGTAAACCAATGATGCAAGTTGTAACATGATGTAAGATGTATGTGTACAACCTTTCCTGTAATAATTGTCTCTGGTTTGCCCATGTGTAGATGACGATCAGTATGAACTGGAAGGAAAGGACCTAAGCTTTTCATCTTTATTGGCGGCTCATGGACGTCGTCGATCTGAAAGAAGTGTGTCGTACTCTTCATGCTCATGGTCTGACGTGTCCATCGGATCAGAGACCCTGCCAAGGAGACCTCTCAGTGTTAACCCTTCCATATCAAAAGGACTTTTGGTAGTTTCTGTAGAGAGTCGTGGTCGGGAAGTGACATTTGTGGAACATTATACATCTTCTCATCTGATGACACTTCCTCCCATCTTCCTTGCTGCATCTCGAGGGCGTTCCACTCCAGTTGTTCTATTACTCCAACATGGTGCTAAAGGAACCATAGCCGTAAGAAACTACATTAAACGCATATATTTATATATCATCTGAATTACATCAACTTTCAACCAACCCTTAACATTTTATACAGTATTATTGCTTAAAAAAATAATTCCCCAACCTACTCTATGCCACCAAAAAAAATTCAACTTCTTTTTTTTTCTTCAAAAGTAATCTTGAACTCAGCCAAGGAAGAACTGTATTTCTTATATGCCCAATTCTTAGACTTATACGTGAACCCACGGAATATTTATGGTTCCCAAAATGCTATGAATGTTATGGTAGGATAACTCTGATAATAGAAATATGATGATGACGACTTGTGGGTACACACAACTCAACTCCTCATGTATGCAAAATGTGTGGTCGTAATTTAATTTCATATCTTACCTTGGCTATCATCATCATACACAAACAGGAATAAATAAATGTGGGCACAGTGTATGATTAAAGCATTAGAATCATTATATCCAAAAGGCACGCACACACCGGAGAATGCCGCCCAGTTTTAATTTCCGGAGAAGAAGTACTTGCTCCATAATTAGATTCCTTTTTTTCGATTTCTTACCTTTTTTCATTTTCCGCACACATTCACACAAAGATGTATTGTACCATTTGGAAACATATGTGCTGGGATACTTTGGGATCCAATGAAAGCAAGTAGATAGAAAGAAAAGATATGTTGATAGTGAGTAAGGTAAAAAGAAAGGAAGGAGAAAAACCAAAACTAAGTATCGTACAAGATTCTATTCAGCCATTCTGCTTTCTCTATGAAATGCATAAAATTGACATTAGACAAGGAGGAAACCCGCAGGATCAAAGCATATCTGTGTGTATTATGTTGATAATACGTTGTTGCAGTTGAATCCAACTTTTAGTATTCAGCACTAGCTGGGCTGAGTGAGCATAATGGTGTTTTGGGTATTGTCTGTAAAAATACAAGAATTCTTATTTATGACGTTCGCTACACATCCGCCACCAATTCATTCCATAAATGCGACGAATGTGTATTGCTTTTTGTGGTGGTTTCCCTCGTTGGCTGAATGCTGCATAGATACTCATCAAAACTAATGCCATTCTTTCCATTGATGGAGTCGATGTGCTTGTTTTCAGCTGAAGACAAAGGGTGAAAGAATACCAGTGTATTATAAGAACTAGCCTTACTCACCCACTCAGATAGTCATATATAGTAGCAAAACCAAACCAAACCAATAACGGTATTCAATTCACTTGCTCGTGCTGCTGCCAGGCTAGTTCTACCTCACACAAATCATATAGTCGTACTCAAACACACACACAAACACACATACGCATATAATTTATATCGTTATGGGAAACGTGTCTAAAAGTATAGATGTTTGTGTAGGTCCATTCGCTCTTTACCAAAAGAATGATGAGATGACTCGCAAGGAATTTAATGCACACACTCACGGAAAAGCATTTGTTTCCTCCAGAGAAAATCATCCGGATGAAAATCAATAATAAGTTTACTCAAGGATGCTCTGCCATAGTATATTTGATGCCAATGTATTTCAACGATATGAAATATTTCCAAAAGTCAGTCTAGACTTTTGAGGTGTATCAACTCAACTCACTCAGCTTCATACTTATTTGTACAATCTTTTCAAAAATCTGGTTAGCTATAAAGCATAACGAAATCGTTTCGCCGGTTAAGCTCCCGTAATTCACGTTCAGATGAGTAACACTTGAAAACCAATTCGGTGTGGATTTCACGACCCATGTGGGTAGTAGCGAAGGAGAGGTAGTCAACATTATTCAAAAATTTTAAAATGAAGCGAGCAAATGAGTGCATATGGGCGTGAGCTAATATCAGATCAAAAATCAGTTCTGCATCAAGTATTTGGCCTGACTGGATATGATTCTTGAGCTTCCATTTCATATTTCAAGAAAATCAGCATAATTATTAGTAGAGACACGTATAGACATTCAAATGCTTTAGAAAATGAAAGCATTTTTCCATACAAACTTGAGTCCTTATAGGGATTTCAGAAATTTAAATTGACATGGAATATTTACTATTTTTTGTGGGCAGAAACCTGATTATATGAGTTATCTCAAATATAAAACCAAATTCCAGAGTTTTAGATGGAATTCCATTCGCTAGAATTCACACAAGTTGTCCTGCTCCTCATTTAAGAATTTCTATTGGATTTTTTTTTGTGTTGGAAATTTTGAATTAAGCTTCACTTCCTAAATTTTAATATCTATGTGATGAACACGATTCATTTTCAGGATTCTCTTGGGAATACCCCCCTTCACTTGGGTGTAATTCAGTCCCCAACCCCTTGGGATGTCATCCTTGATTTGATGGAAGGTGCATCCAAAATCTTTGTTCGTAATGAGCGTGGCATTTCACCCCACGACCTACTCCCTCCTATTCTCCGACTTCAAAAGGAATTAGTGGCTGACTGTTGGTTGGGCCTAGTTCTAGAAGATGCAGCTCACATCCTGGAACAATCTGAGCAAGGTGAGTTTCACATGACTACTTATTTTCTCGCTAAATGAAACGAAGCTGAGCATCATTTTCCATTTCATGAAGACGTCAATGAACGCTAAAAGATTTAGTACTTCCTCTTCACACGTCCAAAACCTTGCTGCATAAAAATATCCGTGGTAAAAAGCACCTACTTGATAAAACTAAAAGTAGTGGATTGGCAGTGTAGTAGGTACGCCAATCCCATGACTGTAATAAATGTAGTCGACGACTATTATTTATCTAGCCTGAAGCGATTTCTCTGGCATGTTGGCTAGAGCTGACATAATGACTGACTTTCTCTAATATATAATCTCCGCTCAGAGAAATAAGTACTTGTCTGAAAGTGAAAATTGTATACAATCACCCATCACATAACTACATACATATATCTGAATAGAGCCACCTCTCAACACTTTGAATTCAAGTGTTGGGAGATGGGGATATTGGAATAGTTGCTTTTTTTATGAGGGCGTGTATATGTCTGTATACATAGAAAAAAATTCTTGCGTATGTGTACCCATGTGTACGCATCTTATATTATAGTCTCTTGTGTGTTCCTCCTTACTTCTCAACTTTTCCTTACTTTATTGGCCTCGACGGGGTTTCTCACACAGTATTTCGTCTCTTACAAGGAAGTTATGTTGTTAGCAGTTGTTTCAAGACCTTTCGACCTCAATCCTATTGAAGGAGAAAGTGTAAGGAAGTTATTTCACATCATGTATGTATGAACAAATGCATAATGAACCAAGAATAGGATGGATGACATACCATCATATTTTTCTCCACATTTTACCTGCTGCTACTATTCTCTCTCTCTACCCACCTCTTTATACATAAGTATAAAAAATTGTGAAGAAAAATGCATGTCAATATTTGAGACAGCACTATGACTCACTCCTCATGCTTGAAGATGAGGGTGAAATTTGAAATGTAAAAATGCAAATTCCCTATATAATGCTGCTTGAGCTAGTACCCACAAGAGACTTTAATGCATGCGAAACTTAGCTCCGCTTTTTGAACTTGTCGTCACATTTCACAAGACGGTGAATCTGGACATTTGCCGCTTTCCCCTCTCTCTTGAGAAATCCAGCTATGCATCGCTAAGGAAACAAGTGTGATTTTAATAATTTAGAATGTTTAAAAAAAGGAGTCATCAATAGGATTGAGTTGCCATTCAACGTTTACTCATGTGAGGTGACTTTTGTATATATAGGATGCCAAATTAGAGTGCTTGCGTTGTCGCACAGACCAGCAAAAAACATTGAATGGAAAGTTGTCCAAGGATGTTTCATTAATATATTCCATTTGGTGTCACGTTGAGAATATATAGTCCACATAGTAGCAGCCATTATTATTATTATATACAACATCTCATGCGTTAAAATCATGAAGGCGATGAATATTGATGGCCACTTGTAAATTCCGAGTACTTTCTCATATTACACCATACATTTATGTGTGTGCAGGAGCACGAGACACGGGATCCCGTTCAAGCCGCCTTTTCAAGAAACTCCATGAAGCCAGGAATCGGGAGAAAAACACGGAAGGTAAAGGTCCTGCTCAAAAAATGACGGGGAAGGGAGCAAGTGGTGCGGGTTGTAGTAGTAGCGGTGGAACGGCTGCATCCACTACTATTGGTAACATCGATGTTGATCAAATTTTAGCTTCGGAAGTGCCTACGCTTAGTGAAGGACCATTATCTGCTTTCCCTTGCCCACCTCAACCGGTAATAAAGGTAAAAGTTTATTCTCTTGTAGATATACCGTGTCAGATTTAGTCTATACTTTTAATTAATTTATATCCTTACACAATTCTTTATCAATACCAACCAATAATAAAAATTCTTCAATCATTACTCCAATTTAAACCAATGGTTGGTTTGATAGCAATACAAGTTTCCGCTTTAAATTAAATTTAATGCGTGCACCTGCTACGCTACTTGTTTTTTTTACTTTGATCAAGATTGTGCAATAAATTTTTTTCTTTTGAAATCTTATAACGCGTGTTTTTGGTTTTTCTTTTGTTCTAAGTTCCGCATCATATTGTTTTTGCGCTTCTCATCCTAAACAATTATTTTAATATATTTTAGTAAACATTATTTTCACTGATTGAATATCAAAATTGGTGAAAGTAGCAGCTTGTGTTAAAGCTTGTAGTTGCATACATAAATTGCGTAAAATGACAAAAGTCAGAATTCTGTACTTCAACCAAATTTCCATACGAATAAGATTTTAGGATACGCTTCCAATCTTTTCTTTTTCGGAGTAGGTTTCATACACGTATGTGTAATGCTAATAATAATCCACAACTCGTTTACAATATGAACCCTATTTACATTTTGATGAGGACAACTTTTGAGCACAGTGGCATTGGCACAATGCAAAAACGTCCTGCTGAACTACTGACTGCAACATTGGAGACGTACGTAACTTCAAATGAGGCTAATTACATTTGCAACGTGCGTGGCAATAAAAAACTCAAATGCTCTTTAAAGGAAACAGAAAACGGATACATATATTAAACTTCTTGAAGGATCTAGTTTGTATGCAGTCGGCAATGGAATCACACTGTCTAAACAGTCGTTTCCATTTTGATTTATATATTGGACTGTTTCCTGTTTTGAACCATAATCTACAACTACACCATAACTGTGTCTGATCCCACTTGTAAATTGGGGATATAAAATCATGTACTTTAATCGATACTTACATAATCCTGTGCAAATGGAATGATACATGTTTCTAACATAAATTTCAAAGCAATGCCATGGTTTGGCCAACTGAAAAGTATGTGCCTTTGCCTTGCAATATCAAAGCACTAAAGCATACAAATCGAAATCAGATGGTTGGGTTGTTGCCGGTGGTTTAGTAAATAGGGTTATAAGGCAACACCCAAGAATTATTGCTTCACACTCAGTGTCAGTAGCACAACTGCTTACAACGGAGCAATACAGTTAGAAACAATGCATCCATACTTTCTCCTAGTGATACATAAGTGCAAGTAAGAATTTGCTACAATATATCATCCTGATAATACGGCTATTTGGAGCACTGGGAGCTTCTACACAAGCAGTGAATAATATGAATAATATACAACATTTTGAAGAGGAGCAATCTACGACAAGTTTAACCCAAGAGTTCTACTTCTACTCCAAACCTCAGACAGTCTTTAATATTGAAATGAAAACCATGTAAAGTTGTCTTGTAATTGCCTTGCTGCCGCTATACTAAAAAAACTGGCTGTAGTGTAAGGAACAAGAAGGGGTCGAAACAAAGCCAAGTATGTAGTTCAGAAGGAGCACTAATTATGTATTTTACATAAGAGGTAATTCATCACAGGGTCTTCTGATGATGACGGGCTCATAATGCAACTTCGTTAGTTTAAAGTGTCTTCTCTGTCTTGTTTTTAAGAGCAGCAGACTTATATTAATTGTGAGTCGGAGTGTATAGCATTTATGGTGGCAGCAGTAACGGAACATTATAACATAACATGGGTCTCTTGTATACTTGCTTGATTCATTTTTTAGCAATTATTTGAATATATATATTTATGTATGCATAATTCTAGGCATGGAAATCTCTTATTTTCATCATGGTTGCAAATATTTTACACAAATGACTGTTCCGGCTTAGCATTTATGTACGCCTTTTATGGGACGATACACCAACACATATAACCAAAGGATCTCGTCCAATTTGTTTAGCTGAACGCTTGAAGAAAACGAAATGTGTTGAATTTAATCCATTTCAGAGGAGAAAGAAAAACGAGGAATTTGTAACTGAATACTACTTACACCAAATATTGAGGCGTTCTTGAGAGCATTAGAAACCTAGCAATATCCAATGTATATTTATACTAGCTTATACTAAAGTATTTGTCCAACCAAGCATTTTAAGCATACTGTACAATAAACTGACTCAAAGTTACATCTGGAACGAAGCTAATCTGTCATTACTTCTAGAGCTTTTCCCAGGATTCTATTTCAAAAGTAAATTTTACAACAATGCTATTAACCATACATATTTATACATGCATTCTCTGCTAAGCTAGTCATTTTCATCAAAATATAACACCGAGATTTTGTTCTATCTTCATAGGAATATAAATTGGAAGATATATGCATGTGAACATTCCATTTGTCTCTTTTATGTAACTTCCCTTGGCGCACCCTGAAATTAAAATGATCCTGTTTTAAGAATTTTGGTACACATGTTTTACAGCCCAACGTTTCATACATTCTACTTAAGTACTTTGGAGCATTGCTTGCGATTATGAATGTAATGTCAATGTCTCAATTTTGTAGTGCCATAGATTTAGTCTAGAATTTTGCAGTTGACATTATCAAGCCCAAGCCACTAGTAGAGAAGTGGCATGCATGGGACATTCATCGTAAATTGGCCAACAACAATAAGGTGATTTTTTTACAGCAACAAAACATGTACCTCTAGGTACTTACTTTTTACTACGATATCGTGTAACATAATAGCTTCTAGTGAAAGGAGTAGTACCATGGTAGATAAGGAAAAGAAATATAGAGTCTGGCCACCTGGCACATCGACATCAATAATTGGAGACTATGAGGTGTTTTCCGTGCACCACTGGTGAATCACGTTTTGGTTCATTGAACAGTATACTCCCTCCCAACAACAAACCGAACGGAACGTGTCTTTGTGTGTGAACTATCTATTATGCAATACAACACGGATATTTTTTTTGTGTTAGCACACGGGTGCCCTGTTCTATCCAGAGAATAATGGTGGAGGAAAGATAACGGCATTGTAAAATTCACACCTTGCTTTTACTTACATATCTCTTGAATAAAGTATTTGTTTCCCGATTATTGGAAAAGGTGAGCACAGCCGATAAAATATCCATGAAAAAAAGTTTCTTGAAGGACTTTTTTTTAGAATCATCGTAAGTTCTTCAAACAAATTCTTTTCAGCCTTCTTTATTCTAAAGATCGAGAAGCTTCCTTTTAATAAAGTACCGTAGTAAAAAAGAAAATTATTAAACTTTTTGACACCGGCGTATTGAGCTATCACATCACAGGTGTTCACCGAAAATTATATTTGTATTTGAAGAGTTAGATGATGTATTTGTAATATATTCATTTTACCTTTTTTCCTATAGTCCTGAAATGAATTTTACCATGTATTGTCAACTAAACAGGGTAACAGCTGAAGAGAGCTTGGCTTTTCTAATTTCTCACAAAGTCGGGAAAAGTGTAAAAGAAAGTCCTAATGTTTGTCATGTTAGAGTCTTTCATGAAAGTACAAGGAAAAGTATATTTATTAAACATCAGGCAACAGCAGCAATGCACATGATTTGAGCTAAATTACACAAAGTATATAAAATTCATGGAAGACGTTCACCAATTTCTTCGTAATTTACAAAAAAAAGTCGAGAAGAAGTCACAGAATCGGATGAGTAGAGAGGCAAGCTGCATATTATATACACCTATGTTTGCTATCCGTTAGTCATTGTCACCACGTGGACTCAGCTGAAATCGCATGACAGTTTGCTAAATCTCTTCTATTTTTCATAATGCTGAAGATTGAACCCGTAGCCACTCTGTGCTTATAGCCGACTCTGTGGCTAGAGTGAATGGAGAGTTTTTTTTGCCCAAGTGCCTTGTGTGTACTTTGACTGTAGAAACCAAACCCTTATATAATACTATCTTCCCCCTTGCTGACTGGTTAATTTGGAATGCTGATGGGAGTGAGGAAGAATAAATAACTTCTGGGATGTAAAAAAATAGAGAAAGTAAGGGAGTATAAAGAAAGAAATGGAAATAACACAACATCTCATTACTCCCTCGTGTTCTCTTTCCTTCCATTGTGTTCTTTAAGTATGTTCCATGATGCGATCCTGGGTGAACAGAGAGAAGAGATAGTCTGGTTGGAATAAAAAATGTAGATACATATAAAGAGCGAGGCTACACACATTACATTTCGTTGTTTTCCTTTTAATGCTTGGTTACTATTTCACGATTTTTGCGCTGCATTTTCTGCCGTAATCTTTTCGTAGTTAGAAGTGTATATATATATAGTGAAGATTGGAGTTGGGAGAAGTTTGGAACATGGGTATACGCTTTCTTTTTACAACGTTGTGTCAAATCTGTTTAGATGTAGTCACTACTACTGCACCACAACACCTTTCATTACTCTTGCTTTTATTCACTAAACACAACAATGCAGCAGTCTCTACTGCTTTGGAAGGGAAAGTTGGCACAAGGTGCAAAAAAAAGTTGTGTTTGCTACAGTTGTAGTATGCTGTAATACACAAAAGCAATCCCGATTGTGATTTCAAATGACTTTGCTTCTTGGTTGCATGTTGCTGCTCAAACACGAAAAAAATATATCATGTCAACTTATTGGCAATACAATGTAGATAATTTATGAGAAACTATTTTGTCGTGTGCATGTCTTTATGTATGTATTTCATTTCCATTCTCTGAAAATAGAAGTCCAAACTCATTGCGTAATTTGTTATTTCAGAGTGGAATGGAAGACGGAGGAGGTGGTAGCGGTACCGGTCCCACACCTGGACCATCTAATGAATCAAAGAAAAAGCTGAGGAAGAGGAAGGAGAAGAGTGCCAATAAATCAAACACCGAAGGAGGTAATTTGCATTTTCAACCTTAGTCAGCTTCTCTTCTATACATCGTGTTTGTATTTGTATACACTTTCCATTTAACCGCAACATAAAAATAAGTAAATTGCCTAAGGAAACAGGAACACATTATGTACCATATGACCTTTTAAACATAATAATACGGAGCTTGTGTTTCCTCCGCGTCGAAGTAAAATAATAATTATTAACCTCTTTCCGAACCCGTAGAGGTATGAGGACTCTAGGTGCGGACATAACCCAGCACAATATGCTTAATCAAATTAAAGAGTCATTGGGTAGAAAGCACAACTCTGATTGCATAGTAAACGTAACCCAATTCTCTTTAAAAATACTAAAAATTGCGTAGACAGGGACAAATCATGCAATTTTGCGAACTCCTTCTCAACTTAATTAAATCCAGGCATGTACAAAGTAGGATGGGCGAGTAGATATGGTTCTTGTATGAAGCTATATCCCTGAATTGAGCAATACATGGTGCTTGATTACTTTTAATACTAATGTAAGCAGCTCCTTTCCCTTTTTTGATAAAGCTACAAATTTCTTGTTTAGTAGAAAGCAGTTGATGGATATCTGTATATGGGAGGACGTGGCAGGGAAAAATAATTCGTCAAAACTGTTTTGATGAGAACCATTCATTTTGTCCTCATTATTCAACTTCTTTAGAATCCAGCTTGTCCCGTTTGTCACACCAGAAAGCCTCTTTTAATTCAGAATATATGTTCTAACGAATATCATGTATCATGTAGCTTCCGACAACGCTTCAAGAAATGACACGTCTCGGATTTTATATACCAACGGAATAACAACCGTTTCATTTACCTTATGTATGCTCTAGTATAGCTTGACTTTACTATGGATTTGGTTGCTAGAAAGAATGAAGGCTACTAGACTTTTAGTCAAACGTCCTGTTTGGATAGTAGAGCGTGCTTTTCACTCGTGATTCTATCATTGTAAATCAATTAAAATTACGCTTCTCAATCTCATACAAATACCCAATTTATAATGAAGCTGTAATGATATTCGTGAAAATGCAATTAGGAAGGAAAAGGATGCACTATTTGTGCGAGACTATAAATACAATTAATGGTAGGCTTACGTTTTATACATCCTTGGAGGAAAAGTGAACTTTCTAATGCCATAATATACCAAAGAATTATCAAGCTTAGACAGCCAAGTGCAGTTTAAATACCAATATCAAGAATGGATTTACTCCCAAAATTCCTTTAAAAAGGCTCTTATGCAGTTGCTTCGGATGTCGGAATAAAAATTGGTAATGAATGTGATTTTTTCTCAGATCCAATAAAAATGGAGTGGTCTGAACTTTCTCGATGTTTGCTGACATTAAAGTCCATTGCTTCGAATGATGAGTGCCTTGACGAACTTCTTGAGGGACTAAATTGTCATTGTCAGTCACTGTTAAAACGGTTTCAGCAGGTTCCCCCCACAACTGATGTTCCTCTTGATCCACACAAATGCTTATCCGGCCTTCTTCACACTCTTGTCACGGTAAGAATAGAAAATGTTTTATAATAACTCCAATGTTTGTTCAAATATTGTGTCGTAAACAACAGTAAAATTTAAAAAAAGGTATTGACGTTTCAAATTTAGTTGAGCAACTCAACTAAATTTGCATTGGGGCAAATGAAAGTAATCTAAAATGGAAACATGTTCCTTGATTTCTTTTTTTTACAAGTACCAAATTTGTTTGATTTTCAAGAATTTATGTTTGCATAGCACACAAAATATATTGTCATCCCAATTCCGTTGAGCAAAGACGGCACAAGTTCAAAAGACTGAAGTTTCAAACTACGATAGAATTCAACCTATCGAATTTGTTAAAACAAACATTTTCATCGTATGCATGAGTAAAGCTATGCATTGTTTTGTTTACAATCTAGATAAGCTTTAACCTTTATTTCGTTTTTTTGTCTCCAATATTTTTTTTCATCCATGCCACTAGAGATATAAAGAAAATTGATTTTCATTGATTATTTACACTCTGTTGTTTCACGTTCACACGGGGTCAACTGGGAATTGATGATGCAGGCTGCGCTCCAATGCTACAATAGTCGAGATGAGCCTAAAAAGTATTTATCGGAGGTAATGTGCGGCTTGAGTAAAGGTTGTCTGATATTTTCAACGGGACCTCACCCCCTTCAATACACAGCTCTTGTGGCTCTAAATAAAATCATAGATGTATGCATTGTTCATCGTCTCACCACAGAGAGGTAAGTGTACTCCTTTCTTTCTCTTTACCTACAAAGTTATTCTTTTTCTTTCTAATTTCCCCATTGTTTTTTTATCACGCTTTACTATTTTCATTTGTCCTTAAACTCCATGTATTTCTAATATATACATGTCTAATATGTATGAACGCAGTTTGGGACTTGGTTTTAAGTAGGAGAAACCAGTAGTTGTACTTATTTATTTTTTTGGCTTTGCGTGCAAGTGTGGCTTTAATTTGTCCCCCATTCTATGGGAACGACAATAAGTACAACTTTTCTAGGAATCGAATTTCCTTTAACTGATCCCAAGGTAGACCACGTTCCTGAGTATTTGAAGTGTAAAGCTCGTATGTTGAAGATGAGTCTCATGTGGTATAGCTATTCCCCAATTTATCTTTGTAACTAGCGTGTTTACACAATATTGATGTAGACACCTACATCCATTTTATGGATGTATACAACCAAACTCAAACATGTTTTGCCTGCTTGTGTGTTTGCTTGTACATTGTGTTATGTGACTGTATGTAGTCTCACAAGTTTTCCCTTTTTCTTCCATCCAACCTCGACATACAAACTAATTCTCAATTTTTCAGTGGGTTTTTGTAGCCTGTTGGCTAGCCCAAACTAACAGCACTTTTATTTTGCTTTTCTTTTCCATTCAACGAGAAAGTCAAGAAAGGTAGGAAGTACGAAGCACATGCTCAAGTATGTGATATGCCTTGGCTCTATGAATAAATAGGATTTGTGTGCAAACAAAAAGTGTTTTGCTGTAAGAGGACATGTTGGAGAGAAGAGATTGTTATTATTGGAGAAAGCAAAAGAATATTATTGAATGTCTGAAAGGTTTACTGTATACAAAAAAAATTTACTTGAGGTGAGGCTTCCTTCACTTTGACTAACAACAACGATCATTTTCCCGTTTCTTATTGGCACAATTTCCAACGTACTTCTGCTGACTTTGAAAAAAAGCTTGTCGAATGCAATACAATGACTTAAAGTGGGTTTGCATAAATAATAAGTTTACATTGACTAAACTTTCCCATATTGAGTGGGTGTTTGGAATGGACTACATGTAAATTCAGGCGACAAGGCCGCCGCCACTATCTCTTACGTCTGACTAGAGATAACTAAAAGTTTAGGCTTGTAGTTACTTTTTTCCCAAGTTAAAACAAGTTACACTACACATCATAAAAATACAATTAAAAGGGACGAAACACTTTTACTGAAGTGAGAAAAGGAGCAACGTTGGGATAAAAAGTGAAAGTGACGATTGAGCAAGCATTATATTCCGAGTTGAAATTCAGAAGCGAATACATTTACATAGGTACTAGCTTCTTGAGAAACACTTTATTTCACAGATCAAAAAGTGGAGCACGCAAACGCGTGCTTTTTTCATAATACATTCAGCTCTGATAGAATTTAACGTCCCATTTTTGCTTCAACGATATACATACGGCCAACTGCAAAAAATTTACAGATAAAGAAAGATGGTGAATGTTTTTCGGGAATGTATAAGAGTTGGAATTGAAGACAGTGAATGATCACATTTGAAGAAAATATATTCACATTCCTTTTTTATGCATATAAAACATGGATGTAGACACTTAAGTAAGTTTTTACTAGATATGTGTGGATTCAAATACTCACCTGAGCATGTAATATGGGGATTTATGAAGTGCGGAACATTTTTTTCCATAGTGAGTTTGAGCTAAAGTGACATATGCTGCTTTTTTTGAAGTTGCTATGAATCGTAAACAGCTCAAAAACTAATACTAGAAAGTTCATGGGAAGTGTAGGAAGACATGCTCAAGGGAAGAGTTTCGATGCATGAAATTACATTCACATTTTTCACTGGGTACCAAGAAAATTTTCAAAGACTTGTGATGTGTGGGTGACATGACTTGGTTGGAAAATCAAGATAGATTGAGGAATATAACATTAGCTTATGACGAATGGTCGGAACTCTATTGTATTCGTTCATCTGCCGTAGCGCACATCCTTCCAAAACATATCTGTCATACTTAACTTTTGATTCTAACAATCAGGCATGTCTAATTTATTTCTGATTTTTTGTTATAAAACGGTAAAGATTACAAGGCTAAGCTTTCCAATTATGTCTTTTATGCTAAAGAAATTATATCGAATTACAATTTAGATGTTATTGTGAGTGCTTCAAATAATTTGACTCTTGAATCATCATTTGGATCAATTGATCAATCAATTGAGTTGATACATATGTACATGTTGACATAATTTGTTAGAGTTAGATGTTTTTTTTTTACATTTTGTAAAAGTAAATTGGTTGCTTTAGCAGATATATACTTAAACGCTATTATGGTTTTTTTTACTAATATTGAAGTCAACAAAAGCATCGTTGTATGGATAAGTTGCAAAAGCCTTTCTTCTCTTATCCATTCATTACATTAATATTCCAAGTATGGTTTACCTTTTATGGATGGCTTTATAATAAGCATTTTTTTTATGAATGAATATAGTCGAGATATAGATTCGGAGAAACCAACCCAGACCAATCATCATGCCAGTCAATCTCTCGGGCCAATGTCGTCCCTTTCAATGAATCCACGAGGATCTTTGTCTGTATCGAAAGCCAGCGGGGGCATTATGGGGAAAGGTCCAATTTTGCGTAGTAAATCAAAGGATGTTTCTTTCAAATGCACAAAAGTCTGCACCACTCAAGATATTTTAGGTAAGAAACAAATTATTATACACTGTTTTATATGCGCAATTGACAAGCAAATTGTACTGAATTCACGTCGGATTTTTATTGATTGAAATAAAAACACCAGCATGTATGAAAAACATTAATTATTAGCACTTGTTTCCCGATGAAAACGTTACTTTACAACCAAAATATTTTCCACCAGGAAATAATAGTGAATGGTTACAAGTACGTGTTTTCGTATGACAACATTATTTTTTGTCCCAGCGTAAAATTTAACAGGGAGTAGATTGATGAGTTGGAAATGTCTACGGTAGTATTGATGATCTGCGAATCTCATTAACAATTTATAAAGTGGACATCAAATGGTAATTGGATATCTAATCACAAGCCAAGCTGTTACAATACGTTTTCCTATTCCATTTCCAATAAAATTCATGGGTTGGGACGAACTCCCCTTTTTTGAAATGATGGTGAAAGCATTCCTATGTTATTTTCGACCATTGCATTGATAGCAACGTCTACTCGTCTTGCCACAAGGAAAACCTCACTTCTGCCCACGTTATATTTGAAGCTCAGCTCTCCCTCCTTTGTGGTTTCTTCATCATTTCTGAAAATGAAATGTCTGCATAGAGTGTGTGTTCTGCCGTGCATGGCGGAGCCCCACTTCTTTCTGACTGACCGTATTTTTAACGGTCCCTACCTACTTCCTTCATTGTTTTCTCTGATGGTCACTTTCATTTGTTTTCGATATTCTCCCAATAGTTTATAATGTTGTACAATCTCCTGAAACGATGATAGGAACCGTGTAAAGAATGTGCTATCAGGAGGAGCAATACACGAGGAATCACTGGGGAGATCGAGTGTACTCACTAAACTATTAAGCGTAAACAATTTTTTTCGCCTTCTGTTCAATACTTTTCTCCACTGCATTCCCTGTTACCTACCTGAGGGTCGGCAACGTGTGGTGATGAGGAGAAGAGGAGTAATGTCGAAAAAAAGAATGTACAACACAGCCTGGAGGGATCGAGTCATTGCCATTTCAATTCCAAAGATTGCATATATACTACATGTCTATGTTACAAATGCATGATGAAATGATGATGATGATGATGAGGATGATGCTACAACATTTCACCAACGTTTTATATCCCTATATATATTCCTGTTTTCATGATACAATTTTATGTTCAGCCTTTCATAGCTGCAATTTGTGTATCGGAAGTGTTTACCGTTTGACTCTATTTACTTTTTTGTGGGGGTTTCATGCATACATGAAACCTCTATATTATATCCTTGCTCTTGTACCTTCTTCCCCCAGTGCTATCTCTTGTTTGTTGTCATGTGAGTATTGACTATTAGTAGCTTCCAAAATACTTTGCGATTTTCTACAGTTTGCATCATCTTCGATTCAAATCTTGCTCTCAGGGTCCGTTTCTCTTCTATTTATATGCGTAAATCGTAATGCTATGCATTTTGGATTATATCACATACATATATATATATATACCAACTGGAAAAGAATCGTGGCATCCAGTAGTAGTCAAGTAGTGTGGAAAGCGGGCATTTCTTGTCGCAAACTTGTATACCTACTACTACTACTATTTTCAAGTAAGTCGAAACCATGAAAAATTTATCTAGCCAATATCTTCTTGTCACGGAAGTGTGTATGCCTATAGTTTCTCCGTTCAGTCTCCTTTCTTTTCTTTCACTTACTTTAAGTTTGTGTACTTTCTCCGTACGTGCTGAAAGCAGGTAAGTGTAAATGCTGAATTTACTACCGAGTTGGAGCTCTCACAAAATATATATACAACACAAAGAGTTTATGTAGAATAAAAAAAGCTACCATTCTACTTTCTTTTTTTAATCCGTTACGTCTTACTGTTAGTTGCACGGTTAGTGCACGCATTCACTATAATGAAGAGAGGATATATGTGTGCAATACACCTGCGTGTATTTGATAACATGATATAAAACCATTTTTACTATTGTCTCAGTAGTCCCCACAGCAACGTGAATATTGTATGTTATGGAAGTATAGGTGTAATATGCATATATGTAGGGAATGTGATAGTCGTCTTTACACTATGATGCAACGTAACGTAAGAGGGTGGCCCAAGGTAGAATAATTGAAATCCACTCAACCTTGTCACAGAGGAACTGAGACAGTTAACTGTCGGTCCACCTTTATAATGCAAGTAATGTCAAACAAATTGGAGTGAGAGGAAGAAGGAGAAAGGAGAGGAAGAATGAATGAATGAGAGACAGAGAAAAAAGCTACATTTCGAGCATCATGTAATGCTATCACTACATTTTTTTCTGTACGTAATAGATAGTCATATGATAATACTTAAACTGTCGCAGAAGAAGCCCCTACTACTACTACCAGCTCACAAAAGAAAAGTCAGACCAAGGATATGTGAGTGAGAGGGGGAAGAATGGAAAAGCTCTCCGCAAAGGACTGTACTCACTAATGTGAATTTTTATTGTGGAACAAAGAGCTGCTGGAATTGTTCATTTCAGTTTGTAACCTTACTTTACTTTTGCTGCCACATTGAGTTTGGGTCCCGTCCTTCTACGTTGATGATACTGCCACTCCATTAACTGACATTGAGCACGGAATCGAGAAAACACGTAGGACAACCGAGTTAATTCTTAATATCTCGTTTTCATTTCTAATATCTCCTTTCTAACTTTAGTTCGATCAGAATAACAAAAACTATGAATAGAGTAACGCGCAGGGGTTTAGCCTGACTGTTTACAGTCTTGGGATTATTTTGACTCTCATTTCAGTGGAATACTGAAAATATGTTTGTTGCAAAGATCTACCAATAATACATGAAGATTTTTGACATGTGCATGATGAATCACTCGAGTGGCGATTTGGCTTTAGTTGGATTGCTTGTTTTGCAGAATTAGAAACAAAAATAAGACTGTTCGTCTTTGCTTTTCACAATTTTGGTAGGTATTAGAGACTCCCTGTCTTTTGATTGAAATGGGTTCCAGTAGTAAATTTCCAATACCCGTACATCTGTGTTTGGGAAGTTATTTAATAAGCTGCACAATAACAGCTTGTGTAGCAAGGACGTATGTAAAAACTTTTTCAATGTCATAATTTCATAAAAGATTTTTTCTGGTTGGAAAAATGGTCCAAGCTGGAGTTCAAGAACTTGTTTAAGTGTCGTCCTTCATTTTTTTGTTGTAATAATCCAATAAAGATATTCACTGCAATGCACGAAATTGTCATGCTGTCACCAGTATGCTTTACAGCATGGAGGGAATCATGGTAAAAATCTGTCTCGATGACCTTCCTGATTGTAAGATAAATTGCTTAAGCATTATCAAAATGAACTCATTTTGAGATCGAGTGAGATTCCTCCTTTAATAACGTTGATAGATCAGTACGTTTTAGTTGAAATATTGCAATTTCAATCTACCAACTGAGAATAGAGAATGGACAAGGTGACTGAAGATGTAATTTCCGTTGCTTATGCTGACTACCCAGTGTGCGCATTGAGGCTGCGTTTATTTGTATTTGATAGAGTTTTTTATTCTGAACAAAGTGTGCGGGTTTAAAGTTTCGGAAATAGTTAGGGTGCAGTTTAAAAAATCGGAAAGTGTGGAGCTTGCCGCCCGCTTTTGCACAGAAGTCCAAAAAAGAGTTTAAATATGACAAAAAGAAGACATGCCTGTTCTTCAAAAATGAGGATTTCAAAGGGGATACTATCAACAGATGGGTAAAAAAGGTCGGAGAATCCGATGGAAATAAAATTGAGGTCCAGAGTGATTATGCCCCTAAGATAATGACGCCAAAGTGGATAATGATTGTTAAACAACAGTATCTGCGACCTCCCTCAACTTTCGGCAGGCTAGCGGCCAAGACATTAAAAATAAAGGAATAACCTTTGAAGCATATTAAAGTTCGGAAACTAGAGATTTGTAGCAGGACAAAGAGAAGCAAATTCAAACAAACCAGTTTGTAGAAGGAGCCCTTTAAGGAACTTGCACCATTGCTGCACAAAAAATTGCTTAGAAAAATTGTCAGTATCGACGATGAAAAATACTACATGCGATATCCTTTCCAAACTCCAGCTCGGTAATATGTTCATAGTACAGATCTTAAACTTGTTGCTACACCTCAAAAAGTAAAAGTTTTATCCAAATTTGCGAAGATAAACCTAGCTTGGCAGGCGATGGACCAATTTGGCACATTTTCGAAGCCTTTCATACCTCGGGGCACCGTGGCCGCAAAAATTTACTTGGAGCAGTGCCCCAAGGTGATTCTGATTCCCTGCACCCAGGAGCAACATTCAATAACCCAAGCGTTCTTCTGACCGGATTTCGCTTCGATTCATAATCAGAAGGGCGTGTTGACATTTTTTCGTGAAAATGTGTCTTTGGTGGAGAAACACGAGAACTCACCCCACGCCCCCCATCCGCGTCCCATAGATAAATTCTGGGTACTGTGTCAAAGCCAATATCGCAGTCTACCGGAGGAGCACAAACCCCTTCGAGAATTCCATAATCGCTGGAAGAAAACGTCTTCGGAAGTTGCGAAGTCTTCCGGCGCGAACCTCATGAAACACTTGAAGAAAAAGATAAGCCAAGAGGTCAACATTGGTCCAAATTCTTTGCTCTTTCCTAAGTTTTGTAGCTTATTAAATTTGCTACAAGCCTGTTTTAACCGATTTTGTTGTAAATAATTTTGCATAAAATGAAATGAATTTTTATTCCCATCTTCAGTCACCTTGTCCATTCTCTACCTCCTTGAGTATACTCAAATGAGAAAGTCCCTGAACCGGGAGGTAACTCACTAGTCTTGAATATGAGATCGGTTGTGCAACTTTGTGTGTCCACCCACGCTATTGCACAACCCAATTTGATGACATACACGTTTTTTCTTCTAAGGAGCAAATGCAGACCAAAATTTGGACCTGTCAGTCGTTTCCAGACAAACCCCCTGAAGTAAACGAATAGCGAATGTCCTTCAGCTTCTCTTTCAGGATGATGGTGAATGTTAGGATAAAATTAGAGATTCGCATCTAATTACATCGTACCAATTCATTTCCTTTTCATCTAGATAATCGGATAAATGTTCTTGTCTACATTAACTTAACTTTAGTGTAACTAACATGAAGGTGAACGATGTGAGTTAAAGTAGATAATTTAAAATTAAAGGGAACTGCGCTAAATTAACTTTGAAGAATGACATGCTTAATTTGTCGTAGTAATAACTCAGTAGTGTAATATTTCCACCTGAAACTGATGATATCTATTCTCCATGGTGTTCTACCTGAAATTTTTACTCTGAAAATATTTAGCAAGAAGTAAGGTCTAAATTTTATTTTCATTTTATACAGAACGAAAGGAATATAAACTTCAAACTGTAGATAAACAGCTCACATATATTGTATCTAAGTAAACCCCTAATATTCTAGAGAATTTCATGGTTTGCTGTGTATTCACTTTAAGTCGACAAAGAAACTTAAACACTCAGCATCTTGAAACTTTGCTTACGAAGCGCGATAAAAAAATCCGAGTTGTTTTTTAATTAATAGCTATATCGATTTTCTTCCTCTTGCAGATATATTAGAACCTGCTGTTGGACCGATTGTTAATATATTACATAACGCTGTGACTTTGTACAAAAGGACGATTGGATCTCGTCAAATATGCACACCGTCAGTCAGGTGAGCCAAATTGGAAATACTACACGTCCTGTATAAGTACCTTCCTGCTTAAGTCAAGTTTCATATGAAAATCTCGGGAGGTTTCTTGTTCCTCCTACGTACCTGTTTTACCTGATTGAGCTTTCTCACTTTCATGGGAATTTCTTCTTGTAGAGTTTTGTTTCACTGTAGACCAGGCGTTTTTTATGCATTGAATTTATAAAATGCCAAGTGCAGGTAAGCCCATGTTGAGCGTACGGATTGATTTTGGAAGTAGATGTGAAGTGTGATCAGTAAGAAAAAAAGAAAGAAAATTGAAAAGGACAGGTTGATTAAGGATATCAATTCCGTGTCTCACATATAACTAATGCCCCTAAAAATTGGCTTGATGCGAGAAGGATACCCTATGGATCTAGCCCAAGCCCTAACATATTTTACACAATCTACCTTGTGACTACACAGTGTTTTACGCTTCATCCCAGTAAAATATAAATGAAGGGTAATTCCCCATATTTCTGTAGATTCCAGACTTTATTTAATGCACATACATATGCACACACAGGTATACTCGATTGTTAGTGATACAATTGACGAGGAGAGACTAGCTTAAGTAGAAATGAAAACAAAGAGTAGACTAGCTATATCCTTCAATTGTCACGTGCCAGTGAAATTGGAAAACAAAAAATATTAAGGCACACATTGATTGTGTAGGTTGATAGCGTGTCTAGACGTGGATTTATCAAACATGGGCTGTTATGTAATACAAATTTCCATGGGATTTATCTTTTCTTTTACACATTCTATCTCTTCCGTAATCGCTCTTGTTTTGGTTTTTATAGAAATGTAATATTGATAAGTGATCTTTTTCATCGTCTTTCTTTTACAGGAGGAGAGCATGTAGTGCTCATTGCTTGCAACTTTTGAGTGCTCGTCTCCTGGTCTTTCTCGTTCATTCTCCTGCCGTCCAGAAGTCATTAATAAGTGAAGCGCCTCTTCGGATTTTAATCGCCGCCCTTGACGCAACGCATGATCCAGTAAGTTTTTCAAAATACCTGTTTTTCCACTTATGCCTAAATTTAAAATTCAGGATAGTAAATACGACTTTTCTGTTTCACATCAATCTAATTGACATTGACAATCCATTATTACTGAGCTACGCAATGACACACATTCCACCCAATTTCTTCGTTATCTGAAGGATCTCATGTTAACCATTCGGAAAAACAATCATAAAGTAGCATTATTTTTAGCTTTAAACCAAGCAGATTCAAACCTTAAAGAAACCAGCAAATTTGTTTCATCGTGTAAAAACGCACCTCATATGTTCGATTTGTAATGCGTTACATACATGCACTTAAAAGAGTGTGTCAAAGTGTAATAGGTAGACATACACCTTCTCAAGTTACGGTTTAAAAAAGTATGTATTTGAAATGTTTCAAACTGAAAGTTTAGGTAACTAAAAAAGCCTGCAATACATGTGAAGGTAGGAATCGATCGTTACCTAGTACAATGATTTGCATAAACAAAGCCTGTCTTTGATTTGTAAATCATCCAAAAATATTTATTTTTAATTAAATCGTTATAACGGATACTTATGTGCAGATACTACTACATAGATGCTTTAAGTTAACAGGTGTAGTAAGAAGAATTTTATCCAGGATTGAGTCATTTCAAATATGATCCCTTTGCTTTCATATACAGCTAGGGAAAGTTTTCAACACCGTGTTATATGCGTTATGAACGATCTACTATAAGCTGTGGAAATTATGTTGGTTTCAGTCATCATACAACTCCACTTATCTTTACAGCCCGCAGAATAACCTCTAGAACTGTTGGAAGATACTAGTATTATAGTTGCTTCCAGGAAAAAACTTTACGAGAGTCTATTGTATGCAATGGAAAAAACACTTGTCGTAGCTGACAGGCTAATTCCAGAGCTTATTCTTGTGAAATATTTTTATCCAGGACAGAAGTAGTGCAGGCTCAATGGTTTGTAGTAGCTATATTTTTTCTACACAACTTCATAACTGGAAATGAGATTCCTTGCAGATTTTTCTGTTAAAACGCATGTAAAGTTTTAATAATATTTACTCCAATCCTCATAATATTCTTATGCGTTCATCGTAAAAGTTCATATGCTGCGTGAACTTTTTCTACTTTTTTTCACTAATGTAATTATATTTGGAAAGGGGAAATATTCATCTTATGATTCAACCACTACTCTACAACAAATGTTTTACGTATCACGAAAGTAACAATGTGTCTAGGGGCAAGATGATGAAACTTCAACTTATGCAGTGTGACACAACACGCATACGAAACAAGTATCCGGACTTTTCTTTGCTTAGAAACTTTATGTATCATCAGTTCCTTAATTCATGTTGAAGGAAAATCTCTTTGAAAATTCAGGTGGAAAAAGTTGAAATTGTGCGTAAAAGTAAAAGATACTTATACTTTATTGCTCGAGAAAAAAAACTCTTGGTCATTCACTTTCGTAATCTTCCATGTGAAATTTTTAGATGATAGAGAGCATACCATATTATGCATATCATGTAATATACTTTTATAATGCATTGCATACGCATGAAACATAGTGATTCCCAGAGACGAAAGCAACACATGGGGTAATTTTACTTTGAATGAATTCCCTTTTCTTTGATGTAAAAGTGTTGACAGTCGTTTTCAGGATGTCCAGAAACTAAATATTTAAAACAGAATCAACCACCCAAGCTACGATTTGATCACACGTGTGTACAAACTGTGAAAAAGCCATTAGACCGTTTTATTTTTAGAGAGTGTGTTTGATGTGTTGTTTCATCTTGTATTTTTAGCAACTGCTTTGTTTGGTCCTGCAAATCTTGGCGACGTTAGCCTTAGACACTGCTCACCATAAACCACTGATAGATGCAGGGGTTGCGGACGCCCTTCCACCCCTTCTCCTACCTGCGGATGAATTTTTCTACACAAATCACACAACATTGTTTGCTCGTTATGTAAAACATCATGCTGCGCGACTGCTTGTGTACCTAGGACTTCATCATCGGTCCGCTCTCCGTGTCAGTGTCTTTGATCTCATCACAGCAGGTTAGGCTAAAAAGGATCCACTCAATTGAGTTCTCTGAGTTATTTTCTCAACTGTGCTGAGACTATAATCAAAATGTGGACAAAGACAAACTTATGCTGCTGTTCTTTGTTTTTATGAAAATGGTAGGATGACGGCTACCTTGCTTTTAACTTTGAAATGAAAATTGATGGGCACTATAATTAAAAATTGTCAGAAACATATCTTATACCAGCAGAATTCTATATAGTTAATAGTCTGAACAGAGTGATTTCAATATCTTTGTATGCCGTGCCAAACTTATGCTTTTCATGTTGTCGTAACTTTAATTTCACCCAAAGGGACGTGAATTTCTTTGCCATGCCCACACACACAGATGAACCTAGTTCATGAACGTGGGATTTAATTTTATTCATCAATCACTTTGGAATTTTGATGATTACCAATTTACACAAAAATAGATCACGAAATGACTGTAATTTCCAGCATAATTTTGTTTTGAAACTCTGGATTCATGTTTCTTACCACGAACTATACTGAAATCTTGCATAATGGATTATTTAGATGAGTCAACTTTTACGAGCGGAAACCTTGGCAATGAAGACCTTTTTATAACGTGGACATGCTCAACCCCACCGCCAGTATTGGGCCATCCACATGCCGGAAGTGGAAATTTGCCACCTGTGATTGCTATGTCGGTGGAATCAACCCTTATCAGAGTTCTCAAATCACTCGAGGTACATAGTTATCTGTAATGTTAGCTCATACAAAAGTTTGTTGCTCAATCAATTGTCTTCAAATAGTCAGGTGTTTCAAATAAGCCATCCTGAGCAGCACAAGCCTGAGGGCCTTATCAGTATCATGCAATGAGAATTGTTGATATTGATATTTTACTTCTAGGCTTTACGAATAATATTTTTGTTTGGCTAAATTACATACTTACATACATGAGTACATCAATTGCAGGAACCATTGTCTAATCCAGTATGAACATGAATGTTAAGAATTTTGGAAAAATGTAGACAACTGGTCCATCCGTTTGTTAATTATAGCACCTGCTTCTGTAGCTCCAATATAAAATAATTAAATTTCCAATTCGGTTGGTTTAGGCATCACGTTTATTTTTATCTTGGATTACCTCCTTTCATCCAGATTTTCATATTAGCAACTTTTTATTGATTATGAAATATAATCGGTATCGGTAGACCGTAAAGGAAAATGTGTGAACAAAAGAGACGGGGAGATAGACAGTAACAAGAGAAAGTTGTAAATAAGTTGCATGAAAAGAGAAAGTAAGTCTCACTTTCGCCTCCCACTTTCACATTTCAAGCGTAAACAATATAAACTTAGCTTGCACGCTCCGAAAAACTTTATTCATCAAATGATTGGCAGTCATGTAAAGTATAACATTCCCATCGGATTTTTCACTTTGGTTTGCTTACGGAAGGTTTCTTCATATTACATGTAATTTAGGATTTGATATGAAATCACAAAAGTATCATTTAGTTTTTACTTACTTTGTCCTATTCCAATACTGCCAGTGAACGAATGCATCATACCATATTATTTATTATGTGAGAGTTAGTTGGGGTTAGCTCTTCATATTTTATTATCACATCGAGACATCACATGATTTTTAAAAACATAATTTTGTACTTGGAGTGTATTTGAGCTGGCTGCTGAGTCCTACTTTGGCTTAGTACGTCTTTGGCCGTCTTCGAAAGATGTGGAGTTACTCAGGCTTAGGAAGAGATTGTTCGTGTAACTATTTCACAATCCTGCTACTTTTCCTATTCCTTGAAAACTTGCAGGTGAGCGCTGCTCCTGGCTCCCCATACTTGCGTGAGCCATCGTCATCAAGCTGGTTGAATCAAAGTCCCAGTCGAAATTGTTTCTCCCCAGCCCTTCATTTCAGAAGACACTCGGCAGAAAGTAAGTTATCCCTGTTGAACAATGAACTAAGCCTAGTTATTAATACTGTATGTGTGAGTGAACACATAAAAATTGATACATTATTTTTCTGGATTATTTAAGGTCGGCGGGATAGCATTGGGGGACCTGAGCTAGATCCAGCATTTGTCAAAATATTTCAAACGTGCTTTCCAGCTATTATTCATCCAACGATACTTTTGAGACTGTTGCTACACCGACTTCTTAGTACAGGCTTAGCTCTTCGTAGGTGGAAAAGTTGTGCCTCACGTGCCTCATTTGCCTCAGCGTATTCAGGCCATTCTGGTCATTCGGTCTTCTCCATTTTGTCTGGTGAGTCGAGAACATCCAGAAGCAGGGCTTCAAGTACAGATGAGACATCCGCTCCTTTAACATTGAGACGTAGACGACAGGTAATTTAAACAAAGTTTTTAAAAAAAGTTTCTTTATATGTGTAGAAGGATCAGATTTTGATACATTATTTTGCACGCAGGTGAGCCTTACTGTGGATTGTGTGTCTGGAACAAACCTTGCTGAAGGGGATGATAGTTATGTTTTACATGAGCTGGAAGAAACAGTTTCACCATCAGAGCCAGCCCCTACATCACCGACCAAGAAAAGTACTAACACGATACGCGGTATTTTTTCAAAGTGGAGATCTTCGAGTCAAGAGGCTAGCGTTGAAAAATCGGAAGATAGTCAAAAGTTATATGTTGAAATTAGTAATAAACCAAGAGAAAGCTCCATTTTCGGCCTTCTTCCTCTTGCTGCGTTGAGAACAGCTTCCTCAAGAGAAAGTTTACATGGAACATCGGGTAATGGCGGAGGTGGTAGTGGTCCAAGTAGTCAAAACAACACACCAACAACATCACCCTCTTTCCTAACGAAACAGGTGATCATCTTGTTTAACTCATAAAATTCTGCTAATATTTCAATCTACGTTTGGTGTTGTACGTTAATTGAGGGATTTAATAATAAAAATAATAATAATAATATTTGCATGCAGTCCTTTCGTTTTGGAAGTCTTCACCAAAAAAAGACGAGACGCTTAAGCCGTAATCGATCGCTGGATGTTGCGCCGGAAGCAACAACCCCACCGAAAGACACTCCTGAGGATGAGATTCTTGCATTTCAAAGACGTCTTCAAAACCTTCCTGACTTCTTAGACACTTCAATAGAGCCCCCTTCCCCACCAGCAATGCCACCCACATCCCCCCGGCCTCGGTCTAGATCTGTGCCAAAAGTTACGCTCGAAGCTCCTTTACCTCTGATATTACCAGGCCTTTCTACCTCACCCCCACCCACCTCGCCAACATTGCCAATTCCTAGCTCAGCACATTTGCTCAGTCCATCTAGTCCTGTGCGGGGGTTTCCTCAAACATTACCACAACCAATTCCTCCTCCTCCAACTTCCCCAGGCCTCCTAACACCTCACTCCCCCAAAATACATTCTCGGGGAATCAGTCCATTTGAGGAAAAACTTTCCGCTGCTGGCAGTGGCAACAACAACGATAGGGGTGATATTAGTCGAAGAAGTTCCGTTTCTCCCGCAAATTCCTCATGTCGTCGTCATGATAGCATCTTCATTTCCGACATGCCACTGGTTCATCGAGCTGTGTTACTATTTGTAGAAGTAATGCAAACTTTTTATGCTCATTATTACCATTAAATATTTTAATTGTATCCATGTCAAGTGTCAATGATATACGTGTATATTGTGTTGAGAAATTTTATGGCTGTACAATTTGCATGCTTTCTGCATTTTTTGCTTGAAATTATATTACAGATAATTTAGGGATAATTGTAATGATCAGTGGCCACTGATTTTAGGTTTCAACCTAGCAATTTTTTTAAAAAGAAAGTATCAAATTATCATGTATTATGCTCGTCAAAAATCAACGCATATCTTTTTGCTGCTTGCGCTTTGCATTCAATTTATTGTTGAGTCACATGCACCCGCTTCCAAATGACATGCAGCTTGCAGAATCATTTCAGTAAAGCTGGTGATTGAGTGCTGAACCCCTACTTATGTTTGTAACGCAACTGCCCAGGTTTTTTTAGTTATTTCATTTCCTAGGAAATGAAGTCATGTCACCCCATATTGTAAACCATTTACAACAAAACAATTCCTAATGAAATTCTTTTTCCAAGGATTGGGTTACAACCTGTCGTCCTCAACCAAGAAGTTGTGTCATTAAAGAGTTGAAAGATTTCGTTGCCAGAGTGTCTTCATGTGGTCCACCGTACTTGAGATGGGCGGATCATATACGAATGCTGTGTCCAGCTTTGGTTAGTAAATACATTGGTTTCGAATCAACTCTAGCTTTTTTGAGCAAGTGCAAAAAAGTATTCTCTGTATCTTGGTGTATGTTATGCCTTGTTAAATAAAAAATATCATTCTTTGAAATAGTTGCAGGAGGAGGATACCAACGATATGGAGTCACTGGAAGCTATTGAAACTGAGTATTGGGAGGTAAGTTAATTAAAAATATAATTGATGTAATATAGACTTTGGAAAAAAATATTTTAAAAAGTATCGAATCATAATATGCGAGAAGTGTGTGTTAGTTCAAAGTTTTATTGACTTTGGCCTTGACGAAGTTATTGTAATCGCATTCAGTTTTTTTACTTCATATAAAACATCGAAGTTTTCTTTATATTACAATTCAGTTAAATAGAAGTGAACACAAGAAATAAACGTCAGATGAAATACCTTTATATAACTACATCAAATAACGTCTCATGAGGATCAAAATTTATGGGTCATGCCAAACCATGTTCTCTCATAAAACAGATCACACTCTCATGTTTTATTTAAGTAAATAAACAATGGATTTGGCTTGGCTTATGGCCTGCTTGAATTAGACGTCATTAAATACGTTCAGCATTTTGCTGTCTATAGAAGGATTGTAGAATTTGAGTTTGTTGATTTTTAAAGCTTCACAATATCTGTGTCTGGATATTAGGAAATAGCATCATTTTGTATATATTTGCATGATGCAGATGCAGCGTTTGGTTGTAAGTGGCAACTTGCCTTGCAGTAAGGAGGAGGCGGCGGTGTTAGCAGGAATGCAATTACGTCTCGAGGAATGTTGGCCAAGGTCTCGACCACCTAAAACTCATACCACTGGCCCAACTGCGTCTCCAGTGCCACCATCTCCCAACATTCCATCAGAGAAGTCTCCAGCAGTAAAACCAGGCGACGACGAAAAGGTCTACCTATTTTTTAATATTATATTACATTTGGGTTGTATCTAATTCCCTTTCCATGTGTCAAGCTTAACGAGAAAACCTTGTTCCAATCTTTCCCCCAAAAAAAGTTTCACAGAAGCATGTGGAAAATTTTGTCGTGCAAATTTAACTTATTTTGAATGTAAAGCATGGGGAAATAAGCAGAAACCCCTTTTTGACAGTGTATTAGCGTGTTTTTTGGGTTGCTCATAACGAAATCTAACGGAATTTCAGGACTCATCCATGATCCCACTACTGAATGAAAGTCCCGGCCAGGGAAAATCAATCCAAGCTGCAGGAGATGGCGATGGTGGTGGAAGTAGCAGTTGTGGAGGAGTTTGTGGAGGTGGCGGTGAGTTTCGAGGTGATGATCATTCGGTGTATGCAGAAGAAATTATTACAAAAAAGTCTGGGGTAGCTCGGGCAGTTTGTCTGCTTGCTACATGCTACTCTTCCTCTGACAAAAATGAAATGTCTTTATCGGCCTCCGCAAAACTTGAGGATCTTGTACCACCGTGCTATGTTCATGCCGGAAATATTGTGCGACTTATAAAGGTAAGGCAATAGTTTTGATTCTCATATAGATTGTAATTTTCATCGTTGTGTTCAAAAACAACTAAGATGGATTGCCTACGTCTCCTATTTTTGAAAATTACCAGTGTCTACAAAATTACTAACCAGACTGGAGTTAGCAAACAAGAGCATCCTATTTTGATGTAAAATTGCAGAGGCGTAGCTTTTCATGTAAAGTCATTATAAATGTGAAGCAGCATTCATTACATCTAATAATGTGATGAGTAGGCGCACAGTTAGTTATATCTGGTTATAGCATGCATTAAGAGATACTTCCTATTCACAAGGAATCCATATTATTTTGTAAATTATTTTCTGGTAATGTTCTACAAAAGAAGAGAAGATGAGAAGAGACACAACCCTTCAGAATTGGGGCGCGTCGCCAATAAATATGTTTACAGTCTAATGCTTCACATACCATTATAATATATATATATATATGTGTATATGTTCATTGGTTCATCAGAAAATCTGAGTTACTAATCATGTAGCATTCAGCAAATTCAGAGAACAGTATCACAATTCAGATTTCGACAATACAGGAAATTAACGTTGAATAAGGAACAAATTCATCAAATTAAGATGTTTGTCAGACTTTCAAAAAAATGAAAATAGTTTATTACAAATCACCAGAAGCCGCATTGGATTAATTCTAAGATTCGTCTTGGAGAAATTTGTTTGGGCGTCTTGAGTATCATTTCATACACTGAGGATATACTAATAAGAATTTTAATCAAATTATTTCAACGGGAGTGGGATCATCCATTGAAGGGAGCTATGTTTACTGAGCACATCAGACTATTTTTATTACGTATTCCCTAAACAAATACTTGAAACAAAATAGTAATTGAATTAATGGATCCAATCCTTGCATAACAAAAATTCGAAGAATAGAGCTACGACGTCTTAGCTTTAAAAACATCGGCGGAGAAGAATTTCCGGGATGGTTGGCTAGCTCTACTGGGTGGGAACGTAGTTGGACTAATGAGTCTCTGCATTTAGAAGTACAAACTGCCTCTCAGAATCTTTGATGTTTTATGTAAGGATAATTTAATCACGTCATGTTATGTGACAGGAGCAGTGGTTGCGAGTATCTCTGGAATATGACAAACGGCGTTTAAAATTTCAATCCTCAGTCCTTTGTCGGATTTCATGGCAAGAGCATTAAATCCTAAAGTTGTCTAACTCCTGCTTTTGCCAGAAAGTTTGAATAAAATACAGAAGTGGTAAACAACTTCAGTAAGTATATTGAACTTTGTTTTGGAATTCATTGTGCAAACCAAACCAATAGCATTCATTGTTACTAAAGAGGAGGAATTGTGAAGGTTTGTTTTTCATCTACTACAAATTGTTTTTGTTTTGTGTTGGGTGTACAAAGGAAGCAACATTTTAAGCTAATATCATACGACGTTATCATTTTCACGTGCTATTGCGTTTCACAGTAAATTAATCTTTTATTACAACATGGGACAAAGCCAAGGATGCTTTATCGTCAACGAAGATGAGGTCAGTATCTATCCGTATTTTCATTATGATTGTGGTAGTAGTAGTAATTCATTTTCATCCCACGTTTGGGAATGATCAACTAAATTCATAATGAATAAATGGAATTCTATCCGTTGATCAGTATCCCAGAAAAGCCTTGGTAGAGGAGGAGACAGCCTTTTACCAGTTCATTCTCTCGAGTTTCTGCGTTGTAGTATAACTCCGAATCTGCTTTTGTGGCATTAATATTGATTCATTTTGTTCGGGGTAATAATTCGGGGTATAATTTGACATAAATCCTCAAAAGAGATACAAAGCAGGTAATCAGAATGGGTTATAATAATCCATCGAAAGTCAAGTGGGATCCTCAAATTAGCATCTTCCTTACTTAACTATACGCTCATTTTTGGAATTGATGCAGCTTCATATTACGCAGCGGAAACTGCGACATATCTTTCTGTAATCTGTAGGTTCTCATGCTTTTATACGTTACTTGGTCACACACAATTCGCATCATCATGGTTTCTTGTTGAATCATTTTAGGTATATTTTACCTCAGAAACGTGTGGTTTTTTGAGTCATGGCCTTCGGTTTTAAACTTAAACAACGTATTACATGAAGGAATCTAAAGTCAAAAAAGAAAATGTGCCGGAAGTTGAAGATCATTAGACTATTTATATTCAATTTATTGCAATATGGAGATTATTTGCCATCCAACTTCACAGGGCCACCACTCAATAACACTACTTGACAATTATCCTCTTTTCGGATTTATTTGGAATGCAATGACACACTTGCATACATCCATCTCAATGTCAGTAATAAATAATCTTATACGTATTTGCAAAGTAACGATAAGAATTGTTACACATAGATACATAAAACCCGCATATATGTATCTTCATTCCTCCTAAATTCTTAGCAAGGCAATAATTTTTAAAGGTTTTCCCTGAAATAAAAGCTGAGCTGTAATAAAATTCTGGTTAAATCTAAAGCCTACTCCATCTACATTGGTTCAACTTACAGTAAGTACTAGTACTCATGATCATTGTCAGCAATCAAACGCTGTCCTACTCCGTAACCGTTAAAGTTTAGCCCACTTCTACTCCAAGTATTCTTTGGATATTATAAAAGTATTGAGAATCAATGTCCTTCTAGGAATAACGAACAGCTTTATGTTGTATACCAGAGGTAATCCTTCTTTTCCTTCCTTCTAACTTGGAGTTGATTGCTGTAATCAAAATCATAGACTTTTACGACGCGTACAGCCGATTTTTTCATTCAGACCTTTGGTCAACCCAGCTAAAACATATTATATGGCTACTTAAAGCGTACTTAAATGATGCGTCAGAATGCTGCCTTCAAAATGAACATGGTAATATGAGTTAGTAACTACTGTTTGGTTTGGTTTGGTAAGATGATGATGATGATGTGTGTAAATACTTTACTGATACAAACTTACACACACATATACATACACAGGGGATCGAACTTTTAATGAGACTAACCGATATTATGAGGACTGTAACGCAGCTGTACTGCACTTTTCATTTCAATGAGCGAAATCTACTCTCAGCTAGAGAATGTGTGATGCATCTTTATTCTTTCATTTTGTGAGAGACGTTTTGCCTTCCCTTCACTAAATAAACATGGTGAGCTTATTGTAAGTTCTCGAACTGTTTTCATTTCTTACACACATCATAGCTCTGCAGTAGCAATGTTTGTGGAAGCAGGTTTTCCTCAAATCTGTCTGAGCGAGCATTGTGCGTTGCTATGCACAGGGAGAAAAACCTGGTTGGAATATGGAGGAACGGTAATTACAGTAAATAAGTGTTTACTCAGCTAGTCGGTGTGTTATCATCTCACCAACAAATTTTTTTACGAGATTTGCCGAAATTCCATTCCCCTATTTGTTTTCAGTTCTTGGGATTACTTGATGAGTATTTTGACATGGATAAAGTGCATTCATTCATATATCCGGATTTCATGTTAGAATGTGGATGGCGTGTTAAATGACCTTTTGGGTTAAAATTTATACACGTTTCAATTCCCAAGAGTTGGTCAGTCGAAGTTTTGAGCCAAAGAGGTTTGAGAGTAGTCGAATTCCCATTTCAAGGGAAATTAGGAGTAAGTTTTAAATTCCGGTGAAGCTATTGCACTCACTCAGTATGCTTGACAAAGTAAGAATATGCCACAATGGGAACAAAGTAGCTATGAACTTGGCTCGTGTTGCATTGATTTTACTTTTCAAAATTGCATGTTTTTATGTACTGCATTGAACTGGCTTCGCCCTTGTAACCATTCTATGACATTTCTCGTAATTGAACTTCCGAAATTACATTTTGTTTACCTATTTCCAGTCACCAGCTCATCTAATCAATTCTAAAGTGCTTGATAAACATAGCTGAGGCCTTAAAATTGATTCAAAACGAAGACAAAGTTCATATGTTTCTTTTTTTACGAATATTGGATTTTATTGTACTTATTTGGTATCTTGTTTTCACCGGGTTATATTTACCAACAACGAGTCAAGTGAAACTGGAAGCAAATAATAAAGTGTATTTTTATGAAAAAAATACATTGCATTTCCCATTTAAGATGTTTCCTGAAAACTTATATGTACATGCTGTTAGTATTGAAATGTAATACATTTTCATCCGTTACCCTGGTTTTGCTAGTTGCGTGTATTTTTTTCATTTCTGTGGTGATGGAACGGGTTTCTTTACTCGGCTTGAAAAATGCGAAAAACGAAAGAAAAAAATTGTAATGATATTATTTATTTGAGATCATTTCAATCTGATTTCAATGAAATAGGTATGTATTTTTCGGTTGCCTATTAAAAAACATGATTGTCAATATAACTCATTTTAGTTTCCATTTGTTGTACTCATTATATCTATGGAAGGTACATTGTGTTCTGTTAAAACCGTTATGATCTTATTTTCCACCGAACTTTCTTTGAACTTTCTCTCATCATTTTATCCCTTGTGATATATGTATATTCTAATCTTTTGAATATCACGATGCAGAGGGAAACTAGAGCAATAGTCGGGGAAAACGTCTCATTTTCCCATTAAAATCACATGTGGTTGATAGGTCTCAGAACTCTTGTTGTTCAAAACCGTAGTTGGCTTAAGCTCTTTGCCACACGTAAGCAAAGTCATCCATGGAGCGCATAAGAAAATTTGATACTCTCTTGTGAATCCCTAATTGCTTTATTACAGAGTATACTCAATAACTCGTCAGAGAAAGTCACTTTTTATACTAAAAGAAAGATTCAGCAAGTCATCAATAACTCTTGCGATCAATTTATCGATATCAAACTTCTCTAGTGTAGTTTGTCACTGAAACACAGGAAGCCTGATCAAGAGATCCTATTTTTATTTAAAAAAGTGGGAACGGTTGACGTGTTGAAATATTGTGTGTGTTATGATTTACATGATCATGAAATCCTTTGTTATACTTTCTGCTACCAAACGTCTTAAATCTCCTAGAATATTGACGGATTATGAAATCTCTTCATCAAACTACACATGTATTACCATTATGTGTAAAATATATTGTCAATCCATATCCAATTTAATTTTGTGATGAAATTTCATTTTTATTACATTGACATGGTACTTCCACTAACAGTTGCCTTGAGCAGTCGTACAACTTTGTAGTCTTAAAATAGGTTGGTTTTACCTTTTCAAATATTTAAGTTAATTATCTGCTGCTTTCTAGACAAAAAAGTTAGGGAGATGCAGTTACCTTAGAATTGTCATTTGTCAAACGTGTTTGTCAATGGTATCGCAAATTCTAAGTTTTCCATACATATATTAGACGTGCAAGTCGTAGATTTTTGTCCATACCTAGAAAAATACTTTTGGTTGTTGGGAGTCAAGTCAGCATTGCTTAAGAAATTTAATGAGCAAGAATCGAATGTAAACTAATATGAATAAAAAAACGAATGTTGTTAATTAAATTGGAGAACAGTTGTCTCAACATTTCTGTAACGTATTGAATATCACATAAAACGACCAGAATTTGTAAAGCCTTGGCATGCATTTGTCAAATGAAGGCAAATTCTATAATGTGGTTGGTTTGAAATCCTTTTTTTTTTCAAATGACGGAATCACCTGTAAAAACAAACTACAAGCTCTACTTGTACTGTATACGTATTGTGAGTTTCAACGCATTCATTTTATTTTTCCTCTGTGTATGGATCGAAACGTACTTATTTTGGCGTGTAGCAGCAACTCAAACCAGTAAAACGTAGAAACTTCTCACATTCCATTTTTATCATATCAATGATGTGATGAGCAACATTTTTATTGAGACTACCACGTATACCTAATAAGACCTTCACTGATAGGCTTTAATATTATCATCGTAATGCTATTATCGACCATATTATTATCAAGATGGAATAAAGATGAAGATCATGAGACTTCTTTAAAACTATTTTCAGCATTTTATTTTTTTGTAGTTTGCTTGTGAAAGCATGCCGAAAATCACAAGTGGGCGTACTGTCTAACTGCAATCCGTTTAGTAAAGTCCCACTCTCAAAATGGTTACCACTTGTAAATAAAGAGTTTTGATAAGAGTTTTGTTTTCCAGCTTCATTTCATGCCGTAACTCCTAGGGAAATTCTGGAAGTTGCTATGCTGCGCTCTTTGTATGTACATAATATGATGAGTTCCTATCATTACGATGTGAGCCCTAGAAGTCTTGACCCACAAACTCTCCTCCCTGCCACCACTAGCCCACAGATATTTTTAATAAAAGTCTTAAATTTTTAAGTAAAATTTCGACAACGATACAACGAAGCAGAGGGAATCTGACGTCTTTGTATTTTTACGTTCGACCTGTGGCAGTTTTTGTGACTGCCAAGAAAAGAAGCAAGGAACTCTGCACACTTGGCGGTAAAAGGTGACATGAGTAGCCAAATAAGTAGAAGCTTATAGTTAACCGTTTCTTGAGGGAAACACAAAGGCAGAGCTTGAAAAGGAGAGTAGAGAAAGCTTTTTTTGTTAGCTTTCATGTCTGCTAACTTCTTAAAGCATGTAGTGTCCAAACAGCGATGGTTGTTGGTAGCTAGAACTCCACGGTATAGAATTTACAAAGGCTAACCACCATTGTTGTTGTATGTCAAAGCAGTGGAATATGACTTTTTGGTAAACAGAGAAAGAAATATTACAAAAGCAGCATTAGGGAAAGAAGAAACCAAAATTTGATGTTACAAATGTACGCACAAGGTACACACACA
This sequence comes from Orchesella flavescens, assembly GCA_964034955.1. Taxonomy (NCBI): domain Eukaryota; kingdom Metazoa; phylum Arthropoda; class Collembola; order Entomobryomorpha; family Orchesellidae; genus Orchesella; species Orchesella flavescens. The sequence goes on from OZ035953.1 coordinate 29,402,397, forward strand.
CACACACACACACAAACACACATCACATCCGACCCCTCTTACGTTGCTTTGCTACATATATTCCAATTGTCTATCTTTTAACTGTCATGAGCACACATATGAAAGGGAAGAGTGAGAAGAGAGACGACAACAGAATCAGTCGTTCTTCGCCTTCCGATCGTGTTCCACGTGTGTCTGCATAGACGTGTAACTCTCTTTGTGCCTCTCGCTCTCCTTGTGCATGTGTAAGTTATCACAGAATTACAAATCTGGCCTGGCAATGGCTTGCTTTGCATCTTATTAATTTCTCTTCTTCATGGGTTCATCAAGTTCTAAAAAGTTATTATTATTTATCCTTTGAAGATTTAACGTCTTGCTGCTAACAAAAACTTGCACAAAATTTCTATATAACACTGTGTAAAACGTTTGCAACACTAGTGCACCAAGTTGTAGTAATTTAAAGGAAAAGGTAAGAATAACTTGTAGTAATCTTAATAACAACAAACTGAAAACTACCATCCATCCTGATCAACCAATTAAGGAAAATGGCAAAGAAACAATTATTTTTTACGAGATTGCAAAATTCGCAAGTTTATAAAGTTTATCACGACCAATAGTCCAATACATACAAGGAAACATTAATTTAAATTATGAGCTATTAGGAACAGCTAGTGGCCCAAGTAGATAGATAGATGTGAAATGACAAGTTGTGAAGTGATACGAGAAACTCCTATATGACATGAGTGATTCATATTGTCTGCAAAATAAAATGGGATCCAAGTACAAGTTATAAAATTATCAGCTATGCCATACCCATTCTACTGCAATTAACACATATCTTTGTTTACATTACATGGAGAGCCATGCGGTGTGGTAGGATTCTCATTGTCAACCCTGAACTTGCTCGATGACACAATAATCTACTGATAAATTACACAATCAAAGGTGCAATCCATGTAATAAAAATTGTTAAAGTCAGTCATCACCAGTTAACTGGCGAGAGTGCATTTGGATTGTAGTTAGGTATATACTAGTCAAAGCTTCCGTGTTGTTTTCAGACAATACTCAAAAGCAGCATATCAGAAGCAGCAGCACCATAAAAGAATGGCAAGTCGTGAAGCTGGCAACTAAATTACGTCTGGTAGAAAAAGGTGATTAAAATGTCTATTTGTTTATTAATATCCAAGTAATTCCTAGAAACGTTGCTCATGTTTACCTATCTTTACCTTTATAAACTAAACTACTATGAAATTAGGTGATGTTTTAGTTTACATCTAATATTATTATCCAAGCATTTCTCAATTTCTTACCTGCTTGAGATTTTCTTAATACAAATCTGTTGGGAACAGTTTTTAAAGAAAATTAGACCCATTTTTTGTGATGGAATTCCTACATGCATTTATGAATCCATCAATAATGTTCGCTGCCAGAAAGGACCACATGCTGGCTTTTACTTGTACAACATGCTGGAAATTGGACTTGTGATTAGTTTTGCCGGAAGCGACACTTACGACTTTGTTAATGTGCTAATTCATGTGTTTTTTTTGGTTGTGAACACAGTTTCCAAGGAAAATGAGCCGTAAAATCGTGGGGTTTGAAATACTTAAAAAATCGATTTTTGCTGGCTTGACGTTTGCGTTTTTCCTTTTCTCATTTCTACATAATTGAATCCAAGTTACTTTAACATTCAACTGCAAGACCTACAATAAGATGGTTTTTGCTGCCTACATAGACACTTGGCAATTAACGCAACTCTATCTTTACGAAAGGAGTGTTGTACCTTTCAAGGTTGCATAACATTTCTCAGATATGTGAATTTCAATAGCTCTGAGAGCGAGCTTCTAGTCCATGCCAGCCTAATACGTATTGTACATGTGAATCCATGCAGTGATGCGTACTTTTCTCAATTATCCGGTCAAACAGGAAGTTGAAAAGTAGTTTGGTGGAGTCGTGTTGAAAACCCCGGGCATGATGAACATGCTACAAACCATCTTAGTATGCGTTTACGATCATCCCAAATCTCAGTCACAAGTCAAGAGCCTCGTTCTCATTATTACTTTGACCTTTTGCCTCGTATAATGCGGTATATGCAAGATTTTTTTGTAAAGCAAAGCAGCTTCAAGTCTTTTTCATGGTATAAAAACGTGCCGAATCCGAAAAATTGTACATTATGCAGAATTGCTTAATTCTGTCCAGCTTTCATTGCTGAGCTCAGCTTATAAATATACTAGCTTCCAGCTGAGTTGTCTACTTGCAGGTTCCAGACAAGGACCTATATATTCTTCCATTAAAAAATATTTGAAGGAATGCATATGAGCTACACAACATTTATTATTTATGGCATGTCTAATGCAAAGATTGAATCCAGCCATTTTTGTGTATTTTGAAGAAGCAAGACGGTAACTTGTGAGACATGTTTTGATAAACACGAAAACATGTTGTCATTGTCATGTGGCTCAGTGTGAGTGGAGTGGAGAGTCTTATTAGCATGACATTTGTATGTTCTGTCAAAGCAAAAAAAATAGCATACATTCTCCAGCTCTCCACAATATATTATCCAAGATTGAACACATTCAACAAATTTTTTCAAGAACAACTAGACTCTCGTAGTAGTGACGACAATGATACTGAGGTTCAATCTGTCTTGGCCATCTTTTCTGGACTGAAGGACAAACAATTCTCCATTCCCTTCAAAATTATCTAATAGCGGATGGATAGAAGAAAAGTAAGGTCCGATGGTGTACGTACCATTGTGATATCATAATGCAATAGTTGATGTACTCATGCTGTACTTGACGAGGCTACACATTTGCTTTTGACTTTGACTGCACGGAAACGAGACTTGGAGTCGTCATATCTGTATCATTTATCAGTCTTATAGAGCGATAATGCATATGCATCGGCTTCATTGGCATTTGCCAGAATGAAATGTTAGTAGGCCATTCTCTGGTTATTGTTATTGAATGATGATAGTAAAACACTGAAATCATATTTCTACAACACAACACTCCAAACTCATGCTTATACTAACATATATTATTACTATTAATACACTCATGTGATGTCATGTGTAATGCATACCATAGGCATTTGCTAGTTTGCATCGACGACTCAAGCATTCATTCATATATCTCACCAAGTAATATGCATATTAGGAAAAAGCTCCACTTCTAATTGATGCAACGAATATATGGAGCTGTTGATGAATCAATGTTGATTGTAGGAGTTGTTAAGTCAAGTGCTGATGAATATAACTCCTTACAGTAGTAGTAGGGTATCAAGACAAATCAATTTTATAACTCTTGATTGGAACTATATTTCGGGTTGATGTTAACTGCAATTCATTGCCACTTCTCCGTGCAAAAACAGTTGTCGGATCTGCATTGTTTTTCAAGCCAAAGTAATTTTTATTTTGTGTGTCTCGATGTCTGTCTCGTTTTTGGGATTGGGCTTCTTATAATAGAGCATCTACTTGGAAATTGTGTTGTTGGTGTCTCTAAAGCTTCTGGATTCACTAGAAACTGCCTCACAACAAATTTTGCTTCAATAGATTGCCTCTCAAATCCAAGAAGAGAAGGAGCTGACCAACTTTACTATGTCAGCGACAATTCGGGTTGTTTGCTTTTGTCTGGTAGATATTATAATCCGAATTTTGTTACCTGAATGGTAGCTGATTTTCATATTTGGCTTGTCTGAAATAATTACAATGTTTACTCCTTGAGCGTTGACGGATTCGTGATATTTTCAAGCGTAATTGGCCACATTAAATAATTATAGCAACATAAATTGGTTACGACAAAAACAAATCTATCAAGAAAGAAACATTTGGTACGTAGGCTTTTACATTCTAACCTTAAATGTTGAAGATTCTGCTTTGGCAAACACTTATTACAATAATTTGCGTTATGGAATCTTAAGCGGGTGCTTGGAAATCCTGGCATTGCTATCAGACTGCCATGTAAAATTAATTTCCAGAGCTTCCGTTGTGTTCTCAGCCGACTGATAGAAATTCCGCGTTTATGATAAAGCCTTATAATACATGTGATTACCTAAGGCACGTCCTTATTGAATATTTAGAATCTGATGCGTTTAAAATATGAGTTTTTTTGTGGTTGCAAATATTCCCATCCACATATTTTCTGAGTGGCTGATGCCGGTGATGAAGAAGAAACCGGACAAGACAAAAATTGTTGGTATGTATGCTGAGGTATGTGAATAATACGTTGTTGGCTGGAATGCCATGTTATTGCTGACTGAGATGGATGCTTTCCGGTTGATGTCGATGAGATGGAGAATTCCACCCGTGTGTTGCGTATACTGTTTGCATGTCTCAAGATGCCCTCAGTAAAGGATGCAGATATTACGTGCACAGTCGAATATGATGCATTGAGTTGAAATATATTATGTATTTATGCGATTGGCGTTTTGCAATCATTCTTCTTGTGTCTGAACCAAAATTATTTGCAATATTTATTTACGATTGCGGATTCCATGCATAATACCAGAGCAATAAATTTGTCATAGATATAACAACATTTACTAAACAAGCAGTTGTATTTACTAAGCCGGAAGCAAAATTTGTATTGATTTTTTTAAAAATCCATACATACCGTAATCAAATACTTTTAAATCGATACTAGGATTGGCACTGGGTTGATATCATTTCAAGTTGATGCTCACAAATCATTTTGTCTTATATTCTATTATTACTAACTATTATCTAATTACTGACTACTGACTTACGGAATGCGCTACTCTTAAAGTTGTCTCAATGTCAATGACAAAGAGTTGATGATCTTTTTATGGTTTTGTACTCCAACAGTTTTATAGTTTTCTTATCTGCTGAAAGAATCAAACAAAGCGTCAAGCCAATATTAACTCGCTTTGGTTATAGCATAAAATAGAACCTTTTGTTTCATTTTATAGAAAGTCGTAAATGAGTATTCCTTTAAAGCAGACACAGACATCTTATTGATCATTGATCTTGGTTACTAAACAGTGGTGTCATTGTTCCATCCTGACAAAATGTTTTCATATTCAACTAAATGAGTTTTTGATACTAGTGGCAGACTGTTTCTGCTGGTTGTTGTCCGCTTACACCTTCTCAACTATTCTTGATACAAGAATTTTATTAAAATTAAGGCAAAAGGAAAGGTGCTTGGCTGGCAACTAAGAATTCTTTGTTTGTGCTAAAGTCAAAATTCGTAAAGTATTATTTTTCATCACGCTGCACGATACCCCTTCTTTCTGAAATGAATAGCCTTCCATTTTTATAAGCGGCTTTTAAATATGGACGGCAGTTACAGTTGAAGTGACGGTTAATTTTTTCTCCTAAGTTTACAAGGTTAAATTAAGTAACTAGTCGAAAGTGGTTTTTTGTCTTTGTTTATAAGCATAACCGGTGATGATGATGATGATATAGTCGACTTATATAAAATCATAAAAAGCGATGTTAGCAAAATTTTATGAATACCTTACTGTTGTAAATTGATACATTAGGTACATGAGTGAGTTTTGTCCAAGTGATGTCAACCCTACATACAACAAGTAATCATTGAATAGTGTTGGAAATATTGAATATTACTAAAAGTCATTTTTTTGTGGTAAAACAAGTAAACAGAAGACGCTTAATGTACGTAAAATTTGATCGAGTTCATGTCATTTGATGCAGCCCTGATGTTTCTTGACACTGGTATATATTACAAAAGGCATAGTAGGCATCCATATCGGTTTAATATTTCACTTAAGCCTCTATAAAAGTAGTTACACATTGAACAATGAAATCAATATTCTTGGAATTAAATAAAGTACTAAGGATTTTTTTGCTGCTTTTTAGGAGCAAAAAAGAAAACTATTTCATACTTCCGTTTACGAGTCGGCAACCCAACTACAAAAGTTGTATGTTCAAAGTTGCCGAAGGCTTCCATCGTACGGTTGTCGTCTTGTGGTTGTAAAGGAACTTCTTCGAGGGAAAACAAAGAAGAAGGTAAGATCATACACTTTTTATGACACAAATTTCAATACAAAGCATCCGTAGGTATTGAAATTTTGGGTTGATTTAGTAGTTCACATATTATATGTTGTACTTTTTATGTCGTCACAAAATAGATATTTATTTCGTGGTAGTGCCGTAACAAGCAATAGCATATTTTCATAATTTGAATTTAATTAAACCCCATTTCCATCCGCATTCTTACTTTGTCCACTGCTTCAGTCACCTAAATGTTAGAACTTTCTATGTATTGCAATGCCCCACTTTCAAACAAAAGCTGAGCTATGCCTTTATACTATGAGTCAAACTGTGTGGAGCTCTGCAGCATCAGATTGGTATCATTATTATTTGAGTTGAGTGTCACCCATCTGCAATGAGCTGCTGTGTTTTGTTACAATTCAAGAAATATTTTAAACATAGCCCGTTGTTCATAATTATTACAGGCAACTCGTCTACTTGGAATTGGGCCGGAGAAAATTATTTTACTGGATTGTCGTACTAAAATTCTTGCTAGATCGCAACCTACTACAGAACTGGTTCAGGTGGTTATTGCATATTTGTTTGCTTGTCATAACAAATTCTTTTAAATCCCCGTTTTCATCCATTTTGTGAACTATTGTCAGTTTATCGGTAATAATAACAACAACGGTGGTTTTACAGTGGCGTGCTGGTGGTGGACGTAACCACGACAGATTAATATTGGAGTTTCGAGGAACACGATGGTCCTTGTTGGTACCACCAGTAAGCAGTGGTTCTTCTTGTGGCGTACCTTGTGGACATCTGGGGTCTGTTGGTGGTCTTCGTGAAGCAGGAAGAGCCCTATGGGCTATCTTAAGGGAAATGGACTCAAATTTTTTAGACGACTTTTCACTGTCGCGGAAGGTCACACCAAATGAAACTGGAACTGGAGGTACATAAATACACATGCACATATGTTTGTCCTCGTATGCTCGCTAACTCTCGGGATTGTGCATTTTGAAACCCTATTTTTACATTTAGCAATCCAATTTGAGCCTACTAATGTCATTTTAGATTCCTCGAAGCGAAAATGGAAAACAAGGTCATTAAATGTTAGTCCGGAATTGGAGCAACTGGAGAAAATCCTCCATTTTCCTGAAGAACTGGCTCTTGCATTAGCTGAAACTGAAAGTCAACTTTTTTGTCAGGTAAGAATGCATATACATACATATATGCAACCATGACGGTTGAATGAATGCTTTTTTCATCTCTTTCCTGTGGCCTAATTTCTCGAAAATAGAATTTGAATTTGAACCTATTAAATCTTCGACACATATTTACATTTTCATTTCAATGAACAAAGGATTTCCTTTCCCTCATGCCTTTGCATTCCAAATTTTTAATTACGCTTCCTGCTCCTTTAAAACTCAAATGAAACCAAGGACTTTAGACTTTGTCCAATCCCATTTCCCGCAAACCTTCTTTCTCTCTCTCTCTCTCTCTCTCTCATGCCTTAATTGTGGCCCTCTCTGTTGTTTGTGCAGCTTTTGCTGCAAAACTTTAATTTCTTGGAATCATATATATGACATGACTGTAAGTGAAACAACTTGGTTATGTACAAAACTGCTTGTCTGGTCCAATTAAAGGTTGCACCGTTGGAGTATTTACGTCATGTAACTATGGACTTAGGTGTGACCGAGGGTCTAGCTACTGACCCTTCAAATAGCCTGCTTGGAATATCAGCTCTTATTGATCGATTCAACGAAGTAAGTAACTTTGAAGTTTCTACGCTCTTCTAATAGCCCAAGTATCAAACAATTTTTTTATATTGCTTAAACTTTCATCGTATTTCGTGAGGTTTGTAGCAGCAGGTGTTCTTTCAGGTTGGAGAAATACATTATTCAATAAATTCAAATCTTCCTTAAATGCTAGACAGCTAAACATGTCAAATAGTACTGTGTGTTTTGTCGTAGAACCCCAGATACCACAAAAGAGTGAAAAGAGTAGCTTTACTTCTTACTCAGTTAATGTTGGTTATGTAAGTTGTGTGGAAGTGATGGTAATAATCTCATTCCTTTTCCCAGCATCACCCGTTTTGAGCCTGGTTTCCACCGGCCATGAGTTTCTACCTTGGCTCCTCTGTGTTTTATGTGTATTACTCTTTCTGATCATTTGTTTTTCATTCAAACTCATTAAATCTCTTCTAATTACTTGTCATTAGTCAGGCTCGATTATCATAGTGAAACTTATTCCCTTACGAAAATGATATGCTTATCCCCCAATTCTTCGCTTCTGCTACTGTAATGCATTGACAGTTGGGCAGTTCATGTTATGAACCGTTCGTTCCCTTATTATCTTTGTAGTGCATTTTTTTCTAAACGTTTTCCTGGCATCATTGGCATCGCATAATAGGTATGGTAGAAACAGTAGAGAAGCATCGTAGGATCTCAGCAGGCTTCTTTGACTTTCCTTTTATGATATGCGGAGAGATCCCCTGGAACGATACATAATGTTGGCTACCAACAACCTACAAGCTGCCTGCTTGGCTCACTCGTTTGCTATTATGATGCTGTCATCATCTTCGTCGTCTTTTACTTTTCGACTTTTCGTGTGATTGAGTTTTCTGATTTTGATGTATCCGCATCAAACCAAGGGTATCGGTGACAGTTTCAAACAGTCATGGAAAGTGCTCAAGGGAAATGGAAAATTATGACGTGAGTGCACTCATGTTGTTTCCGTCCATTTTCTGTCTCGTATTTACTGTAACTAGCGGAAGGAGCACCTTCTAAATTTTCCAGCTTTCTCCTCGCTCTTCGTAGGAAATGGAGACCATTTCAACCACCAACACTAGCTACTGTAGCTGCTGTACAAGAAGGGGAAAATGCTTACAACACAATAATATACGTAGGAAAGATGCAAATGATCATTTGCGTTTAATGAACAGAATGAGACAGCCAAGCAGATTTTTCATTCCTTTTCTGTATCGTATCGCATCTCCCAAAATCTTCCCATTTATCATGATATCATGCTCTAGTCTCCACTCTCTTGTTTACTCATCAAAATATCATTCTTGTTATTAGTCCTCAAAGGAAAAGGTCATTAGGTCTTATTTAGCTTTAGGAAAATCTACACGAGTGACCTCAAATCCTGTTTACTACGTCTATTTACTGATATATAGGCTAAAGAAAGGACATGTATAAATAGCTTGACGTTTCGGAGAAAATTTTGGATACTTGGTTTAGTTTCTTCTATTTCGTAGTTCACGGTGTAACCCATATACCCAAAGTTATACTTATTAATATATATTATTGTTAAGCATAATGCGTACTTGAGTACATTTATTCGGTCCAAAAAACTAGAATTATGTATTGCTTTACTTTAATTGAGAATACTATAAGGAAACATAGAGATCCCCCAAGAAGACAAGTGTCATAATAAATTTTTTCCTCTGTGATGTTCTCCAGATAAGCTCATGGGCTACACACTTGTTGGTTTCTCCACCAAGTCATGAGGAACGGAAGGCAGTTCTTTCCTGTCTTCTTCGAGTAGCTCGTACTGCTTGGAACTTGGGAGCATTTGGAACTGCTGTGGAAGTAATTGCAGGGTTAAAGTAAGTCTTTCAAGAATCCGTTTACTCATTCAACTTTCTCTACAATGTGAAAGTGTAATATCTCTCTGTGTATGTGTGTGCTAAATGTATGGCAAATGAGCTAGTTTCTTCTCCTTCCGTTTTTTCTTGGAAACCTTGTTGCTAGCTTCCCATTTTGTGTATTATGTTTTGCATTCTCTACCAGAAAAGTTTCATATACATTAGGTATATCAGCAATCTCCTTGTGTATATTACAGTTTTTTATCTTCGTCATATAAATACATACATACGTGAACTAGAGGGCTTGGAACAGATTTTACGTGGACATTTATATAGACCACGCAAATATTCTACCACGCTTAAACATTTATGAGCCATATGCACGAGTTTTTATTTTCATTTCTAGAGTAAAAGTATTAGCATCTTTTTTACCTATCATAAAACTGCAAAACGAATGCGATAGGATAGGACACTCCTCTTGAATAACTCAGCAAGCCCGTTAAATGTGTCATCGAAGATCCGGTGGTCTGCTTGAGTGCTTAAATATCTGATTATATATGCCTAATTGGCATTTCATATTGCATCCTCTTTACAATATCATTATGAAAAGAAACATCGAGTTGGTGCTACAAAATTGTACCATTTTCATCTAATCTGTTTTGTTCAATTTCAAGTAAAAGCTTTGGCAATAGGATTTGGCAAAAAGATGAGGGAAAAAACCACTATCCATCACCTACTGAGTACGTGCTGGGGTAACGTGATACCTACTAGTTTTGTAGTGGTATTTGCTTATTATTAGGGGCATTTAGAATATTCAATAAATTGTTAGTAAGCATAAAATCTTGGGGATAGTACAGTTGAGCCAATTCAAATTCTCATAATATTAATTTCCCTGGTTACTTTCAGTCTAGAATTTCCTCTACCGGAAAAAGGAATATCGGGCTAATAACCCGCATTTGTCAGTCCAACAGTTCATTATGTAGTGAAAGGGAGACAAGACTTTTTTTCCTTAGAGAGGAAGTTGTGTATGGCTTCATTTCATAGTCACTCATGTAATTATTTATTGAATGTCATATATTACATTAGTTTGGGGTATTATATTTAGTTTTCATAAAGTTAATCCTCAAGTCAAACACAGATCTTGTATTTAGTTGCGGCATTAAAGCTGTAGTCGAGGCTACCGTTAGTTTACTCATGTCACATTATACAAGTTAATCTTTTCTTCCCTAAGACTTGTCTTTTTGTTTGCTTACTTACCCCAGCTTTGATAAAGAAAGCTATATTATATGTGTGGCTGTTTTCAAGGGAACGACACACAAACTTTCATTGCCTCGCCCTACACAATTTTAGAAAGTGTATGAGACATGAAGATGAAGAAGAGGATGATGATGATAGTGATTGGGAACGACAAGGTATTTACTTTCACTTTCAGGAGACGCGTCGTTAGTTACTTGCCCATCTGTAGGCGAATCGTTGCACGAACCAAAGTAGCATTTTAAAGATGGATTCAGTTTTTTTCTCGTTCATATTACTTTTATATTGGAAAAATGTTGGGAGAGGAAGGTATACATTTACTTTCTAACTTTTGGGAAGAAGCCTAATCGGTTCATATAAACATGTTTTGGTGTTTGGTAAAAGCACATCAACAAGGTAGGGTGGTGAGCTTTGAGAGTTTCATGAAATGGAGACGGGATTTGTTTTTAATCATTAAGAAGCGTGTTATAGAAATGGGTGAGTGGTATGTGGTGCAAAATTTTGCAAACTTCAAAGTTGAAGCATTTTATATTGGGAGACAGTTGAATGGTTTTACAATCACTGGTTAAAAGAACGGATTAAAGATTTCAAGTATGTAGTTGACTGATATTCGTGGAGGGTTTGGAATCCCTACCATTCAAACGCTGAGGACCAAAAATAGGACAAAATGTCATGCAGCCAGATGACAGATTGAATTCAGAAGACATCCGTGAAAGGCAACCTGATAGCACGTATTAAAATATTACAGAGGAGTAGGGGCAGGGGTTTCTTTCGGCCTCCAGCCGTTAAAGCCAAGTTGTAGGCCGACGGAAACTACTTGCCTCTATGGCTCTGGACCCCAGCCAATACTGCTGTCCAACGATATTCTGGAGCTCAAACTATATAAGTTGCAGAGAAAGGATTGTGCTCAACATTTTTGGACTTTGACATTGGATCTATCATTGGAAAACTCTTCGACTGTTTTTTTAACAAAAAAAAACTTTGCCACAGCCACAATCACTCGCTGCTTATCATTTTCTGTACTTCATAAGACAATGTCATAAAGTTTGTTGTACTTCGTCTTGACAACTAAATATTTGATGAGACGTAGCGTATGGCGTGTTTCCCACTTTCACCTTCGTTTCTATTTGTGTATCAGGTCATCAAAATTGAAGCCCTTTTGGCTCTCCTTGCAAGAAAAAGATGAGCATGTACCAACACTGGACTATCTCACTAAAGCATTGCTTGGTAACGTTGCTGATAAAGATATTGGGATGGCAGATTCAAGTGTGGAGTGGAGTGCTACTGAATATGAGGCAGCACTTAAACGAGCCCTTAAGATTCCAACCTGCCCAGTTGTTCCATTCTTTGGAGCTTACCTCAGAGAATTGCGAACCATTCTCAGTACTCCATCCCTCATTGTTCTATCTGCCGGGTCAGAAACACACCAACTTCAGGTAAAGTACAGCTTTTATGGTGCTAAAAATTAAAATATACACTCACTCACATCATCAAATACATTATTTTATTGATCATTAAACTGAATAGCCATTGGCTGACCCGGATGCGGATGACGAATATTTTACGAAAATCGGGACAGGAAGTCTACTAAGCATGAAAAAATTGCGTAAAGTACAGTCTATCTTAGAACGAATATCTATTGTGCATCAGCATCATAACAAGCGACAACAAAAAGCATCATTTTTGAATGCGGACAGACTGAGGTAGCTAAAGCATTTCATGTCACACTAGCTAGAAAGTATTACTAATGCACTTCATATTTTTGCATTTGGAACCTGACTAACTCAAAAAATGGTTGAATATTTGCCACAGCATTCATACATCCAGTATTGAAAGGTCTGGCTATCCAGACGACGATGACTCTCAAGATAGTGCGGATGAGTTTTATTGTCACAAAAATGAATCTTCGGATGAGCCAATTAATTTAGGCCGTGACTTTGTGTACGAGCCCGTACAGCCAATAAGTCATGATCCGGAGGTATCATTTGTACCTATGGACAACTCCAGAAATTCAATGGATCTACATACTCTTCAAATCCTACATCATGGCTGTACCGCCCTTCACTTGGACAGTGATGGAAGACCTGCATTTGTTTGGGTGAAATTGGAAAGATCTTGTGGAACAGTTACTTGGAGCAAACCTGTTTGGAGTTCCCTAAGATTTACTCATGCGCAGCCAGATTTTTTACTAAATGTTGACCCAGAGACGATGCCAGTATTACCAGGGCTTTTATTGAAGTACGCGGGTGGGGCTGGGGGTAGCAGTAGTGGTGCCAGTTCAAGTGGTCCAACTGGCTTAGGTCCTGACGTTGCAAATATTGCCAGCGAAGATGGTTACATAGATCTGAACGGAGTGAAGGAGGTAGAAGTTGGTTGCAGAGATATTGATGTTGCAGCTGCTATGAAACGGTATGGATTCATGTATCCAATGTGATAAAATGGGCTTAGCTTCCTTATTACTCGTCGCCGTAATGGCAAATCATAACTAGTCTGCTTTCTCTTTGGTATTTCAGTTATGGTGCTGAAAATTGGCCTATTAATGAAACCTGTATTTCTTTGGTATTTGGAATGGTTTTGAGTGATAATCGGTATACAGCGTTTGTGTTTCCACCCCGACTAGCAACAATATGGTTAAATGGTATGGGTGATATAATGAATGCATATATGAACATTGTAGTTTTAAGCTTTATGACTTGTTAAGCCTTCTTATTAACGGTTGATGATGGTAATAGGACTGAGGGCAGTGGTGAAATCCCTGCGTCGTGTGATAGGAAAGCCTGATCGGAGACTGGTGTGGTTGAAAGAGCAATATTTACAGCTCTACTATGAAGATGCGCGATGTCTTGCTCCAACGATGGCAGACGCAATCAGGGTAAAGAGAATATTGAGAAATTATGAAAGAATACGCTTCCCATTTTCACCATCTCCTGTTGTTCATGGCATGGCACTTTCTCCCAAACTGGAAGAAAGTCACTATGAAGCTTTTTAATTGTCCCCTTAATTATATTACAATGTGTTCTTTTCCTTCGGTCAAGGTCTTTGGTGGGAGAAGGTGGTCTTCGGCTACACCTCAAGGTAATATGCCCGAAACTCCACCGTTTCGAAGAAACGCATCAGTGAAATTCAGAAAGAAGCGGTCTTTGGCCAATATTCATATGATAAAGGTAAACAACATTACATATTAGCAATATTATGCTTTATGCTTACGTGTACGGTGTGCCATTCCCATTTTACGAATACGTTGGAAAAAATCTTAGTCTTGTGTGCTTCCATACACTCACATTAAATGGGGTTATTAAATCAACTTCCAGGAGTCATTAATTCGGGGTAGTGAGCATCCCATAAGTGAATTTCATCGTCCACCCAGTCCTTCTTCTAAAGGAAAAATTGAAGTGGTTGAATGCTCGGCTCCCAGCACACCACCGCATCAACATCCTCAGTCATTAACTCGAATAAAAAGTGCTGCTTCGATGGTACCTGGCCCGGGCACAGAAGGATCTCCTTCTCCACAAGCTCGTGTTTCCGCATTGACACATGAGACGAGACTGAACTTTCAGAATTTTGTTTTACTTTTTCAAGCTTTTAGGTACATATAATGTATATTCATATATTTTAATCAAATGATTGATATCTATTGTTATAATGGTTGAGTTGTTTTTCCTGTCTGCTCATGGTTCACCTTATTTTATTCCATTGCTATAGTTTACGTGCTCGAAAGGATTTAAGGGACTTGTTTGATTCCATTTCTGTCACTCAGAAGCCAGACTGTCAAGCTGAATCCTCTCAACCCGAATCTCCAGACAGAAGTCAATCATCCTCAACTTCAGGTGTGTATTTCACTTGTATAAACTAGTTGCGAATATGTGTTCTATAAATGCATGTGAACCGCTAGAGCTAATTTTATCCTTTCCTTTTTTCTCATGATACTATGACTACACGCATACACAGCTGGAGCTACTCCGAGGCAAGTCTTAAAAGGAAAGTTGCATTCTGTTGGTGCTAAGCCAGAAAGCAAATTTATTTACGATGCTATCGCCTCAGCTAGCATTGTACAGAATGGGGCTGGTGTAGAAACCTCTCGCAGTCGTGTGGTCACCTTGTCTGCATTCACGAGCTTTCTAAAGGTTCAGCAAGGAGAGAGAAAGCCTGAAGCTGAAATTAAAGCTTTGGTTGAGGTGATTATGATGAATTCATTTGAAGAATCCATAAAAGGTTTTCCCCCTTTGCGGCCGATTATGAACTACTCCTTTAATTATTGGTTAATTGCAGAGGTTTGAGCCTGATGAATCTCTGAGAACCCAGCATTCTCTGTCATTTGAAGGGTTTGCTAGGTACATGATGTCCAGTCATAACTTGGCATTTGTGAGTGAAAGAATTGTACCACAAGAAGCAGAACTTGATCATCCACTAGCACATTATTATATTGCTGCAAGTCATAACACATACTTAACGGGTCATCAACTCAAGGGAGAATCATCCGTTGAGCTTTACAGCCAGGTAAAAAAACCATACAAGCAAACTTAATATGTGAGGGCGAAAGTAGAAAAAAATAAGAAGAAACCATGGAGAGGAAAGGAAATTATTCATGCCATTTCACTCACACATAAAATGAAAATGATATTGGACAGGTTTTGCTTACTGGATGCCGCTGTGTTGAGCTAGACTGTTGGGACGGAGATGATGGAGATCCAGTAATTTATCATGGGCATACTTTCACCACAAAAATCCCATTTCGACAAGTGGTTGATGCTATCAATCGAAGTGCATTTTTAGCATCTTCCTACCCCGTCATATTATCTATTGAAAACCATTGTTCTTTGCAACAGCAAGCGAGAATGGCATGGACATTTCAGACCATTTTTGGAGATAAGCTTATTACCCGATTTTTGTTTGACGTTGACTTTTCTGATGATCCTTGTCTCCCATCTCCAGCTCAACTGAAGAACAAGATCCTCATAAAAAACAAAAAGATTCATGCTGAAATTATTCCTAATCCTCCTGTGCATCAGTCAACTACGACACAAAATTCTGCAAATCCTTCAGGAAGGAATCGATCTGGAAGTCGACCGCAATCAGCCAGAACAAATAGCATAGTAAGCAATGTGAGCGGTGGCTCAATGAATGATGACTATTCAGAGTCTGACTCAGACTATGAAGATGAAATCCCCGACGGTATGGCATCGCATCACGGTTATTAGCCATATTGTTTTTTCCTAGATGTATTTTTGTGGGGTAAATAAACATGATCATTTATAATAAAAAAATCTATCATTGATTTGACCTTGTAGAGCGTCTAGTGGTTTCCCGACAAGCTTCTGAGCAAGCTCTCCCCACAACGCCAAGAACGGACTCTTTAACTAGTCAAGAATCTTCAGTAAAAAGTGCCAAACGTGGAGGTGGAATTTTGATTGGAGGCACAAGTGCTCCATCTGCTATCAGTCAACAAAGTGAACAAGGTGAATGGGTTGTTGAACTAGAAGATGTGCCAAATTATCAAAAGAAGAAACAAAGTAGCCAAATTGCCAGAGAACTTTCCGACTTGGTAATTTATATCCAAGCCATCAAGTTTCGTGGACTGACGACCCTTAGTCCAAGTAGTTCGGTAAGAAATAAAATGATGCAAAAGAAAAGTATTTTGCCTGCTCCAACTTCTTCTGCAAGTCAACCAGTCACCCCTGCTTCGTCTACTGCTACCATGCCATCTGATCATTACCCAAGAAGAGTTCAAACTAATCACCCTGTGTACCAATGCTGCTCCCTTAATGAAAACGCATCCAAAAAGCTTTGTCGCAAACAGCCCCTTCAAGTCCTCGCTCATACGGAGACCCAATTAATCAGGGCTTATCCAGCAGGGATGAGGATTGATTCATCAAATTTCAATCCTTTAATATTCTGGGCATTTGGGGTGCAAATGGTGGCTTTAAACTATCAAACAGAGGATGCTGCACTTCATCTTAATTCCGCAATGTTTGAGCAAAATGGAAGATGTGGCTATGTACTAAAACCCCCAGTTATGTGGGACCGAAATCATGTCATGTATCGGCGATTCAATCCCCTTGAAAAGGAATTTGATGGGTTGCACACTGTTCATCTCCACTTGACCATTATATCTGGTCAGTTCCTTGCCCCTTCTATTTGTCAAGCGAGTCCTCAGGTTGAAGTAGAAGTTAGTGGGATTCCAGTTGATTGTGCCAAATTAAAAACTAGAATTATGTCACGTAACGCTTTAAACCCAATATGGAATGAGACTCTCACCTTCACAATTCAGTTTCGTGACTTGGCATTTGTAAGATTTACGGTAATTGACTGCAGTAGTGGAAGTGGAGGCAGCGGGCATCCCTTAGCACAGAGAGTGATTCCTTTCAAAGGCTTACGACATGGTTATCGACACGTACGGCTTCGCAGTATTACTAACCAACCATTACCCGTTACTACCCTATTCATTCATGCAAGATTTGAAGAGGAAGGGGAAGAAGTGAATATTCCTAATGGTCAGAGAAGCCTGTCCAAAGAGGATTCCTTGAGAGAATCTGTCCTTGACTTTGAAGGTAATAAATGTAAGTTTTAAATTTATTTACAAAAAGAAATTGACGTCTTTTCAAACGGTTTTAAAGGATTGGGTTGGATTTTAGGGACCTTCACAAGTGGACAGACTTTTGGTAAACCATTCTTACCACTTAAACGACGCATGTTTTTCTTGGCAATTCATGGTGTTGTTAGTGAGGAGCCGTATACCATATTGAAAGTAACACAGGATACAGTCGCAATGGAAGTCATCAATGCTGCTCTTCAAAAGAGTGGAAGAAACAACGCCGAGAGTTCCAAAGAGTACGTTTTGATTGAGGAAGTTGCTAGAGGATGGGATGCCAAAGAGAAAGATCTTCCTCCAACTCAACGAGTTTTGGATCCTGATGAGAAACCCTTGCAAGCCCAGTCCCAATGGAAAGGTGAAGGGAAATTTATATTGAAGAAAACTGGGAACGATCCCAGCAGCAGAGCTTGGCTCTCCTCAATATCAGCACGTGGAGGACGATGGGTTAAGGACAAAAGTAAAACTGATAAGAGCACCCGTGATGATGATTTGCAACATTGGGGTGACGACGATAACTTCCTGGTGTGTGTGCATAACGTCTCCCCTGAGATTCCGTATGCCATCTTGAAGGTAATAAAAAAATTACCTTTCCTTATGCTTCACAACTTCCTTCCCTGTTCACTTTTATATGCATCGATATTTTTTTATATGCAAGCAAGAATTTATCATGTGTTTAAGAATCAGCTAGCAGATTTTTAGAGGTTTATGAACAGTAGTCAAACCAAGGTCGATTTTCAAGGTGTATCATAAAGCGATGTTGTGGTTTTCTGTAGGTTCCTATTAGAAGCACATCACAAGATATAATCGCACAAGCTTTTGTGAAGGCCCGTCGGCTAGAAGATCCTTCCCGATTTGTCCTCATTGAAGAATTGGAGCCAATGTTACCTTCTACTTCGGCCCAAAGTTCAGAATCTGCTGGCTCCTCTTTTAGAAAAAAGTCGTCTTCCCGAACCACAACTAAAATCTTGGATGACGACGAAAATGTTTATGAGAGACAACTCAAATGGAATACAGTGGGAAAGTAAGAAAAACCATAAACAAAATTTTGCATTGAATGTTCCGCTTGCTTTGAGGAAATCGATAGAGCTTATAAAATACTTATGACATTTGCATCTGCTTTCTTTTCAGATTCGTGCTAAAAGAGAGAAAGCAAGCATTCTCATTGTTTGGTTCATCCAGCAGCAGTAGCCAAGCAGCTCAGGCGGCAGGAGGTGAAAAGGTAAAACAACCAAAAGGTTTACGTGTTTCAACCTTGGCAAGGTTGAGTAAGCTGCGAATTCACCGAAGCGGAAACAGTAAGCATGGTGACAAGGCCAGGCAGTATTTAGCAGAGCGTCATGCCCTCAGTCTTCACGACAACACGGCGCAAATCAATAGACCAAGGAAATCCCGACCAAGAAGGACAGCACATTCCGAAGGCGAGACACTTTCTGAGGACGAGACTCCTGAAACAGATTTCAAGTCCACGGTAGCTAGACTTAAGAAAGTCTCTTTAAGACGCTTTCGAGTTTGGAAATAATATAACATATTTGAGGAGCTACTTCACTATATAAGTATGTTGCTTATGAAACTGTTAACGTATTTCAGGCTAATAAACTTTTCAATGCGCACACAACCACACTTTTTTTCAAAGTTTATATTGCCAAGGAAATGATAATATTTCATTCAATGGCAAGACAGAGACTCAATAACGTTACATTACAGTTTACTACAATTAAATCTTACTGTTGTAATAATTACTACTGAAATTATGCATTTATATGTACTGTACACTATTATAGTTCTTTGGATTTTGGGGTACGACGTCTGTAAATTCAATCGCAAAAAAAATGTTTGTATTTTTATCATCTTTAGAACATATCTTTCTTCAAAGACAGGGAAAAAATATAAAAAGTGGCATTCGTTAAAAAGTTTTCTGTAGAAACGCCTCAGTTTTCGTTATATATATTACATGTATAAGGGGCTTGCTAGCTCGTTAATACTATCAATTTGATTTTCAAAATATCACTATAGGAGAGAAAAAAATTGTCTACTATCCGTTTACTTAAAGTATATACATATGCCGGCAATAATTTTGGAATTTATCTACAATATCATCCATATTTTTCCAAAATTCATACCGTTCACAGTGATTCCAAATAATGATCAATGACACAAAAATATCTTCATACAGCCTCTTTGTATATACTCCCGTTTTGCCTTTCAAGTTGAGTAATCATATATAAAAAAAAATCAATTTCAAGTAATCTAAAAAAACATACAGATATTGACTATAACTAAATCCATAAGCTCCAAAATTTTCTTACTAATGTGCGTGCGTACTACTACTCATTGTACAACTTGTTAAGTTTTTTGCAGGATACAAATTATAACAAAAATTAAATTTCAAAGACACACTAACTAAAAACCAACTACCTTTTTGGCATCCCCACTATATATTTCCTAAGTAATTGATAACATTCTGTATGAAAAGTGAAGCAGGAGTCACAACTATCTCTACTTGCTTTGTTTGTCTTAGAAATCAAAATGGAATCATTTGATTATTATATGGTATTTGATTCGGCATAAAAAAATTAAAAATATTTGCATACACCCGGCTGTTATTCTGATAAGCTGAGTTATTACATACATGATATGAATATAATTGAATTCACACAAAGAATTGTCTATCTCACCTTTAAATATTATACTAGTCTCAATGCTGTGATAACCTACTCCCAGAATTTCTTGAAATGATCGAGTATTATTTGATGAGTCTAAAGAACTGTAATGCAACTTATCATCATCATCAGAAGATTTAAAAACAAAAGGTTTTTTGTACTGTCGGGAAAATTTGTTTTCCGTGGCTGGCCTTTGATTTTTCTGTGGTATACTAATTTCCTTCTGTTCTATTAATTAAAATACATACATAAATTATTATATTATAGTGAACAAACTATTTTTCATTGTTCCCGTTTCTGTGTAAACAACTTACAGTTTTCTAAATTATCATGAAAAGTTTGAGATTTGTAAAGTTGGTTGAATAGAAAAATGTACACAGAAGACGAAATCTTTCATGGCTCTAAAAAAATTAAAAGAGAAAGCTGATTTATTTGTAAGAACCATAATGCTAAAATCATGTACAAAAATTTTGATGGGAAATCATAACAAAATTTAATGCTTCAAAGAAAAAAAGAACAAAATGTTGAGGATGTGAATTATTATATTGTATTATTATTATTTCTTTCCCTTCATTTTATGTTGGAGCTAGTTAACAACAGTCTGTTAGTTATTCAATTTTACTCAAAGCTTTAAAAAAAATTGAAAGGGCAAATAAACCACATGCTAAGGTTTTGATTGATCTTTTGCTAAGAACCAAGCAACTTTTTTAACGATTTCATTTTTATACCAGACTATATCTTACACAATATTCAAACAAGAAACTTAATTGGTTTCCTCAAAAAATTGAAAGCGGTTTAAAACAGTACTCGTTCAAAACAAAAGAAAAATCCTTTTTTACAACGAACTAATGTACTTGATGAATGAAATTTTGTACTTTGTAATTTAATATGTGCTTCATGGTGGATGGTAATTGGTATAGTCAAAAAAGAGTGTGCGTATTAAATTAGATTCATAGATGATTATGATGATGATAATGTTCGAATATTCTAAATATCACTATAAAATCAACAAGTCGACTCGTTCTTCTCCATCAAATCACTTACGCCTAAGTTGAAATTTCCGATTCTTTCATGTGTCAGTGACTACTATATCTACTATAAACTTATGTATGTATTCATTTAACTTTATGTATATAAAAAAGTTGATTTTCTTATATATAAACATATATTTGTGTTGTTGAGTGTACATAATCACTGAAATTGGGTGTCGCCAGGTCATTAGTTTTCTTACTCGCATGGATACTTACTTCCCAACTACAAGAAACTTGAAAATTTGGCACCTTATGTCATAATTTATGTCATAATTTTATAGCATAATGGAAAATAGTGTTTAATATGTATGTAAGTTGTTGTGTAGAGACGAACTGTATAGATTTATAATTAGTT
Source organism: Orchesella flavescens (assembly GCA_964034955.1). NCBI lineage: Eukaryota > Metazoa > Arthropoda > Collembola > Entomobryomorpha > Orchesellidae > Orchesella > Orchesella flavescens. The sequence continues at coordinate 29,423,807 of OZ035953.1, forward strand.
AAAACCTTAGGTCAGTATTAAACGAGTAGGTATGTACATATATATAATTCAGTTTTAGAATTGAGATCCGACCCCGACCAAACATAACAAACAACGATTTCGTCATAAGATATTAAAAGCATGGGTGACGTTACGCACAAGTGAAAATGATTGTATGCTAGTGTTGTTCCTTGTTTTTTGATGATGTTGTATAAAGTAAAATCGTACTAATGCATTAGGAAAACAAGAGATTAAAATATCAGTAATGCTTTGACTCAGGTTCTAATAGATCTAGTAATTAGGTTCACATATCCTCATGTGTAAAAAAAATCTTAAAACAAACTGATCCGCACAGTTTTAGATATTTACTATTGTAAATTGAGAACAATGGCAAAAGTGATATAATGATTTTAATCAAGTGATTGGAGTATTCTCTCGACTCACGTACAAGTGAGCGAAAGCAGAGCTGCTTATATAATGGTGTGACGTTTTGAATCAAGAAAAAAGGTGGTGTCGATAAGACTCATGAAACTTTGTCATTTACCTACAAAAGTTCTGTTTAAATTGAAAATTTAGTGGCACCTGTGTATATAACTATTCAACTACTTGTGTATTAATTGTATAATATTATATGTGATTGAAGTGTTTTTGTAGTACAATTATCTTGCACGGACTAGTCAATCAACGGTTGGTGATGAAAAACATATGAAAAAGTATAATATACTGTAAGTAACGTTTATTTTTTTGGATGCGTGGGAGTGTATTGCAAATGAGCGAAATCATGTATGTATACACATCGACTAAATATTACATAGGATTACAAAAAAAATATTATTATTGTTCTTATAATTTTACGAACTTCGAACTTTCCTTTGATATCATTTATATTTACTGTGCGGCTGGTCTGAGACCATTACATATTAGATTTTGAGAATTTTAACTAATTACTTAAATACTATATTATGATTAATTGTAAATGTCATTTTTATCTGTGTTTACAGATATGAATAATATATATATCACTATTATTTTACAATATTACAAATTCATACGGTGGAAATACAATAAAGATTACTGGAGGACTTTCGTTGTCCTTCAAATTATATGCCTCTATTTTCATAGAATTTATTTGCATTTTCTCAATAAGATCGTCGGCTCAAATATAACTTTGACTGTATGCTTGTGAGAACCAAATGCTCCCGTTGTGGATTACATAGTGCATTGCTCATTGCATTGGAGAGAATAATATGATGATGATGAATGATGATATATGCAGTTGACAGATAAAATATGAAGGTGTTTGTGGGGAAACTTGAGATTTACAAATCAGTTGTTATTTTATTTTATTAACATTAAACTAGCATAACATTTACATACGTTATTAATTGGATAAGTAGCACCATCCGTTAAATTATTACAATGACCTTTGTAAAACTTATATATGACAGGTCTTTAGCAAGACCATAACACCATTTGAAATTAAAAAAATCAAATGAAAGATTCTCTATCCCTTCATATTTTGAGTTACTCCTTGACGTGCGTCCTTCGCCGCAAATTTACCGTAGGTATCCAGCGCCTGGTAGACAATATTTGTGAGGTTGTCCAAATCCAATGACCTGCCACTGGGAGCAGATTCCTTTATCCTTTGGAAAAGTCCACCCAAAACGTCTCCTCCCACGACAAGCCTGGCAATACCAACGCATGATACGAAAGCCACCAAAACAGCAACGACAGCCCAGAAAACTTGTCCAAAGTAGGCAGAAAGCTCCCATGCGGTTCCAGCATTGATTCCAAAGTATGGGTACCATCCAGATCCTGATCCCCATCCTTCACGGTTGCCGCTGTAGACATCTCGGTTTCCATAGGTGGATCCTAAAACAAGACATATTAGAAATTGTTTATAACTGTTAGCATCATTCAGAGCTAATACAAAATGTTGTTGGTATTTATTATCAAAAAATACTTACCAGTATAAGATGGATGGTAGTTATTTGGAGCTAGTCCAGTAGATTGGTAAGGATAGTGGTTAGTAACTGATTGAGGCTCCGTAGTATCAAGTTGGGATCCCAAAACTGCTTGATCAGCGTTATTTGGACCATTGTTGCTCAAATGGGGCTGTTGATTTACGGCATGTCCATTTTGTGAATTTGCCAAAGGTGCTGACTGCTGTGAGTTTACAAAAGAGCAGGAAGTTGCCAAAACGAAGAACAAAACTGAAAACTTTAAGATTTCCATTTTTTCACGTGAACAGTTATGAGTCGAAGGGAACAGTAAAACTTTGAACTAAGTGGTTCTTATCAAAACTCTGAGAACAGAATGTGACTAAACAGATCAGAGCTCCTGCTTTTTAAATACTTGGAGACAGGTAGCAGGGCGCTGTACTTTTTAAGTTTAATGACCGGAGACCCATGTATATAAAACACCTGCATGGATACATGAATATAATATAATCCCTTTTTTGTTAGGTTCAGGCATTTCATGTTCTTTAACGTTCACTGCCCCTTCAACACCTGACGAATGTATTTTTAAGCTCTACCCTTTCTCAAAGAACCCTTAACCCTTTCAAAAACTTTCTCCTTTTTTATTTAACCGGACGAATAAAATGCCAACCTAAATCTCAATCTATCCAACATTTCAGTACTTCAAATGTTTCAACCGAGAGCTACGGCCTCAAGGGCTCCATGATAGTAGGGCCTTGAACTCTAAAAATGTTATTTTTAGGATGCATTATTATGTAGCAAAAGTTTTTTTTTCACAGTTTTGTCTTTTGACTGACAACAAGTGGATAGGTTGAATGTACAAAAAGATTCCGTTTGACCGTTATAACCTTTTGAAATTATGAAAGGATTCTAAAAATATTTAAAAGCTTAGGCTGTACTCGATCAGCATCCATCCACCTTTCCAACTCAAAACAATTGCTTCACACGTGTGCTTTATGTATTTATTTGTAATATTATTTTGCTTGGATGAAGACTAAGGAATCATTTTTATGCATGCAAGTTAGCTTGATTTTTGAGATATCGGCAACATAAAATGACTCCTTCCAGAAATAGTACAGTTCATTTCAATGAATGTTTTTGTGTATAAAAGACGAGGCTTAAATATATGTGTCAGATCATTCAATTTTATAAATACATTAGTTTTTATTTAAGCACCTTCGGAATATAAATACAGTAGAATTATAACTACTCTAGTAGCACGTTAGAACATTTTTTCAATTGCATCAAGTATATAAGTCATTTTCTTCATGTCAAGCCAATTCTCTTCAGACTGTTGCAAGGATCTATAGTCCCACTTGACTTTTCCAAGCTTTTTCTGAAAGGCTGCTGGTGCGTCTTTACCATGTATCTTAATGAACTTATAGTAAGGTCTCAAAATCAAGACAAAAGCCAACGACATAAATATAAATACTCGAAATGAAAAAGAATAAAATCTCAGCATAGGCACAATTGAAGCGCCCGTAAACTGAGCCAAGCCTGGATGATCATCTGGATGGGGTGGGGGAATAGAAATAATGGGATGTCCATCCACAGATCCTGCTACCATTTTTCAATCGCTTCTGAAATTTCAAAGGAAGTTAGCCAGATGTAAAACAAGTGATGCTTTCAAATCATGTGTAATTTAGATTACCTTCAAGTATGTCGAGAATTTCCAAAATTGAGGTTAGATTCAATTCTACATCTTCATCTAAACTCCTCCTTTGATTTTTATAGACAGGTAGAAATATGGATGGAAGTTGAAAAAATGCTATGACCACATTCCCAGCTAATAAAATCGTTATTAATCCTACCATGAAGTAAAGTTCACGAACCGCAATGTAGCTTCCTATATATGAGCTATAAATTGGGAGAACAAACCCCTCGATAACAAATCCCTTGGAATAAAAACATTTATCAAATATGATTACCCAAACGTCTTACTAAATTCCAGTGAATTGTGCAACGGCAGCTAGTTGATGAACTTCTGGGGCGTGTTGAGAATACACTGAGACAGAAAAGCCTAGTATAATCCAGACGTAGTTTAGTTTTGATTTCATTTTATGGCTCTCGTAGCCAACAATCCCCCAATTTTACTTCGTCATCAACAGATTTAATTGTCAAAACAAAGATTGCATAACGCAAACTATTTCTTTTGTCCTTACGTCATACAAATGTCTTTTGTATGCAACATTCCTCGGCTCTCTGATTTTACTTTTGACTCCCTTTGTATTATATAGTGACGGTGATCTTTTGAAGCTTCATGTTAACGCGGAAATAACACAAGTAACATGATTCAATCTTGTATATCTGCCTTTTAAAGATGAGCTTGAAAAGATTCCGGATTCGACCGGAAAAGTTTTGCAGGGTACTCATGCAACGGTATATTAGGATTGACCTAGGATGTCGGCTAAGCATTGATGAAGCACGTATTTTCTAAATAAAGATGTGTACAAAATGTACAGTTACGTACACGTAGCACCACACGTGGACACTTCTAGATAATACCATTTGATTTAGCTTAATCTACAATCTTTAACGCATTTCTTCTGCCTGTCATGCAATACAGTAACTAATTCAACTAAAATCTAAATCACACTATATTTACAAACCACGCTGTACAAAAATAACTTGTTTGATTTACATTATATTATGAATGGCACAAACTTATGGCATTTTTAGGCGCAAACTTTTTGTCGATCACGTTCCCCTTCTAAAAATGGTACTTCGGGATGCTAACAATTCTCTTAATTATTACTAAATACCTTTTTACAATTCACATCACAATTTCTGACATCTCAAACTTGTTAAATAATGTTTTGAAGTAACTTTACCCTTATGGGCATTTTTGTCTTGTCTGATAAAAGTTAAACCACACGATTGCACCACTTTCACGAGTCCTAAATTTTTTTTGCCCACTCTTCAGATTCAATTGCGTGTATTATATTACGCAAGCCGAAAATCATTCCATCTACAAATTTGTCTTGAGATGTTGGTGACAATTTTGGCAAACTGCGTCTCCTCCTTCTCCTTTTGTTTGGAGCAAACAATCCGTAAAATATTGGGGACGTGATACTCGTAAAGAAGAGATCAATGAATAGCAGAACAACGGTAATATAAGAAAGGAAGCCAAATCCGTAGAAAACTGCCTCCAGTCCAAACTTGTTGTCTATTCCTGTACTACGCTTAATGAGTAAAGAATCTTAGGTAATTAGTGAAGAACATTGATATTATTTAAAAAATGTAGGACATGCGAAGACCCGAGTTAAAAGGGGAATTACTGACCTGATTCCTTCAAACACCAAATGTGTATCGCCGGGATCGTATCTATCCATGATTTAAATGAAATTTAATGCCAATAGTTGTTAGTTGATTATTTCTCAGAAATTTTCAGTATATTTTCTCAAAGATAAACTAGAGATGCTTCGAAGGAAAATGACCCACTGCCGCTCAACAATAGGAATGAAAATGACACTGGCCATGAAATGAGATGGATGCAAGTATATATAATCTTATGAGAATTGTGAATTTCCTGGCGAATCCCGTTAGGGATCCTTTTCCACATCTATGAACAAAGGACGAATATGTGAGGCCTTTCTAGTTGGGAAGGAACGGTATCATTCTTATAATAACAAAATTTTGCCTTTTATTTCATTTTCATACGTTCGTCATAAATACGGTGATTACAGGAAATGCGGTTTAAGTTACAAAAAGTAATTTTATTAAGGGCACATAATATGTTAAATATATACATGAATACGATCATGAAATGCTAAGTGTATGTAATGAATTCAATCTATTCGAGTAGTTTGAATTTGCTAGATTTTAGTTGAGTTTTTTCTGTTGCGTCAGCTCATTATATTTGTCCAAGGCATCAAACACCGCCGATGTGATGTCAGCCAAGGTCTCCAAGTTGATGTTTCCAAAGTCCATGGATGGCATGAAGCTTCTCGCGGCTTCCTTCACAATGGCATAGTCACCGAACCCACAAAGCCAAGCCAACAAACCAAGGATGACGACAGCAATGACGATAAAGACAATGACACCAGTGATGACAACCACAACACCTTCAACACCCCATGGCATCAATCCGTACCAACTGTTGGGAACCTAAAATCAAAAACAAGATATACTGTTACAACTTTCCTCTTTAAATTTGAAGTCCTAAAAATCACCATGAGTCACAACACAAGTTGTATAAAAATACAAGGCTTCTTACCAAGTATCCTTCAAATCCCGTTTGAATTGAGAATCCTGGATCAGGAAATCCTTGCATTCCATAAGGTGGAGCGTATCCACCTGGTGGAGGAGGTCCACCATAAGGTGCCATAGCAGTATCAAATCCACCGTAGCCTGCAGCACCATAAGGATTTCCGGGCATTTGCCGTTCCTCAATTGTAGCGGATGCCACCATTCCCAAGCAAATGGCGAGAAATATAAATCCTTTGTTTGCCATTTTACTGTTCAACTTTGAGAACTTTGTCACTGTGTTACACAAAAAGTAGAAACTTGAAGTTGCTATTTATTTTATTTTTGTTTAGATATAACTGAATTTCTGAAAACTTATTGGTTTGTAAAATTGAATGTAGTGCGTTGGGATGAGAATTTTAAGATTGAATGAATTGCAAAGAGGCCTGCCCCAACTATATATATGAGATACATTTCATGTCAGGAAGTGAGATTTTTCTAAAAATAATTAGAAAAGTATAGGAATCACATCTTCGAAAGTGGTCTAGCATTGTTCAACTACCTACCAGGCAAAACGCTAGTAGGTGAGCACACAGAGTTACATACATTCACACATCATTCCCATTTTTTTGAACGACGTAATGTAAAATTATGCCATGTGATTATTATTACATGAGTATTTAGGTTACGTTTCCAGTGAGAGCAGTAGGTTAGTCGGTAAATAAAAGGATTAAAAGTCGGCCATTCTAGGAAGGAGCCCATGCATTCGTTTCACATGTTGTTACACCTGAAATCAGGACATTCAAAGGGGGAACCGTAAGAAAAGAGCCCAAAAATTCAATACTATCTCTTTCTTTCACAATGACTCAATCATATTAATGGCATCCCAGCATATCACCTTGTTGCAAATAACGGGTTCTCTCATCTCATCCCGTGTTTGATGTCATTCTCATCTCTCTCTCTATCTCCCTCTCACTAATTTCTCAGTTTACTTTTGTCAAAAGGAATTCCTCTCCACTAATTCAGGTGGGTTTGGGCCCTCACCACGGTTTTTCACCCAATTTAGGACATGGAATTCATGGAATTCTTGCCACGTTGAAAGTGAATGCCAGTCAGGTGAAAGACAGTCTTGCTGATCAGGTTGTCATGACCCACATCTTTGAATGGTAAATACGTTTCATCCCACCACTTGTCATCCTCTCATTTCTGGTATTTCATCATCTTTGTTTCATTATATTTTGTATTTATTTTTATGCGACCTTAATTCCAGGCGAACATAATTGTAACAAGTTGTTTGTCCCTACCTGCTTGTCACTAGAGATTTTAGCTGGCCTACATTACAAACGCTTTCGTTTTCATCCCACTTGGCTCACTTTCACTTTGATGGATGCTTTGTGGCTCTTCTCCAACCTGAGCTGCGGAGCTGAGGCTTTCAGCAAGGATAATGGTTTATCAAATGATGCTTGTTACAATCATGTTTGATATTGATATGCCTCTTGCCTTGGTAATTGATATAATGGAAATATCATCTTCACCACAATTTAGTATAGATATTCAGCTTAAACGTGCATTATTGATGTGTGGCGATTCATTACCTCATCATATCGCGATGCAGCCTGATATTAATGAACTTTGATTCGAATATTATTATTTTTTTTTGCATCTCATTGAATAATTTCCGTACAATAATTTAATGCATTGATTTTTCTCTCAGTTTCATTCAAGTTAATAATGATTTTTTTGTAGCATTGTTTTTGTACGGTGAAAAATGACATCCTTCTAATTGCAGTAAAAGTCTCTTAAAAGATTCAAAAAGTACTGAAAAACTTGAGTATTGGAGCATAAATAAAGTAAGTGTTACAAAAATGTACAGTTAAACCGGTTAAATAAAGGCAATAAGGGCTTGTACCACAGATTTTCCTCTGTAACAATAGCTCACCACATATATCTCATCCTTTTTCCCTATATAAACATCTCCTTTCTTGATCTCCAACCTTTTATTAAGTTCTATGACAGAAAGGTGAAGGACAATGTTAGAAAATGCTCGTCGTTTAGTTGAATAAAAATTAAATATTATTATTATGAATTCCAATTATTTATTGGCACTACTGTGCCTTATTAGCTACCCAGTTTCAATCAGTGCTACTAGTAGTAGAGGGAAGGCTATTTACACACATCCTAGAGTTCCATTGTCATCACTGTTATACAAAGGAAAGCATAGATATCCGTCACTTTATAGACAATCTGAAGATTCAAATCAATTTTCAGTGACTTCATACGATAATGAGCAAGCAGTGCAAAATAACACGAGTGCATCAGTGCAGTCCACAGCTTCAGTCGACAATTATGAGCAAGTTGATCTTGGAAACCCCCAAGAAGTCGTCTACTATCCTGCGACCCCATCTAACAACTATGATTCAGCCAGTTCAGAAGATAGTACTTACTATTCTGCCACACCATCCAATACCTATGGTTCAGTCAATCACGAAGACAACGTTTACTACCCTGCCATTACGTCCGTTGGCACCAACAACAATTATGAGCCGGTGACCTCACAAGAAGAAAGTATCTATTACCCTGTATCTTCACCCACATCATTGGAACATGGACAAAATGAGCAACAATCAACACCCAACTACCTAGTTTCATACGAGTCTTCTAATCCATCAACAACTTATGACAATGTCTACACAGCTGTGCCTTATGACTCAGCAACTGCAGTCTTGTCCAATGAAGGCTATTCCAGCCAATCTAATGAGATATTGCCCCCAAGTCCGTCAAATATATATGATACCACTCCATCGACTTACTACACCAGCCCCATGTATTATGACAGTTCTAATGGAGATGCTTCACTCAATCAGCCAATAATAGACCCTTATCAGGAGCTGTTATACTCAAGCCCACAAATAACAGAAGAAGAACTGATGGAAGGTGCCTCAGATCCAGCACCTGTTATAATTTACCAACCTGTCCAGACAGGACCAGGTGGTGGAGCTGGCTATCAACAAAATGGAGGTGGTTATCAACAAAGTGGAGGGGGCCCCCAACAAAATGGAGGTGGCTCTCAACAAAATGGAGGAGGCGCTAATCCAAATGGTAGACCACCTAGCACGGCCGGTGGAATTTTTGGAGTTCCCGTAGGTATTGATATGGATGACGTTATATCATTTGGTGATGATGATGGAGGTACGGAGAGTTCTGATTCTGATGATTCAGATGGGAGCTCTGATGATTCGGCTGGAGGTGACGGGCCGTCCGACGACGACACGATGATGGACATGATGAAGCCAGTTGACCCCACAGCAGATGATAATAATCCCCTTAACTTTCTCAACATGGTGGGTACTGACTTTCAACCTGGGAGATTGGTCAACATCTTTTTTGGGTTGTTTATCATGCTCTTCATGATTATAATACATGGATATGCCTTATGGATATTGGGCATCGCTTTCTTGCCTGGAACGAGGTCTTTAAACCAGTGGGAAGTCAACTATGATAAAGTAGAAAGCGCATGCAATCTTGTACTTGACGCTATTGAGTACTGGGACAAGAGGGCTGATTAGCAATTTATGTATGTTAGCATTTTTTTGTGTACTAGAATCATATATCTTAAGCCCTAACTTATTTTGCATACGGTGGTTATTTATTTTTTTTAAATAATTTATTCAATGTACAAATAAACATACAGAATCCGAAATTAAATGGTGCCATTTTAACAAATAAAGTCTTATCATGTAAATCAATGAATAAATGAGCATTCCATGAAGTATGAAGGGGAAGGAGAACTCAATTAATGCATTCTTACTCATCCAGACATCCTTGTAATTTGCAATTTTATCTTTGCATAAATGTCCAACTCATGAAATCCACTTGAGGAATCCCTGCTTCGTCGTACCTTCATGGAAAATGAACTTCAGTTGAAGTTTACTTGTTGGTGGTGTTGCATGAAATCATATTGCGAAGAAGTGTCTGAACAACGAAATTTGATAAAAGTTCAGTGTACTCTATTTTTATTTTTTTTAAACTTTTGTCATTTTTCCTCTACTCAGTATGAAGGGCTTAGCAATGTTGTCGTTCTTCGCTTTTCTTTACCTCCTCATCATAATCATTTTTAATGGTAAGTCCCAGCAATAAAGTAACGCATTTTAAGCCATTTTATTCTTCTAATATTTAACTAGCGTTAGAGACGGAAATTTACCCAAATTAGTGTTGAAGTTATCAATCTATAGTTTTAACTTTCAGTAAAAATTCATAGAAACGTAAATATTTTAGCAGTTGAATCTGATTTTTCTATTTAAAAAAAATATGTACAAATTCATCTCATCACATCAGATTTCTGTGAATTTGAGGGTTTGAAGGAAATGGAATTTCCAAAAGACTGAGAATAATCAGAAAGGTGTGAGCTCTAAGTGTTCATCGTCCATTCACTTGTTTTGTGTCAGGTGTAAATTATGTATCATTATTAATTTTATAGAAGCAGCCGGAGAGCCCAGAGGGGTTGAAGACGGTAAGAATATAGGACATCCAAGTTCCCCATCAAATTCTACTAAGGAAAAGGTAGAAAAGCTTGTAAATGGGACAAACACCAATAGTACAAAAGTACCTGCAGCACATCAAGCTAAAATTGGAAATGTCGCGACGGAAGAGCACTCTGCACAAAAAGGTAAAATGCTCTCAGCTTAATAATCTACATTTACTTCATAATTTATGGCATCTGGGACATGCCCTTTGATTCCTAAGTTGTAAAGCAAAGTTTCTATAGTAGAGGAAATGAGAATTACAAAGGCAGTGAATATAATGTTAGGATTTCGTAGGACAGGTACTTGATAATGTATTGAATGCAATGTGTCACTGTCGCTACTTTTTGTTCTCAAAAGAATAAACGAGTTTAAGAAGTTTTGCATGCTCGACTGACTGACAGGAGAAAAGGAGATAGGGATGCATATGGTATTTTGAATAATACGCACCCATGCAAATGCACCAAGATAAGTACAGGCATATTATAGTCGACTTGAAAAACTTATTAATGCTTTGTAGGAAAGACGCTCAACAAAACATCATCCACAGAAAAAGTCCGTGCTGTTCCCGATGCAAATCAGAAGAATGATTCAAATCCCTTAGCTGATCTCTTTCAAATTACTGACCCAAACATGAGGACAACATTGGGTGCAATTTACGGTTCCTACCAGGGAAGTGACCAGTGTTCCAGGAAAGCCTTTTGTATGATGGGGAATTACATGAGAGATTTGCCAGGACGAGATGTACTCTTCTTGTAAGCCTCTTTACTACACTTCAAAAGCTTCAACTTCAATAAACTACGAAAATAATGACGAGCATATACACTGAGAACTGACAATGCAACTTTTTTTATGATTTTTAAAGGGTGATGGGAAACTACGTTCCACAGGAGTACAGCCTTCAATATGCGATCTTTAAAGCTGCCGTCATGTATGGTCAAGACTGTAGTGTGTATGTTTGCGTCCCAGAGCCGGCAGATACCAATGCGGCCAATGCTGCTCGCCCTAAAACCGACTCTCCAAATTTTAATGCCAAATCGCAACCTCGCTAATCATGAATTAATATATTAGCTTTTAATAGCATTTTAGTCATTGTATTTTCCAAATTTAGTTTTCGTCACGCATAGGCTAGTTCACAACTGTTTAGTTCTAGATGAATGTGATAAAGTAACGCAATACAAATAGCAACTAGAAATATTGTATTGTCCCTTCGTTTTATGCATAATACAAATACAAACAAATCATCATGAAATAAATCAAATTTGATTCGTCCTCAAACAAAATTTGTATACCGTCACGTAAGCTATTTCAAGAATAACCAGTGGAATCTTATTTGTAAATCTGCGAAAGCTACAAACAATCATGTTTACAAAAAAAAAGAAAGCAGATTCGTAGTGCAGGTCATCTCAATCTTGATGCAACAGATATGTATCTATTTTGAAGGTTTACGTTCATTGTTCATTGGGTCTCCCATCCAAAAATAACTTTCCCCTTCACTATCAATTCATTAAATATTTATCATGATCATGAGCTGTACTAATTTTCCATAACAATGGAAAAAACGATTTACACTGGAAGGATGAAGGATCATATTTGTAGAAACAAAACTTTCATTCCACTTGCCATGCAATCCTTGGCACTTTGCTTTATGTGAGTAGCTAACATAATATATAATCACCTGCATAAGCTGAAGATGATGAGGCACATTTTTCGTCCAAGGTATATAGGAAAGGTAGTCTCCCAACCCTTTTCAGATTTGACACCATTCTCAAAGGTTTAAAGCCACATAAAGTACCCCCGCAGCTTGACAGTCAACTACTTCAAGTCTTCATAGACAGACGAGCCGTATTCAAGTGCTAGATAGTGAGCAATCATCAACAATTTGTGAAACCGTTCAGAAACATATAATTAATCCTTCTGCAAGATGAGGGCCCAATTGAAACACCAGTGTCTTCTCCTCGTATTCTCCATAATCCTTACGACATTCGCTTTAAGTGCTTCCGCTGGCCCGGCTAAAGATAAGAAAAAACTTTACGACAAGTTACGGAATGCTTTGAATCAAACAGACGGATTGGAGGAGGCCAGTAACAGTACCGTTATAGCTGAGGCAAAGATAGAAAATGCAACCGCTGGGGCAGCTCCAGCAGCTGAAGTTTCAGAGAAGGTTGTTGGGGATAAGGCTGAAGCTGAGGAAACCGAGGAAGCCCCTGAGGATGAGAAAAAGGAGGATGAAGATGAGAAACCTTCCACTGAAGTGCAAACAGTTGAGGGCCAGAAGTCCGGCTACTTGAGTAAGAACTTTTATCGAGTAATACATTAAACTATGAGTTGGTAACTATTGTTTTAATTGCACCCTTTCCTTTTCTTTCCAGTCAAACTGAAAACTGTTTTGAAGCGCATGTTTGACTTGTTCGGATTCCGTCAAAGGCAAAAGAAGGAGGGTCGTCAGAATCGGATGCTTGTCGATGATGAGTCCTACAGCTACAATGGGTTGGAGTATGAATATTTCCGGGATGATATTCGTACCACTGTTGGTGCCGTTTTGGGGGAAAAGGAGTGCATTCAGAAAATCGTTTGTGGAGCTGGCTCATACTTGCGCACTGTTAATGGAAAGAACGTTATCTTGACGTAAGTGAAAACCTTTTTGTGTAAAACAAACTTCTTGGTTTTTAGTAAAAATATATGATCTGCATGATATTTTATTATATATTTTCAGAATTTTAGAAAATGTCACGCCAACTGCATGGATGGATACCATGGACGTCCTCAAGAAGTCTGCTATCACCGATGGAGACTGCGAATACAAGTGTCTTGAGAGTGACGACGAGGCTCACCATCAATAAATTATTTCTCAAAAACATCAATATGTTTTTATTAATTTTACACACACATTTATACTCCCAAAATAATATTATTTGTTAGTTTGTAGTTTGACGTACTAATGACTTGGCTCATTAATGAGTTTCTAAAATCCATTTACGACGCTGTGCTCTCACTACTAAATTATTAATAAATAATGAATAAACGTCAAAAAAATTACATCCTTTTAACACGCATATGAATTCCCTAAAGAATCAAACTGGAGAATAGCATCTTTTTATTAATCACTATGAATTCATAAAGCATCCGAAAATAGACTGTGTCTTAGGAAAATTGATAGTAATCTTTTATTCGTCATTCTTGTATCAACTGCAAATACATATCATATCATAAGTGTCACACAACTTTTCTTTTTATGCATAGCATAGTCAGCATATCATGCTCCCAATGTAACATGTGCTCATGAAGTCTTTCGGGGCATGCAGGTAAAGCAGTAGATGGTAGAGCGTAGTTGACTTTATACAGTACAGCATCATCAGCCGGCTGTTGCTGACTGTTGTTGTCTTTGGATCTGTCTATTTTTAATCACCCTTTCTATGTGTGTATGATTTACATTCGTTATATAATTTGAGATGACATTTTCATCATCACTTTAGTGAACTATTGAATTTCTTCTTGTACATACAGAAAGATCAGTAGATTTTAATGCAGTTTTCACAGTTTAAATTCGTTTCTCTTTTGTTGAGTCGAACTGGTTCAAAACCTGAAAGGATTTCTTCACTAGTCAAAAGAAAACTTCACAGTCTTTCAGGTAACTATTAATTTGGAACTGTTGACTGACAACAACGTAGCAAGAGTACTGTCAATTTTAATTATAACAGTGAAAAGGTAAATAATAATATTTATGATAATTCTAGGTGGTTGCGCCGTTGGAACCAACAATTTACGTTTCAAGCAGTCAAAATTCGGACTAGTCAGCCGATCAATCATGGCTGGTGCTTCTGATTCAGGTGCTACAGGTAATTGAAAATTATTTTTAATTGTGTCAATAGGTGTTGGCTAGACGTAACGTATTTCTTCTATTGTTAAATCTTTCTCTGTAAAAAATCTTTTTATTTTATCACTCATTCCAGGCTTCCGTTTGGGGTTGGTTCAGATGGGTGTTACTGAGTACAAAAATTTCAATCTGACCACTGTAACTGAGTTGATCAAGGAAGCTGCTGCTGGTGGAGCCAACATTGTTGCGCTACCAGAATGTTTCAACTCTCCGTATGGCATTCGTAAGGGTTTAACTTTTTGAATGGTATACAGTGAGAAGAAGACAAACGTTTTTTTAAATCAAAATCTGTAAAATAATTGCATTTCCTTATGAACTACAGAATATTTCAAGGAGTTCGCGGAGAAGGTGCCGGATGGTGTGACATCAAAACTAATGAGTGCTCTTGCTGCAGAGCATAAAGTCTACATCATTGCCGGCTCCGTTCCTGAACTTGGAGATGATGAAAAGCTATACAACACATGTGCTGTATTTGGACCAACTGGAGAATTGCTGGGAAAACACAGGAAGGTTCACCTATTTGACATCAACGTCCCTGGGAAAATCAGGTTCCAAGAGTCTGAAGTTCTCAACGGCGGGAGCAGCCTGACCATTGTTGATACCGAATTTTGTAAAATCGGGGTGGGCATTTGTTACGACATCCGTTTCCCTGAAATGGCGCAAATATATCGTCAAAAAGGCTGTGATTTGTTGGTGTATCCAGGAGCTTTCAACATGACAACGGGACCTGCTCACTGGCAGCTTCTACAGCAAGCTCGAGCTGTGGATAATCAGGTAATGATTACACTTTAAACACTACATTTAGTAACTTTCCTTCATCAATTTCCTTTCATATATGATTTCTTCAAAAATAATTTCCTTCAAAACAGGTTTACGTTGCAACCATTTCTCCAGCAAGGAACACTAATGCTGGCTATGTGGCATGGGGTCATTCAATGGTTGTCAACCCTTGGGGGACTATTGTGGCTGAAGCGCAAGAAGAGCAAAAAGTGATTTTTGCTGACATTGGTAAGAAATATAATGTTGATGATGATGATGATGATGTATCCAAAAACCTATTTGCAATTAGAAATTAAATAACTTTACTGTGATAACAAGTCCTTTCTTTCTTACCTACAGATTTGGACTACATGAACCAAGTCCGTGGTCAGATTCCCGTTTCCACTCAAAAAAGAACGGATCTCTACCAGCTTGCAGCTTTAAAAAATATATGATGTAATGATAAATGATGTACGTCATATTTAAATTTATGTTTATTACACCATTATAATATTCTTTCAATAATTTATTCTACAATTAATTACGATTTATTTGGCTGCGGCATCCCGTTCATACATTCACACAAGCATTATATCAGAGATACATACATACATCCATACGCATGATGCTGATAATGATGAGCAAAGCACATGGTCTTACATAGCCCCACATCCCAAATCCAAAGTGCGCGTGGACCCAGAGACAGTTTCTTGTAAACAATAATATACTGTGATATTTTTCTCCGTGATCTCTTTGACAAGTTAAGTTTCTGCAAAATTTGGAACTGTAAATTGGAACGTCGCCTTGTTGTTTGTAACCACTATATTACCCAAATTGTGATTAACTAATTAGTGAAAATGCGTCGCAGCGTTGGTTTAGGAGCTGTTCAGAAGAAAAAGGAGGCAGAGAAAAAGTACACGAAAAAGTCTCAAGAAATTGATAAAAATGCTGTTGGACAGGTATGGTTGTGTTCTCTTAACAAGGCAATTAGCTCTTTTAATTGCTCATTTATAAATGTCATTCGTTCTGATTTAAAATTAATGCTATATGTTTATATTGTTTTAGCTTCAACATCAATTGGGTGAGCTGAAAGATAAACTACAGTTGTTTGCGGCCAAACACGCAGGTGCTCTGCAAACTGATCCGATTTTTCGAAAAGAATTCATTCAAATGTGTGCTTCTATTGGGGTGGACCCACTACAATCTTCCAAAAGTAATTTTGCAAATTTTAAATAAGGCAAAGTGGGAGGCCATTTAACAATGATGTGAATCTGCATTTTATTCAATATGTTATGTTTCTTACGACAGGTTTCTGGACTGAATGTCTTGGTGTTGGATCGTATTACTGGTTGCTATCTGTTCAAGTCATTGAGATCGTTTTGGCAGGGAAGTCTCGTCATGGTGGTGTAATGAAATTGCGAGACCTATGGCAAAAGTTGGAAGCGGATAAGCCTAAATACCTTAAGAATGAAACCGAGATTTCATTGTAAGTACTGAGTTTGTATTATTTATTTAAAAAATAAAAGAGAAAATTGGTAATCAGTTTCATTTTATTCATTATAATTACAACATTTCAGTGAAGACATCTATAAGTCAATAGAACAACTTCAGGTGTTGGGGAATGGGTGTGGAATTATCAAAGTTAGTGACAAGCATGTGGATCAAAACTTGGTATACTGTGTGCCTGAAGAAATGAGTTTTGATAATCAGATGGTTATCCAAGCTGTCGCAAAGTCTGGCAAGTCGAACTTCGTTACAGCTGATGTTGCGGAGGCTCTCGGTGAGTAAAATTGAGGCTTCAGTTCTGTCTTGTATATACTAATTCTGATAATGAACTCTAAATAACCACTGATTTTTTTTAAATTCACTGTTTACTGTAGGATGGCAAGCACTTCGCGCAAAAACTGCAATTGATAAATTGATTCAGGAAGGCTTCATTTGGGTGGAAATCGGAACCAACGACGGATGGACGAAAATGTACTGGATGGCTGGGCTGTTCTTCAATGAATTCAAATGAGTTTGAAACCTAGACATTTTCTATCACAAAATCTTGAATGCAAAATACAAAGTCACTAGAATTAAAGCATTCACCTGTTCGTTTCTGTAACTAATATCGCTGGTTTTCTGTGTTTTTATTAATTGTTTTAAGTTTTATTTTATATAAGTGCATATTTAAAAATTTGATGAAACCACTACTGACTACTGAATTATTATTTGAATTGAGGTCCTTTGATACGCCCATAAGAAGTAGAACCCCATATTTGCGTGAGCTCAATCAGGACATTGTAGTTTGTCTCAAAAAATTAGATACAATATAGGCCCCATGTTCGGCATGGTTCGCGAAAGTGGGTCAGTGCTCCACATTCCAAGTCCATTGTAAAGGAATTTTTAATTAGGCCAATGCCAACCTCAGATTTAAGTGTAAAGAATGAGAAATGATGACAAAATTAGTGGGATGGCGTTTTCACAGTGTGTTAGTTAACGCAGTAAGCAATTGCTTTGAGCTGGTCATGTGTGCATGAGCGGTTGACATATAGAAGTGCAATTATTTTCAATGTATTTATAGTAATAATGTGAGGGCGTATAGTGATGATTGTTGATATTATAACACATGCGGGTTTCAATGATGCCCTGAAACCACAGCCCACCGGATGAGATCGGGAGTATGACATGAGTATGAAAAAGAAGTGCTAAAATATCAAGGGTTTTGTTGTTTTAAGATTTATATATCGATAATAGTAGTCATTACATTCAAAGTAATAATCAGAGGAGGTTTTTAAGCACTTTCATCCTCACAGTCTTGATTCATCAAGAGAGACACGTCTGATTCATCTTCAACTGGAAATACATCAAACTAAATGATTCAAAATTGTACAAAGATCAATTGACTTTATATACTTCCACACAGAGCTTGGAAAGGTATTTCAATAAGGTATTAGGTATAGACAATACCTTATACCTATACCTTGTACCTCAACACCTTAAAAATACTGAGGTATCCAATTTCTGCCTTCACATATCTAAAATGTACTTACGATCATCATTTCGGGCACCTCCATTCTGCCAAATTTTGTACATATCCAACAACTTGTGGAAACCCAATGCTGTTAAAAAGACGATCAAGAAGTAATAACCTATAGTCGGTAGCTCAATAGCACTGCAAGTATCAAAAACTTGCACCATCGTTTGTTTCAAATTTTGGCCGAGAGACATCAGGGTTCTTTCCAAGGGGAAACGTGCATACGCTAGCAACAATATGGGTCCGGCTGTAAGTAAGGAAGGAAATGCTCATAGGCACTTAAATTATGATAAGAAATGATGAAAAGAGAGGGATAGCTAAAAAGTATATTGGATTTTATCTTACCGATGATGATGAAGATAACAATATTTATTATTTTGGTAAGCATATTGCACATTTTGTAATTGCAAAGTTATTTCAGTCTAAATCTTTGATGAAAATGAAATATTTCTGCGAAGTAATAGCGGATTCAGGATACAGTATCAAAGCACAACCGAACGATGTAACCTTTTGAAGTAGTATTGGCTGGCAGATATCAAATAGACTACTCTTGTGTCTTTCACACTCGCGGTCTCCTAATGCAAACTTTAAATGGGGTCATGCTCAAGTATTGTTCTGAAAAAGTAGGTCTCCCAAAATATGAAAGTGCACGACATTGTTCCAATTGAGTAGAGTAATACTAGAGTTGGCTCTGCCATAGGACGAACAACTTCGGGTTAATGACTTACCAGAAAAGGCTTTGAATTAGGGCATAATTACTTGCAATTAATGAAGAACAACAACTTACCATGATTTGAAGAAATTACCTGGCCCTTTGGAACCGATTGCACTTTACAATTGGAATGATAATTGATGATGTCCTCTTGACCACCATAAGGTGCGTAAACCACTTATACGGTCAGACTTTCATATTTTGTAAATTTTATTTCCTGACGAATCAGTAAGATATTGAAAGACAAATGATGCATGAAAATGGGTATTGATAAGTGTTCTACACGTATGTACATTTTCCAATTTACTGACATCCGGCTTACGGAGATATGGGCAACTTAACAAAAAATGTCAAATTTTGACTGTATAACACTTATACGGTCAAGGACTAAATTTTATCTTAAAATTTTATCAGTGTTATGATATATGATAGACTCGTTATGATCGTTACCATTACTCATGAGTCGCATAATAATACTGTGCCGAGAAATAATTTCTAAGCTGGGTGGTGCTGGCGGGCCGTTGTTTCCCGTGGAGCACAAATTTTGGTTGTTGTTGCATAATTTTGCGGTTGTGCAACAACCATACTCCCGAGATATCTTAAAAAACTCAAGACAGACTCTAGTTCCTAAGTGGGTACTCGTAAACCGAAATCCGAATTCGGATGCCAAAAAATAAAATGATTTCCAATTATGGTTAACGGTAATATTGGGACATTTAGATAAAAACGAGGCCTACACCACCCACCCACTTAAATTTTTGTAAGCTTACTATGGCAAACTTATTCCTAACAAATAGGAGCGTTGACTCATTTGGCCACCAGTCACAGATCGGCACGTCTTTATGTTTGGTGGCACATACAAGTGATCCAAGTCTGTAGTAACGTACTAAATAGAAAGTCTCAGCAAGGAAATTTTTGAAACTTAAAAGGAATGGTTTCAAAAATGCGGCATGGTGTAAAAAACGCTATAATGATGCATAACAACAGTTTTAAAGCATATTTGGTTTCTATCTAGTATCAAGGGATGACTACTGACGCCATATATTTAATTTAAAATATGTTTGCTTTGACAGCATTGTAATGGACAAATAGTCACAACCTTGTATGTGCCACAAAACGTAAAGTCGTGCCGATCTGTGACTGTTGGCCACATGAGTCAACGCTCCTATTTGTTAGGAATAAGTTTGCAGTAGTAAGCTTACAAAAATTTAAGTGGGTGGGTGGTGTAGGCTTCGTTTTCATCTAAATATCCCAATACTACCGTTAACCAAAATTGGAAATCATTTTATTTGTTGGTATCCGAATTCGGATTTCAGTTTACTAGTACCCACCTAGGAACTGAGTGTGCGCTGAGTATTTTGAGATATCTATAGCGTATGGTTGTTGCGCTACTGGAAAATTATGCAACAAAAACCAAAATTTGTGCTCCACGGGAAACAACGGCCCGCCAGCACCACCCAGCTTAGAAATTATTTCTCGGCACAGTATCATTATGCGACTCATGAGTAATGGTGACGATCATAACGAGCCTATCATATATCATAACACTGATAAAATTTTAAGATAAAATTTAGTCCTTGACCGTATAAGTGTTATACAGTCAAAATTTGACATTTTTTGTTAAGTTGCCCATATCTCCGTAAGCCGGATGTCAGTAAATTGGAAAATGTACATACGTGTAAAACACTTATCAATACACATTTTCATGTATCATTTGTCTCTCAATATCTTACTGATCCTTCATAAAATTAAATTTACAAAAAATGAAAGCCTGACCGTATAAGTGGTATACGCACCTTATGTGGCTTACTAGATTAGTTCCAAAACTACTTATCCTATGCTTATATGTACGTTTCGCATTAGTTTGGAATGTTCTCTCTTCATGCTTCTCGGATTGGCTGTGATTTGTTTCAAGTCGCCTATTTTTGAGAACATGCATGAAATAATAATGGCTACGGAATACCATGGTCTGGTGTATATTGTACATTATAATTAAACTGCATATAATTTAGTTATTGATTAAACGTCTATTGCGCAAAATTTAAGACTTTGGGATGTTTTAGAATTCATGCTGTACGTTTCAAAACAATATCCTGAAGATATATTAGCTTGGCTGAAATACAAATAATATAAAACGAAATCCAGTACCACATTGCCGTTAAAACCCATATAAATTCAATTTAATTAATCAAAAATACGGAGTTGTGCAACTCATTACGGTGAATACTTAATTTAAACAATATCTTCCCATGGGTCCCAGGGCTGTAATGGAGGAATTGCATATCCGACCCTACCTGCAAACCGTTTCAATTCAATAAATGTGCAATTCTGAATCCAGGAAGAGTATGTTTAATCAAGTAAGAGAAACACTTACGTAATATGGCCAGAAGTTATAGGACAGGAGACTACAAGGGCTCCAATCAATGCGGCCATTGTCCATAGAAGAGTATGTTGATGTGTTCCTTCAGGTTGACCTTTAGGCCCTGGAGTGACAAAGTCAGTGCTGTTTACGTCGTGCATTTGGCTCACTGCTAACAGCACAACTATAAGGAAAAAACATACATGAATAATGAAAGAAAAATTGCACTGGGAAAATAAGAAACTTCTACAATTGAATTTGATAAATGAGTCGTTTTTTCTTACCAATCAATAGAATTGCATTCATCTGGGTGGTCACCATGTTGATAAACGTATCAAACGGTTACAGTTGAAATTGGTCCTGGATGAAGTATCACAACCTTAACGAAGTATCGTAGTCGTGTACCAGCTGCAAAATGTCATCCATATACCATCAACCATCTATGTTTCAATATTTCTTAATTCGTATGCATTGATTCAACAAGGTCATCATAAAATCGGAATGACATTCTGAAGTTTTTATTTTGTGAAGATTTACAAGGTGATCAGCTCTTCGTGTGTGCATATCAAAATTTGTATCTTGGGTAATCATTATATACTAGAAACAAGGTTTATTTGACATTTTTTAACATAAGATCCTTCCTACAGTTTGCTTCCTGCCCAATATTTTATAGCATAAAATAATGCCAAATTGTTTTCGTTAGAACAATACATCATATCAAGTTATTCTTGCGACAGCTACTACGCCATCAAAAATCATAAAGAAACTAATTATGATGACCTTGTTAATCAATGCATACGTATCAGATATGTTGAAACATTGATGGTTGATTAAATTTGGATGACATTTTTCAGCTGGTACAAGACAACGATACTTCGTTAAGTTTGTGGTACTTTACTCAAGAACATTTTCAACTGTAGCCCTTTCGTTTAACGTTCGAATTTGTCTAAAGATGGTAACCACCAAGTTGAATGCAATTCTTTCAATTGGTAAGGGAACGGACTCATTTATTGAATTCAATCATAAAACTTCCCCATTTTCCCAGGTGTTATTTTTCTTTCCTTGTTCATATGTATCTTTTTCGTTATAGTTGTGCTGTTGGCATTTGGCCAAATGCATGAAGTAAACAGCACTGACTCTGCCACTCCAGGGCCTAAAGGTCAACCTGAAGGAAAACATCATCAACATCATCATGGGTGGATAATTGCCGTAGTGTCTCTAGCTCTGGTGCTCTCCGCAGCTATAATTCTGGCCATTATTTCCAAAATAATAAATAGAAATGCTGAAACTCCAGAACTGGGTAAACCTAAGTGTTTTTCTTGATTACATTTACAGTTTCTGGATTTAAGAATTCTCATTTATTAGATTGAATTGGTTTGCAGGTGTGGCCATATGGAGAATTACTCCAGGACACTCCTGGGACCCATGGACAGATGTCGCTTAAAGTTTTTAATCACTATTGAGTTTCACAACTCTATATTTATGATTAATTAAATTGACTATACGTAGATTTCAACGGCAATATGTTATTGGCATTTGTTTTACATTATTTGTATTTCAGCCACGCTAATATATCATCAGAATTTTATTTTTGAAACTTACAACATGAATTCTACAACATCCCAAAATCCTAGTTTTTGCATTATTACAGGTTTAATCAAAAATTAAATTATACGCAGCTTAATTATACTGTACAATACACACCAGGTCATAATATTCCGTAGCCATTAATATTTTATACAGATTTTCAAAAATAGGGGAATTTAATCAAATCGCAGCCAATGCAATGCAATGATCAATCTACTCTAAAGGACTAGAAATTTCCTGAAATTATGGTAAGTTGTTGTGATTCAGCATTTGCATTATAAAATGCTAGTAAGCATAGTCAATATCCATACTCACAGCACGCTTTTGGTGAATCAGTAGCATGAATTCTTCGTCCTCTGGCATAACCTTCTCTAGCATTACTCTACTCAATTGGAACAATGCCCTATACTTTTATTTCTTGGGAGAGCTAATTTCTCAGAACAATAATTTAGTATGACCCCTACTAACCTGTGCAGTTGGAGGCTGTAAATGTGAAATGCATAGTAGTATATTTGATATCTGATAGCCATTCCTGTTTCAAAAGGTTACATTGTTCTGTCGTGCTTTGATGCTGCATCTTAACCAAGCCATTAATTATTATCAATCAGCAAAAATATTACATTTTTTGTAAAAGGTTTCAACTGAAAGAACTTGTTAATTATAAAGCTGTACAATATGCTTACGAACAAGGTGAATATTGTTATCTGCATCATCAGCATTGGTAAGATCAAATCCATATCTTCTTTTAGTTATCCCTCTTCCATCATCTCTTATCATTATTTAATGTACTATGAAATTTTTTTTCCTTACTTACAGTAGGAGTCTTGTTGATGCTAGCGTATGCACGTTTCCCCATCAGAGGAACTTTGATGTCTCTTGGCCAAAATGTGAAACAAATGATCGTGCAAGTGGTTGATACTCTCAGTCCGGTTGAGATGCCAACGATAGGAAATTACACCTTGATCGTGTTTCTAACAGCATTGGGTTTCGGAAAGTTGTTGGGCATGTACAAAACTTGGCAGAATGCAGGTGCCCGAAATGGTGATCGTAAGTACCTTTTAGATATGTGGAGGCAGAGCTTGGATACCTTAGTATTTTTAAGGTGTTGAGGTACAAGGTATAGGTATAAGGTATTGTCTATACCTAATACCTTAGCTTATTGAAATACCTTTCCAAGCTCCGTGTGAAAGTATATAAAGTCAATTGATCTTTGTACAATTTTTAATCATTTATTTTGATGGATTTCCAGTTGAAGATGAATCAGACGTGACTGACTTGCTGAATCAAGACTATCAGGATGAAAGTGTTTAAAAACACCTTTGAATATTAATTAATATGTAATGACTCCTTTTATCGATATATAAATCTTAAAACAACAAACCCCTTTTGAATATTTTAGAACTCTTTTCTTCAGCAAACCCAGATTTCCATTTAATGAGCATGCCAATTTTTTGGGACATCATAAATTTAAGCACTCACACTATTACTATAAATAAATTGAAAATAATTGCACTGGCTAAGCATTTCATACACTACATGAAGCCTTTCCGAGTCGTAATCAGCTCCTGGCAATGATTTACTGCGTTGAGGAACACACCGTGAAAACGTCGACCCATATTCGACCATGTCATCCAACAATTTGGTTATTCATCTTTCATATTTGAAGCTGACATATGACGTTGGCACTGGTCTAATTAAAAATGTCTTTACAATGGACTTGGAATTTAGGTTACTGGACCATTGAACCATGTACAACTGCATCAGCATGGTTGATCTGGTCCTGAAAGAGCTCACTTCATTTGGAAGCTAGTTTGGATATTAGATATACTGTACACGTTTCTGTTTTAAAAAAATGTGCTTTAATGATGGCATGTTCAGCAGAGCTGCTTAGATTAAGTCGCCTCCTATATCAAATTTAAATCATATACAAAGGAACAAAAGATGTAGTTTTTTGATTTCAATAAATGATGATGATGATTATAACTAAGCATTAGGAAATCTGAGAGTATTTTTTGGTGGGTAGACTATAGTTTTTCAAACCATTTTCAGTTTAATGTTGTAAAATTAATGTGACAATTAGAATACGTATTAACCCCATTAATATACTCCCATGCCCTTGATACAGACGGAAATAAATATACTCCTGTTATTGATGCATATATACACACGCATTCTTATGCATAACGCCATTTATGCACTAAAACAAAATCTCTCAGCTAGATCAAGATAGGATGAAGTGAAATAAAGAAAAACCCGGAGTGAAAAGTGACCATGTTTTCTGCCTTCCTTTAGTCATGGTCTGTGTGAAGCAGTGCACACACACATACTATAGTATGCTTCATTTCAATAATGCTGAAGGAGTTGTTGCTGGTTTGTTTGTGTAAGCTACAGTCAACAGCACATGTCATTACAAGATTGTATACATGTTCTCAGTTGTAAATGCGTTACATGAGTGAAAGAGATTGTGTGGATTATGGGGGCAAGTTGGTAAGTGGAACTTAATTTAGGATATAGGTAAGAATTTTACTTAAAATAAGCAATAAAAGGATTAGATAATCATTTTACCCCGTATGTCAAATACGGATTTAAACTAAAACTAAGTATTATTTATGTGAACAGGTTTTACTACAACTAAATGGATTTTATTTGGTACTGTCATGATTAATAAGGCATACAAACATTACTTAAATTCAATTCAATAAGCATATACAACAAGGTTACATATTTGAATAGAAATTTCGTTTCCAGCAACTGAAACCAGGCAGGCGCATTGCTAGTCCGGCGCAATAAACCGTTTAAAACAAAAACAAATTTTGAAACATCAAGCAGAAATAATCCTATTTGCAAATCATATTGTTTTAACAACCAGCAGATATAAATTTCGTAACTTTAGCAAACTAACCTTCACAACTCATCCCCTTCACAGCTACAAATTAAGTGTTGATCACATCAACTTCACAAAAGTTGATTAAATTAAAACTCTAATGAAAGTTAACAGTTGCAAACACCTTTAAGAACTACTCGCAGTTTCTATGGCATGCCATAATTCACAAAGTATACTACAATTAGTTAAAGTATCATTCGTATCATTGGTTTATTAATTAGTGAAAGTGTAAATTAACACTTTCGACCCAAACAAACAAAATCAAACAGAACAAAAGAAACCCAACTCAAAAGTCAGAAGCTAACTTTGAAGTTGTCAACCATTAACAACAATATTTAACATTCAAATAGTGGTAATTAAGATTTTATCATTTTGTAAAAATACAAATGCTGTAGTCAGCAGTCGTACATGGCGTACCAAGGTAAGGATTTTGTGCAGATAAAGTCCCGACTGCAGTAATAATATTTAATTATTATTAGAATATCGACGTGCGGCAACGAAATCGACTTATCTCGTTGGTAGTCCGATTAGAAATTGCATCATCTAATTTTTAGGTCGATAAGAAAATGCATCATCTATTTTTTAGGTCGATTAGAAAATGCATCATCTATTTTTTAGGTCGATTAGAAAATGCTTTAACTCCCAAACATAAATATAGGAGTTGAGGCATTTTCTAATCGACCTAAAAATTAGATGATGCAATTTCTAATTGGACTACCAACGAGATAAGTCGATTTCGATGCCGCACGTCGATATGCGATGTTAAGAGGATGGGACTAAACCATGCAAATTATAAAGTTACTACAATTGGTGTCGCGCGTTTGCCCACCTCAAGTGCTGTATCAAACAATTTAAAAATTGTTTCATCGATAGGCCTGTACTTTAAATTAAAGCAGTAATACAAGTAGTACACTGCAAACACAGATGAATAAAACCCCAAGTTTTGAAGTATCATCACATTCTCGCATGTTACTTCAGCACAAGCATTACTATAGATGTCCATGCCATCCCGGAAGGATAGTTGAATAGTTGGTTGTGCCCTAGTTTTCATCGGCGGTGTCTCATCTTGAGCCTGCAATATTCAAATAATTCACTAACACAAAGAAACAGACAGACTACGAGTTAAACAAAAAAAGATGCATTAGTAATATAATGATTTTGATTTACATACAGCATTGTCCAGTTGGTTGGGGAATTTCACAAATTCGTTTTTCCATTCTCCGTCCGTAATGAAGCACAAATATAAAATCATTTGTGCTGTCTTTTTTCGTGCTGCATGAAAGTACAAAGAAAAGTGACATTAGAAACTTGAAGTGAAAGTAACTCATGGAACGTAAATAATTCCAAACTAAACGTATTGCACAAAATGTAACATAGAGTTAGATAGATGCATCTGATGTGGAAAAGGTAAAAGATCACGACTGACTTTGTGAGCTTGTCAAGTGGTTTTAATTGGATTTTACTTAACGGTGATTTGATGATTACTGTACGTTAAGCTTAAACTAAGCAACAGTCAGGCTTAATTTCCAAAAAAGGAAAAAATATACATAAAAAGCACTAGCTGGTGAAAGCAATGTTAAACAAGCATCAAATTCATATCAGCAATACAAATAAATCTTAAAATGCGGATTACTTTTCATTTGATAAAAATGGGTTCTAAATTAAACAATGGAAAGGAGAAAACTAACCATCGCCTTCATCGGCGGAATCCAAGACAGCTTGTGCTTCCACGCATACGGACTGCTCACATCCAGTATGGTGGGCACATTGCTCCTCAAGATGTCTATTCATCTCATTTTGGAATGAGTTGAATCCTACACTTTGAAGATCTATCCATCTCATGAATTCTTGGATTACCTACAAAAATGCATACGATAGAATATATTTGCGCTCAGATATAATATATAAGTTACTAAAATAAGTTAACAACGATTTACTATATTATATTCAAATATAATTCTAACCTGCTTATAAACGTGCAGTCCAGGGTAATAGACCATCAATTTTTGGATGCTAAAATTCTCATCTTGCAGAATTTCGGACTGGCGCACAAAAAATGACTCATTCATGAAAGTGCCTAACTTGATTGAGTCCGACTGTGAGAACTCTGGATGCTTGCGAAAGTAATTAACGATCTCTGCAACCTTGAATGTATCCTTCCCTTCGGCAGATCTTTGGGTTTTTGAACGACTTATGAGCTTCTATTAAAAACAGATAGAATACGTAATAATATTTACACACGTTTCATGAATTTTTTTATTAGAATTCCAACACCAATTCTTATATCGGGTACCTGAACATAGGCCACACTATTCGGGCCCTCAGAATATTCCAAGGAAGCCAACTCCGTTGCAGGCTCTAATTTCACACGGCCCTTAGACGAACCGGACGTACCTGGTGTAGGTGCCTTCCTCTTTTCTCCTGCAAGCCGTCCCATTTGAGCTGCAATGGGAGCATCAGGATCGAGCCCATTTTCTTCTTCCTCAGTAATGGGAATGTTGACTTTCCCCACATCTTTTGGATGCATCATATCTGTTGAGGTACCTGGCATCCCCGCCTTATCACCTTGAACCACCTCATTAATGTGTTGAATAGAACTACCTAACTCAACATTGGCTGCTGCCTGGATGTTGTCTCCCGAAGGCCCTGGCATTGGACATTCACCATCCACTCCTTGTGTCTCATCATTTTTTCGAGAAGGAGTTAGGGACGCATCTTTGCTTGACATTTTGAAAATAACACAATGAACTATTCAAAGTATAATTCTGGGGCTATTGTACTTTTTGTATTTAAAGATAGTTACTGAAAATAAACAATATCTTGTAATTTTGTCACAAAACCAATGTCACAAAGAATATTAGGTGCAGCTTTTTAAAAGTATTTTTATATCAAGTCTCTAAAATTATAGAAGCTTTAGTGAGTTACAAGACACAAATGAATGCACGCACTTGCCGTGAGTAAAACAGAAATCTACGTTGACGAAGCTTCAGTGATATAATGTATGTGTACTTCCAGTTCTCTGCTGCTGAAAACTCACATCAGCACGTATGGAAACTTAAAACTGTTCTTACCACACGATATGACTTTTTGGATGTACCCTGTATGTATACTTACATGGACGAATATACAGTCAACTTAGGCTACAGGTTACAATTTTGAGACATTATTTAATCAGACAGGAAATGACAATATTGTAGAGGACAAGTAGTTAAGTCAATGCTTTCTTGAACACAATAATTGTTCGGTTCGTGGGAGAAATGGCTCGCAAATTTTTTCAGGGGAAGCACTCTCGTCTATACACTTCATGAAGTCCATACCACTCACGTTGTAAAGCATATGTGTATTATATCAACATGCCTGAAATCTCTTGTGTAAGATGACGAACGAAGCTGAAAACGAGAGTCTCGGGTGTACAAAAGATCGTGATGAAAGTAGCCAAAATATTAGATGACTTTGTTTATACTAATATGTATGTGGCTTGTTAGTGCTTGTCTGTTGTGATTTAAATGATTAAGTTACATACTAATGTAATGAGGCATAAAACTTGATGAAATTGACTTATTTGAATGTTCACAGCATAGGATAAACGTTTTATGTAATGCGACTCTTTATCCACACTTCTTTCACCCCTTCAATGCTCCTGTGTCAAGTACTTTGTCATACCTCTATATATAGGATCTTTATAGTGGTCCGAGTTACTAGACAATCCATGCATACAAAATGTATAATAAATGAAACTGTGATATGCAAAACTCTTTATCTCAACGGCTAATAATGAAACTTTTCATGAGCATGGAAAAATATTACATACATATCACATATATTATATGATCATTCCTTATAGGTTACACGTATGAAGAGTGCTTGACTCTGGTGTGTGTGTGTGTGTGTGAATGACTAATGCTCGTTCATGTCGTCTTTACTGATAAGAGGAAATGCAATTGTGCGTGCTTCTTCATGGCTAAGAATGGATTTTTGTTCATGAACTCGGATCCCTGGAATTCCTTAAACCTTACAAGTGGTCATGCTTTTTTGTGTATGAAAAATCTCTTTGCTGCTGCGACCGATGATATCCTTGCAAATATATGGTTTCATGAAGTTTTCATAATGTTTATGAGATATGACACTATTTTAACACAAGACTAACGACAATTTTTCTTTTCTAGCAGGAGGTAGTAGCACAATGAATAGCGCATTCATAAAGATGTGTTCTGTAGCTCATCAAAACTTAATCCTTTTTTCCTTCTTAAAACCATTAAAGCCATTAATGTATCTCACTTCTCATTCCAAATCCAAAAATGCTTACTCCTTGCTCATATGCATGTATACACACTACTTCACATGGCTATTCTAGCAGAGTTAGGACTTTTTAAACAGATTTCTAAAGTAATATGGGTTGGTTATGATATTTTAACATATTCTCAAGACAATGTACCCTTGCACGAGGAGTAAAGAAAAATGTCATGTAAGTATGTAGTAAGCTCAAAACAATGTCATGATATGTTCCAATAAAGCAGTGCTATTTTTTATTTTGGTATGTTAAATAGCAAAAGAACGATGACTGTTGATTAGGTTCCCCTTGCTACGAAACGAATTTTATATATTATCCAGTACGTTCAAGTTACATCATACATTTCATGAAACTATTTTGAGTTCCGCCAAGAGGATAAACACGGTACAGCAGCTTGGGTCCAGCACATTTTTCTGAAATCATCCTAACCAGGGAAACAAGAAATATGATAATCTGTTAAAATTTCTGACCAGTAGCATCTAGCTCTTTACCATTCAGAATGTACCAATTGCAAATCATGATATTGATGATGGGGCGACTATAATATATACCTTTATATACCATACTTTTACACTATTTGACTGACACTAATAGGTGCAACTCATGGTTCGGCCATCGTACTCTTTTCAAAATCTTTAAAGATGCCGAAATTTCTCCCCAATTAAATACATATTAGTAATACACTAGGATAAACTAACCATCCAATTTGTGAAGGAGTTACGTAAAATAGGCAGCAGTATTGGAACATTCAGATTCATAACCAGAAGATTTAAACTACATTTATGTGATCTGGTCCTGAAAGAGCTCACTTCATTTGGAAACTAGTTTGGATATTAGATATACTGTAAACATTTCTGTTTTAAAAAAATGTACTTTAATGATGGCATGTTCAGCAGAGCTGCTTAGATTAAGTCGCCTTCTATGTCAAATTTAAATCATATACAAAGGAACGGAAGATGTAGTTTTTTGATTGCAATAAATGATGATGATGATGATTATAATTAAGCATTAGGCAATTTGAGAGTATAATTTTGTGGGTTGACTATAGTTTTTCAAACCATTTTCAGTTTAATGTTGCAAAATTAATGTGACAATTAGAATAAGTATTAACCCCATTGTGACGCAAATAAATGTACTCTTGTTATTGATGCATATACACACACGCATTCTTATGCATAATGCCAGTTATGCACTAAAACAAAATCTCTGAGCTAGATCAAGATAGGATGAAGTGAAATAAACCGTATGTAGACATTCTACACAAGCAATGAAATTGTGATTTGCGAGTGATACCTTGATTCACCATAAAATATAACCTTTAGATACTGAATTTCAACTAAATCGAATGTTTTTTTTAATTTTCCCACTCAAATTTTTTCGAAATTTTCATTGACTTTAAAATGTAGTACTACCACTTGATTCAACATGAAAAATAACCTTTAGATACTGAGTTTCAACTAAATCGGATGATTTTTAAATTTTCGCACGTATACTTTCGAAATACTCTTTGAATTTAAAATCTAATACTACCAGTTGATTCAGCATGAAACTTAACTTACATGTACTGAGTTTCATGTAAATCGATTGATTTTTTGACGTTATGCGTTGAGCGTTACGCGTTATGCGTTACACGTGACGTGACAGTTTACGCGAACCGCAAAGAGAGAAATTTTTCGATCATAAGAAGCAATTTCATTGCTTAATAAAGAAAAACCCGGAGTGAAAAGTGACTGTTTTCTGCCTTCCTTTAATCATGGTCTATGTGAAGCAGTGCACACACACATACTATAGTATGCTTCATTTCAATAATGCTGAAGGAGTTGTTGCTGGTTTGTTTTGTGTAAGAGTCAACAGCACATTACAAGAGTAAATACATGCTCTCAGTTGTAAATGCGTTACAAAGGTGAAAGAGATTGTGTTGATTATGGGGGCAAGTTGGTAAGTGGAACTTAATTTAGGATATAGGTAAAAATTTTACTTAAAATAAGCAATAAAAGGATTAGATAATCATTTATCATGTTAACCCGTAAACTAGATGTTAAAGAGTCTTTAAAATACACTCACTTGTTCCTAAAATGGCATCAACCAGTTCCGATAACTGGTGCAGTAAGAATAATCATCACTGCTGAAACAAAAATTTAAGAATGATACTCTGTGAAATAGTCAGTCGGTTTATAGAAGCAATCTCAAGAGTGTTTAATTTTTAATTGCTAGTTCCTGACTTTCAGTCATTACCTGTTTTAATATGGGTCATATCAGCATCACTGTCGCCTCTTGTTTGTGAACTCCTCCTTCCCATCCCCACCACAGCATTGACATATATCCCCTGGCCAGAGTGCTTCTAGGCCATCCTTCCTTCTTCCGTGCCCTTCTTTTTCTGTGTCATCATATTTCCATAAGTAAATTCAGTCATTGGTTACTCTCATTTTCTTGCCGTTGCTCCTTAGTTGAAATATTTTCAGAGTTTTGACTGCTTGCAAAAGATCATTATTTGCGTATTCAATGTGCTGAAATTACATGGAGAACACACATGAAACAATAAAAAGCTTTTGAGTAGGATTATGAGTGTGCGTAGGGATCATTAGGGAACAGGAAATAAGAAATGGAGAGTATTCTCATAAAATTTAAGCGTGGTCTCATCCCTCCTACCATCAAGCCTTACACAATAACCACTTTTTATGATCTTATCTTAAGTTGTCGGGTAGGGAAAAATGAAATTAAATTGAAACTAAACAACAACATTTAGGCGAATCAAGATTACTAAAATTATATGTAGTTTTATTTGGAACTAATGGTTGATGCGTCATAATAGGAAAATGTACAATCAATACAGTTATCAAAAGTAACCATGTTCAACAATTTTTTTTTTTGTAAAACACTGGTTTCCCAACGAACTTATACTTCAAATTTTGCTTTACTAATAATAATTTTAGGATCATTTTCTGCAGAATTCAGATTGTTTTTCAAGTCGCTTCAAGTCCGATCCTTATTCAATCCATCGAGCTTCTTGGTTAGATCATCTAGTTGCATGTTCTTCTGAGCCACTTGATTAACCATGTCATTAAATACATCTTTAGGAACGCTGGTTTCTAGAAGGTGCTGAACCCCTCTCTGCAATTGATGGTTTTGTGCCCTCAGGTTCTGGTTTTCATTCTTCACATTCTGGGATTGAAGCCCCAGATTCTGTTGTTCTCCCCTCAGAGTCTGGATTTCATCCTGCGCATTCTGAGTTTCAAGCCGCCGATTCTGTAGTTCATCCTTCAGTTTCCGATTTTCATCCTTCGCATTCTGCATTTCAAGCTCCAGTCTCTGCCTCTCACTCATCAGATCCGATCTAGCATTGTTGGCGAAACGCATAAATGCTTCCGTATTAGACGTCTCTTCTTGGTGCTTCATTTTTTCTGCTTCTGCAGACGCTAAAATGGAATCCAGTTGGGGGGCCATATGATCAAATCCAATTGCTGGTTGGTGGTAATTCTGTGGCACCAATTGCTGGTTGCCAGGCTGGAACCCATTGCTACTTGATGCGTAGTTCATTTGTCGTTGAGGACGTACAAATGGTTGATTCTGTTGGGCTGCCATTAAACCATTTATGGGAGCAGTGTTTCTAAATCCTTGAGTTGGTTCTTGTGGCCCCAGTTGATGTTGAAATTGCGGTGCAAAATTTTGCTGATGCTGTGAGACAGTCGCCGGTGGAGCATCCGATGGCCCTGGTGCCCATTGGTGGTTACCAGCCTCATCCATTTTAACTCCATGGAAGTTCATCACCAAGCCAAGCAAAAATCTGAAAGTACAAATATATGACATGAAACATTATTACACTACTTTACTTTTCTCAATCACACCCAAGCTTCAATTCAGTAGCGTGTACAGCGGCTAGGTAAACTGAATATATAAGAGTTACCTGGATAAAGATTAGTGCCAAATAATCAAGGATGGATAAACTTAATGCAAAAAAATGGCACAAGTTACTGTATAAAGTTTTAACACTGTGAGACGATTGCAGAAACTATTTTTGGTATAGAATACCAAAGTTACGAAAGTTAGTGATTAGTTGGGTAATTTGCTGGCCGAAGGCCAAGAAGAAAGGAGCTGACCCCATAAAAATTAATTACTCTATTGTTTAAATTATTGTTTCTAGTTTTCTAGGAAAATGGAATGATGTCATCGTACCATCACTATCATCATCGTTGTCCTTTTGAGGCGAGCAGCATAGCTATGTATTTTAATCCTATAAATCTCACAAACATTAAAATGAAGGCGATTACGATAATATGATGATAATTGTATAAAGCTGGGGAAATTAGCTTTTTAACTCATCCTATTCCACAAATGTAATATTCACCCATCTGTTCCCTATGAAAATTTTCGATATAAATTGACGGAGATATAGTATAGCAGATATGTATGCTACAGATTTCAGATGCTTTAATGTCACTTATGTTCACTAATAAAAATTGGAGCGCTGGTATTTTAGAATGACTAACTTTGCTTACTATATCATCTATTATTTTGGGTTTTTTGACATTGCTTCCAAAGATTTCGCAGCTGTATGAATAGAATCGGTGATGTAAGATGCAATTAAAAATTTATTACGTCGTGGTGACACACATTATGGCACAATTCTTAACTAGGTTATATTTTAGAGAGCAGCGAATATTAGTGTATGTTATAAGCCCGAAACGTATAGATTTACACCTGAAACATATATACAGGTACCTTTGACTTTTAGCCTTATATAGAAAATAATTAGAAGGCAAAACTGAGGAGGCGTCAATTGTAGATGAAGCAGTTGTATGGTACAATACTCGCTTGTAAAAATCATACGTCCGAGCCTCACTATTTATCATATAAGAACACAAAGAAGCAATTGTGCTGGACAAGCATTTTCCATGACTAACTTAACTTTGTGTTATAGCAACCGCAGTTCGTAACTTAGCAGGGCTTGTCTCTCAGTCAGAGTATGAATCTTATGTATGAGACATTTTCTACATTTCGGAATTAAATCAAATGGAATGAGTGCTACGAAATAACTTTTTTTTGTTTGCTTTATTGTATTGCTATTGTATTTTATAGTTATGCGTTTGACAATTCACTTAATGCATAATGTAAAGCATCATTGTTTTACATAAATTGAATATAGGGGAATAAAATGCAACCAGTACCAAAGTGTGTATGTATGATATAACCCAAAAAAGTCCAAAAGTGTGTAGGTGTGATGAAGTTACAAATCAAACTGTTCCTTGCTTGCGAGAGACATTCTGTAAATATCTTCAGGTGTAATTGGACCGTCTGTGAAAAATCGTACGATTTTAACTGATGTTACTAAATTCTTTACTAGGATGATCTACGCCTATAAAAACGATTTATTCATACCCATTTGAAACCATTCTGTGTTTCCTGCATCGTTTCTTGCTGCCTGGATAGCGTTTCGAATTGCAAACAGGATGGAGCAACTCATTAAAAGTGGTGGCTCTCCAGTTGCTATGACATGAAGCAGATTAGATATAGTTTAATTATGTACATATCGTTAGTTGTCCATTAGAGCGTTCTGGTAAAAGCATCTGTACCTTTTGAAGCCAACACTCCTAATGGATTAGGTGCATTTCTCAACATTGTCACTCTGAAGTCTTCTGGTATGTCCATATGAAGCGGTACTTTGTATTCCTGTGAAAACCACATCCACAATGTCGTACTTTCAACGAGAATAGACTAATGCAAACAATTAATTTCAATGTACCCATGTCGTGTTCGTCAAAAGCTGCCCAGAGCTTTTGTCATACACAAGCTTTTCCGTGGTCCACAATCCTAGTCCCATTGTAAAAGCCCCTTCAATTTGACCAATGTCAACCTGAATGTAGCAGTGAATATATAAATGGTAATTTAATGCGTTTGTATTTGATATAAAGAACATATTAATTGTTTAGCATTCTTGTCAATCTTGCCTCTGGGCTGAGACTTTTTCCTGCATCTTCAACGATATCAGCCCGCACGATCTAAATTGTTAGAATGAAGAGTTAATTCAACTAATTTTGGTATGAGTAAAGAATTTGGCTCATTACCTTAAATTCTCCGGTCAACACATCTACTAGCACTTCAATGAGCGTTAGTCCCCAGATATCGTAAGGTTTTACATCTCCTGGCATGTCCCTGAATACAAAAATAACATCCTAATTTCATTTCTTATATGCATAATTTTCAACATTGGATCATCTCATTTAGGAAAGTTTTACTTACTGATGTTGCGCAGTAAGCTGGATCCCTTTCATGTGGCAAGCTTGCACAATTTTCTCCCACGGCTGATCCTTCATTTCTTCTCGTACTGGAGCCATTTTTTCCAATATCTTTTCACAAGCTTTGAGTGCAGCCTACAAAGTTCATCGATGGTCGTCTTAGTTTTTATGATGAAAGTAAATTAAATTTAATAAGTGTTATAATAACTATCGTTTCCATTTCATACATGGGACACAAGCTCACTGGTACAAGCACCTCCAGTAATTGCTGCATTCGGCGAAATGAGAACGTTGAAAGGTTTTACTTTCACTTTATCCAAAGGAATTTTCAAAGTGTGTGCTACGACCTGTGCCACCTGGATTTAGAGGGTAAAAAACTGATTACATGCAACAAACGTTTGACTGACAAGTGTGAGCATGAATTTACTTTTGACTCAAAACTTACCTTGGTATTGATTCCTTGTCCCATTTCAATGCCTGCAAATAACATGGACAATTTTTTTCAGATTCGTTTGTTTACGGCTTCCTAATTTTTGCATTTGGATATTTGCTACTCTTACCTCCATGAGATACTGCCACCGTTCCATCCGTGTGAAAAATTGCAACATATGAAGGGAACTTGGAATCATGGAAATGCTGCGGGTATCTCATTGGAACCATAGCCATACCCCGTTTCTTCCATCGATTATTCTAAAGCAACCAATTAAATAGAATACATGATTTTTTCAGAAAAAATTAATAATTGTATTTTAACAGTCCACTTTGTTAAGTTACCTGATTGAATGTTTCAACAAACTTTTTTCTAGCATCATAATCTGCAGATGCCTTTAATTCCTGAATCATATTTGGTAAACGGTTTTCTTCCTCAAATTTAGCACCAGGAACAGCAATAAGTGGATCTCCTGGTTGGATAAAATTTAACATTCGAACTTCCAACGGATCCTTTTTAACTGCCCATGCAACGTGTTCCATAATAGTTTCAATGGACGCAATACCTTGGGTGCTTCCTACAAAAAATACCCTGATTAACTCTAATTCTTCTATCGTGTGTCGCACTATACAATAACAAGTAGTTAAACTAACCTGGTGCTCGGCAGTAAGTATTGGGAGGAGTGTTTGTCAATGCTTTTCCAGGCACTACTTCCCATCCAATGGCTCTATAACAACTTTAATACAAGTCCAAACAAATGGTTTTTGATGCCAACCAAGGACTAACTTTTAAATACTGAAGAGATGACCTATTCTCACACCTTTGTGCACAGACCATCGCAAATAATGATGTAGCTTCATTAGCAACATAACCTGGATCGCAAAATATTTGAGCTTTCAAACTCTGTATTTTTCCATCATTGTCAATGCCAACCTAGCAAAATATCAACATAAATTTTGTAACCAAAGCTCTTGATCAAACATTACTCTTTGAGTCGGAATGATTTGTACCTCGTATTTGGTTAAAAATGGGGCTCGTTTCCCAATCATTCGCATGTTGGTTTCCAAATCAAGGGCCACTCTTACAGGTCTGTTTGTAACATGAGCCGCTATCGCACAAGCTGCTGCTACCTGTGCCGCCTTGGAAATCTTACCACCGTATCCTCCACCAAGACGCTTTACAGACACGTTAATGCTATTTTCATAGCAGGAAAGAATGTTTAGAGTTAAAGTTAAAATACATTTATGTCTTTATCGTTTTTTATCAAATCAAGCTTTCTTTAAAACCTGTTATTATCCACCGCGAGAGCTGCTGCTATCGCAGACTGTGCACTGTCGACAAACTGAGAAGCAGAAAAGACATCCATACCATCTTCCTTTGGAATACAGATTGAAATTTGGGTTTCCATATGAAAATGATATTGGCCCCCAATACGGAATTCCCCTTTTAAGGTTTGTGCAACATTTGCTAATTGAGACTCATCTGGAGACTTGCATATTTGAAGTATAAGGTCTTCTGCTTTACCAGCGTCGTTCGCCAAGGTAATGCTCTCCTTAATATCTATAACGGGGGGCTTCACTTGGTCATACATTACATTTACTTTCTTCACTGCATCAAATGCGGCTTGCCTGTTTTCAGCGACGACTAGCCCTAAGGGTTGTCCTGCATGCTGCACTTTCTCACCTACAAATATCTTTGGAAGACAATCGACATGATTTTAAGGGCTTTCTAAAATATATCCGGCTTTTATTAAATATATTTACCTCCTCCTTCTCTGGATAATATATTCCGTAGTTGTTTACACCTGGAATATCCTTAGCTTGTACAAATGCAACAACTCCGGGAATCATCTAATTTATTTTTAGAATGAGTATAATATCAGATACTCATTCAATCTCACTCATTATTATTCAGTTAATAAATAATTAGTATCTCTATATTATTTCTCTACCAGGGCTTCAGATGCATCAATGTACTTCAAATTTGCGTTACCAACTGTACTTAAAACAAACGCTCCAAACAATTCTCCATGTTGGGGATGCATATCGTTTATATACTCAGCTTCCCCTATAAAATTTGGTAACCATATCCCCTTAATTAAATTATCTACAGTTTGAGAATCTATTTTATGTAACAAGTACGACGCTTGCATTTACCAGAGGTTTGTGGGAAAGCTTCAAGTTTGGTAACCGGTTGATATAAGGGCCATTGTGATTTATCAGTGTCATACGTCTGCTTACCATAATGCAAACCTCTTTCAATATCGGTGGCCCCTGACCTATTAATCGCCTTCTCAGTGTCTCCATATATTCCCAAAACAACCTAGTGGACAAAAGTCGTATGTCATTACGACATGAATGAGTCCAACTATGCACCATTGTGTAAAGTGTCAAAGTATCTCTCATCGTATTTAAAATTAAAGCCTTACTTTATATAAAAGAGACTGTGTTAAGCCTCTTCTGTATTCGGGAGCTGCGTCCGGTAAGATATGATCTGGAATTACTTCCCGTTGGAGTGATTCCATTGCACCTGTCAAGGTGCTAGCATTCAGAGTTTTGCCCATCAAAAACATTTCAGTTGCTGTTGCGTGAACCTGGCCAGCCAAATAAAAATTTCATGAGGGGGTAGAAAATTTATTTAAATCGATTCCTAAGTCAAAGAATTGTTCTCACAAAATCAGGGCTAATGCCACCAAAGCAAATGGTTGGCTTCTCACGAATACTAAAGTCACTCTTTGGGTCCACTTTGAAAAGGAATGCAGCATTTACATATGCATGCGCATTTTGATGACGCCTTGCAATCTAAGGAAACCAAAATTATTGCGTAAAACATTGTATTTTCACATTTATGTGTAGGAAACCCGTTTATATGTGAGTTGTGCGACCTTGAAGCTCCTGAAGAAATATTCATTTCCTTTGTATGAGGGTAAGTGAATTGATAAAAGTACTTTTCCGTTCATGTCCAGCTCACGAAACTCCAGCGGGGTGTAATCTTTCGTGAGACTGGGTGAGGACCCTAACGAGAGTATTTTTCATTAAATTAGTAACGTGCTTGTGCAGATCATTTATTTTAACTTTGAAAATAATCCTTTTACACATACCAACTCTGAGTTTTGCAGCAACAGTTTCAAGTAAAAGAAAAATGTCTGATGGAAATTCACGATGAGCATGTTTTAACATCAAATTTCCAGCAAGCGTAGCGGCCTAATAATATACCAGAATGTATTACTATCTGTATGCCTTAGCTTTTTTAGGATGTTACATTTATCTGGATCTGGAGCGCAACTTACATTCCTGACTGGAGTGTTAGCAACTCTTTTCATATGTTTTGCCATATCACCAGTATAATTGTATCCATCCAATTCCGATGCTTTTTGTAGTAACTCAATTGCCATTGCAATGGTTATACTTGCACCCAATGAAACATCACTTGCCATAATCGTTGATTGTTTAAGCTCGGGAATATTGTTAATATCAATATATGCCTGGTATGGACCATCATACTTGAACACTCCTGAAATTTAAGGTACCCATGCAACATAAAAATTGCTTAGATTACTTCCAAAACACGTAAAAAAGGAAAAGGCGTGAGATACTAATATATGTTTATATGCAACCAATTTTATTTTTGTACCAGTTCCAGTATTTCCAGCAACTAGCCGATATTTAATTCCAGACGAAGCGAATCTTTCCAAGGCCTCGTACAATGAGTCCAAAGTAGTTGGCTTTAACCATTCTTCTCCAGTTTTAAGCTTGATGTACACTGGCTTACTACTGCAGCAACTCTCAAAAGATTCCTTGCCAGGAATAGGAGCTACTGGTATCATGCATTTAGAGACATTGCCTTTACTCACGCAGGGGCATTTTGAACAATCCTATTTGGAATGAGTTAGAATTCAGAATTTATTTCAGAATATGTGT
This sequence comes from Orchesella flavescens, assembly GCA_964034955.1. Taxonomy (NCBI): domain Eukaryota; kingdom Metazoa; phylum Arthropoda; class Collembola; order Entomobryomorpha; family Orchesellidae; genus Orchesella; species Orchesella flavescens. The sequence goes on from OZ035953.1 coordinate 29,464,541, forward strand.
TTTTTGTCATTTCATAAACTATATTCTTAACAACAAACCTCAACGTCAGCGCACTTGCGCTTTAACTCCTCAGACGCATCCAAAGACATAGACTTGAATGCATCAAGAATTGGGCGATAGCCAGTACATCGACAGATGCTACCGTCAAATGTATCTTCAACGTCTTGTGATTTGTATCCCGGTTTTGACTTGCACAAACTTGATATTATATTTGCAAGACATCAATTTTGAGTGAACCTTCCAAGAAATATTCTTATGGAATTTCAGTGAAGATTTGTAAAATACTGACCTGTACATATTCATAATCATTCCTCCAGTACAGAAGCCGCACTGTAAATTAAAATAAATAATGCTTATTCTTGTACCTGAATAGTTTAATCGCAAGTAAAACATGTGTCTCAGTTTGCCTCATTATAGTGTAGCCATCATGATCATAACACCCAAGTAGTTTTTAGTCGACTGTTAGGCTACTACATACTTTGAAGACACATAACATGTTTGTAGCATCAAAATCATTCTTCTAGTTTACCTGTGTCCCACTGAATTTCACAAGCTGCTTTTGAATATCATGATACCCCTCTTTCCGATTTCCTAAACTTTCAATCGTTGAAATGTCCAGCCCATCACATGCAAAGACTGGCAGCAGACACTAATTAAGCGAAAGAAGAAAAAAGAAGTAGAAAAGATCATCAACTTTGATAGAACTAAAAAATATAGCATTGTCATTTTAAGAAGTCATACCGAGTTAACAGCTCTTATCATATCGCTTCCAGTGTTGGGATCTCTAGACTTCACCATAACCTATTGACCATGATTATAGTCATGAATGAAAATTTTTAGAGTGCAAAAAAATTCCTTCATTCATTCAAAATTTCGTTTTAGTCTTATCAAATTATAACTGAGTCATACCACGCAAGCTCCACATCCTCCCTCTCTACATACGTATTTTGTTCCTTTCAAGCCAGCTTTATCTCGTATGTAATCAACAAGGGGTGTAGTGGGTCCAACGTCTGGCTCATTCTCAGATTTTACTAACAAAGTATGAATGAATGAGTGAGGTGTCGTGCTAGGGTTGTAATTGAATTTTATGGTTACTTACCCACAGTAATTAAATGGGATTCTTACCATTGTATTCTTTTCCATTGATGAAAAAGTTGACATTGTTTTGCCGAATGTCGGGCCCTCTAGAAAAGTAATTATCAGATATTATTCATTCATGAGATTGAAAGAAGCATTTAATACGCAACACTTAATTATCTTTTCTCATGGATAAATTAACTTAATTTAAAAAAATGACAAACAAGAAACGCGGCGAACAGGTAATGTAATTGGCTAGTGCGGTATTTAGAATGTGTTAGTATATTTTTGTACTTAAAATGAATATATAATTTGCCAAAGTAAAGATACGAATATGTTGTTGTGACTTGTTGATTGTTTTCCAGTCATGGTGAAGTATAATAATAATATGGAATGCAAAACCATTGTTTTATTCAAGATCACAATTATGGCTTCCTGTCGTAATAAAATGACGAACATATATGAGTCAATGCGTCATAGAGCTATGCATATGATTGTCGGAATTATTTAATACAGATTATTGTCCTCAATAAATTTTTTCAAACATTACTGCATTTATGATTAACACATTTTATGAAAGTCAATAAACTATTTCCATCTATTCTATTAGAATGAAACTTGGTGAAAATTATCGTGATGGCTTTATGTAAGCTGAAGTGGGTGGAAGAAAACATTACTCACGTTTGCGTTTTTATAAATAATAAACCTAGATTGAAGGAAATTTTAGTCTTACGATGTCGAATGGAAATTAACCTACTTCTAAAGTATGTTTTCATGTACATCGACGATAAGCTACATCAGCACACCCCACTTTATCTAGTGCTATACTCCGTTCGTTATGACGTACTTTCATTTTTGTGGAATTGTTTTGTGATAGTATGATGTGATTGATGTGATAGTGAATTTCTTTTTGACAATAAAACATATAGTGACTGCTGACTTACATTAAACTGCTTTGTTCGGCTCCCATTTTGTTATTCTGTAACAAGTTTTCAGACGGCAACTGCACTTAAGTAAGCTTAACTGATTAATTAGAATTTAAATGCAAAATTATGGGTGATTGGAAAATCTTTAGGTGTTGAAAATACCTGGATTTAACCCAAGCTTAAAGTGAATTTTTTTCAGAGCTTCACAGTTACACAAAAGATCTAAGGCGAACCCTATTATATGTTAACAGGCTTCGAAAAATCACGATTACTCTCACTTAAATTAGAACTACGCTATTCCATAAATGTGTTGATAAATCTTTTTCAAATTGACCAAGTTAAAGTTTTAAATCAAGAATACGCTATATATTGGATTTGTTACACTAGGTGCAAAGTAATTGATTAAGAGATGCTCAGACGGAACAATCCAAAACTTTAATGAAGAGTTATAAAAGCCTGCTTCTAGTTTATATAAACTGAAATCCAGCATCAAATTTAATGAAACTTTCATTAGTTTAGATTACAGAGGAATGAACAGATAAAATAAATAGCCCAATCGCAATTTTAGTTTGGAAAGGTGTTACAAAAACACTTTTCCCAAGTATATTAGTGCATCGTTGAAAAGATAACGAAAAACGCCAAGTATACATGAATGTAATGAGCTATCTTTCTCGTGCTTGTATTTCGCTTTTACATAGACTCATGGTAAATCTATAAAGAAGCCCAAGTTACTTCCGGTAGGCGCAAAGTATTATAGTCATAAGCATCAGTTTGTCTAGTTATAAATGTACAATCGTATTGTCTCACAAGTAAAAACGTGTAAAATATGGAAAACAATTACAAAGCAAAACTGAGGAGGCGTCAGTCAATTGTAGATGAAGCAGTGGTATAGTACAATACTCGCTTGTAAAAATCGTCCAAGCCTCACTATATATCATATAAGAACACAAAGAAGCAATTGTGCTGGACAAGCATTTTCCATGACTAACTTAACTCTGTGTTATAGCAACCGCAGTTCGTAACTTAGCAGGGTTTACTGTTAAATTATGAATGAAAATTTTTGCTACTACGCATTTAGACGTTACACTTACACTCTTTGTCTCTCTGTCAGAGTATGAATCTTACGTATGAGACATTTTCTATATTTTGCAATGAAATCAAATGGAATGAGTGCTACAAAATAACTTTTTTTGCTTGCTTTATTGTATTGCTATTGTATTTTATAGTTATGCGTTCGGCAATCCACTTGATGCATAATGTACAGCATTATTTTTTTTACATAAATTGAATATAGGGGAATAAAATGCAACCAGTACCAAAGTGTGTATGTATGATGCAACCCAAAACAAGTCCAAAAGTGAGTAGATATAATGAAGTTACAAGTCAAACTGTTCCTTGCTAGTAAGAGACATTGTGTGAATATCTTCAGGTGTGACTGGACCATCTATCAAGAATACATTGAATTGAATGGAAATTAGATAAAGTTAAGCCAGGATCTTAGGAATGTTATCGCGTTGTTAAACGCTTTCATAAAAGTTGTGTGTACCCATTTGAAACCATTCTGTGTTTCCTGCATCGTTTCTTGCTGCCTGGATAGCATTTCGAATGGCAAACAGAATGCAAACACTCATGCAGAGTGGTGGTTCTCCAGTTGCTGCATGAAACATAGGTTTTCATTCATTGCTACTATATTTAGTGATGATTACAAAAGAGAAATAAGTTTTTGTACTAAATATAATTACCTTTTGATGCCAACACACCAAAAGGATTTGGTGCATTTCTCAGCATTGTAACACGGAGATCTTCTGGTATATCCATGTGAAGTGGGACCTTGTACTCCTTTTTAAAGTGAGATTCGCAGTTTATATTTGTTACAATCCATCAAAAGATAACAAAACTCTGATTTTTAAGATACCCATGTTCCGTTTGTCAGTAGCTCTCCTGTATTCTTATCGTATACAAGCTTCTCAGTAGTCCACAATCCAAGCCCCATTACAAACGCGCCTTCAATTTGACCAATGTCAACCTTTTTAACAATCATGAGACACGATGTGCTTTACTTTTTAAAAATTGCATGCCTTATGGATACATATTAAAGTCTGTTATAATTTGAGTACTAACCTCCGGGCTGAGACTTTTTCCTGCATCTTCCACAACATCAGCTCGGACAATCTATAAGGGTGAAAACAGAGTTAGCAATCTACAAGGTGTTCCATTGCCATTTTGGGACTGTTTCATTAGCAATGTACCTTGTATTCACCGGTCAGAATGTCTACGAGCACTTCAATGAGTGTGATTCCCCAGATATCGTACGCCCTTATGTCACCAGCTTTGTCCCTGTTTGCAAAGTTTCAACCGTTTACTTAAATATTGCTCGCCTTTCATTATAAACTGTAGCTCTCGTGATACTTACTGGTGATGGGAAGTTAGCTGAATCCCATCCATGTAGCATGCGTGCACAATTTCCTCCCATGTTTTACCTTGCATTTTTTCCTTTACTGGAGCCATTTTTGCCAATAGCCCCTCGCAGGCTTTCAGTGCCGACTATGTAACCAAAACATTTATGTTACTTAAAGGCGGTTACTTGTAACAGCGTAGAAACCCATTTATTCTTTCAATAAATTAATTCCATACGTGTGCCACAAGCTCACTGGTACATGCACCCCCGGTTACTCCAGCATTTGGTGATATGAGATTGTTGGATGGTTTCACTTTAACTTTATCCAAGGGAAGTTTCAAAGTGTGAGCAACAACTTGTGCTACCTTTAAGTTAAAATTTTCAACAATGTTTAGGAAAATAAAATGTAGCTAATGAAAGCGAGTTAAACCTACCTTAGTGTTGATTCCTTGTCCCATTTCAATACCTTTAGAGATTTAGAAAACATAAAAGAATTAATATACATAAAATAGTACTAAAATAAGTACGTTGTATTGATTTCCATTTTTACCTCCATGAGAAACTGCAACTGTTCCATCAGTATGATAAACTGCTACATATGTTGGAAACTTGTTATCATGATAATGTTGTGGATACCTCATGGGAACTAGGGCGAGTCCACGTTTTTTCCATCGGTTATTCTAAGGAAATGTGATTAGTTCAAATGCTAATATTTCTCATGAAATAAATAAATTTGAAGAGCTACCTGATTAAATGTATCAACAAATCTTTTCCTGTCATCATAATCAGCAGAAGCTTTCAATTCCTCAATCATAGTTGGTAAGGGATTTGGACCCTCAAATTTAGCCCCAGGAACAGCAATAAATGGATCCCCTGGTTGTATAAAATTTAACATCCGTACTTCCAAAGGATCCTTTTTAACTGCCCATGCAACGTGTTCCATAATATTTTCAATGATAGCAATGCCCTGGGTGCTGCCTATACATTATAATATAATATAAATACAAGGTTGCAAACAATGTAATGCAGACAAGTATATAAAAAAAAACCTGGCGCTCTGCAATATGTATTAGCTGGAGTATTTGTGAGTGCCTTTCCTGGTATTATTTGCCATCCAGCTGCTCTGTAACAGCTAGAATGAAAATGTCAAGGAGTAATGTCTAAGTACATATCATGTGTTCCAATTATCTGAAATTGTCATGCGATAATTTATACCTTTGAGCACAGACCATAGCAAACAATGAAGTGGCTTCATTAGCAACATAACCTGGATCACAAAATATTTGAGCTTTCAAACTCTGTATCTTTCCATCACCGTCAATACCGACCTAAAAGCAAACAAAAAATGCCTTATGATTTCGTTTTAAGCATTTGCCACACATGATACGCTTGGTAACACAAATAAGTACTTCATATCTGGTCAGGTATGGGAGTCGTTTCCCAATCATTCGCATGTTGCTTTCCAAATCTAATGCAATTCTCACTGGCCTGTTTGTTACATGGGCTGCTACAGCACAAGCTGCCGCTATCTGAGTAGATTTTGAAATTTTTGCACCGTATGCTCCACCAAGGCGTCTTACAGACACATTAATACTGCGCATTTGTGAAGAACATGTTGTATAACAAAAGGCTAATGAAGAGAGTATCATTTAATTAGAAGGTTTTTGCTGGTTAATGTATATTAAGAACCTGTTATTAGTTGTTCCCAACGCTGCAGCTATGGCAGCTTGAGCACTGTCAACAAACTGAGTTGCAGAGAAAACATCCATGCCATCCTCCTTTGGAATGCAAATAGTTATTTGGGTTTCCATATGAAAGTGAGCTTGACCGCCACTACGGAACTCCCCTTTTAAAGTCTGTGCAACATCCGATAGCCGGGGCTCCTCTGGAGACTTGCAGATTTGGAGTACAAGTTCTTCAGCTTTGCCAGCCAGTTCCGTTAGAGTTATGCTATCGTGTATGTCCAAAATGGGTGGCTGGACATTGTCGTACATGACACTGACTTTCTTCACGGCATCAAATGCGGCTTGCCTGTTTTCGGCAACAACTAATCCCACAGGCTGACCAGCATACTTAACTTTCTCGCTAGCAAGTATCTTGGATTGATATCGTAAGGTTTATGAAAAGGTAACTATTATTTATTTGTTGAGTGCAACGAAGCATGAGTTAATTTTTTCATTCTATAATAAACAAAAATTACCTCCTCCTTCTCTGGATAAAATATTGCGTAGTTGTTTAAGCCGGGAATGTCACTAGCTTTTATAAAAGCAACAACTCCGGGGACCAACTGTGAATTGGTATTAAGGTGTCGCATTTGAGAGCAGAAATACTCAAGAGTATTAAGCGAAGCAATATGTAATTAATTACCAGAGCTTCAGATGGATCAATGTTTTTCAAGCTTGCGTTACCAACTGTGCTTAACACGAAGGCTCCAAACAATTCCCCATGCTGGGGATGAATATCATTTACGTATTCTGCTTCTCCTACAAAGTTCACGAGTTGGTTCTGTAAAATACCTCTTTAGTAGGATTTAGTACATCAACTAATGTACTTACCAGAGGCCTGGGAATACGCCTCAAGTTTGGGAATAGGTTGGTACAAAGGCCATTGTGATGGATCAGAATCATAAGTTTGTTTTCCGTAATGTAAACTTCTTTCTATATCACCTGCACCAGATCTATTTATTGCTTTTGCAGTTTCCCCATAAATTCCCAAAATAACCTAAAAACCACGAAATTAAATAATTTATAATTATAACTTAATAGAACTATATAAAATGTGGGATAAATAGACGTGTGCACCTTGCCTTATATATAAGAGACTGGGTCAAGCCTCGCCGGTATTCAGGCGTAGCATCAGGTAGTATATAATTTGGGATAATTTCCCGTTGCAATGATTCCATTGCACCTGTCAACGTGCTCGCATTTAGAAATTTTCCGAGGAAGTACATTTCGGTTCCGGTTGCATGAACCTTATCAATTCAGGACCAATTCTTATTAATTTAAAAAATATAATATATACTGCAGTGTTAACAAACAACCAAAAATAACTTACAAAGTCAGGATTTATACCACCAAAGCATATAGTAGGTTTGTCACGAACGCTAAAGTTCCTATTTGCATCCACTTTGAAAAGGAATCCAGCATTAACGTAAGCATGTGCGTTTTGATGCCTTCGCGTTATCTGCACAGCATATGTGGTAATAATAGAATGAACATGAGTATTTGGAATTTCTAAGAATGAATATGTGTATATTTTCGGCAACCTTAAAACTGCGGAAGTAATAGTCAGCTCCCTTGTACGCTGGCAAGTGAATTGATACGATGACTTTTCCATTCATATCAACACCCCGAAACTCCGACGGAGAGTAGTCTTTTGTCAATGCAGGTGAAGAACCTTAAGCGAAGATAAATGTGCCTAGTTTAGGTTTTTATCTGGTGGAAGGTAATAAAATGTTCTTGCACCTACCAATTTTCAATTTTGCACCAACAGTTTCAAGTATTAGGAAAATGTCAGATGGGAACTCGCGATGAGCATGCTTCATCATTAAATTGCCGGCTAAGGTGCCAGCCTGAGTAGATTCGGTTCAAGGATAAAATCAATGCAATTTGCAATTAGGTTAGCACGGGCTGATTTTTAGAAGTGTTCATGCTTGCATAAGTATACATAATGTGTAACTTACGTTTCGGACTGGTACATTAGCAACTCTTTTCCAATGTTTTACCATGCCAGCAGTATAGCTGTATCCTTCCAACTCAGATGCTTTTTGCAGTAGCTCAATTGCAGCAGAAATTGTTAAGTTTCCACCCAGTGTAACTCCGGTGGTCTGAACCGAAGACTGCTTTAGCTCAGGAATGTTATTGATATCAATGTATGCTTGATATGGGCCGTCATATTTGAACACTCCTTGAATTTTAATTGTGCATTTAACAATACAACCATTGTTGCTTTTGGATATCATAATGGGAGGTAAAATATACCGGTTCCAGTGTTTCCAGCTACCAGGCGGTATTTCATTCCAGCTAAAGTGAATCTCCCGATTGCCTCATATAGCGATGCCAAGGTTGTCGGTTTTAACCATTCTTCTCCAGTTCCTAGCTTGATGTAAACTGGTGTGTTGTTACAGCAAGTCTCGAAGGATTCATTTTCATCGTCGGTGGGGGTAGATTGTTTGCATTTTGGTACATCACCCTTACTGACGCAAGGGCATTTAGAGCATTCCTATGTAGGTATAACAGCATTATGTCAAACGATTTTCTTTCACATGACATGGAGTTTGTTTAATGACAAAACGTCTGGGTAATCACGAAAGTTTTAATTAATCACACCTCAATATCTGCACATTTACGCTTGAGCTCCTCAGATGCATCTACCGCCATGGACTTAAATGCATCAAGAATTGGGCGATAGCCAGTGCACCGACAGATACTACCATCAAGCTGATCCTCTACGTCTTGTGCTTTGTATCCCGGCTTAGATCGACTTAAACTAAAGTCAACACAGATTAGTAGATATCTGTGTTCATGTAGAATTTAATTACAATCATGAATCGCAAATGCTACTGACCTGTACATGTTCATAACCATTCCTGGAGTACAGAAACCACACTACATAAATCATAAAGCAAACTTTACCCAATAGAAGAAAATAAGCATGGAAATTTTCATTATCATCGTTTCAGAAACAAATAAAAATACCAATATTCTACAGAGTCCATTACATCATTCATCAGTATACTTCAAATTTACCTGTGTCCCACTAAATTTGACAATTTGCTTTTGAATATCATGGTATCCCTCTTTCCGATTCCCTAAGCTCTCAATTGTTGTAATTTCCAACCCATCACACGCGAAAACAGGAAGCAGGCACTGGTGACACATGGAAAAAGTGAGTGATTAAAAACACGTTTAATTACTGAACCAGCAATTGTCCATCGCATTGTGTATTTAATCATAAGTCATACCGAGTTGACAGCTCTTATCATGTCACTCTGTGTGTCGGGATCTCTGGATGTTACCATAACCTGTTGATCGTTGTAATTATGAATGAATTCTTTTACACAAAAAACGTACACTAGTCTTATTAAAAACTATATCTGATGTGACATCATACCACGCAAGCTCCACATCCTCCCTCTCTGCACACATATTTTGTTCCTTTCAAGCCAGCTTTATCTCGTATGTAATCAACAAGCAAAGTGGTGGGCCCAACGTCTGGCTCATTCTCAGTTTTGACTGGTAAACCATGAATGAATAACGTGTTATATTAAGAATGAAATTAAATTTCATGGCTCCTTAACCACAGTAATTAAATGACACCAACTTACCATTGTAATCTTTTCCGTTGATAGAAAAACTGACATTGTTTTGCCGAATGTCCGACCCCCTACAAACAATAACCAAGTATTATTCTTACTTGAGATAAAGTGATACCACATTAAAACAACATTTATTATTTTTTAGATAAAAATTAGATTAATTTCAGTACAAGATATCTTTTTTTCAAACATTGCAGTTTGAAGGTCAGTCGGCTTTTAATTTGATGTGGATTATGTTCAACTCTCTGAACTGATATAATGCACTTCAGTAAAATGTTAGATATCGAAGAACTCAGAAAAGTAAAAACTGGTAAACATTGTTAGAAATATTTCGTTACTTACCCTAGACTACTTTGCTCTCCCCCCATCCTTACGTTTTATTGGAACCGAACTCTGGCTTGTTTATACTTTCATATGCGTTGTGTGATGTACAGAATATATTGAAGTAGCTCTAGTAGCTGAAATGGTATAAATAAAATTCAATGAAGAAAAAGAGATTCATTTTCTCATGAACTAAATATGTATCAAATAGTTCATGAAAGTCTTAAAAGTACGTTTTTGGGTATTACCACTGAACTGATTTCGAAAAAAAGGATGAAATGCAACCACAATGGAAAGTTGGATGGACTTACAAAACTTCAAGTTCTATCAAGTAATCGAGTACTAGTACAAAACACTCGACATATTTGTCTAATTCAAGTACTATTAGCATAAATAATGTCCCTTCGGAAATGTTGCTTGCATGGAACACATTGAAACTGCAATGTTGATAGGAACAGACTTACTTCTGAGTAAAATTATGCAAAATTTTAATCCCAACTTAAACGCATTGAAAGATTCACAGTGAGGCTAATCAGGCAAAATACATGAGATGAAAAATGAAAGGTATGGTACTACGAAAAAAAGTGTTGACCAACTAAATACACTGAATTCACTTCTCCCAACGAAAATATTAAAGCCATTCTGGTACTACTTCAAAGTTTGTTCATCCAAGTGATTCAATTATGTAAATACAAGTAGCAAGTCATAAATACATTTGTCGTGATTTTATTCTTGGTGATGATAACGGCTACTCTTGGAGTACATAGCTAATGTGTGCAAGACTTTATGAATTAGCTCCAGGGCATTGTACATATAAATGCATCGTTATTTTTAAAAAAAATTGTATGTATATCATGTATGCATTTATTACTCGTCAGTTACAAGTGAGTAAGAAATTTCAAAACCAAACTAAACCCGATATCATTCTTTGTTACAATCGATGTTTGACTTTTCACCACGATAGGAACAAAAAAGTACATTGGTACAAATACCATCACAGGATTTCGATGCAAATTCACAATCAATGTAATTTGGTAAGTTTTGAGGTGATTATTATTTTGTTACTGACCATAAAATATTAACTGTTTATCTAATCTCAGTATATGGTAGAAATCGTTGCTAGCGGTTGTCTAGTACATACTTAATACTAATGAGCCCATGACTACTGTCGCCTGACAATTTTTATGCATCAATCAAATTAAATCAAAACTACAACAAACTCGTACATCTCACTTTTCTGCCAGTATTGCATTTAGGTATTTCAAGCTGCATATAATATAAACCATCATGTGAATGTTGATAAACAAAATCAAACATTCAGATATAGTTCTGAAGTTCCTTTTTAAATCAATCGAATACACATCTCCTTTCTAAACACTGGGATGGTCAGTCAGATCCAAGGTAAAGGATGATGATGGCTCAAGGCCACTTTTTACATTCCTATGCCTAATACTTAAAAACCCTGAGGAATTGCCGAGACATCAACAATGTATTCATGTTGTATGTGCCATGATAATGCAGTTTTAATACAATGATAATAGTTTGAATCATCTTACATACCTTAAAATTTGGGACTACGGCACATGCTTTGCTCTTTGAAAACCAAACTGTGTCCACCTAGCAACAATTACTAGACAGAGGTTGATGATTTTCCTAACTTAATGAGCACAATGAAATATTAAAACGTCTAATAAATCGGTTGGTATTTTATGTCGTAATTCGTTTGTTTTCACGAAAATATGCAGTAATGTGCAACTTTTTTTCGCACGTTAAAGGTAGCCAAAATGTGACAACTATATACATGATTTAACTTTGAATAAAAAATTTATGCATACTAAAAACAGCTCTTCAGGGAAAAGAGTTTATAATATTTTCCAATGCTCATTTCATTGGAGCTTCTGTCAAATAATAAATACCATTAGTCCAACAACTTTTTATCCAGATACAACTAATGGTACAATATATGACATTTCGACGCTGAAATGCAGGCAGTTTATGGAAAATGATAAGCCTAAATGAATATTAATCAATGATGTTGTGGTCAATCTCCAATCATTATGTGGATATTCACCTCTAGTCAAAAATGTTATGCATGAATTAAAAATTATGACACAAGCAACCAAAACAATTTTTTATACAATTAACACATGAGCTGGCTAATGATATTTTTATAAGGCATTTACATCTAGATATTGATACAGAAATGGCATCCGCATGGATCCAATGACACCGCTTACTAAGCTAGACATGAATCTGAGATTAAGAATCATTCTTTGACATAATATACAAGCTAATCTTGAATACTTAGCTCATAATATTAGTACGTGAAAATGTTATAAGATGTAACATGAATGACATGTGATAAATGAATGAGCTACGTTTCGTGTCTGGAAGACATGGATGAGTAGCATGCTTTAAAGACTCAACCATGCTTAACATAAAAAAACGTACGTAAATATCTTTGGATGTGATCTACAGACAAAAGTTATATATAGATGGATGGCTGTTATTAAAATAAACCTTTTGTCTGTTGAGGTGAGAGGAATCCAACACGGATGATGCTGATTGCATCAATGACCAATCAGTTTGAAGATTCCACTTGACCTTCGCTCATGCTTTGTATAATATGAACGTGAACAATCAACACAATAATAAAGCGAAAGTAAAAAACAAAATTGACTGCCTTTAAGGTGTCTTACTTACAGAATATAAAATTTAATACTACACAAACAAGAAGGTCGAAATATTTGGGATTTGAATCCTTTGAAATATGTATTTTAAGTATTTCAATATTTTTCAAAACGGTTTACGAATTAATGTTTTCGGCTAAAAATTGCAGAAAGAAAACTCTGCAAGTTACTCCATCAAACCTCGCATAACAAGGACTAATGTTTAAATCGTTGATAAAACTGCTGGCGTTGTCCTGCGCTACATGGAAGCTTCACTCAACGCCAAACGTGGTTCGACAACAGAACAAAGAACATCAGTTTTGAAGCCATTGAAAGTTGATGACTATGGTTTTACATATTTCAAAAGTTCATCACACACGAAAGTGTTTTATTCATATGCCAGATTTCAAAATTGTGAAAAGAAAGGACGCTGGAAACACAATGCTAGCTGTCGCTAGTCATCACCTTCCCTGTCACAATTAATATCAAAATGTCACAACATTTGGTTGTTTTAAACTATACTGATGTGTGTGAACAAACGCTCATTAAATCAATCGCGACTAATCTCATAACTACACACTCAACATAAGCAATAGGTAAGCAGTAGATATACCAATGAAACTAAAGCTACGTTGTCCATTAAATGGAGCTTGAACGCACCAAATACTAGTTTAACTAAACAAAAATTTTCATATTGAACAATAGGGCTAGATTCTTTTTTTGTTACCCAAAGCTCCAGGTTTATTATTTTTTACAGAAATCAGAATGACTGAAAGTGTTTTAAACATCAGTTATGATAAAGATCTTATAGTCTTCACAAAAAAGCGATACATCACAAAATGAATACTTCATATACATCACTGAAACCTTATAATTTAATTATTATCAAGAACAACTTTGAAGTACAAGCGCTCCTTATTGGTTTATCACCTGCAATATAAAGCGTTGCATCGTGTCATTATAAATTTGATACTGGAAGTAGTTGAGAATTGGGATCGATACATATTTACAGTTGACTACAAATAATGACTCGTATTGCAAACGCATGCATTATGGATTGTTGAAATTACGTCATCCATATACATATCACAGGAGGACAAAAAGTCATTGCATTTTCGTTGTTTCGAGAACCGGTGAGTGTATAACATAAGGCCAAGCATGTATTGTGACTGCAGAGAAGTGTTGGAAATAATGCAGCTTACCATCTTGGACTGCATTTTACTTTCCCAATTAAGCATGCAAAATAAAAATCTATTCAAACTATACATAAAATGAGAAGCAATACACGCATTTCCACAAGAAACTCATTTGTTGCAACCTTCATAATAATACTCATTCCATTATGACGTGTAATTATCAGCAAGAATGGATAATGGAACGCTTCTAGATACGAAATGAAGGTTTCCAATATAGCTAACTATAGGTTTACCATACCGACAATTTGTATGGAATTATCATACTACATAATATACCTATTTGCTCACATGTACAAATGCCTGCAAGCGTGCATGTACGTCTAGCCATTGGAGTCATCGTCCCGTTGCAGATCCAAAATGCTTAATATTGGCTTTGAGATACATAGTACACGCTGCAGAGGCTCTTCGCTTTTGCAAATCCTTATTTAACACAACCAAGGAAGTCTATCCAACTTATGACATGACTCAAGCAGCTGTTTCGGTTTGCAAAGCGTTGTTGTTGATATATACCTTTATCATGTGTTCATTCACATGTTCAACATGTTTAAATTCATTTTATACAACGTCACACATACGTCAAAAAGATGTGAGTGGAATAATTGCGAAAGAGTTAAAAACTACCTCTTTCGGTGGACAAATTAGTTATTGTAGATTCAATATGAGTTGCAAATTACGTAGTACGTATGTATAAAATTCAAAGTTAAGTAATTTATTTTAATGTTTCTTTCGTAACTCTACGTAGAAAAAGTAATAATAAAGAGCAGCTCAAACTGACATACTATTGTGGGATAGAGTAATTAGCAACTTGGATGAGTCTTCGACTCGGTGTCCGTAATTATTGAAGCAAACGAATTAAGTGAATGTAAACGCTTTTATGGGCATTGCAATGTCCTCCAACTGATTTCAATGTCACTGGGTTGTGGTCAGTTCCCTCTCCATTAGTGAATAGTTCGCCATCGTGTATCTCTACGTAACTCATGTACATAATAATACTACTGGAGGAATACTTACAGAAGGTATGGTCTATTTCATTGATTAATGCATAATTAGTTAACTTGAGTGATATCGAATACTACACTAGCTTTATTTGACATTTTGGGTCTCGAAATATTTAGGTAAATACAACACTCATCGTCCAAGTCAGCCCATCAGTATTGATTATCAAGTATTGAAGTTGAATTCAGCGAGCTGTCTTTACCTTCCGGCCACCCAGGATTAAAATTTTTCTTTAACTGTGAAATTGTTAAGGGATTACTTTTATTAGCAACGTGCCCTAAATTTCAAAGCATTACGTAAGTTAACCGAGACAAATTAAGCTCGTTTTAAAAATATTTTATGGAAACGATAATTAATAAGCTGAAATTGTAACATATTTTTTTGGAAATTAAGATTCTTGTGGCTTTACAATCCAAATTTGTTACAAACAGAGAGTGATCAAATCGAATCTTTTAATGTATACAAAGTAGAATGTATAGATTATTTTGGTCTCTGCTAGAGCTATCCCTATTGCAAACGTTAATCTTTAATGGAGTTAGTTCTCCTGTTTTATTCTACTTATAAATGCAACTAATATGTATGTTGAATGTTGTACGCTCATGCACTTTGCATGACCACATTAGCAAGTATTCGTATGTTTAGATACGACTTCGTGTTTAACTGAGATCCCTTTCTCGTATTGTACGTAGTGTATTTCCTCCTAAAGAGTTAATGATGTTGCATTTGTACTCCTTTACGCATCTTACGGGTGAACCAACGCAGTGATAGATACTTCGTTGAAGGAGAGATTGTCATTGACCTTTGACATTTGCGAATGTCCAGCATAGTATCAGCACCATGTAATCTTATCAGAATTAGAATAACATTGGAACATGTAGACGTAAATGTTAAGCACATGTTATACTTTTTACTAATTAATGATTTAGTGAAGTAAGATGATGTCTAAAACGCGTGGTTTTGACACTTTTTAGGGGACATAAACCTTTACGCCAGCGGAAACTCCCGTGAACAAAGAATTTCATGAGCGTGATACGACCTGGTCGAGCCTGAAGCATTTACATCTTCCTGGAACTTTACGCGCATACGTCAATTCTTTATAGAAGCAGACCTGACTTAAGAATGGTACTTATCACTGCCTCAACACTTCCAACGACTTTAAAGAAATGCATTTCAACAGCAAATAGTACAGTTTACGAAGTTTGGTCGAAGTCACACAACACGGCCTCGCATGCCTCCCAAAGAATCTGTCCTCGTAAACGAAAGTCTCAAAAAGTGAGTTTTTGAAATATTTCTTGAAAACTGGATTTACTACTTCGTGTTTCCATCAATTAATAAGAACATTAAATTTTTGTAGACAAGTCGCTGGACTCGACAAAACGTAGTTAATCGGAAGGAGCAGATTGTGAACAACCTGCAAACTCAAACGAGGGTTCTTCCACTAAAAATCAACAAGTATGATTTAGTAAGGTAAGTAATTTTTATAATATTTCAAAGTGACTAATCCTTCGTGTATTTTTTGCATGTACATATAACTCGTACGACCACTAACTTACGTTACTTTAAATAGTTAACCTGGTAGTTTTTGTGTCTTTTTTTAAACGTATGAAATTTGACGGGGCCAGCATTTTCCCAGGATATGCATAGCATTGTACATTGCATTCGACCCCAGTATGTCTAAGGCATAATTTGTTGATATAGCACATGCTCCCGCTCTGCTGCATTTGATAAAAATTGCTGAAATCAGGCATTCCGTAAAAGTCATGCTTGTGTCTTCGGTAATTGCTAACAAATTACTTGAGATGTTTAATCCCAGCAACTTGAGCACTAGTACTAACCGCATTAGGACACCATTCTGCCATGCATGCCAGACACGGTGTATACATGTGGAACAAAATTTCATATTCAACAAAGTTTTGGATTATACTTTTCCATCAATGCGTCTCAACCCAATGGAATGTTGCTACTAATTCGGTTTACATATCAAAGAAAACGGAGTGATGAAACGGATCACGTATTTGTGTCATGTCATGAGTTTTGAATGATTCTAGTGAGTGGGTATATTGCTTCATTTTTTGGCAGCTAAAATTACGACCTTGCCTAATTTATACACGAGTACGACATGTGCAATTTATTTTGTGCAGGTCAAGCAACTCGATGGCATCATTATTCGGTATTACTTTGGCTCTCAGGACAAAGGGTTATTGTTTTAATAGGTACTTATGGGATTGCATAATATGCAATGAAATCGCAGAGACACATTGCTTTACCTGCATCTACTGCAGGAATATCAACACGTGATAAAATTGCTCTAGTTTTACTAATCCTTTTCAGTACTTCAGTGCATGTAGCTAAATTGAATCAGGCAAATAAAATAAATAAGCTGTTATCTCTTCAACGAATAAATTGTACCAGACACGCTCCTAATGATTCCATTTTTATTGCAAGCACCGTAGCAGTATGTCAGTGGAATCGTTGTCTATTTTAAAAACTACAACGTGCAATACTTTCTCTGACGAATGTCTTTTAAATAGAGCAATATGTTGAATTTGATACATTTATCATTTTAGATATGTCCTGGCTGTTTCCGCTGATGGAAAATGATAAATCGATAGAATAAGGGATTCTCTGTTTACTTAGCTTGGCTGGCTACCAAATTCGGAGATTTTAGCTTTGTGCTGCAGTTGTCAAGGGAAATAAACATATCTGGTTCGCAACTAACAAAAGAAACGATATGCGTGTATAATGGAGTATGCCACTTTTTGGCAGTCGCATCTCTCAAGAGATACAGATTGGTAACTAATTTCGGTATTCGGAATGAATGTAGGTAGACATCACGGAGAAGATGACACATGCTACAAAAGCTGAATTAGATTACTTAAGTATTGAATGGTAGAAATGACGAATGGAGATGAGTATAGAATTTGGCATATACGATTTAACTCATCAGTCAAACCATGAACCTTTGTCTGAGGTTCATTGAAGTGCGACCATTTCAAGGTGATTACTACATGTGATTTTATGTAAGCTTACACCGAAAAAGTAAAGTTTATTCATGTGTTGAACACGCACATCAAAAGTGTTCATGTTAAATATTCTTCAGAATCATTTCCCGAAAGAAAATCCAATGACAAAACATAATAATGGCTTGATTTATTGTCTAGGGTGTTTAGTTGACTACGGCTTGTCTTTAAATAATCTAAACATTTCATTTTTCATCCTAAAATTTTGTCCTGAGCAAATACTTACAGTCACATCTAATTGGTCCAATTGTGACTGTCTAAATTCCTTCGTCAGTGTCGCAATCCTAAATACTTAAAATGACGGTTATGGGGCACTGTGTTACATGCATTTAACATCACATCACGCCATGGATGTAGTAGGGATATCGTATTTTTGTAGGTTCAAGAAGAGAGCAGGGCTTTCAATTTGAAATTATGCATGAACATTATCCATTCATTTTTTATTTATTGCGTCAACAATTTCCAAACCCGTCTTTCTCAATCAGAATGCCCAAAACAGCATCTCATACGTCCATTAAAAGCAATGCTAAAACAAAGTATTTGATAATAAGTTGAATTTGGTACAGCACTAAACCCGTCATGTCAAATACTCAAACAGTAATCATTGTGCAGGTACGACAATGACATTTCTGAAGAGGCTTTCACATGATTATGTAGTTAATCCTTCTAGTAGTAGAGTAGTTCCTTTTAAATACATACTTGCTTGTATTAGGATGCTCGTTTCCGGTGCTGAGCTCATTAATAATACACCATTAACCGAAGCTTCTTTTCCTCAATGCTTTAACTGACAATGAGTGTCTAGAGCTTTTCAGGAAAGCTCATAAATACGTTCATCTTCCAGTCCTTACATCTTGTAAATTGAGTTTCGATTCTCGGCAGCAACATTTTGATCCTACTTTAGCTCCAAAGGAATGAACTTGTATTGGAAAACGAGGATTTTTCACTTTTACAC
Source organism: Orchesella flavescens (assembly GCA_964034955.1). Classification (NCBI taxonomy): domain Eukaryota; kingdom Metazoa; phylum Arthropoda; class Collembola; order Entomobryomorpha; family Orchesellidae; genus Orchesella; species Orchesella flavescens. Next base: position 29,483,413 of record OZ035953.1, read on the forward strand.
AGCCTCAAGGCTCTTCTAAGAACAACACATAAAATCCCAACTTGCTTTGTAAGGTTGCACGAGGTTTTTTTTCTGTGTGCATATTGAAAGAGTGTAAATGTGTGTACACAAGAGAAAAAACTCAGCTCAGGGATTCTCCGTGAGAGCTTTTCCCCGTTTCCGTTGTCATCTATATTGTAACTGTGCAGATGGACCAGTGTCTATTCCTTATACAAAGGGGAATGCTATCTGCATCCTGTCCAACGCATGTTTTTCTGTAATCACGTATTTCCTATATATTCTACTTCTAACGAATACTTGAATGAAAGTTGCCAAAATAAATGTGCACTTGGCTTAAAAAACTTTCCTTTCAAGGTGAACTCCGCTTTCCCCTGGAGGAAAAGCATTGAAGCGTGCTTGGATACAACTTATCAGTATCTACAAACGAATTCAACTACACCATTCTTTATTTTCTCCCATCTATTCTTGCTCATATATCTTTTCTTCCCCTGGAAGGTATGTGTGGAGTACAGAAAAGGATCTAATATGTAACCTTTCTTTTAATATTAACTCATCTGTGTATAACGACATGGATGAGAGTCCTTCGCTATTTTTGGAATCTTTTGGCGTATGGAGAGAGAGATTTCTTCTGGGCTGTTGGCTTTATTGTGTTCACAGACTGTGGATCAGGGTGTAGTCAATAATATCATAAACGTGGTCGTACTCTGGCCATATTTTTATTAAATATTTTCGACCAACTTTTGTCTGAGTTATGAAAAAATGGTAGATTCTTAAGCTCACGTGGTGTCATTGGAAATTCATTTGTTCAGGATGATAAGTATGCAGCGCTTAACTACCTGGCTCATGCCAAAATAGGTATAGCTCACAGAAAAAGCTGGCTTAATTAACGACCTTGTTAGTTTGTATTTGCTCTTTGCAACTTATAATGAAAATGGAAAAGACATGTATGAATCTTAATTAGGCTTGAAATTCCAGGTATTTTAAATTTCGTCTTGCAACATTGTATGAAATACGATGTAAATTTATTTATTGCAGAAGTCGTGTCATTTTGAATCATTGACATCATTTCATGATACCATTGTAGTTGACGCATTTACGAAGTATTAATGGTTATTGGAATTTTATGGAACGTATATAGGACTTTAAATTGAAATATATTGCATTACCCCACCTGAATAGAATTCTAGCAACAGAGCCCAGTGGCCCTAAAATTTGATAAAAGCATAAAGCGAGTAATAATAAAAATCCCAAAAAAAAGTAGAATGGAGTATAGAAAAATTCAAATCATCACCAGCGTCTGACATGACATGACAACTTAATAAAGACTTGACAACGGGTTCCTGATCACTATACAAAAAATACGATTTTTGTTGGCACGGTGACTTTTTATAATGACTTTATACACACGGTGCTTCAATTTTACTGGAAACGGATAAAAAATTATTGAAAATGTCCTGTTTCCGCTCCAGAGTAAAAAGGGACGATGATATCGTAACATTATGTAAGATTCCTCAATGCAATTGCAATGAGTCCATTGCAACCACTGCCTGTTCGCTCAATTTTGGATGCTAATGAATTAAATTTCGTTTATGAAGTTGTTTATACAAGCGTACTGTACCTTCCGTAGTATTTGTTTAAAATGTTTCAAAATTCTAGTATACAGGTGACTGCTTCTCACTCACGCATCAGTAAAAGCACCTCTCGGTAAATATTGTTCGAACCATAAGTAAATAAAAATTATGCAGATCAAGATTACACAAGCAAATGCCAGCTAATACATCGTAGGTATTACTTACATGCAACACTGACGTAATTTAAATTAATCCTTGTGCTCATTAGCATAGAAATTTGTATTTCATTCACTGGAATTATATATGCACGAATGTGCATCTCTTGTTTCAATAATTCGTTTTACTAGTAGGTTTTGTAAGTTTAGTTTTATTCCGACCCATGAAATTTAATAACGCATCTGAAAGCCCCAATTTTATTTGATGAATTACGTTTGTTTAACTTTCCCTCCTATTTCATGCGAGAACAATTTCTCTTGTATGTTTTTACTTTAGCATCTACTAATTATAAATTGTAGATCTACATTTATTCCATAAAAGCAGATTATAATTTTAAAAAGTAGAAAATTTAAACAAGCATTTAGTGTGGCTAAAAATACATACTTGATTAAATTCTTAGAAAATTGTAACTGCAATGCGTATGTTAATGTGCTAGTTGTAGGGTAAGTACAAAAGTTGTCATTTTACATGCAATCCAATTACAGCCAGCAAATATTTGCTGAAATGCTCAAAAATAAATTTCATTGAGATACTAATGAGTGGAACAACACAAGCAAAAACACACCGCCCGTTCCATTCCAATTTTGCACCAATTATAAGTTTCTGTATAGATGTCAAGGTATCTACATTTCGTCTTTGATTTTCACATTGCCCTAGTTTGTTTCCTAGTGTGTTGGTATATGCGGAAATTTTTCACGATTGATTCATAATGTGGCCATGTATTACGTTTATGGGCGGAGATGAAACGCAGTGAAATGAAATTTTGCATGTTTTATCCAGGAGCACATGCAATATCAATGACGCTAGCAAAATAATTCCATAAAATAAGTGTCTAGACACGTTTGAGGAAATAATTTTTTAGTTTGTATCAAATATCCCCTTATGTCATTCCAACGCAAGACAAGTTTTCACGAAAGAATACGATTCTTTTATTAATCGACAAATATCATGATATGACTTTATAAAGTGTTAGGTACAGTAGCGAGATACCCTGCTGACAGGATAACAACTAGGTTCAGAAGTAGGAGGATGTTTCGTTTGTGTTGGTTAATAGTTAGCATCCAATTCTTTGGTTGAGTCTCACACAATCCCTTTCAAGACAAGAAAGTTGTACGGAGCAGTTTACTTAGTGGTAAAAGTCATGTTAGGAGACTGGAGGACGAGACGAGAGCAGTGACGACAGAAAAAAATATTGCATGATGCAAAGGTGGTTTGCAAATTGGTAAATGTTTTCAATGTACCTTATATAAGGTATTAATTATACACTCATTCATACATACATATATTTATCCACCCATAAAAATAGGTGGTTATACATTCATGCAACTAAACTAAGGAAAATTCAAGTAATGTAGCTCCCAAATTTTCTTAAGTTTATTCTATTGCACATAATGTACATGTATTTTAGGTATGATGATGATGATGATGTACTGCTTTCTGGAAGGATTTTCTAGAAGCCAAGTCGAAAAAGATGTTCTATTCCAATTCCACCCTCCCAATAAATAGTGTAAACCACCAAAGCCTTTTATGCGGAAACCGAATGCTTTCAGAAGTTTTCATTTGCTTAAAGTTTGGCTTTTGTACTATACAAGTACAAAGAATGGTAGTTGATTAAAGTGTTTGAGTTATATCACTCACTTACTTATGCTTCCTTTCATGATAAGCTTTGGGAACCAAAGCCAATTTTCTTTCACATCCGCTTAAACAAAGTTCGACAAAGTTTGTTAAAGTACATTCTGTCAAGCTATTGGTCATATTTGTTTTGATCTGTCGTTAATTTTACCTACTTTCAGATATTTTCTGTTCTCTACAAGTCTAAGCAACAAAAGTAGTGTATTATTGGGCTAGTTAGACTGTGTGACTATCAACTATACGATAGTTGTTTGGTTATATCCATGTGTATATATTGGTTTCTGTCCTTAATTGATTTATATAGGTGTCGCATGATAGAACTCAATGCTAAAAAGTTGGTTTTCATCTCCAAAGCAATAATATACTGCTCGTTTACCTACTTTTACAGCAACATTGTAAGGTCTCTCTCTCCCATTTAATAGAGTAGGATTGTGTGCGCACTAAAATACTGATGCAATTATGCTATCGTGTGTTCCATTGTTGAGATGTGAACCTTGTCAATAGCTTGCCAAGTTTGGAAGCAGTCATGTGTGGCAACGTGGTGCATTAAATAAATACATTTTGGTAGACATATCATACCACTCACATAATGTAGCATTTGTTTGCTCTGTGATGTTTTGCTTTACGTATTAATGCTTGTCAACTTGCCTGGGATTCAGCTTTAACTGCAAGAGTTAATGTGCTTTTTAACTACGTATAAATGTAAGGACACACCTGCTCCACTATTTCATAGTTGAATATTGTGTGTGGTTATCACCAGCTGTGGAGATTCAAGTTACATAGGTTAAACTCGATTTGATCGTGTGTCTATTCATCCACGATGCTTGATACTGTGTACGTTGCTGACGTACGATACCGATTTCATTGCTATCATATCATATACATATATATATACAAAGGCTTGGAATATTCAATGCTCACTCAGACCAGTCTACCAGGAACTCATCACATCCAAAATTTATGATGCTAGGGAAAAATGAACTAGGGATAATAATAATATAATAATCATCATCACCGTCATCCTGACGTGCATATTTCAGCTGACAATCCTTCCACTGTCGTTTCTGCTGTGCGACGAAGTTATTATTGGCATCATGTGCACTTGTATTTGTTTTTAGAGTTGGGTCTTGTGTAGGATTGATGTCATTCATGAACAAAGATGTGTGTTGAAATGCTAAATCATAACTTAATTCTTTACCAAAGATTCATATGTAGGGGCAATATATATATATCTCTCTTTTCGACTTCATTTGTATGTATTAGCCACGGTACCTAAACTTTCAAAGAATAGAAATGAATGTAAAATAGTAGCATAGTGTTATAGGAGTTGTTCAGAAAGCTTCATTTCATTTTGTGATACCTAGATACAATCGTTCCTAAATACTTTGTGTACAAGCAATAGAAAATATATCTATAAGGACTTACGTTGAATGAGTTTTAACAAGTCGCAATGTGTTTAAGCTTCTGTCATGCCTCTTCTCCCTAGGCGATGGTGCTAATTGCTGATGTCATTCATGCTAATCGCAGTTGCATAATTGGCAGTAGTGAGTAGGCATTTACATTTCTTGGGCGTAAAAATTCCATGACTCATTTTCAATGAATTAAGACGTACCTAAGACTTTATTTCCTGGTATTTTTAACTTCGTATTATCCAAATTCTGCGTCTTATTTTGAGCCTGCGCTGTTACTTGACCTACCATATTTTATTAGTGAAATTGCATTTGTTATTGCACTGATAGCAAGTGAAATGAGATAAAAACATTATTTCGCTACATATTGGGTGTTTCTTAGTGCTGATGATACCTTTGTATGAAATTTGGCATCCCTTTATTCAAAGGCATGATATTCAAACGACACCCATTCACCAGTGATATTGCATTTTAGAGTGCAACCTTGGGAATTGAGATTGCATGCAGTTTCATAAGTATTCAAGCGCTCTCTCAATGTCAGTCTTTAATTATTTCATTTTCTCATTTACCACTCCATTCATTACAAAAGAGTAGTGGTGTTTTACATACAAAAACAGTCGCTCTCTTCATCTCAGCAGCAGCAGCTTTAATTAGCTTACATAGTAATTCAAAGATTGAGTTTTATTGCTGGACATCTGATGAAATAAAGGTCAATGATTACAAGTAATAACGTTTTTGTTACTTTAGTTATCTATCCTCTGTGCATTTATAACGAAAAACATGACTATCATAATGGATGCATGTACTTATGTATTAATTCTATTTGCAAACAAGCAATCTTGCAATCCCTTCATTGACCTTTAGCGTAAAATATTTTATGCACATAAATTTTTAATGCATTCCTTTTCGGTCTGAACCTTTTAAATTGACAATACAAATGCAATCCCATCTGCTCCACTAAAAAATTCAAGGTGATTGCGGATTGTTTCTGCAAAGGCAAGCACATACACTGGCTGTCTATATCGTACGATTTTAATAGATGTATAAAATTGAGTTTTTTTCCTTCCTCCAACTCTCGCATTCAGTAGGTGCAGTGTATTATTATTAGGCTCAACAAAGTTTTCTTTTATTAGGTATTTTCACGTTTAAGGTACTTCGTTATGTGGCAGCTAAAATCATACTACTTTTCTTGTCGATAATAGGTGATCTGTTCGTAAGTCCATTTGCTGTATGATTGTGCATAAATTACATAGATTTGAGTAAATAGATTTGTAAAATTTTCATACAATCAACATGTTTATAATCCATCACCTATCCGTCAAGTCAAGAATATCAAGAAATAGTAAAATATTTATTAACACCATGAATTGAAATGCCGACAATCTAACTTCCCCCTTTTTTTAAAAATATAACTAGGCGAAATTCTACTGCATTGCACTTAAGATTCTACAGTCACCGTGTCTTTCCTTCATCAACGTCACAATAAAACATGTATGTATATATGGGTGCTAGCATTATTAGCAACAAAGTACGTACGTTTCTTTTTTTTAATGTTCGTTCGTCTGTATCACATCCCATCATCCCATTATAATTTGAGCGTCTTGAACCCATTACACTGATACATCCAAAAAAAAATGATTTTGCAGTGCAGACACAGTCCTTGCATCAACACATTTTTTATTGTTATTATTCTGCAGTGAATTGCATAGACTCAAGATATTGTATCCTTGTTAATAACCATTAGAGGAACTGAACTCACTTGATGTTCAAATTTTCAGTTGCTCAGTTATTATCATGGCGTAAGATAATTACAATCATCATCATCATCATCATCATCGTCAAAGGATAAGGCTTCATGTATAAGCGGTTACATACGCGCTTGACATAAAAGCTACAAAAGCAAAACAGACGAATAAAAGTGCCTGTAGCATTAGCAAAATTGCCGTCGTCAGTCCCAAAACTGCCTCTAAAATATTTTCAAGAAAAATAACTAGTTGTGGATTTTTGATTAAACGGTTGAATATTTAGATGCCTTATCATCAACATTGAATATATTGATGCACCCATGTATGCCCAATTCACGAGTTTTTTTTCTTCTTCTGCGTCGTAATAAATGCGATCAAAGTTATCTGTAAAGAGTACTTATGCAAATTGCTTTACAGAAAATGCACACACTGTTTGCATACCTATAATCGTAGAAGAATTAACTAAAACTGATAGAGTATTGATCGAGCTAGGAGTACTAGTAGCGAGCCAAAATATTTCTGTGTCGCCTGAAGATTACAGGTTAGCTCTGATTACAACTTTGATTTTCAACTCCTTCTCACTACTAGAATGCAATGTGAGCTTTTTCCCTTCCCCAAAAAAAACGTTAGTAAAATAGCGTTTTTATTTTGCAGACACACATATATAAAAACATTGGGGGTTTCAGTACCTTTTGGGCCAATGTGAAGTGGCTCAATGCGTTATTACAACTGTTGTTGTTATAATTGTGACTACAACTTAATCGTGGGCTGTACAATTTTAATTGCATGTATATATCCATGTACTACATCATCATCATCCCTTTCAATAAAGTTGGTTGGAATGAATTGATTGATTGTAAATGGCAGCAAAAAACGTAGGGAATTTTTTTGTAGGTAACTCTATGCATACGTATGTACATGTAAGGATGCGTTTCAGCATGCAAGAAAAGGATGCAATAGTAAACTCACATTTTTAATGATTGTATCTTGACAATTATTTCCAGTCAGTAAAATTTTTATACATTTAATATTTTCCTCAAGTGTTGACGTGGTATCATTAGCCAAGGCTGATTGATGCATCCTAAACCGTTTTTATATTATGAGGATACTAAAATGTAACGCAGGTAAAAAAATTGCTACCGAGGAATTATAATGATACTTGATTTATATAATCTACTGTATTTTTCCAAAGAACTCGGTAATCACGGTCATTTTGGGAATTTGCTTTTCTACTGAGCCGTTTTTTATACATGAACGTACTTCTGAAGGACTGTAGGTGCATTTGGGGCTGTCTGTGTGAAATCAGTTTTATCTGGATTAGTTCATGTGGTTGGTTGTATTCCACTGTTAATAATATTTACTTGTACGTCCAAATAACCATTTGTACGTGAGTAACTGTGTGTACATAAGAATACAAGTGGAAAGCATGTAGTTTACGTATATGGAAGCATTTTTTTCAACCTCCTAGGATTACATGTGGTTGTGTGTAGGTCATCGTCATTGAATGTTTATGAGTTGAAGTTGCAGAAGGATAAACTGAAAGCAATGCTGCTTACAACTACAAAAGTAGTAAACTGCATGAAGGAGCATTTTTTGTGAAACCCCTCGCTGAGAGTGTACACGTTGCAAATTATCGTACAGGATTCATAATCATACCGTCATCATCAACATCAATTCATCGTCCAACGATTCCTCTTCACATATTTTTGCACATGCAAACAATTCTTGTTTATATAGTGATTGTACGGGCTAAAGGGTGTGTGTTTAATGATGACCAATTATTTCCTCAGAAGTCGGAGGCTTGGCTGTTCTCAGCCAATCACCGTGAAGTAAAATAATCTGACGCAACATTTGTGTACTGAGATGCAAGAGGAAACTTTGTCCTTTATTGCAAAATGCGTAGTACGTAAATCTATACATATATATATGTATGCATAAATGTATACAACATGACATGCAAACCAATTCCTCTATTTAATAGCACGTAATGTTATATTGTGGTGGTGATGACGCTTTCTGAAAAGAATTAGTTGAAAATCCGACACTTGGCATTTATGCATATCACCTCATAAAAACTTGTAGTTTTTTTTGCTACACTTGCATTACAATACAATACTATACCTATGTCTAATACTGAAGAATATACACAAACTGTATAGTATATCCCATAATTATTCATTGACGGTTAATATAATTTATACAGTGGTAGTCAAGCGATGATGATTTTAACTTCGTAAAATGAATACATTGAGTGCAAATTTTTCCTTTTGAAAGGCTCCACATATATAACTTCTCTGGATGTAGTGAAAAATGAAATAGTGACACAATAGTATGTAGCCTGATTTCCCCCAGGTCTGCGTCATGTCTTGTGAATGAATCCCATTTACCACTATTTTCATGTCGGTGGTTCCCCAGGAAGGGTTTACTCTTATTCTTTACAATCAAATTGCTTCACTCTTGTTCGTGGTGCATTACTTCACGTTCCCCCCTCTCTCTCTCTCTTCTCATGTGAGACTCTCTCACACGTCTTAGCAAAAGGAATACTTACACCGTGCGGCTATATGCCAAAAGAAAGCTGAACATTTGTCAAAAGACTCGGAAGACGGAGAATCTATTGGAAGAAAAGCCTTTTCTGCCGTCACTTTGTTATACGTTCCTTTAGTACAACTTTAGCAATCTAACGAGCTAGGTGGCTTCGGCTGCGACTTGAGACATACGTTTTTAAACACAGAATTTTTATGTTTACCTTCTTGATTCATTTGCTGTCTCTCTACAAGTAAAATTCTCAAACCAACTATATATTGATAAAAATAAAACTTTCAAGTTTACACCAGTCACTTTCTGGGCAACAGTGAATTGTCTTCCTGGAAGGCTAAATTTAAAAGTAAATAATACCAACTCCTTCGTGGTGGAAATAAGGGGATTACAGGAGTAGAGTTCTATCCTCATTGATTTATTGTTCTCGAATAAATAAGAAAATCTTCTGCAATGGATTTCTTCAAGCATCCAGGTACATTGGTAACGTTGATATTTTTTCTTCTTTTATACCTTATTATGAGACTCTCTAATTTTTAAGCATTGGAGTTAACTTCATGTGTCATGCAAGTACTCATACTCATTCCACAAATATAAATACAAAGGAGTGTATTATATTTAAGGTAGATGGGCATGCTCTCAAAGGGATTAGTAATGCACAAGTGTACATTTCGCTTTAATACTTGGCACTTCTTACGGAATTAAACAATTTTTTATCTATATTTTTTTCATCCAATCCAAAAGGTTGTTGACGAAGTGCAAATACTTACTGAAAGGAATGCCTTGCAGTGAATGAATTAAAGAGAGGAGAATTTTCATGCACTGTATTATTTAACGTAGATTTTCCAACCATAACCGTCCATACATATTTTATTTACACGTATCTATTTTTGTTTGCCGTCTACCTTACTAATAGGTATAGATAGTCTGTCTGGTAAACTAAATAGGCTAGGCTGGAGTCCTTAATGGTACAATCAGATGAGTACAACAGAAACCTTTTATTGAAAAAGATGTCTATTTCTTGGTTGACGTGCACGACAACATCACTCATTCAGAAGTGAAAAGTTTTGTATCATGCAATTCAGAAGGGAAAAGCAGTTAGAAACAGTGGAGTGTTAGGAAAGAAGTAGTAGTAGTGGAGGAAAGGGAGAGAGAAGCTGGTTCATTGTGTCATTTACATACACACAATGTAGCCCCATAATCCTAACAACTAACACTAACGTACTGAGATTCTTTCTGGAAGTCTGACAGCAGTTGTCGTGTTCAAGTTGAAACATAATGGTAGCAAATCAAGAATTGCGTTTCTGTGACTGAGCATATATATTTTTCACCAATGCAATGCAATAGCAAGAGATATTGTGATGCCGCAAATGGAAATGGTAAAATCCTCGTTCCATTGCATCTCGTCTCAATCCCATTCCCGTGAAGAGCTACTACCTCAAAGGGAACGGAATTGCTGAGACATGAAGATGCAGTGAAAGGAATTTCTTTCTCCTCTCTGACTAGTGAGTGAGGGAGAGAGAGAGCTCGTGTCTGAACACAACACGTTCTCACATCAACGGTTTCTTTTCACCCGTTCTCCTCTTTCAGATCCCACAATTCAAAGCTCGTGCATGGTAAGGTGGATATAGAAGAACGTGGCTATTAAACATTTTTGTGTAAATGAGTGATTTTTGAAGGGTTATTTTTAACGTTGATAGCATCATCATGAGCGTGCCGTCAAAAGTGTCAGAGAAATCTTTTAATCTAAGAAAAACCTGGGAGTGTAGAGAAATCACTTGGTTTCCTATCTCTCAATTCATAGACATGCCTGAGCACTAGTACTAAATTGTGAGGTAGAGCGATGCTCATTCAAAGTTTTAGTGTTACAGTTGTAATAATCCTAAATGGGGTGTACGCCATTAGTAAGCTAATCTTTCAAATCAAATCTCAAAGGAGTTTGTTCATAAAAGTTTTAGATCTTTGTTAGAATCTGAGCAGATTTTATTTTCACAGGGAAAGTTACTGCTAGCCAGCCCCTTTACAAGGCTGCCGACTCATTTGTCGACTTCATTTCTAGCGTTTCTTTAAAAATTTAAAACATCAGCATTACTACACATACAATCAAAATAGCACAAACGAGCATATATCTTGAATACATAAGTAGGCAGTAGGTCAAGCTAAAATTCTTGTAGTGATATGTTGCCTTGACATCACCACCATCCAAAGTGGGGAAACGTTGTGAAGGGAAAAACGTTGAGTGGTCATCTTCTTAAGCAACCATGTGTATGTTTAGGTATTAAAATCATTGAAATATTTAGGATTTTAGGAGCTACGCACGCACTTCTAAGAACTATCAAAAGAATCATCATACTTCCTCAACATTGACCGACCAATGAATATTCCATTTACCGTTTCAAGGATGCATAGCAATTTGCAATGCATATTATAGCCTCTCCATAAAATATTGAAAGGATTTTATGCGTGATCTGGCTCCCATTATTTAGGGGTTTCTTTCTGCACTGTCATAATTGTAGCTTGAGGCTGACATTTGAATAGTTGTTTTTCATCTCCCAATTCTCTATGTAGAATTTTCTTTGGCAAGGAAACACATTGATCATTTTCTCTGCCCTGTTCACGCATTTCTGTACGGATGCAGAGCTTGTAAGACTCAAGGAAAGTTGAAGATGATAGGCATAACTTGTCTTGAAGATTTCATAGGTAGAGCTGCTGCTCGTCTTTATCATGCTTGAACGCCAACACCACCATCATCAGATTTATTCATGGGTATTGCTAGTGCAGAATGATTGATTGATTGATTGATTATGGGTTCGTGAGCATGTCTTGACATGAGCGAACTACTTCGTGTAGGTATTCTTTAAATCGCAAATCCTTCCATTTCAGAGAAAATATATTTTTTTTTTTGACATAACGGCATAATAATTATTTGCAAGGATGAGTGACTACGTGTTGATAAGTGGTAGGTGCATAAATGGTAAAATTATATCATATTATAGATACATTGTAGATTCTTTTGTAAAGGTCAGGTTGGCAGACATTTGAATGATGAAAAAAGTGTGAAAATGGAACATCACACGAAACAATTGATTGATGATTTTCTAACAAAAAATTATACACATTAAGTACATTAAAATTGTACACATGCAATAAAATTACTATTTCCAATTCTCTTTTTGCAGTCTCAGTGATGATGACATCGCATGCAGCAATCGTATGCTCTAGCGGCTGAGAACCAAACGAGGAAGAATCCCTTCCCAAATATAAAAACACGTACAGCTACCTAACTGTATTCTGTGATCTCAATTAGAATTAAAGCCAAACACAGATAAATTTTCGATTATTATAAAGAAATCAATAACTTTTAAGCTAATACTCTCACATCAACTTTACCAAAGTACTTTGAAAAACTTTTCTGAAACATTCCTTCCTAAGAATCTTTAAAAAATAAAGGGAGAATATAGATTTTAAACGAATAACTTATTTTACTTCAGACAGTTATCGTTTCGGTGAATACAGGGTTCAGTAATATTTCTTAGAAGTGGATAAACAGTCGTTTGCATTACGGCTAACTAGTTTCATTTATTTTAAAGGATAGGCAAAAAAGTATTTGTTACCAGTAAAAAAATTAAAATGGATCAGCTATTTATAAGCGTTTTACTACTAACCACCGTTGTTTTCCAAACGATGGCGGCAGACACCAACTACCCACCTCCTTGTGAAAGGTAATTATTTTATTCTTTGAAACTAGGCTATTTTCTCTCAAAAACTCTTCCTCTTTCAAAAGCTTAAATATTCGCAATTAAAAAGCGCCTTACATACAGAGTATATAAAGTTTTTTCTTAAAAAACTAGGAGCATTCTTTTGTAAGGTATTTGACGATCCAAGTTGGTTACAATTTTTTCCTCCGGCCTTTCAAAAACGGCATATGAAGGTGATGTAGGAATTTGGAGAGAAAAGAGATAGAAAAGTTCGGGGTAACGTGCTTATGGTACCAAAGAACAGTTGACAAACTACTACTTATACGCTGAAATATTGGATTCGGTGAGCATGACGCAGGGAATGATTTTTAATTTGGCTGATAGGAAACTTTCAAGATTTTCATATACCATGTTAGAATTCCTGACATTAGGAATATTGTCCTTGGGTTGTTTGAAAGAACAAAGAAGAAGAATTTCTAAATTTTCATCAACCGAGCTTGAAAAGTGGCACGATCGTCTCCCCAAAATGATAACTTGAAAGGTGATCGTTTATATGATAAAAGGTTTAGGTGGTTTTTGGTAAGCTGTTACAGTTTAAAGTAAGTGCCTTTTTGCTTGCTTAATTTACAAAGTGTCCTTGACAATAAGTAATTCAAGGATAAGTGCTGGATGTTGGTCCAGGTGTTGATAGGATGTTAAGCCTTGTCAACTGCCAAGAAGTTTGAGCAATGAAATATCAGTAGCATTAGTTTTGATATGAAGTAAGTTGAGGGAATAAATCACCATGGGCTTAAACAGAAAATGGACAGCCAACATGCCTTCCTTCGCACTAGGATTTCAATGAAAGCTTAGAAAATCATTGGCTTGATATAATGCCCATATTATAGATTATGAGCCTCTCTATGTATATATATGTATGATATATAAACTTTCATGCGTATAATCGGGAATAGCTTTTTGGGTTTCTTAGTGCTTTGTACAGAAAATTCAATCCCGTATTGATTTTTCGTAGATTCCGTTGGTTTTAACTCTATATTGCTTCAACTTTATTTCTCGTTCTGGCTCCTTTTCATTCGGTTTTTATTTCTTATTACTCCTCTAGCAAAATATATTGTCATGGGCCGCTGCTCCACACGGTTCAGATGGCTGGTCTCCACAAAGATTCGAAGACGTTTGTTGACATGAAATTGAAATACGCTCCAGCTCAAGTTTTGACAAACTTTGACTTATTCATGGCAAATCACAAGCAAAATCCTACCAAGGCAGATATTGCTGCTTTTGTGGATGATAATTTTGATGCTGCTGGCTCAGAATTCGAGCCATGGGATCCATCCGATTGGCATGCAAATCCAGCGTTTCTAAAGAATATATCGGATTTGGAATTGAGAGCGTGGGCTGACGAGCTCCATTCCTTTTGGAAAGTACTCGGGAGAAAAATTAAGGACGATGTAAAGTTGAGGCCGGATCTATACTCCATGATTTACACCACTCATCCTGTCATTGTACCTGGTGGGAGGTTTAGAGAATTCTTTTACTGGGACTCTTTTTGGATAATGAGGGGACTCCTTCTCTCAGAAATGCAGTCTACTGTAAAGGGAATGTTGTCAAATTTCTTGGAAATGGTCAATCAACTAGGCTACGTCCCTAACGGTGGCCGAGTATACTTCAGAAGATCTCAACCACCACTTCTCATCCCAATGTTTAAACTGTATTCGGATGCAACGAATGACACAGCCTTTGTTGAGCAAAGCATTAGTCTTCTTGACAAAGAGTTTCGGTTTTGGATGGAAAACAGAACAGTAAACATTGATCTCAATGGAAAACAGTATCAAGTCGTACGATACAATGTGGAGCTGGATGGCCCGCGACCAGAGTCCTACAGGTTTGCCTGATTTATTTTGTCACGTTGCATTAGAATCGTATAATAAATTAATGCGCTTTTCAACAAGCAGTGTAGAAATGTTTATATAGAGAAAGCAAATATGTACGTCGAGCAAACTATTACAATTGTAAGTTCTAAGCATGCTTTCATGAAGGACAAGACTTCAAGGCCTTTTTCTGAAATTATAGGGAAGACTACGAGCTGGCTGAAGGACTTGAGACTGAAGAGGAAAAAACGGAATTGTATTTTAATCTGAAGTCAGGTGCAGAGTCTGGATGGGATTTCTCTTCTCGTTGGTTTATTCCACCAAAGGGAGCTGCAAAAGGTTTAAAATTGTTGTATAAACTCTCGGTAAAGTTTAATGGCTTTCACGACATGACTTTATTCACATTTATCAATGGCTTTGCAGGTGATTTGGTCCACACACAGACAAGACATGTAATTCCAGTGGAACTAAATTCATTCATTTATCTCAACGCAAAAATCATGGCAGAATACTATGAACAGGTAATGTACACTAGAAACCTTTTGGATATAAAGTTGCTAATATTTTAGTGCATTGTTCCAGTGAGTCATCTACTTTTTCTGGATGCCAATTCAAAAGTTTTTTTTTCGTTAAAAAAAACCAGTTAATATGGATACTAAATAGATTCACGAATATCGTATGCAACAAAATTTTTAGCTTTCATATGGGGCTAAGTGATACTCACACTAGAAACTTCCGCAATATGAACATGAAATGAGAAATAAATACAAAAAATGGAATTGTATGAAAAATTCGCGTGCTAATTTTTAGTTAACTTCGTCAACAAATTTAATGAACGCCCGCTTTTCACAAAATATGACTACTTATGATATAATTAGCAGCTATCTTTAATGTATCTTCTGTTTTTTATGTAGTTGGGAAATAAGGAAAAGACAGCGTACTACCAGAATGTTGCAAACAAGTATAAAACCACAATCGAAGAAGTATTTTGGGACGAAGAACTGGGCTGTTGGTTCGACTATGATATGATCAACAAAGGTCTTCGCAAACAATTCTACGCTTCCAATGTGTTCCCACTTTGGGTCGGTGCTTACAGCTCAAACAGGACGGTGACCCAGGTAGTTAACTATTTAAGGAAGTCAGGTGCTGTAAAGGAACGTGGAGGTGTTCCCACCAGCTCATTCCAATCAGGCGAACAATGGGATTATCCAAACGGATGGGCACCATTGCAACATGTAATTGTAGATGCTTTGGATAAAACTGGGGATGAGGAAGCTAAATCCTTAGCTTTTGAGTTGGCGGATAAATGGATCAGAACTAATTACAAGGCTTTCCTACAGTCAAGTCCAAACCATATGTTCGAGAAGGTAAGCATGTGTCAAATGCAAAAGCACTCATCTTCATCACCAGTTGCCAAAATATGCATGAATGAAAATCTTTGCTTGAAAACCGAATCAATTCTATAAAAATGGGCGTCAAACATCATTTAAAATTTTGGGATGTGTGTTTTTTATGTAGTACGACGTGACAGTGGAAGGACTACCAGGAGGTGGTGGAGAATATGACGTTGTAGTCGGTTTCGGTTGGACGAATGGTGTTGTAATGGACTTTCTCTATCGGTACGGAGATCGTCTCCGTGCTCCGCTTGCTGTACCGAGCGCAGCAGCTATTTCATATCCTGCAGTAGCACCTGCAACGATAGCTATAGGAGGTTTAACGATTGCTATCGCTAGTCTATTCGGGTAAGAATCATCACTTTACCTCATCACAGTACGTCGCAGCAATACCAATATTCTGCTAAAAGTCAATAATATGTTGTGTTAGGCAGCAACAGGTCGTCATATTTATGTAGTGATGTTTTTAGAAAATGTATTACTAAAAGTAAGATTGAGCACGATCTGTTTTACTCTTTTATGTTAATTTAGTTGACAATTCAAAATAAGTTTGTGATATTCATTAATGTTACGTAAATGCAGTGAGAATTCTGAAATTATGTAGAAATTGGCAGTTATACTCAATGTGTATTACAGGAAGTGCAAGGACTATGATAAAAGAAGGAGAAAATAAAAAATGTACCAATATCAAATATTCCTGAAACTTTCAAAAGGTTATCAATCACAGGTTTTCATAGATGGCTTTATTCATGCTGAATAACCAAAATGAAGTTAAAAATCAACTCACATTATGTTTATACTGGCTATTGTAAAAATTGAACGCTAGATATTTATAATTACTGACCGTAAAACTGTACAACTACAATTTAGCATAAAACCACTTTCTTATTATCTACTGGGCGCGGAAACCTACTTTATCCCATTGGTGATGGTCAGTACAATTACAATAGGAGCCGAATATTAAAGCAATCATTGTATATCTTATGTTGCTGCTTCATTACATGCTAATCTCATCCAAACACGTACTCATAATAATTAATATGGACAGGAATGATCCTATTATTTCATGCTTACTAAATACTACCTTTTCCATTTTTCGACAAATCTCATGTTACATCTTCAACAAACCCAAAAGCAGTTTTCTATTGACATGGAAACTGCGAGCATCTGTGACTAGAGCAATAAGAATCAATGGGGACGAGACTTTATGGAATTCCCAGGTAACATTGTTATGGGCTTAATAAAAGTTTAGTAGCATGCAATTCCAAGTTACTTCAAGGCAACAGATATACTTCTTACGAGCCAGGAACTGCATGGCTGAGTAATGTAGAACATAATAATCCTTAATAACTAAAAATACTTTTCTCCTTCAGTGCTTATTAACTAGAATTTCAATGCATGTAAATACATTTTGCGTGGAATCACCACAGTTTGTAGACCGAGTTTGTATTCAAGCAATTGTCTACGACATAATTTTATGTTCAAGGGCAACAAATTATTGGTTCACAATACAGTGAACTTTCACCGTTGTACGTAAAAAATAAAATATGAAAATTCTAGTGTGCCGAACGACTAGCGATGCATAAAAGTATATTTACAGTGTTAGCAAGAGTTCACTTTGCTTGCATGTTTTTAAGATGAACAAGCATGAAATAAATATAAAAGTTGTGTTGCATAGACTACACGTTTTTTGTCCATGATAATAAGTGACTCCTTTATTTTTGCAGGATTAGTCAAGCCTGTCGTCTAGCCACAGCTGGAAACAAGGGTACAGCGAGCGCAAATCAGAATGATTGCAGGAAAAATTTGGCAGTGTCATACCAAGGCGGCGAGGGCAGTGACAACGAAGAAACTGTAGCTTTAATGCAAGATATTCAGTCATCAGTTGATTTAAATGTTCATAACAATAGTAACAACGATGAAATAAGCAAGTCTTGTATATGTGACACTTCTTTCATAGACAACGATTGCTGTAATGGCAAAACTAGTAGTAAAAGTAATGAAATAAATAAATTGATGTTTTCGTAGCACGACTAAATTAATATAGATTCAGTCATAACCGTAGTGTACACGGAATAATTTTTAGAACTTTGCTATGAGATTAATAAAAATAAATTGCAACATTATTAGGTTTGCCAACATTTTCTTGTGGATCTAAAATGCAGTACTTTTTAATAAAAACGGGTTATCATACCAATGGGTGTATAAGTCATTTATCATTAAAGCACTAATAAACTTTATCTTTGTCAGCTCCGTTTTTAGGTGCAAACCATCATTTTCATTGAAAGTAAGAGTAAGTACTAGTTAGACTGATCCCTAACCAATATCATCAGGAATTTATTGGTTGTCGTGTTTGTTGTTAGGTATTCTTTTGTATGATGAAAATGAGTTGAAGTTCATAATGCTGTATTATAGTCAAATGACAAGTCATTGGCGAATTCATTCACTTTTGTGTGTCCGATTGATATTGAGCGGAGAAAGAAACTGGTGTGTAGTAGGATGTAGAAAGGGTAAATACTTCATGAATATCTATGAATTTATGGTCACATACATACACTATATGTAATAGTATGTTACAAGAATGCACCTCCATCCCGTAACCTAATATTCATCATATTTCTTCCCTTGAAGAGTTTAATCGTTACTGCCGTTATCATGCAAATAACTTAAGTAATGATGAACGGGTATAGAATTTATTTTTATATGATCTTTATTAATACATAATAATTCACCCTCGTCACATACAATCTTCAAATTACGATGTAAATTTTTAACTTATTGATAGAAAATCCCTGCTTGTATAAATGATCTTTCAAAGTAGTGAACAAAAGTTGAGCTCAAATATTGATGTATATGGCTAATACATTTGAAATATTTTATGAAGGGAGGACTTTTTGTACTTAAGGCTGTACTGGGTGGATTTGATTACATTTTTCACAAACGTTTCTAGGCAATCCTCTAGAAGGCAAATTCACCTAGCACAGCCTTAGAAAATATTCTCCCGTTACAAAATACTTCAAGTAGTCAATAATATAAGCAGGGATGCTCTATATATAAAGAAATAGAATCGGGGTGTGGCATTTGATTTACGCAGAACCTGAAATTCTCCTCGTTAATTTCAAATATGTGTCCTATTAAACCATGTTATGCCAAGTCGCCATAGATGATATTCTAGCTCGTCAAATGTCTTATAGGCGTATTCAAATGCCATTTCATTTTCATATTTTCTGTGGGCCATTTGAAGTATGGTAAAATTCCTGTCGCCTTGTATAGCCAAAATCCTTATATATCGCCGTATGTCATTGTCGTAAGCTGCTTTTTTTAATAGATCGGAGTAATAATCGACCGTGCCTTGGGAGTATTTCACTGAAATATATAAATGGATTTAAAATCCTATTAATGTGCATACTTTTACTCGCGATTGCAATGCTGAGGGAAGTATGATCACGAAACTATCAACTCACCTATACCCAACACTAATTCTTGGAAATTTTTATAATTCATCGGCCACCAGTAGGTTTTGGTGACTTTTTCCAGATACTCGATGAATGTGGTATTGCCACCCGTAAGATAATTAAAGTGTAGATTAGTCCTCAAGATTGACAAAGAAGGAGTAATAGCAAAGAACTTGTCGTATGCATACTCGCCTTTCATCTCTAGAAAGTTTTGTTTTTGTACTGGTTTGGAAAACATAATATAGATTGAAAGTTACATAATCATAATGGCTCAAGAATACAAAAATGTTTGTGTGTATGGATTGTTTTTACGTACTGTCTTTATAATAATTCCATCCAGCGTCGACATATTCATCGAAGTATACAGGGGCCTCTCTATTATTCTGTGAATAAAAATAAAAATAGATATTAATGCTGAATAGAAATATAATATTATGGTATAGTACAAGAAAACGTAAGAGGTATTTATTTACTTCTATGAGGCCGGCGATCATTTTGGAGTAGTAATAATCACTGCTCACATCTAAATTAACATCTTCTTTCATGGATGATTTATAAAGTCTTGAATATTCATTAACTATTCGGCTAGCAAATATTTCTTTGTACTCGAGACAACAAAGCACCTGTTAAGACAAACAGAGGTTATGGAAAACAAATTATTTTGTTTTTAGAAATCCCTAAGCATTAGTATTATTATTCATAATAATTTGGCATGGAGTAAAATTGATTCATCTTACGTCGTTCAAAGTATTTTCATCTGTTCCGGGTCCATTTATGGCGTAATGGATTTCAGTGGCATAGAATGTTTCAAGTGGCATAAATAAGGCCCGAACATATATACCTATGTCGGTATTGAAGTATTGACGAATAAAATACTTTGCCACGATATCCTGGAAATGGAAAAAAGTTACTGTGGACAATGAAATAGCACAAACAAAATCGTTTTCAGATCTGAGATTTATGATTAATACACTTACCACCCCATAATGTTCTTTATATTGTGCACAAATGGCCAAACGATCCACTTTGAGCCTAGCGTTACCCAAAGCGGCAAGCCCTCTGATTGATTGGTCGTAGTTGAAGGGATGAAGTAGCTTGTACACTAATTTCACGTCCTCTTTAATGTTCTCTAACCCAAGAATCTCTTCACTATACGGAAGGGATACGAAAAGCAACCCTAATGCGATAATGGAGTACAATTTTGTGTTCATTTTGATTTTTTTAGGCTAAAAACCTACAGGACTGTGATATCAGAATGAAATAGCAGCAGAAGACTGTCACGTACGCTCTTGCTTTAAATAATGAGTACGCTGTATTAACTACTTTCTCGCGTTTGGTTAAAGATTTGACCATGAAATACAATTTAACTCATGGTCAGTAAGTATGCTAGAACAATAGTCACAAAGCAATAAAAGTTCGTTACTTTAGTACATGTGGAAATTTATTTGATATAAATTATAGAAACAACAATAGAACAATGAATATGCGTTTCCCAACCTGAGACTCTTTAATTTCCGTCACCTTGAAGTCTGTTGCCACAAATAGGCTAGTTTATTCAAAAATATGTTCTTAATAAAGTTCATACAGACAACCTTGAGGTTAATTTTATTGATGATGTTGTAGCAATAATTCAGCAAAATTTAAAAAAAATAGACTTGTTTGTCATTTCGAATGGATACATTTCTAATGCTTTGATGTCAAATTTGTGCTAAATATTCTCGTTAAAACCTGCATCATGAAAGTAATAAGCCAAAATTATAGAAGGAATTTTAAACACAAACTCATTCCACCTAGTATGAATATTTGAACGAGAGATTCATGAATGATGCATACTAATTTTGTAATGATACATGTTGTTGAGCCGTTTTAGTCCAGTTGGTTAACAGTCCCAGGGGGTTACTCAGCCGCGTTAACTATGCTCTAGCATGTTGCCCACTGACTCGGGTAACCAAAAGTTAAGTCACGGGTCCTACGATTTTGGAATGATTGCATACAGAGAAGTCAGAGGAAAAGTGTTATATACTATCTGAATACTCAGGGCATGCCTTACCTTGCTATTTTTATGATATATATTTTACTTATGTCACCAATACCTTCCTTATGTCACCTTCAGCTAAAATGTAGAAAGCTTGATAACTACGGGCACGATAACTACACAAAATATTTGTTTCTCTACGAATATTTCATTTGATAACTTTTTATTGTGTTAGATATGAGTATTACTGTAACAATTAAAATTTTCAGGATAAATCTTATGATTTTGAGAGGATTTACAATTCATGATAAGGCAGTGCCTTATGAAGTTTCAGTACTTTCTTTCTGATCATCAACAGGCTGCTTTGTAGACTGCATAACAACGGCGCTCGAATTTCCCATTAACGATTCGGGATAAATGGTGTTGGACCTTTTACCCAAACTAAACAAAGACTGGCTTCTTTTCAGGTTCAAGAACTTTTTATTCTCAGATTTCTTCATGTCGGGCTCAGCAACAGTCTGCTTTGTAGACTGCATAACAGCAGCGCTCGAGTTTCCAATGAATGATTCGGGATAGACTGTGCTTGACCTTTTCCCCACATTAAGCAGAGAGTGACATCTTTTCAGGTTAAAGGACTTTTTCAGCTCAGATTTCTTCTTGTCGAGCTCAGCTACAGCCGTCTGCTTTGGTGGCTCCTTGATGTCATCACAATTTTTTGGCTTTTGAATAGCTGATTCGTCCACATCCAGACTTGACAAAATGGCATATGATTTGTCAGCATAATTCCACAACGACGGCGATGGACTAGTGGACGACTTTCCTTTTTTGCGGATGGATGACTCATTTTTGGGCACATCCGTGAACCTAATATTGACATCAAAATTTTAGTAGCATAAAGTTTACATTCATAAACTATGGATAGTTCCATTGAACACATTTCTTTAAAAGATTGTGGTTGCTCACATAGGCTCACATGGTTCCACCACACGTGAAGACCGAGGAGTGACGACGGATGATCTGACATACAAAACATGTGAAACATCATCTGGCTTTGCTGACATGGGTTTTGCATTTCTGTAGGAAAACAACGAAATTAGAGTAAAAATTTTGGTCTCTTTAGATGGCATTTAAAAAGGAAACAATTCTTCAAAATAATCATTATATTACCTGAACTGAGCCGACATCCCAGGCCGCTTCATTCCTTGTCCTAGTTCCGGAGTAGACTTCTTAGACAAGAAGGAGCCCATTTTAATTATGTCGTATTGTATTCAAGAAAAGGAAACTCAAAACTTCTGGCAGTGGCTTATTTCAGCAACCTGTATTTAACACAAAACGGTAAATTAAAAACCGACACAACAACACAAACCATTTCCAAATACTTATTAAAAAGAAAAACCACTCACCAACAGTGTGTCGTACAATTCCAAACCAAAAACTGAATACCAGAAGGAATACGCTGTGAAAACCAAGTCAACTGTGGTTCAATCTATTAGCTGGCTGTCAAGCAATTAATACAGGCGTCTGAACGATGGGATGACCGTGATGTAAAGACACTATTCTCCGGGAACTTGAATTAATGTTGTTTTAATCAACCAACATCACTAATTAGTATTCAAAAATACTGTGGCTCAGTGTTTTTAGTGATACTCCGCACAACTATAAGACAAACGAATCGTCCAAGCGATGGGGTGAAGAATGCTTTATCCAAATCTTTCCTATGATGGGTCTGTGTTGTACTGGACACACTACAACAGAATTAAACCAAAAATACAATGCTTAACTTCACATCTGATTACGCTATCACCGTTTCAGTAAATGAAATTCAGCTGTTTTCACATCGGTTATTTAAAGTGACTTCTGTTGAGAATGAGCTGTAGAACAACAAAAGAAAACTGCACAAGTTAAACATATGATTTTTAGCAAGCAGAGCTGTTGATGCCGGCCGGTTGAGTCACACACACGTGCGAAACAATAGAACGGTATCAACATAGCACATGCGTAGCCCATACAGAGAATCTACTCAAGCTTTGTGTATGTGAAACTGGCTTCTTGATGCTTCTCATACCATCAACATCCTATTTTGTTTTACTTTGTTGTGGCGTTTCTCTTGAGATCTTTTAGAGGTTATTGACTGATAATAATGTACTTCTTTAAATGTAGTTTTAGTACCCCTCTAATTAAAGGATTGTGTTGGGTTATGTTTACAGGTGTTGGAAATGTGATGAAGGTTTGGTTGTTAAGGGTGATTCTAGTGACAACTCACTTTTGTCACTTGTTGTTGTAATTTGAAGGATATCTTTCCAGATTGCAGAAGGAAACGGCTCAGCGACTCAGCTTCAGCAAACCATGAAATGAGTTAACCCTTACATTGAACAAAACTAATACATCTTAAATGTAAACACTTTCTCAGCGTGATAACAATGCTCATTCTATTCCTGTGTCGTTTTCCTTTTTATGTTTTTTGGTTTTTAGTGAAAGTATAGTAATACACTTATATTGCTGCTGAACAACTAGGAAAAGGTTACAAATCTACAATTTGTTTTTATTCACCTCAAATAAACTATTTACAAAACTACAATTACAATTTTTTTTACAGTACTCGTGGCTGTATGCCCAAGAACAGAAGTTCAATACAATAAGCAGTAACCCCCCTCGGCGTTTCTGCAACAATCGATAGATAATCATAGACCATCATAATTTCGAACTTGGAGCTACAAGTACGCTGTTATGTATATTCCAGATGGCATGTCGAGTGATCCGATAAAACATGAAATAGTTTATTTAAAAATCAGTTAGTTTAGTGTGAATCACGGCATAACAAAAATGTGCTTCTAATTTAGGAGTGCCGCATACGAACATTGAAGTAGCAGACTTAGCAAGGAGTCAGAATGAATTAAAGTTTTAAAAATACCCGGATTATTCGCATTATGCTACTATTACGCATATTCTTGCATTTTAATTATGTGTTCACGTTGGAAACTAGGAGGTTATCGTGAATTAATTTGGTGAAGATGGGATGAATTTTGCTGTTGGGAATTGTGGGCTATGTGAGAATTCCTTGGTTTAGTGGTATGGAAATGAAAGATGCACAGTAATGAAAGAACCTTTTTGGCTTTAGTTTATTCCATAAGCACAAAACTGAACAACCTGAGCTCAACAGGCTATTGCTTTTAAAACAGAAGCTACATGGGTTTACGTCAGTTTCATATAGAAGAATGCTGCTGTACTGCTTTTGTATGGTACCCAAGAGAATGTGAAGCAGCACAGGGAACTGAGCAAGAAACACTCACGTTGAAAAAAGAGTTGCAGTTGAGCACCACATGCATTAGTTTGTTTTAGTTTGTTTTATCAGTTTCCAGTTTCTAAATTTCTTTAAATTATTTCAACGTTGGTTCTTTAGATTTAGATAGGTTGATTAAATTAAAAGGTCTGTGTTTAACAAAAAAAAATCAAGAAAATTGCACCAAATGCTTCTTCACGTTTCAGTATATTTCATTTTTCGGTGAAGCAACAGGTAATAGAAATCTACGCGTCGTTAATTTAATGAACCAAGCATCTTCACAACAGTCAAAAGAATGAGAAAGAAAACGTCCGTAGAGAAACGTTTCGGCTCATTGTTTCTGGTCAGGTGTTACCAAAAAATTTTTACTACAGAGTAACGAGTAAGGGTCCCTTGTCCTCTCACTTGTCTGATATGAACACGTGTGATGATGATGCTATGAGTGATTCCACCCAAGGTATACCGAGAGTGTTGCCTTCTGAACTGCAGATTACGAAAGGTATGCAGCAAGTTTCGTACATATTATGAATGTAAAATACGAGCTGATGCTCTAACAAAAACTTAAGTTAATTTTGCAATCCATCATTATTCATATATTATACCAAATGTAAATGATGCTTTGCAAACTGAGAAAGATAGAACAATAGCTGCTTAAACTTACTGTTACGACGAACCTTGATGTAGGTGAGCCAATTTCCATTTCCTCATAAAAGTGTTTGCAAAAATACTTCCCCAATCTGTTCAGTACAACATGCTTCGGTTTGTATTTACTGTACACAATCCGGAGCTTACCCCTCTTCACAATGATTTACATATTTTAATGAGATTCTAAAATGAGACATTGGCAGAAACGAATAACATACAACATAATAATATATTGTGGTGGGGATCAATATACGAAGATATTTTACAATTTATGAAACACTATACACATAGGCATGTAATAAATATGAAGAAATGAATTTCAATTTTGTTCTTGACGTATTTTAGGACAGCTTTTATGACTTTTTACCAGACCACTTGTTTATTCCCCTTCATGCAAGTGATGTTATTGCTCCCTATTTACACCCTCACACTCATTTCAAATTAGCTCTTCAAAAGCTCAAGTACGACGTGTTTTATGTCGTGCATTCTACGCATAAAAATATTGTTTTTGTCAATATCAACAGACAGCTACAACCAAACTTGACTTGTTTCTACAAGTCAAACGGTTTCAGTTTTAAGAACAATACACTCTGTCCAAAGTGGGAAGAGCAACAGTGAAAATGGCTAATATTCGCGAAAAATTACTACACAATTTCCAGACTCTTGGTTACAAACATTTTCAACGAGCCACCAACGACGTGCTTAAGGCAATGGAACATTATCCTTCATTAAAACTGAGCGAAAACGCGATATATTCTAACCCTCTTGTATTTACTTCTGATAACAATTCCGGATTAGTTACATTAGATGGAACGGTTCCAGTAAATGTTAGTGGAGTTCTTAATGAGATTCCCATACTCATTTGGATCCTAATATTACATCCGTATGCAAAAGCACGAGTATTTGTGTGTGACAGTGACAGCAAGCAAAAAATCTTTGACAAAAGAGGATTTCCTATCGGTGAAACAGGAGAAGTTTTTATTCCACGCCCGAAGGGGAGACGTAATCCATTGTGGCAATTAAAGAAAGTTATTGATGCGGTTGTGGAGATACTTGATGACAGCGATGGTAAACACGGAACCACTTCACAAATAAACCCGACTTCATCATCAAAACCGGAACCGACATCATCTGCATCCGAAACTGAATCAAATTTAAAAGAACTATTCATCCATCATGGGTTTACATCAAGTGATAGAATTACTCAAGAGATCCGTCAAATCATTGGCCTTTACAATAATATGCACATCCGTAAAATGAAACTAAATGAATGGAATTCCAGCCGAAACACTTGGAACACTGACCAAGTTCCTAAATCAATTTTGGCCGACTTTGTGAGCTCATTTGGTGCAGGTGAGGAGTTCATATGCATAATTGGAACGATATTTTTACCAGATCGTTACAATAAGCTTTGGCTTTTCATTCGTCTTTCAAATGACTATCCAAAAAGCCAACCAAATGTGTTGTATAAAGCTACATCTGTAAAAGGAAACGATGAAATTACATTATGTGCAGTGCTGACAAACACTAGTTTGAGCAATTGGGGATGGGATGAATGGAATGGCCAACACTTAAACAAATTGATTGAGCATCTCAAGATCATGTTTTCCACCTTCAATGAGATAGAGCCTGCGTTGCTACAGCCTCTCCAAAATAGTTTGTCGGATGACGAAAATGATGTTGCGGAAGAGAAGTTTTCACCTGTTCATGAAGAGAAGGGAAGAGAAAGAGATGTTTGCCAACCCAAAAGAGAGATGTGTATGAGAGATGATGATGATGTAAGACAATACGTATAATATACTCTTTTCTGGTTTTTGTTTTAAGTATGCAGCCTGCATACGCATATTGTTAATGACAACTTTTTTTGAGCAACTCTTTAATGAAAATAATCTTCATGAATAATTCTTGTTTGTACGATAGGTCAAACCACCACTGAAGCGCCGGGTGTCTGAGCGGATTAGAGCATTAATGCAAGCGCGTGGGAAATAATGCAATTTGCCTCCTTGTAAAAATTCTTATGATTTTCAAATATTTTTCATACTTAATCAATTATAGGATTTAGAGCCATTGTATTTTTAAATAATTTAACACATTATTAAAGCAAACATTTTGAGACAAATTATGAAAAATGTGATAAGAAGGGTAATGGATTTCAGATTTGTGATTGCGAAGAAATAGAAAAACATAACGCACACTGAACTCAAACTAGAGTGATTGCATGACATTCAAAGAAACACTGGGATGGTAATAAAACATGCGCAAGTAAAATCCGTACCAACCTCACTCTCATAAAAAAGGGTCAGGCCTACACTCCAGGTTAAAACACTTTCCTAGGAGTGTTCGATATGAAACATTTTATGGTCTGGAGTTCCGCTCTGTTTAGAGAATACTGGTCAGGTTTTTTTCCTCAAGGATTCAATAAGCATAGGATTTTAGAGTTTTAAAAAGACTCGTTGTTCTTTTTAATGGGTCATTGCTTCAACACTGGAGCAGATTTTATGATTCTTTCATCACTTCATCAATATAACAAGCATGTAGTTGCCTAGTACATGGCATACAATCCATTCCATGTGTTCTGAGACAATAATGGATGGAATACATATTTCCGCAAAAAAATCTTACTCATAAAGGAGGCTGATAGAGATTTTGAAGATATTTAAAAAAGAAATAGTAGTAATAGTAATATTAGTAACTGAAGCCCATAGCCAGATATTGAGGGGTGAGTGTGAGAGGAAAAGCATTGTGGATTTACAAGAAACTTCGGGTTCAGTAAAAGATAGATTTTTATGGGTTACTGAAGGACCGATATCATACTCATAATGTGTAGTGCCTTGGATACTCTACTCAACAGGCGTTTCAGTACTCAAGCATTCAATATAAACTAACTGTGTACAGCAACTACTATCCCTCCTGAGTGTCTGTCCCATTTCATCAAAGAAGATGCAGAGATGCTCTTTTCAACAAGTTTACAATCAACAGCCATGAAGGTCTATGGAGGATGGCGAGTGGTGAACCATTCTCATTCATTATACTGGCTTCCCACAAAATATTCAACAATGAATACGTTCATGATTGCTTTCAATTTTTAACACCTAGCAGTACAAAACCATATTAATGAGCTTTCATCATCCTTAAGTTATAATTGAAGCTGTTATAATGAAGGCTAGTCCACTTTTCCCTCACTCGTCTGCCTCGTTTCATAAAAATAAAGAAGAGATTGTATTTGTCACGATTAAAAAAGAGATGTGAAGCAGCATCTAACTTGTTAATGCGGTTGTGGTTGTTACTTTAATCCATTCTCAAGCCTGCAGAAACGATGGACAGCTTTCAGCGTCTATAAAAAAGTCAAGCAATGCAAATTAGCGTAATATTATATGAGTACAGTGTGCAATGCAAAAGCTCTTAACATGTTTTTCTAACATTGAATCCACCAGTGAGCAATCATAATGTTAATTCAACTGAACTTGTTTCTGCATAAAACAATATTTTTGATGTTCACTTTCTACCTCTTTATCCAAGCCCAAAGTCAAACTTGTGAATTCCTGACTATGGCCTCCTTGAAAAGATAATAAAATTACTCCTTGCCACCATAAAACTATGAAGCATTAAAGCCCGGGCCACCTTATGTATTTATTTTTGATACTATGAATGATTGCAATGTAACCTACACCTAAAGTGTTCGCAAGAAATATGGTGAGGAAAATAAAAGACCGAAAAAGTTTTATCTCATAGCAAGAACGCAACGTTTATCGAGCAGTAATATAAAATATTAATTATTGATATTTAGTATGATGGTGGCATTCGTAAGTAATCTCAATTGTTACTATTATCTTTTAGTCTAATGGTTATTTGGTGTATGAACGTTTTAGTTACGATTCCTTCGTCCAAAATATTTGGCATATGATTAGTATACTGTCCAACTCATGCTACCGTGCAGTAGGCGACAGTTGCGCAAAAATTAGCTATTATATGCACAATTTCTCGCGAGGAGCAATCTCTTAAGCCAAGCTACACATATACACCGTCAATTTCTACGTCACCATCTCCGACTGTAGGATAACATTGATTATACATATGCATTCAAACCTTTCCTTTAAATATTTAGATATCCAAATTATATCTATCAAATGAAAGTATTATTTATATGGTGTTACTGTAAGGAAATCAGGCTATATTGTACTGATACACAATAACACTTGAATAAAGATGAATCAATCAATCAATGCGTGGTTATACATATGAAAATGCCTATGCAATATGATTGATGCATTTTTTAATAAATATACGTTTAGTTTTTTGTTTTCATTCCATAACTTGTTTTTCTGCTGTAGAAATTGTGATTTAAAGGTTCTGACATAAGTTATTACGCTGGGTTTCTAATTTTTATAATATCTTTAAACAAATATTTCCATATTTAACTTTTCCCGTTTATTCATTAATAGATGAGTGCTATGCTATGAGTGATATGCTATTTTAGTATGAGGCAGTAATGGAACAGATTTGATGGAAAAGTCCAAGCTATAGAAACCTTTAAAATACATGCATGCCGATATTTAACACCGTAACTTGAATTGCCAGAGTCAACCTTCTGATAGACTGTATTGAAATGAATTATTGACTAATACGGGATACTCATTTCTTATGCAAGACTAAAATATCGGGATACAACGACACCCGCTAGATTTATGAATTAGTACTATGAACATCCTTTACATAAACCCTTCTCAATTTTGGATTTCGTTAAAAAAGTTGTGAATTTTAATGGCATCATGAAGAAAGCAGAAATTTATCATGCACCGAAAAACCACACAATACAATATGTAGTTAGAATTGTAAAATGATATTAGATAAGCCATACTGAATACTTCAAAATACATATGCATCGCACTGACTTACTCTGCCACTTGGAATTTATTTCGACAGCTGCAGATAAATGCACATTCATTTCTATTGGTGCAATAAATGTGTTCACGTACATCACGTAAAATAATTTTTGTTATTGTGCTATATCAAGCTTTTTGAATGGGTATCATGAGACTTCAGTTTGACGGGTCATCTTTCAGTAAAAAAAACATTATATGGTGTAGCTTGCAAAAAACTCACTAATAGATGCTGGTAACCATGACCTGTATATACTACCTACTATTTAAGGGAACCATTCCTAGTTCTTTAATCTAAAAGGGTAAGACATCCATAGCATTAATGCAAATAGCGAATGTTAATATGCATGCACGTATGCACGTATGAGTTCAAAAAAATTAAAAGGCTTAGTTATATATAGGATGTACGCTTTGGTTTCTTTTGCAGCAATTTTAATCAGCGTTCGGGTTACTAGCAGTGGGTTAAAGTCGTCGACTTACTTGTATTTTACTTCCGTTCCGGAAGTTGGATTTCTTGAAGGGACCTCCGTCCCCAGGGTAACATCCATAAAGCTCAAGTGTCATCTCCTGTATCGGTGACTTCCTGGTTGTAGTTTTTATTCAGAAGCTTCTTGGTAATATGTATCTACATTCAATTTTAGTAATACTGTACTCGGAAATACGGATTGCAAATGAATATGAGATGAAAAATATGAATTGACATAAGTCATTATCCAAAACCCAATAAATATTGTTATGTGCTAAATGTCACAAAATCGTTAATGTTTTCCGAAACCTATGATTGTTCTATAATTAGTTCAGAAGTTCAATTGCTGATTACTATTGTATGTATATACTCACAAACATGCCAGTTGTTATTTATGACACCTGATAACCAAAATCAATTTAAGATTTCACTTCCGTTCGTGCCAAGTGTGCTTTTAATGCTTCTTCAACGTCTGCTGTTCATATGTTTATTTATGATTCAAACAGTTGGCATGATATATGCTACAATAGTGAGAAATAAAAAAGGTGTTATACACATGCAATTGAATAATAAATGCAAGTAATTATTTAATTTTATGAAATCGTACTTCAAAAATAATTTTTAGGCGACTAAAATATGGCAACAAATTGTACATTGATAAATCAAATGGTAGGAACATCGACACAAAACTTACTTGACATCTATCTTTATTCAACATTGCTTAACTTAACTTATTCTAAATAGTAACTAGAACCTTAAAAATTTCATTTTCACCCAAATTATTTTAAAATCAACCTAAATAAATTAAATTTCCACTGGTTTCTAACTTCTATCATTACTCATTATATATACCATCGTCAGATTTTTTTACGCTCACGCAAACACACGCAGTTACCGCTCCCAATTTGACTTTTCTAGCGAAGCAGGAGGAGGTTCATAAAACGCAAACTCATAAGACAAACTCATAAACATAAACTCATATAGATCAAATGCTTCTAAAAGAAAATGTACATACCACACCAGTGCGAGTTTTCATCCCATTTAAAAAATCAGCAAAAAGCATTTCAAAATTCGTTCAAAATTTGTAGTGTACGGTTATCTCCATAAATTACCACTAAATTGTTTAAGATTCTGAAAATATGTTACTTAAATGCCTACGTAATGCTCTGTTCAGTAACCATCTTTTACTCCGTAACTTCTACAGTCTGCCAATAAAGATAAAAATAATGTGAGCATTTTGGATGTACGAATGGAAATCAACTTTAAACATGAACCAAGAGCTTAAGCAAGAACTGTCATTCACATCGCATTTGCAGGCCATGAAGTGCCAACAATTCATAATAGAGAATAATCAAGTGGGGCTGGAACCCCTCGCAGCTTCTCATCAAAACGAAGCGTTCTGGCATTCATTGTACAAGTGCCCAAAATGTCCGAGAGCATTTTTTAGCAATCAAGAACGGAATTTGCATGTCAATATGTGTGAGGCTTATAATATGGATTCTGGATCCAATGAGGATACTATTAAAGGACTAGCTGATATCGAGAAAAAGGTAAAGAGGAACACAACTCTTTGGAAAGGCAACCGACATTGTTAGGGGCTCTTTACATCATAGCCTACTAACCGTCAGACGCATAACCTTTCGAAAGAAGCTCTTTTTGGTTTGGATGATTTATGGACATGTAACTCAGTTCGGCCATGGACAAAATGTCCCTTGAAGAGTCTGCACCATCTTCAAAACTTTTGGTGTTGATCTTAATTATAAACGCTGGCAGTCGAGGCGTGGGCGTCCTTTAATTCCACTATCAAACTCATCTCACCATCCTCTTCTTCCCCAACCTGAGCACATACGTATTTCGAAGGTATATAATTTTAGGAAGTCCCATCCCCACCAATTCTATTCAAATGAAAGTGGACATTTTTGCGTAGATGATGGCCAATGGCCACCCATATACAAAGAGCGGAATCGAATACACATGACGAGAGAACTGTTTTTCAGCTATGGCCACCTTCAAAACTAACCTTATATTAAGACACACAACTCTCCTTTTACACTACCATATGATACACAAAAGTTATGCGAATTTATTTTAAATTAACTGATTTCACCTACATTGTTGATTTCAGGTTTGGAACATCTCACGATTTTATTGTGCAATGATTAATTAAAATTTTCTTATAAATGCATGACCAACTTCTATTGCTTTTTTCATTTAATAAATATTCCAAGCACTGCAATGATTACTAAAAATTGTTCACTGCCAGGCCTCTAAAAAGCTTCTCCTATGTTCGAAATGTCCAGAGTCGTCATCAAACAAATCGTGGTATCGATTTTGTAATATTTCAATTTTCTGATTTCACATACATTCGTGATCCCAGATTAACGACTAGATGAAATTCTATTGCCTTAATCCATTTAATAATCATTCCAAGCACTGCAATGATTACTAAATATCGTTCAATACTAAGCCTCTGAAAAGCTTTTCGAGTGTCCGAAATGTCCAGATTCATCATCAAACAAATCGTGGTACCGACTTTATCGTATATAAATTTTCTGATTTCACATACATCTGTGATTTCAGATTTGTGAACACCTCACGATTGTATTGTGCTATTTCTCTAGAATTAAAATTTTAATATAACGACTAGATGAAATTCTATTGCCTTTTTCCATTTAATAATCATTCCAAGCTCTGCAATGATTACTAAAATAAACATGTTTCCAGACCATGTTCGTCTCACGATACACGGCCACCGTGTGCATCCAAGGTTTCACTTTAGTCAGGAGGAACTTGATTTATTTCCACTACAGTTTCCACACAATCACGCTAATTTTTTGCACTATTGGTGATTGCTATGACTCATACTGATGATGTATGTTTACGGTTCAGCAAGCAGCTTAAAATTTAAGAGGTGATTGTGGGTGGATCCATTGAACCACAATAACATCTTCTACCGTTGCCATCTGATGATAGGATTACAAAATAACCAATTTCAGTGTTCCACATGCTTTAAATACATCCGTCGTTCCAAAGATTTAAAGAATACGTTTTTCAATCACTTTCTCATCTACCATACTGTTAAGTAGGTTATAATTCATAATGTACTACACCCAAACGGTTAAATTACAATAAGAGAAAGCATTTTAGCTGTGCTCAGTGTAACCCCCAGTATAGTTTAAATTGTCTGAATTAACCTACATTGTTGATTTCAGAATTGTGAACATCTGACGATTGATAACTACTAGATGAAATCATATTGCTTTTATCCATTTAATAATCATTCCAAGCACTGCAATGATTACTAAACATTGTTTAAAACTAGGCCTATGAAATACCTCATTTCTGCAAAAAAAAACCCAGACTCGTTGAGCAATGCAGTGCAGTTGCTCTTACACGTATATGCTCTAGTTGCAAACCCTTTTAATTTTCTTTATGCAATATATCTGGACCTATCATAAGAACATTCAATAGAATATGTTTACAAAACCAGAGTAAACAAATTCTGGTTTTGCACGAAGGTTTGGTGAAGTGGATCAACTAATACTTAAATAATAGAGTAGAATATTCGCGGTTTCTTACTAATTTTTCCAAAGTTTCAAAACATTTTCAAAGTGAACTGTACATGGACAAAGGAAAGTTCAAAACCTTTTTGATATTTGTATTCGGTTTAGGATTACTTTGTATATTTTTTGTCCTTATGAAAATGTTCATGAAAATCAAGAATTTATGAAATAATAACGATTGTTTCGTAAAATTCAATCATGTTGTATGCGAAAAACCCTACTTTGTTCACCTCACAAACTAATTTCCAGTCTTATATTTCCTTCATCGTATGCAGCCCTCGTGGAGCGAAACAAGGCAGATTGGAATCGCAAAACGAAGTACATGCAGGAATTAGGTAATTTTTTTGCTACGAAATATTGAAACCGATTGGTTTTTGCACTTAACATCTACTAGCGAACTATCATATTGCGACTGCATCATATTTTGATAGGTGGAGTTTAGATATTCACGAAAATTATTAACAATAGAATTGCTGTTGTTGTATAAATTATCTAAATATCATCTATATGGTTGATTTTAGACTGACCAAAAACTTTGTCAGAAAGGTATATTTTTAATAATTTTAGCTAGAATTATTAATACCGTTATGCTACTAATCTGCTTACTTTTATTTTTCCGAGTGCTTGTAACTTTCTATGCACACCTGCAATTGTAATTTATTGTTTGAATTGTATTTTCCATGATTAAGGAAAATTATAATGGAAATTTTCAAGAGTAATGAACTGGTTCTATCACTGTCCCAATCATCGACGAAGTGAAAGTACTTTCTTTTAGCTAAGCCTTTCCTCCAACATTTTACACGTGATCGCTTCTAAATGAAAAATACTTAATGAATGCTGCCATATTCGAAGCTTGGGGCCCTAAGTGTATGTACTGTAAATGAATTCTGTGTAAAATATCAGTTGTACAATATAATTTCCAGCTAAGAAGTAATCTACTTAACAAGTAAAAGTATGATTTTAAAATTTCTATATACCATCATGCAATACTCTTATGCCCAGGACTGGCCTGCCTATCTGCACATTTGAAACTCTACAACACATTTTGGAACCTCCTCCGCCCAGGTGTTGATTACCTGTTCATTATTGTAGTACATAAATGTGATAAAAACTTCACACCAACTGAACGGGTATAAAATTTAAAGTCATCAACTCATGACTAGTTTTGACCTTGAATCAACGCATGTTTGCATGAATGTTAATTTACTGCTTCTAAGCTATGTCTATTCCTAATTTCATCAGTTAAACTAAGTTATTATTTTAAAATTGAATACTTAATACGTAAACACTACTATTTTTACAATTTTATACACGTATAAAATAACACTAACCTAAATATTTCTTTTGTATAAATAGCAAGAAAAAAAGTGGAAAAAGAACAAGTTTAGCGAAAGGCCTTGCACTACCTATTGAAGACTTCCTCGTTCGCGACGACGCCCCGCTAAACCGTTGAAATTTCTCCGTACACGATGACTCTAGACTCCACTGTTAAAAGTTCCCTGTACTTCACATCTAAAAATAAATAGATAAGATACACACACATTACATTATTTTCCTGTTCTATTCGTATAGCATTAAACTGGTGCGCGATCTAGACATTTACAAGGCTTATTTATACAAAGGAAATAAGTCCATAATTTAAAGAAGTTAAATCAAGGGATGCCAAATTAAATTCCTCGATTTATATTATCAATTTGGATTTCTTACTTTGGAACGTACAAGATAAAAAAAGACGAAACGAAAATAAAATACTGTGCTGCGGTGTACATGCATGGTTTACAAAATATCGCTTTATGTATGTTTTGTAGTGAAGAGCAGAAAAATGAGTCATTTTGCCATTTACTAGCCACTAACATTTTCTCGCTGAATGCATGTAATCTGACAATTATCTTTAGTACTAAAATACTGAGGTCTTATCTTACTATTTCATCCACATAGAAATCAAGCATGTGTGTCAAAGAAATATTTCTAGGTGCACAAGTGGATAGGTGATGATGTAGGAAAGACGAAAGTTTTGTTTCGGACACACGTATTTATGTTTAAAATAGGTGCTTGTGTATTTACTGGCCGATTGTATAGGTAAATGAAACAAAGTATGCATTGGTAATGAAAATATTAATTATTTCCGACATTAGTAATCAAGAGTATAATTGATTTACATACGGATTTTTTTTGATTATTCTGAAATTAACACTAGCTTAAGAATTCGCTATCTATTCTTTAAAGCCAACATTAAGGTTCAAACAGAATTTATCTTACTTTTTGATGAGAAGTGGGCAGCAGCGTCAGGTTCAATGGCAGCAGATCTGGGTTTGTACAAGAAAGAAGGAACCACCAAACGTCAAGATTACAATCTGTCAAAACAAATGCAATAAAAAATCAAGCTAGCTGATTATGAGGTAACAACAATGCGAGGAGTGGGTGCTTATGATAGAGTGGTCCACAGCAATACTTTCTTTAAAAAACTCACTCACGAAACACTCACACTCGAACAAACACTCACGTGTGTTAAAATTTCTCCCATTTAAAAAATACAATCTAACTTTATTTTGTGGAATTGTACTAATTTCCCCCAAAGTAGTAGAATAACACTACTTTGGTGGAGAGAAACTTAGGAGGATAAGCAACGGGCAGCTTCCCTAGAAAGACGCTGCACGCATCACCGAGCCGTTGCTATTTTTTACCAATCCTTCCACACTACTCCTCCTCAACAAAGTAGCCAGCAAATTCAGCTCGAGGCGACTCGAGGCACTGAGGAACAATATTATGACAAAGGACGGCGTACTAGATACATATATAGATACACAAGATACTATTCATGTATGACGATGTACCTCACACACTTCCTATCACATTCTTTCTTACATATGCACAATTATACTATGGTTTGGTAAAATTCAGCATTTGAGTTAATGAACAAGTAAGGAAAACCTTACAAGCAAGTAGTACGCAAATCTTAACTATACAGCGTCGTTATGCACATCCAACACATTTATTTACATGAGTAATGTAGGTTCGCAAATGCTTTTACATAAAAGTTTGCATGCGTGCTTAAAGTTACCAGCAGTAAGACGACTTATGCTTAAAGAATGTACATATTATTCTGTATGTTTCGAGCTGGATGGAGGGAGAAAAAAGAGTTAGGAACCAGTCTCACATACAAAGTGATCGAGATGGTGAATGTAAAAGCTCAAACCCATCTCGAAACACCAGGACTCTTTAAAAGAGAGAAGTTATTACGATGATATTGTCAATGTAACTTCCGGTAATTTTCAATAGTCGTCATACTTGAAATTACATACAAGAACTTTCGGCAACTTTCCCTATTGAAACTTACGCCACCGACTTATACGCATGAATATGTCTGATTTTTCAATTACTACATAAAGAATGACTGTTCATGAACCTCGTATTGAATCAAACATTTATTAAACATGGATTTGGCTTGCTCTAACACGAGACAGCGTATTATACAAACAAGTACAGAGAGATATGTGGCAACTTATTAAAAGTAAAATCTGAAAGAGCATGCTACCCGTGTACATGGCTGCTGAAGTTATATGCTTGAGAACGCATCTCAGGTTAAGATCCCAATTGGACGCAATTTTCATTCTTCAATTTGCGTATACTTCCCCTTTCACCTTTATCAGGCACTATGTCATTATCAAAAGACGAACGAAACTGTGATAACATTCTCTAAAAACTAGTACTTGAGGTTCAGCTAGTATTTCTTGTAACATGCGAGAGAAAAATATCGTAAAGCAGCTAACAGTTTATTTAGTAATGAACCTGTTAATGAAAATCACGACTAAGTATAGGTGA
Organism: Orchesella flavescens; assembly: GCA_964034955.1. Taxonomy (NCBI): domain Eukaryota; kingdom Metazoa; phylum Arthropoda; class Collembola; order Entomobryomorpha; family Orchesellidae; genus Orchesella; species Orchesella flavescens. The sequence goes on from OZ035953.1 coordinate 29,521,567, forward strand.
AATGTTTGGCACAACTACTTAATGTCTTAAATACCATGGAGGAACTCCATGGAAGCCAGACTAAACAAAACTAAATTCTAACTGGCTGCATTTGAATTGGATTTTTTGAGAATGAAGAGTTCATAAGATGGTTAGCTAATGCTTTTCAGTTGGTTTCTATAGCCCGTGTTACGATTGTTTGAAGTATATGTAAAAAATAGTATTGTAGAAATAGAAAACGCGAAGGTAAAGTTGATGCAGTTAAAGACAAAGGCAAATTGAAGGACTTTTATTACCTCATTTTCCTTATGTTCCATTTGGTACAGGACAGGGTCTCAGAGTGAAATCAAAAAGCACCAGGGCTGTGATATTCTCATGCTCCAGTGTCCAGTGTAGGAGAAACCTGTCATGGCAAAAAATATAAACATTTTTCAATTAATGTAGGAGATACAAGAGGCAACATAAAACCTACATTAGCTTATAAAAATGGTAACAAGTTTGAATGTTAGATTAAATTTACAACACAGGCTACTTATAATCATTATTTGTCATATTTCTTAACTTACCTTGAAGGTTTGGAGTGAGAAAATATTGTACACACAACATGAGCTCCTTGCGTTTTGTAGCTTCCTGTGCACCAAAAATTTAAACAACACTTACGAAAAGTACGCAGGCCCTGATGATGTAATTCGGTTAAGCCTAATTCTGCGTGTACACTGAGAAACCGCTGTAGATAACCGCTGAGACTGCTGCTGAGACAACAGCTAAAAGACGAATGAAAGTTCGAACGGAACTGAGCATCATAAAGGAAAGATTGAACGTGGTTGTGGCTTGAAGCTGCTCTTCGCTGCTACAGAGAAAATGATCATGTACATACAAACGAGTGTCTACTAGGTACTCTTTACTTTGGCATCAATAGCAAACTCGAATGTATATCTTTCTTTGGTTTAGAATAAGCAAGTGCGACTGCAGCATTGGTTTGGGGGTTGAGGGGATTAGTTCTAGCCAAGAACACAGAATGCAACTTCACATACTACTGGAAAATGTACCATTGGTAATGTAGCTACCACGGGAAACATGAGCTAACGAAAGAAAAGATCTGGTAGAACCAAGAAAAGCTACGCTTGTGGATGCACAAAGTAGGTTTCATAAAACAATGGATTCGTTGTGTTGGTGTTAGTTATATTTTTGAAACGAAAGAGAAGGGTGTAAAAGAATGCTGCATGCATTAAGGTACGGTTACCAAATCTGTCAAATATGTCCCTTTGTTTATAATTCTTTGCCTGTGAACTCATTATTCGTGAACTCAACTGAAGGTTCTTTGTTACAAGAGTATTTTTAGTATTTAATCCTCATGCATGTTTAGACAGGATCAGCTCATAGCTTACAAGTAAGTGTAAAATGCCCTTACTTGTAGATGTAATACAGAGGCTTGAGCGTTAGGATTTTTCTGTAAATGGTACATTTTTATGATTCGTCTGAGTATAATTGTTAGACTGGAGATCGCGAAGAATGAAAGATTAGAAGTCATACTCAGTCCGAAATATTTATACAAGAAATCTGAAGAAAAATGCTCTGATATGCAAAGTTTCCTTTTCTTGAAGACACCACACGGCGTTTCTTATCCATATAGAAAATGAGTTGCAAGATTTATAAAACGGTAGAAATACAAGTAGATGGGTTACATATTTTCTTACAATGAAGATATTCATCTCATGATTTTAGAGATCGCAACTTATCATGGAATATGGGGTAAAATTCAAAGAAAATTACTTTCTCGTAAATTGCGAAGTAGGAGTATTGTTCTGCTATCGTTAACTGTATATCTGCCTGATAAGTTCTGTATTCAGTAGTATTTACTTTACCCGTTGGTTTACAAGAATTTTTTCAGCATTTGAGTTAATGAATAAGTAAGGCAAACTATATATAGTCCATATATCCAACCTTTTCTAACATGAGTAATGTACACTCGCAAATGCTTTTATAAAAAAGTTTGCATGCGTGCCTCAAGTCACCCCCAGACAGATGACTTTTACTTGAAGAATATACATATTATTCTGGATATTTCTGGTCGGATGGAGACAAAGGATAGTTCGGAACAAGTCGCAAATACAGTGTGATCGAGATGGTGGTTAGATAATGTCAAATCACAAACCCATCTCGAAACACCAGGATTCTTTAAAAAATAGATAAATTATTACGGTGATATTGTTAATGCTTGCTTGTGGTAATTTTCCATAGTTGTTATATTCGAAATTGCACACAAAACAACTTGATATCTTTCTCTATTGAAACTTACGCCACCGACTTATACGCAAGAACATGTCTGCTTTTTCAATTACTACATTAAGAATCACTGTTCATGAAGCTCGTATTGCATCAAATATTTATTAAACTTTGGTTTTGGCTTGCTCTAATACGTGACAGCGATTCCTAGTCACCTTTTCAAAGTCAAATAAGCAGTGTAATATGAGGAATGAATACGAATACGGCGTCGAAATGTCGTAGGAAATTGCAAATTATGGCTTTCACAACATATTGGTAGTAGGTTGTATTTACATAACTACTTTTAATGAATTCACATTTGAAAAATCAAATGTATCCCCATATCCCATATAGTTAAGGGCATGGACGTGGAAATAGCATTTCATTTACTTACAAGTAGAAAACAATATAATCTAGCAGTCGGCTATATCAGCATGACTGCGTGATATCAGGAAAGGTATGGAAGTATGCATCTTTCAGCTACGCAATTTTTAATGATGACATTTAATAAAAATCGCGTGCCCTAGGATTCTTTGTATGTTTCTGCATTGTGTGATAGGCACGATTATTTTGTTAAAGTCGTGTTGGATTTGGATTACAGGTAAATTTTATTACAAGTAATCGAACACAACATAGGAAACAAAGAGAATTCTTTTGACATTGTATGTAACATCTCCCATACGAGAACAAGCTACAATCCTCTGGGCAAGTCAACCGTCAGTAATGTGGACGTGGATTAGTTCCAAATTTACAGTGGTTATAAGTACATGATATATTCATCTAGTACAACCTTTTTGGAGACGTTGGATATTTTCAAATAATGGTGATGTCTTTAATTATTCACGCTTTCAAATTCAGAAGACGAATATTTGTAAACCTTTTGGTCATTGCAAATATGATATCCAGGTTCCCGTACATACGTAATGCGTTTGCATCATGTACCATATTTTGATGATTAATTACTTAAAATTTATGTATTTTACATTCAACAAAATAAAAATGCACAAAAATGCTTTGGAGTTCATGAAAATCCTACATGAAATAATTAGAAGTTAACTTCTGTTCAATAGGTTTCCATGAGCAATCCTTGCTAATCTAAAATCAGTGAAAACTTCAGTGTTTTGCATGAAAATGAGATGACAACTCACCGCCATTGGTATTTGGTGTATTTGCCAAATTAAATGGTGTCCAGTTTGGAATGCTTAGAGAATGGCTACTCAAATGGTTCTTGTATGCTCACGATGGTTTTTAACATAGGTAAAAATGGTTGTATCATCGACTGTCACAGCCCGTTATTGTATTACATATCTTTACCTAGCTAATAAACCCATATTTAAGCATGACTACTGCGTAGAAAAGGTTTGTACAAGCTTGAGTTTTTTCAAATGATAAAATAACATTAAAACCATTCTTTTCATCATCCTCATATATATTAAATAGTTTGTCTCCGTTTTCTCCCACTTCATTTTGTCATTATAAAATGCACCTTTTATTTCAATATTCATAGAAATTCGGTGTACGCAACCAATATGGATATAACCAACATGCTGACAAAGTAGAACTTGAGAATATTGTTGATTAATGCAGCTATTGAAATTGATGTATGTGTGACATAACAGAACCCTCCAAAGGCGTGATTTGGTTCAAGTCTATTTCTTTCTCATTTATGATCAATAGTGACACTGTAGCTAACCTGGCTGACAGTGATACTCTTGGTCACTTTATACGTTGACATAAAAACGTTCTTTAAAATAGATAAAATCTCGGATCGTACGATCAGTGGAATAGCTCAGCCTTTCGTTAGGGAGAATCATGCAAATCTCTTCCTACGATAAACACATCTCGAGTACTGTTTCCTGTCATACTACGTGAAAACCAAGCGTAACACAGGCATAAGAAAGCAATCCGATAAGAAATATGGTGATAAGCAAAGAAACTTCAATTTCTTGCTTGTTTATTTCATACAGCAAATTTTATTAATAAGAGGACTAATGAAGATAATGCCAGTTTTTAATTTTTTTGTTATACAAAGTAGCTACAGTTCTTATGCAAAGAGGCATTATTGGGTCTTGTATGTCCGAAATGGAATGCATGTATGCATCGGCAATGCTTTCCACCACCACTGTTTGACCTTAGTACTTTACCATTGTAGGTGCTTTATGAAGAAATATCCGTCCCATACCGTTGACTTCATACAAGTGCAGATAAAGGTACAAGTTCCCTTTATCTCATCCTCTCAAACCCAATTTCCATTGTGACATAAATGAATTTCATGTTGACTTACATACAGTAGAGCAACTTCTGAAATTATGCGGGTACAAGTTGAATGTTATGCTCTTTAAGTATTAAAAGGCAACGACTATGATGAGGACAAGAAGAAAACTGAAAAATATGACGATATTCCGTGTTTGTATAGGAGTGGCAGTAATTGAGTAAACCATCTCAAATACTTTATTTTTAGGGTTTTATGAGTATGTTGTTGTAATGACTGTGTTCACATGGGCGGAGAACTCGTAAGTCATGGATTTTATGGCTCATTGCAGGAGGGAAGGTTATGAAGCAGCTGGATATTCTTATGCATTAGCCAGATTTAACTGCATTTTGGGTGGAAACGGTCGCTGAAAAGTCTGAGAGCTCTAAGAAATTTCCAGAGAAGTACCCTAGTTGAATTTTCAGTTTTTCGATTTCCCTTGTTGTAAATTCCGACAAAATCGAAGAAAATGGTCCTCATTCATGAGGATTCGTTTATGACCAAAGAATTATAAACAATATAGTTATAGTGTCACAAATACTAGACCTCTGTAATATGCTGATGTGTTACAATAGTATCTGTCACAGATTTCATGTAGAAAATATTCATTGTGGGACTTCTGGGGTTTTTTGTCGTTTTATTGAAGATGAACGTTGAAAGCTTAGTGCTAGCCTCTGAAGAGGGAATAGTAACCACTAACAAACTCAAAGTGAGTCGAACAATATCAATAAGAATTTATATACCGGACCATACATGTATATCACTCAGAAAAGGACTTTTGGTGCACTGACAAACAAAGAAACAGAAACAGTGTCGCAGCAATTAAAATTCGTTTGACCAAGCTACATGACACCGTCTTTCGTATGTTTGTTTTTCCATTACTTCATCAAAGGCCACTTTTGAGGGCTTCAGGCAAAAGTGAACATACGATGGTTGGGTACTTTATGGCCGCCATAAACTACGAAATGATTTTGACACTCCCATTTCTGTAGCTACCAGATAAAAACAGCTTAGTATTGCTGTTTGAAAGGATATGTGTTTGTAATGCAAACTCAAATTGGAGTTAACATACTCTGGATTTATGATTATATTATTGTAACGTGTAAACTTGAGTGTAAGGGATCCCAGCAGTATTGTTTGGCTCATTACATTTCGTTATACTTGAAGGGTCCAGAAAATGTTTATGCACCAACAATCTTTTTGACTGGACAGAGCAGAGTCTGTTCTTTGGCTTGTGGGCACAAGACAAAGAATTCTATTCAGCGCAGTAGTCAGAGCAAGTATGAAGGATGGTGGCAGTATGAAGTAGTCAAAGCAAGTATTATACAAACATGTATAAATTGTCATTTCATTAAGCCTTCACATTCCCTCGATTGTTCATGTAAACAGAAATGAGATAGTACCAACATGCTAAAACATTTAACGAGGATAACAACATCGGTCTCCAGGATCATTACATTCTTTTATTAATATGATATAAATGTCCTAATCTGCATACATGATAAAATGCATCATCAGTGGCATATCATATACGTCAAATTTAATACTTATTATAAATAAAATGTTACAACATGTCTGTAGAGTTCCACAAGAAGAAAGAAACGTGAGGTGTCGTGTTTTGAAGTTATTACACGATAATCAAGACTTTGAATGTATATTCAGTGAAAATTTATGTGGGCACTTGTTATGTATTCGAACGAAAGATCAGGTAATGCTACTAAAAGTGATTCCAATTACGTATGAATACAAAATAATCATTGCGAAAAATATACAAAATTTAGTCGTAGATCTATAATGTTTATAGTTGCTCCATACATTTCATTGTGATTTGAAAAGGTATATACTGAGAGATTTTACGCTACCAATTAATTTGTTTTTTGGCGTCTTTCAATAAGATCTCATGCATCTGACTTATATAGTACTAATATTTACGTACATCTTGAATATTATATAATTACTCATTTCAAAACTTATTTGATTGAATATGGAAAAAATTCATAGTTTCCCACTTGACTTCTCCAGCTTGATTCATATCTCCTAATTTGATACTAGCTCCAGCATTTTAAGAGCCAAATTACCACCCTCTCTGGGGTTATTTTCCATTAAGTCCTGATACGCCGAGGCTGCCAAAAGTCCCTTAGCGTTTCTAGGAATTCAAACCATTTATTTGAGACGTTGTTAATAAGTATAAGTATGGAAACATTGTAATTATAACATAAATATATTTCTTACTTCCGCATTATGTCCAGAGTCTTTCCACAAAGATTATTGAACTGCTCAATGTTCACCGTATAGAAGTACAATGCCAAAACCGTGTTCATGTCAAAGGCTTCCTCAGGTTTGAAAAGAAGCGTTTCCATCATGTGTGCTTCCAGTGAGGTAATGTTATATTTGTGAGCTGCACACAGAAGTTCGAAAGCCAGGTCATCTTTTATTCCAGTGGAGTCAATTTCTATTCCATAAAGATAAGCAATCAACTCATTTGCAGCGTGGTCAGATATTTCTGGCATCTCTATTTTCTTCGTTTCTGACTCTTTCAATCCACTTGTGAGCATGGTGTAGAAAACGTCACTATTTGCTGTAAATTAAAATCGTATCGTGAGCATTGATTTAAACCAATAGATAGGACATCCTCATATAAAACACATTCAATTTATATGTGCCCACACAAAAATCCTACGAACGTTGTTTCCTGAACTACTACAGTTATGTATGAAAACCACATAAAAATATTCTTTGGGCAGAAGAGCAATTTTTTTGAAACTACACACAAAATCATAGTAGTCAGGGAAATCGTAGTAGATGAATTTGTATGGATGCAAAAAAAGTCGGCATAGCTAATCTAGTAAGGTTTAGATCTATGATCGTGAGTAAAAATCAGGTGTCGTAATTTATGTAAAGGTTTTAATCAAGAATTGACTCAATTTATTTTTGTAAGTTACCTGCTAGAATGCTTCCATGACATCTAATTTCCGTCTTAGTTGCTGTCAGTATGCAGCAGTCTGCCATGGTTTTGTCATTAAACAGTTTTTCCAGCACATTGCATTGATTCTTATGTTTACATTTATCTTCTTCAAGAAGGATGGTGTACGCAATTCCACTGTGGTCAAATTGGGGATACTCACTTCTTTGATAGGTAGTGAACTCACTTTCAATGTTTTGGACGTTTTTCTCTCTTAGTGGGATTGCTGAAATGAATTAAATATTGTTGAGAGTTTATCCACAAACTATATTTACTTGCATTGACATTACAATATTGATGGTTAAGAAATTACCAAGGGTTACAGCAACATCAGTTGTTTTTGTAAGCTTGCAGTGAACAGATATCGTAGGGGTTTTCAACAACTTGAATATTGTTTCTAAAACGATGTCATCGAACGTAACTTGAATCCCAATTTCAAACCTTGCAGTAGGTGCCTGGTAACAATTCGTCTTTAACTTGATGGAACTAGTCATAAATTCACAGAATAAACATTAAACTACTACCAATTTGTAAACTGTAGACATGAATATTACATTCTGAAATTTTGCCGAGAGTTGTCTTTACTTTTGGCCACTTGATGTGTTTAACGCTTGAAATATTGTTGATGAAACACTCCGTATTTGTGTGTCATCTTCGTGCGATTGAGATACTGCCAATTTATTTTCCTTGCTGTCATACAATGTGAGTGTACTCCAATTGGTACTTGACGTTGAGTTCCAATTGCTGTTGAATTAAAAATATGCTTCGTTTAAGCAATGCCATTCGTAAATAAAATTGTAATAATTTAGATGGAAAACGTACTTCCATGCGAATTTTTCATGACGACCCTGAAAAACCATTAGTTGTCGTTTTTGATGAGGTTCCATGACTAAATTTGTCTTGATGGACGGAAACAATATTTTGTTTGTATTTTTGAGATGTCAGCTTCCACAGCAATGGAATGAAAATATAATGTTGAGTAATATTGTGCACCAACAGCACTAGTTTCTAAGTTAATAAGGACTCGGTGAGATTGGGAAGTGAACTCGGGAAGAGCACAAAAATAATGGAGTCCAGAACTTCACTGAGCTTAGGTATACGGGAAAAGATGCGGTGGTTCCATTCAAGAAGCATGTTAATTGACTGGAGAGAGTTGGTTGAAGATAATAATTAACAGCACCATGACTGCATGTCTACATCAAAATAATAAACCCATGAAATTCCAAATGAAACCTCATATTCATAGTAAAATGGAATAGGACTTTCCTATTATTTGGAATAACTATATCATGTTGAATATTGATGCATAGCTTACAACCTATTGATGTGACTAATCATGACTTAGGTATGCACAACCTTTCCCTTTGACAGTTGACGGTACGTTATGAATAGAAGTTATCCTTAGTTTTTGTTATGATGAGAAATGGAGAGGAGTAAATGTTTGGTTTGATCAAGTTTGATGTTTGAGGTGAAACAATATATGTGCATTAGAAACAAGGATATGCATGTAGATAAAGTTTAGGTTACTTAAAATTATATTTTTTTAATACATAGACAAAATGTAATTGAATGAAGACTGTAGTTACTTCTTGTAGTTTATTGTAAGTGAAAGGTAGAATAGAAGAAGGTACGTAGATTATTGGCTTCCATAGCCTTTTCATAACCTTATGGTAAATTGGACGTTCAGACTTAAATCACAGACAGAAATCAAAATCAAGAATACATAAGAAAGGTCTTTGACAGAAGTCAAAACACCCATCACTAGAATAAGAATCTATATCATTAAGTCGAGCTTGTATACAAATTAAAATGTGGTGTGCTTTATAGAACCGGCAAACTGCTAGTGAAATCTTTTATGCTTCAGGTAAGCTGATGTTGTGGTCTTTATCACAAAATTTATTTGAATGTCCCATTCATTCACTCGACTCATGCTGTCTTTTCTCTTGCTTCATGCACAAGAAAAAGAATCCCGTTCTTTTTTTTATTATCTATCACACTCAATCTTATAATGAAAGCCCATCGGAGCTGGTTATAAATCTTCGAAACTTTATACTGAAACGGATCACGATTAAAAGTTTTGCTGTAAAGATTAATACCAATTCATTTCTAATCAAATAATGAGATAACAATACTTTATGAAACTGACAGGCCCAATCATTCGTAAATAAATACTTGTCCTAACCTCATAACTGATAATGTTAAGGGTGATGAACACCAGAGAATTTTTTTACAAGCTAGGTAGGAAAGCTACAATACTCATTGATGGCCGTGATGTTATCAAAAACTCACTAATTCAAGAATCTCTTAAAACCAACAAGCCTACACAAGCTTTGTATGAATCCTGCCCATTATAAAATCACAAAAATTGTCAACAAAACATCATAATGATCTTGAAAATTTCTTAGGTTCATTTTTATTTTCCTTATTTCATTCGAAATTGTTTTGCTATGAACACATATCGCAGAATGGTCAACTCAGAATGCAAATTCGGTGTGGGTTCAACCTCAAGAAAAAATATTGTTTCCCACTTTGTAGACATTAATGGAAGAGATGCTAAGGGTTGTGCCAATGCGAAAATATATATCAGTTGACTCATAACAAATGATAACGAGTAAGCCCAGATACATCACCACATAAACAAGTCCCCTGTTTTTACTGCACGAGAAAATTAACTCACCTCCAGATTTCGTATCATGGAGTTGCATTCACCTATGGGATGCTGAATTACCAAGAAGGAAATATGAGGCCGCTTTCTCATTCATTTCCAACTGCTCCACTTTTTCTCAGTAAGACAATGACCAGTTTTGGTATGCTTTATAAAAGATAAACCTACATAGATATTGAAAATAAAATGAAAAAAATTACATACTTTCACACGATATGACACACTGATCAACTGACTAATCTGTTTAGTTTTAGCTTCTACTACTTTATTGTGCACTGAATGCCTAAAGCTCGAAAATATGGCAAAGAACATTCTAGAATCAAGTCCCATCAACATTCCAGTTCAGCTTAGTCTTTTTGTTCTTGAGGTGGTTGACGTTAAAACTAAACCAGTTGCCTTCCCAGACATTTCTATAAAACACTAATCCTGATATTCGTGCCTGATTCTATTTGTTGTTTCCGATTACTTATTACATTGTGAATTGTTAAATAAATAATGACGGTTCACTGTCCGATTTGATTTTTTTAATAATGTTAAATATTAATTAAATTTCATTGCCTTTAATTTAGTTGCAATATATTACTTATCATTACCATATTACATCATACAATATGCCATTGTTGTTGTTACAATCTTATCATCACTTCATAATTCAGGAAATGGTTCCTGAATCGCATTTACACTTACTAAACATATATATATTTCATAGAAAACTGAGTGATTGATTGTACAAAATAAATTTTTGATGGAGGATGACTGAAACAAAAGTTTCTTTCAGTCAAGACATAGGTACACTGGCTACTTTCCATTGTTACAGTTGATACAATCGGAACCCAATTCCAATAGTTTGAGTGACAGTTTGGCAGCCTTTTGTGGATCCGTTCTCAATAATTCTTGATAGGCCGATGATGAAACAAGTGCTTTGGTATTTCTAAACGGACATAAAACTAGTATTTTATAAAAAAAATATCAATGAAATCCAACTATATAAACTTGTATAAAAGAAATAAAGTTACCTCCTTAATATGTTAGTACTCTTCTCCCAAAGCTTTTTAAACTGCTTGACATTTGCTGTAAAATAGTACATTGCCAAAACCATATCCATTTTAAAGTCTTTGTCACGCTTCAATAGCAACCCTTTCTTCATGTCTTCTTCCAAGGAAACAATGTTGTACTTGTGAGCCGCACATAGAAGATCAAATGCAATGTCATCCTTCATTTGACCAATGTTGATTTCTAGTCCGTAAAGGTAAGACAGCAGCTCATTCACAACTCTACCGGAAAGATCAGTCATCTCAATCCTTTTGGTTTGGGATTCTTGTAATCCACTCAAAAGCATTGTTTGTAAAACGTCACTGTTTGCTATTAAAAAATATCGCATGAAAAGCTATTTACAATCAATTGCCATTTAAATTTTTTAAATTTTAGAGACTGGCATTATTACCTGCTAAAACGCTTTCGTGGCATCTAATCTCCGTTTCATCCGCAGTGAGTATAGAGCAGTCAGCAAACGTTTTGTCAGTGAACATTTTTTTCAGGACATTACACCGGTTCTTTCTGGTTAATGATTCACTCCATTGAAACAGTATCGAGTATGTGACAGATGATATTTTGAAATCGAACATTCCAACATCCGTTTCGAAATTTTGAAGTGGATTGTCCTTGAGTGAAATCTCTGAAATGTAAGAGACACCGTTTTAAACCTACTCGAACAAAAAATTGCAATATATGCTCATTTGAATATGCTTTATTAACTTTAAGTAGCATACCTTTACTCCAAGTTATATTTTTAGGTGAAAATTGGCATTGGACTGAAATTTTTGGGTCCGCCACCAAATTTCTTATTGTTTTTAAAAAGGCATCATCAAACGTAATTCGTAGCCAAGTTTTATACCCACTTGGAGCCCACTGTGACGGTACCCCTCTGTATTCCTCTGTAATTACTTTTGACCAGTTGAAGATTTCAAGACATTTTCCAATGAGGAATACGCCTCACACAAACGTTTGTCGTCGGTAAGCTCTAGTGGTCGGTCCAATTCGTACTTCTCATCCTTAGCATCATACAAGGTAGCGCATAAGTGTGCGTATCTTCTACAGAAAGTTGTATGTTTTTAAACAACTTTAGGTCGTTACTAATGAACCTAATGACTGAATTTTTTTTGAGTTACTTACGTCCAACAGAATTTTTCAGTTCGATTGTTCACAAGAGTTATGCTGCATTTTTGGGTTCCCATGACAAAGCCTTTGCTCATGGAAAAGAGTATAGTAGTTTTAATAAGTTGAGAAAGCTTACTTGTCGTTCAAGTTTTGATTATTTTATTAATTTGATCAAATTTTCCGACCTCGTCAGAGGTCATTGAATATTTTTTTAAAATTTCAACAGAACAATTTTATTATAAGCTATGTTTTTAAAAACTATGAGCAACCACTGTACTTTAAAGCTATTGAATATTTACTTTTTATAAATTGTATAATTGACTCTGTCGAAGCAAAAATAATAAACAATAATATACTCCCTATTTTTCTGTCATAAACATTATTGATGGTTGTTGAAGAGTGTGATAAGGTATGTGAATCACAAGTAAAGTGGATCCATATGCACACTATTTCTTTCGCTATCTACCAACAAGCAAAGAAAGAATTCGTATTCTGAAACATGTACGAAATGTGTGATGTATTCCTATTGAGATGCAATCACTTCTCAATATAATGCATGTGACCAAATACGCATGAATTCTTTGCTCTGTGGCAGACTAGCTCAGGAGTCAGGAGAGCAAGGAACAGGTATTATGAAGGACACACAAAGGATACAATCATATTTACAACTTATCATGCATTCATATTCCCTAGATTGTTCCTGTCGACAGAAGCAGAATTAATATACTAGTCGACAACAGAAGGTTTTAACGAAGATAACAACATCCGTCTCCAGGATTATTCCAATAAACGTGGTAATCTACATATACATGACAAAGTGCATTCATTCTCCAACATTTATCATAATTGTCATATCATATCTGATTTTAAAGACTATATTTTGAGTTCTTGTTTCCATGATAATTCATTCAAAAATTAACTGATAATTCTTACTTAATATGGGTAGGCAAAGGTATCATTTTGGTGAAGCTGGATCATTTACATGTATAAGTTGTTGTTGGGGACCCCTCAAACTCTATTTATGACGACTATGTACGTAACTACCATGTTTGGTCACCTTGCCGGCTATCTGTAGTTTTAGCTCACCGACATTTAGTCGGAGATGTTGAAAAAGCAATTGCAAGTCTTCATGGATTACTTTTAGGTCCCCCAACAACGATCCGCATTTGGTTTCAGTGCAGTGCAAACTATTGAGCTTTGCTTTCAGAGATTCTTTGCCGTTTATGGTTTTTTAGTACATATTATATATCTGTGGCACTTGTACTGCTTATTTAATGACGATGTTTTTATGTTTAAACAAACGGCATTGGGGCTGTAAGGGGATAAATACGTTAATTTGGCGGATAGGTTTACTTCTCACATTTTGACGCGGTCGTACATGACTACAAGTAACACCGAAGTTTGGAGTATTCAGAAGCTCTAAATCGAAGGCTTCATATCACGTTTTGTTCGTGATATGATGACTATTCATTTATGCTGTACGCCGCATAGCTTTATTATCGCAAGCTATAGAATACAAACGTTCAACGGACTGCCCCCTATACAAAACAACTGCAACAACACTTGTAAGTAACCTTTATGATCAAGTCGTTCATACCACAAGCGGTAGATCGATTAGGTCTACTTTTAGAAGATGCTTTGTTGGAAATAATGTGATATGTTAAACAAACGAAAGTTGGCTTGTGTCAAGTCAGCAGATAAATTCAATTTGATCTGTCATATCAAGAAACTATTGCTTTTTCTGATCAACAGTGCGAATTTTTCGAATGATTTTTTAAGCTATTACACGTTGTATTTTTTGGGTTGGGTACAAAACGGTCAGGCATAAGGATTAATGTTAAGTTTCATCCAAAATCAAGCTCTCTATACGATCTTCCTGGTAAGTTAAAATTTCGTTGTGAAATGGGGTAGAGAAAAATAGGTGTAAACCGAAAACGCGCACGATACCGAGCAAATTGTTGCTACTACTCGTGACTCAGTGTTGGTTGTGGCATTAACAGTTAAAATAACTTGTTCATCATTGAGTAAGATAAATTAAAGTATTACTTTTGGTTTAACTCAGATAGGTTTGTGGAGCTGGGGTGAAGTCCTCCGTCAACGAGATTAAAGATTTGACACTTATCATCAAACTATCATCAATACCTAGTCAAATAATTCCTTCCAGTATTGCGATGTCGTCAATGCGAAAGGCCACTGAAAATTCGCCTGGAACACCCATCCTTCTTGAAACTGACTCCTCTTTACCTTCAGTTTGTTATATCAGAAGCTTCCAGCTCAAAGACTACTTCAGGCAAGAAACCACACGATATGGGCCTCAACGAATTTCTCAACAGGTTCACAAGTGAGGATGACAAGAGTTTAAATAAGCAAATATCTACCATTTCTTTCATATTCCACCCCAAATTAACTATTTCATTTTTGCATTAGTGGTGGCTGTATGACCAAGAAAAAGTTCATAAGGAAAGAATGGAGCTAGCAATAACCCTTCCTTCTGCGTCGCAGCAACAAGCGATAGAAAATCAGAGACCATCAGAAGTTGGAACGTGGAACTACAAGAATGCTGTTATGTATATTCCAGATGGTATGATCCAAACAAATATAAAGGATTTCAGTTACTAAGTTACATGTTTATATGCTATAACTATTTTTGTTTGTGATTTAGGAGTGCCGTACACGAACACAGAATTAACTGACTTGGCACGGCGTCAGAATGAAGTTGAATTTAAGAATACACGTTTTATTCGCACACCCTACAAATCAACTACCAATTCATCAAAATTCTTTGGATTTCATAAAAATCTAACACGAAGTAATAAGAAGTTAACTCCTGTTCGATAAGATTGCATGAGCTATTATTTCTAATATAAAATCAGTGAATACTATGGTGTTTTGCATGAAAATAATATAACAACTCACCGCCATTGGTATTTGGTATATTTGCCAAATTAAATGGTGTCCAGTTTGGAATGCTTAGAGAATGGCTACTCAAATGGTTCTTGTATGCTCACGATGGTTTTTAACACAGATAAAAATGTTTGTAACATCAACTGCCACGGCCTATTATTTTATTGCATATCTTTAACTAGCTAATGAACCCATATTTATGCATGACTACTGCGTAGAAATGGTTTGTACTATCTCAAGTTTCTTTCAATGTTAAAATAACATTAACATCATTCTTCTCATCATCCTCATATATCTTAAATGGTTTGTATCCGTTTTCTCCCATTTTATTTTGTCATTACAAAATGCACCTTTTATTTCAATATTGATAGCAATTCAGTGTACCCAACTAATATGGATATAACCAACATGCTGACAAAGTAAAGCTTGAGAATATTGTTGATTAATGCAGCTATTGAAATTGATGTATGTGTGACATAACAGAACCCTCCAAAGGGGTGATTTGGTTCAAGTCTATTTCTTTCTCATTTATGATCAATAGTGACACTGTAGCTAACCTGTCTGACAGTGATACTCATGGTCACTTTATACGTTGACATAAAAACCTTCTTTAAAATAGATAAAATCTCGGATCGTACGATCAGTGAAATAGCTCAGCCTTTCGTTAGGGAGAATCATGCAAATCTCTTCCTACGACAAACACATGTCGAGTACTGCTTGCTGTCATACTACGTGAAAGCCAAGCGAAACACAGGTATAAGAAAGCAATCTAATAAGAAATATGGTGATAAACAAATAAA
The DNA here is from genome assembly GCA_964034955.1 of Orchesella flavescens. Lineage (NCBI taxonomy): Eukaryota > Metazoa > Arthropoda > Collembola > Entomobryomorpha > Orchesellidae > Orchesella > Orchesella flavescens. Next base: position 29,537,550 of record OZ035953.1, read on the forward strand.
TTTCCATTTCTTGCTTTTTTATTTCATACAGCACATTTTAGTTATAAGAGGACTAATGATGATGATGCCAGTTTTTAATCATTCATTGTTATATAAAGTAGCTACAGTTGTTATGCAAAGAGGCATTAATGGGTCTTGTAGTGATCCCTAAATGGAAAGAATGTACGGATTGGCAATGCTTTCCACCACCAATATATTTGGCATTAGTGCTTTACCATTGTAGGTGCTTTATGAAGAAAGATGCGTCCCAGACAGTTGACTCCATATAAGTGTAGATAAAGGTACATCTTCCCAAACCAAATCCAAATCCATATCCTTCCAGTGTGATTGAAATGAATTTCCTGTTGACTTACATACCATCGTACGAAAACATAATAAAACTGGTAATACTCAACTCAGCTATGAAAATTAATGGAACTGTAGCTAATCTTTAGTTAACTGGGGGTTACTATAATTGAAATCTGGTTGAACGGACTTTGGCTCACACAAATTGAATTCCTAAGAAAAGTGGGTGAAATGATGCTTTGTAATATGACTACAGCATGAATGTGTTTCCATCATCGCTCGGGATGAGAGCAGAATGAAAAAGTAAATTATGGTCACGAATTTATAGGCTGGGATGTGGTGGTGAAAATGATATGATGAATATACAGAAATCCAATGATAAATCATATTCTTAAGATATAGATCATCAGAGGCTTCATTTTAGTACGTTTTCTCACTATAGGTACCTGTATCACAGATATATTAGATAAGTAATAAGAAACATTGTTGATTTATTTTCCAGCCTTACTTTTCCACAAGCATGTTAGTGTTTCACATGCCATTAAGCTGCAGCGAGTAAAATGTAGAATTCTTGAGCAGCTTTTAAGAAAAAAATTTCCAGTAATTTGTGAATGCATTCAGGATTGTCGTAGGTCGTAAGTTAGTTGACTAATGTTGCATGTGCGACTAGTCGGAGTCCACTTATCTTCTACATTACAGTTCCTCCCTTGTAGACGAGGAGAACGGTTATGGAAAGCATCTTTGTTTATGTGTTATGAAATATGATTTTAATATTAACGGAACACGTGTGCGTTTGCTGAAGATAATGAAAGATCTTAAATTTTTAAAATGAAATTATAACAGTACAACGATTATATGATAAAACAATTGTAAGTGCTGCGTTTATTCAATAAATATAATTAACTTGAAGACTTTACGTTTCACCACATTGAATTGTTTATTGGAATATTAATTATTAAAATTTACATAAACTATTGTCTACTAAATTGTAATCGGCGTAACCTAAACTTAACCACTAACCTACTGACTTATATCAACAGCACATTTATAATATACAAAACATCAAACAAAATTATTTTAAAATCAACCTAAATAAATTAAATCTTTACTGGTTTCTAATTTCTATCATCACATCATCATCATCACATTATCATCACATCCTCGTACCACCATCGACAGGTTTTTTGACGCACATGCAAACATACATAGTTAGCGCTCCCAATATGACTTTTCTAGCGAAGCAGGAGGAGGTTCATAAAACCAAAACTCATAAACATAATGGTCAAATACTTGAAAAAGCATATGTGCATACCAAATCAGTGCGAGTCTTCATTCCATTTAAAAATTCAGCAAAAAACACTTCAAAATTCGTTCAAAATTTGTAGTGTACGGTTACCTCCATAAATTACCACTAAATCGTTTAAGATTCTGAAAATATGTTACTTAAATACCTACGTTATGCTCTGTTCAGTAACCATCTTTTACTCCGTAACTTCTACAGTCTGCCAATAAAGATAAAAATAATGTGAGCATTTTAGATGTACGAATGGAAATCAACTTTAAACATGTACCAAGCAAGAACTGTCATTCACATCGCATTTGCAGGCCATTAAGTGCCAACAATTCATTCTCCAGGCAAGTGCGGATGGAATGATATCCATACGTGGACAATTTTGTAAAAGGTATGAGGATGATTGATGTTACTTTCTATTTCTATAAGCTTTTTTCCACTCAATTATACATTCGCCTTTACCCATGTGCGTAGTTGTATAACTGTAGCCGATTGAGTAGCTAGAAAAACTTATATTTTTATGTCGAAACAATAATTCTTGGTTGCAAAGATGCAACCCAAAATCGTTTCAACAAATGTTTATTGCCTTTTTCATAGCGTCTTAAAACCTTATGACTTTTGCAGGCTACACGGGACTGACATTGTTAGAAGCAGCAACTGATGATAAACGTTCGGTTGCTTCAAACTGACAAAGAGATCACAAGAATAAATGTGTCCTGAATCTTGAAGCTGAAAAACAAGAGCTGCTGAGAAATTTTCAGCAGCTTCAAACTGATAAACAACGCAATATTCAAAATCTTGAATCTAAAAACGAGCAGCTGAAAAATGAAATGAAGGAAATGGAAGTTGTAAATACTAATATGAAGGGGGCTCTGTACATCATTGCCAACTAACCGTCAGAAGTAAATCCTTTCAAAAGAAACTCTTTTTGGTTTGTATGTTTTATGGACACACATATCTAGTATATATATCTTGTTATTTAGAACTCCCACCACCACGACAAGCTAACCCATCATCATTCCGCCAACAGTATAATAAGCCAAGGATTTATCATATTTTCGATTCGAAATTCATCACTCACTCTGTAATTTTGAGTGGATAAAATCTTATTTTAAATTGTCCGAAATAACCTACATTGTTGATTTCAGAATTTTGAACATCTCACGATTGTAATATGCTATGATTAATTAAAATTTCCCTATAACTCAGCATAAACTTCTATTGCTTTTATCCATTTATTAACCAATTCCAAGCCCTGAAATGATTATTAAACATCGTTCAAAACTAACCTTCTGAAAACCTAACTCGTCTAATAATTTTAATTGAATAAAAGTTATGAGAATGGATTCTAAATTATTTTAATTCACATACATTGTTGATTTCAGATTTGGATCTCACGATTGTATCGTGCTATTTCTCTAATGGTCAGTTATATAATATGCTAGGAAATTTCTGTAATCCTATCGTAAAATTAGCACAATTGATGTTACTATTCCATTATCTTCTGCAACAACCTCGTCAGCAACTACTTGTAGCAACGGAACAGTTCAGTTACCTGGAGTTTCCGGATTTGATGATGGGAAACTAATTGAAACATCAATTACTACCATATGTGCCTCTTCAGTGGAATCGCCACAACAAGCTGACGATTCCCTTGACAGTTCGTCTGCAGGTTTAGTATGTGTTGAAGAACCGTCAAGTGACAGTGACGAGTGACACATTTTTAATACATGTAAAAATTGTTCCTGTGGGCTAACAATGACAAATTAAAAGTTTCCTATACCTTCAGGATAAAATTTTACTGCTTTTATGCATTTAATAACCATCCCATGCTCTGCAATGATTACTAAACATTGTTCAAAACTAACCTTAGATAGGAAGAACTGACTGAGACTCAGACCCTATCAGCAACCAAGAAAGTTTATAATTTCGATATCAAACCTTTCATTGACGGATGTCTTCAACGGATTGCTACTCATTTCTACTTAAACATTCACATTGATTTCCAAATCGTGGATAGGCATATCTGGTCCCCAACTATCATCAATTTTAAAGATGTTTTCAACATCCACAATGATAGCCCCTTCATCATATTTTATTATCACAGGTTTCTGCCGAAAGAAATCAAACCTAACCTTTATTGCGACCAGTGCGGCACCTGCAACAGTACATATTCTAGCCCTGTTTGTTGTATTCAATAAATATATTTTCTTAATCTTGCAAACATTATGATAGTGATGCAAATATATTATTTATACTTCTTTGATCTCCTTAGAATCACAGCCAGGAGTATGATCTGTCCTACCCTGAACGGAAAGACATTTAGCTGTAACTGTCGGACCGATCTACTGACAGTGATGGACTAGATTCTACAACAAAATCCATGTTGGATTTCAGTTCACCATCATTCTCCCCTGTTCTGGCGTTAGCATGCGGTTAAAATAATGTTTTACCATCGTCACGCAATGATGTAAAAGTGTATTTAAATCTTCAGCAGTACTCAAAAGCAGTAAAATTGTAACAGCAAAAGCAATAGATGTGGCTCGTTTAAATGGGAGGATGTTATCCAAATGGTGGTGAATTGCATAATATACATATGTCGCAGGGAATCATAAATATTATTCCTTTAATTCAGTTCTCTAACATAATGAATGAATTTTGTAAACAGTAATCACTATCATCCTGGTGACTTTCTCCGTTTCAACTAGTAAACCTTGGACTTCGTCCTGTGGACAAGCCAATTTTTCTCCCCATATAATCTTGAGCTTCTAAATTTTCGACTGCAATCACTTTCTTTCGACGTTGGAACGGACAATAACGAACCTCTCTTCAAGAAACTTTTGGAAACACACTTTGATACGCATTTACGAGATCTGGTCTATCGAGTCCTAAATCAAAACCTAAGTCCAAGTAACACACTTGTAGTAAATGTAAACACATGTAAATATTGTTCGGTGGGCAAACCATGATTAATTAATATTTTCCTATAACTACAAGGTAAACTTTTATAGCTTTTATCCATTTAATAACCATTCCATGCTCTGCAATGATTACTAAACATTGTTCAAAACTAACCTTAGATAGGAAGAACTGACCTAGACTCAGACCCTATCAGCAACCAAGAAAGTTTATAATTTCGATATCAAACCTTTCATTGACGGATGTCTTCAACGGATTGCTACTCATTTCCACTTAAACATTCACATTGATTTCCAAATCGTGGATAGGCATACCCGATCCCCAACTATCATCAATATCATCCATTTAATAGATAAATTTTAAATTCATATTGTTTAGTTTTTAGATGCTATCATTCAATGCCTTCAATATATATTTACTTACAAGCATTGTACCACACCTACGAAATTGTTTATGCTGGTGGAAATTCAATACATATTCTATAATGCTTTGTTTTTTAAGTGCTCGTTTGTTCTAATTTTGTTATTTTAATTAGTTAAGGGCTGGTGTACCATATTATATGTATATATACAAATCAACAGCCTAAATACCCCCACTGTAGGAAAATAAGTTTGCTTCAATTGTCATGCAATTTTATTTTCAGTAAATCTATAAATCTTTGGTCGAATTGATTTGAAACAACTTAACCAGTAACCACACTTTCATAGTTCGATTTGTGTAATTTTTTAATAAATGTACCCTATGACAAATTAATTTTCTAAGAGTTAACGGAGTCATCATGTAAAAAGAACTTGATCATTATGTATGAAATTTCCCTTTTATAAGACCTACAATTTACTATAACAGATGTGATTTCTTTAGGGACGTTTAAATACTTATGCAATAATAGTTAGCATATTTGTGTTAGTGTGGTGGCAGCTATGTTACTTGCCTTTTATTTCAAAAGTCAAAAGTTTATTTTGCTATTTATAGCAGGTAAAGGATTGATCCGTGGTGTAATGCTTACTGATGTACTATACCATACACCAATCAACAGCCTGAATTTCCATACCACAGGAAATTTACAGTATCTGCAGGAATAATATCTGCACTTGGATTCATCATTGTTGAATTGATGGCAGCCTTGTTTTTTGGCGATGTGGTGTTGGTTGTGAAATATGCAAAAATCCAAATCGTAAGTAAAATGAAGCGTAGGAATATTAGTTTGTTTTAGCATCCGATGATTTTATTTTTTATTAAATCAATAAATTCATTTAATGGCAGGTTAGCACATGATATGCTTTGGTGAGATTAATAACTGAGACGGACACTGCATTCAAGTAGATGACTTACATACGTAAGTTGAAACTAAAATCGTTAGCAAATAAGTTATTTTCAACGCCAATGAAATATTTGCATTCAATGCAATTTTGATTTCATTTTTTAGATTTTGCTGGCAGAATTAAACTGCCACAACAGTGCAACTTTTCGCCTGGAAGCAGTGGTTCGCAGGATGAAACGCAATAACTTTTTCCGATAGAAAATCGAAGAAAAAAAGGTGAATGAGTAAAGTATGTTTTCACATATTTTATAACTAATTTTTTTGTATAATCGGCGACGGCTTATAATTTAACCTTTGTGTGTAATATCTCACTTAGAGAAACCGTTTAAGCCATGCTGCGTCCACGCATAAATGATTTCTACGTCACCAACTGCGCTCGAACGAATTGGCTATGCTATTTGTCTTCTTATTAAAATGTTATATTGGTGAACGTTTTGCAATTTAACTCTTTCGGTAAACCGAATATCAGGAATCTACACATTTTTACTTTATGTAGAATTTGGTTCTGCTCAATTATGATCATGTTCAATTAGATCTATAAAATACATTTAAGATTATTGCACTCAACATATTATGTGTCATTTAAACTCTGATATTCGGATTGGGTCGGTGGTTGTTTGCAGAATCCTTCGTAGTATAGCGGGTTTATTGTAGAAAATCGTTTGTAGAATGGATGATTAGTCTAATAGGGTTTGCAGTAGAAAATCTCGCAATAGAAAGGAACAACAATAGAAGAACCCAATGGTAGAATATTTATGAGAAGTTGAATATACTGTAAAAATGGCTTGAATTGTATGCGTCTGGCTCCTTGCTAATGCTTGGTGTTGGTGAGGACTTGAGAATGGCTTGATTATTAATTTGAGTCTAGGTTTTAACCTACAAAATTCTCGTTGATAGTACACGAACTTATAAAACATATAATGCTCAAACTCACAATGCATAAACTTTAAGAGAACATAAACTCATAATGTAGGAAATATGTATAAGATTTCCCGTGTCAATTTCATGTATTATAATAGATTTCTATTTTAGCTAAAATCTCCTGGCCAAATAACTAAGTACAATACTGTTGAATCCACAGGGTTCTACCCGAACTCAAGGGATTTCCTATACTGATTGATGATTAACTAATGATACTTTCTAAATCGAAAATATGCTAAAATAAGAATCCCACAACGCGTTGGCTTTACGTGGAAAAATACAAGTTAGTTTATTTAGGCAGGACAGTTAAAATGTAGTACAATTATCTTACAAATGACATCCTTTCAGTCAAAATAGCAACGATAAAATTAAAACCTACGAGAAATAACGTCACTCACCATGAGGTGCCTAACTAACTAAATCAAGTCAACGACAAAATTGATAACGAATTATAAAAAGTGGAGAGAACTCTCCATCCTACTTAAAATGTATTATATCGACGGTCGATGGATGGATAGGCCTAGCCAGTAGAGAAAAAAGACGCTTCCAGAACATAAGAGAAAGAAGCATGCATCATTCATAAAACAAACTAAAATCTTACACTCTATGACATCCAACAAATACTATATCACGTAATATATTCAATTTGAAATTTTACTACAAACCTTAACCAAATTTTGTATGACCATACTAAATCGCAGATAAGTTATAATTTAAATGTATTTATTCAAAGACCACTGCATGAATATTGCTTGTGCGCTTGATGCAATCCAATGTTCTCGTCATTAAAGTATCAGACGATGCTACTTCAGTAGCCTTTTTCCTGAAAAATATTTCGTAAGTACATCTGCTCCGGTCATGTATCTTGGACGAACTGAATAGTCAGGAAGAGCTTTGGAGTTTATGAGAATTGATCATTCATACTGTGCAGAAGCATTTGCATGGATGTCTTGTATGAGTGTACGCAGTTTCCGTAATCATGCAAGTTAAAGTTTTATAAGTTACCTACTGCTATATCCAGAATCTTTGGAAACTAAACTAAACTATTCATTAAGGCGGCTTGTTCTATATCCTTCACTACCAAATGTAAAAGAGATTTTGACCAACTGTACAAAAATGACACAGGTTCAATCAAGTTTTTTCTGAACAAGTGGGTAAAGTAATGAACTATTGATTGTATTGATCATGTTTCAAAAACGAAATAAATTTTAATTCTGTAACATATAGTTTCTACTAAATGCCCAATATGCACTTTCGACTAATTGACTTTCTGTACTACTTTTGAGTAGACTAATCATCCATTCTACAAACGATTTACTACAGTACGCCCGCTCTACAACGAAGGATTCTGCAAAAAACCACGCTCCCATTCGGATTGGCTTAGTTTATTTGCTATTTATTTTAACAGACCATGCACGGAGAAATTGAACTTACGTTAGATAAAATCATGCATATTATTTTTTGATACAAGCTTCTATTACATTAACGTTATTCGTCAGATTTTAAGTTGAAAAGATTTTCCAATTTTCATATCTTAATATATAAATAGATAGCAAGGGTAATTAGAAGCTCTTCCATTTCCCAGGCTAGTAAATTTTCCCTAGTTTTATTTGCCTTCTACATAACCACGATCAGTTCTTTTATATCATAACAATATCTCATTAGGAACAGCTCCTGCTCAGCAATTTATGAGTACGTGTCATGTAGTCAATGTTTCAATTATTCATTTTTTTCTCTCGAAAGCTTTAACTGACGGAGAGTGGTCTTGTAGCAATGATGGGAGAAGGATACGAGAGGAAATTCTATTAGTTGTTATATTTGTTTTTCAGAATTATTGCAGCTGGGCATATAAAGGTTACTAAAATTAATTTCTTATTTGTGTTAATATGAGTTTTAAAATGTGATTTTTCTTTGCTTTCACATAATAGGCTTTTATTCGCGGATTGTTAGTATTGGAAAGAGTCCAATTGGAAGTTGGTTTTGTCAAAGTTGCAACTCTGAATAAAAATGATTATATTGTTACTAATGCACAAAACATCTAAGCTGTAAGTATAATTTTTTTTATTGGATATTCATATCGTAAAAAATGCCGAATGTTTAAATACCACAATTAACATTTTAATTTTGTTATTACAGGAATAAAATTGAGAAGCGCGCTGCCATGTAGTGGGATCTGTTGCAGTGATACTTTTATCATGAGGATTATTCATTGATAATAGAACGTAATTTTACTAGTTTAAAAATTTAAAAAAGCCGTAAAGTTTAAGCTTTGCAAATGTGCTTGCTTTATTTATGTTATCTATCTATATCTTAATGTGTGGTATTGGAGATGCAGCTGCAATGGTTTTATTATGGAAAGGATTATTATTCTGTAGATTTGAACTTGTGTAGATATGCATACTTGCAGTTTACTATGTCCGTATATGTCACAAGTGAAGGTATTTGACCCTGAATGCTCTTACCCTTTTTAATTCGCCATTGTGGACATGTTGAGTCTCCATCGTGAATTTGTGGTTGATGCTATATATATTATGCTTATAAAAGTATGCATGTAGATGAGAATTATCTGACTTGTAAATAAAAAGAAGTAAACAAAGACAAAATCCAGTTTCATAGTTTAAAACGAAGTCTAGTATTTTATTCTAAAATAAGAGATAATAATAAATGTTTTTATAAGCACAGTAAAAATTATGAGAAATTATACAAATTTTTATTTCATAAGCTATCCAAAACATTATTATACTTCTTCTTAGTCAATATAAGGTTTTGCCGAATGAATGTAATATACAAACAATGTAATTATTGTCTAGATTGTATCTTTTAAAATGATTATCCTTTCATACTACCCATTAACAGCATTTCATCATCACATCATCATCATCATCATTATTTTTTTTCTATATTACTTGGTATTTGTAGTACCTATGTATATTATGTGCGTTCTGCCATATCTCATAATTCACCACTATTTAATATGTCATAAAAATATTATCATCATTGCGTCGCCATTCCTTCCTTACAAAAACTAAATGTTTATGGAATTGTAGACCCTTACGCAAGCCAATTCTCAAGCATCAATTCTAACATTGAAGTGGACAGCTTGGAGAAGGAAAGATGACATTGCGTAAGAACTATGCATAATTATAAATATTTCCTTCCACTGGAGTATAGAATGGAACTCTACCTTTCTATATTCCCTTTCCTATATTATCTTTCTATATTAGTGCAACCATGCATGCCTCACACGTATTCATTGATGAAGCCGGCTACATGTAACGGGGGCCAATAATGTTGCTATATTATTATTATTTTTCATTCATTCACAGATGTGGCTCGTTTAATGCAAAAAATTTACCCAAGTGGTGGACAGCTTACCAAAAACTCTTGTCGACTCTTACTTAGATGTTGCTATTGACCTGAACAACGGGATGAACATTCAAACTTGCACAAAAATATGTTAACTTTCCCATGTCTCCCCTTAATTTTGGAAAACCAAGGCTTACGGCTTACATTGCCTTGACTTGATTGACAAGATTCGAAATGGTAAAGTTGTGAAATTGAAATCCTATTTCTTTAACGCAGACGAAGCTTATACAAGAATAAAAAACGTCACAAATCGTAAGACCTTACCCATTGGAAAGCTCAAACAACTCAAGATCACCTCGAAAAACAAAGAATTTTTGAAGCTAACCGAGACAGCGAATTTGACCAACATTCACATTGAGTGATTTAGATGCCAAAGTCGACGCTAACCGTCTTGAAAATGAGTCCACACTTGCGACAATGTTCCCGCTTATTCAACGCTTCTCCCAGTCTCTAACGTTTATATAACGTCTAACGTATCCACTACTCTGTGAATATAAACGAGGCAGTGAGACGATAAGAGATGTAATCAACGTAGGAAAGATGCCTATCGAAGGAGTGCAACGCGTGATAAACATGTTGGAAGACAGTCACAAGTAAGTGGCCGCCGTCGCGAGAGAGGAATACTGGACCACCCTTTGTCCTAACCTTCAAATTCTCTCAATGTTTGATGATGCGAATCATCAAGTAGAAGTTGAGGTTCCTGAACTATTAACTTGTTAATTTGGATAATTTGCTTATAAATTCTTAAAAATGGGAGCGACCATTTAGCTGTAACTACTTTGTCTTGTCTTTGTCTATATTTGTTATCACCACTCGTGATTTCAAGTAAGGTCAATAAATAAATCTTTGAGTACCAAGTCAAAAGTCAAGTCAGTTTTATGTATAAGAACCTCTTCCGCATTTCTTTAATCTACAGATAGACCTTACAGAATTACACTGTTGTGAATATGCATCGCTACATACCTTTTAGGATGTATATTGTTTCAGGTCTGTAGAATCGCTAAATGATTCTGTGTGCGCACATGCGTAGCATGGATGAGACCGCTCCGATCATAATCCGTAAGTTGATAATATTACTTTGTCACATATAACTAAAATAGCTTACATATAAAATAACACATATAGCTTTTCCATATCTTCCCCGAATTTTAGAAAACCAAGGCTTACGTTGCCTTAGGTTTTCAAAGGAGAAGTTATGTTGAATACTTATATACTTCACAACAGTGGCTTAAAATCCCTTATAAAGGGCTGAAAACGGAGTTTTGTAAGAATTTGTTTGCAAATGCTCCTTTGCAGCGCCGAACAGTCCGTTGAGATTAAGAAACCATTTGAAATTACATGAGGAAGGTTCGGGAGCAGTCACATGTGAAGCTTGTGGACAATACCTGCATCCATCCAAAATCAAGCATCATCATCTACTCCATTGTCGTCATCGGAGTCAAGGTCAACACAAACAGCGACAGCGAAAAATAAAAACGTCGAGGGAGCCAGCGAAGAAGAAATAGTCATCTGTACATGTGATGCAACTACCTCCCCTTGTGATGCAACTACAATCTAAAATCATACGGATTTAATGCCGAATGTGAAGTCACTCCATATTGGCTTGAACAACGAAGAATTCAGAACAGTTTGTGAGAAATGTAAATTTTATTACTTAATGACCTCCAATTTCAACGATGAAAGTCCAATATTTTTGAAAGGCTTTGTCAGTCACCCATTGATTCTATAGTCTCCGCTGGTAGTATATCGGTAATGAATCACCTCCCGGATCTAGTATGGATGACACACATGGGGAAAGTATCACAAGAGATGAGAACAGCGTTATGGATCACTGTCGAATTCTATGTATTGTTCTCATTCGTCTACCTACTACTAGTGATGCTGCTGCAGCCAACTCAACAAGTGAAATGAGAATGATGGGTAAGATTTTGTGCTTAAAAGTTTCTATTCTAGCAATAGTTGTACAAATATTGATCAATAAAAAATTTCCTTTTGTTTTAACAGGTTTGGCGATGACTCAACACTTGAAGAAAATGGTGACGTTGATACTGGTGATGGCAACACAGACTCTGTGGTTCCCTGGCCGTTTCAAATCGAGAAGCTAAAATGAAGACTTCTTTGCAACGGAGTTGAAATTAATCGACTGAAGGTTCCCAACGGCAACAAATCTCTAGGGTATACCCTCTGTGGTCGTCAGGTTGGTAAGCCGAAGTATCCAAAGGTGGATATCAATGGGCTCACTCCGACAATGCGGATGTGCAACTACATTAGAAATGATCATGGCCATGGTAAGCCAGCACTGTCACGTTTATTCTAGCAGTTTTTTTCTTTTAAACATGTTTTCTCACCAATTTTTTTTAAATAATTAACAGTCGCACCAGTTTCAAGACCAAGAAGTGTTGGTAATGATAGCATCAGTCAGAGTGGCCCTGAATTACACCCTCAGCGTAAGAGAAAGACCGGGACTTACGTGGGATCTTATCCAAAAAGGCGGTGCAACCGAACATTTGTAAGGGTAAATTACTTGAATTTACACATAAAAGTTCATGATAAGGAGCAGAAGTGAAAAGAGTTTTCATCCCACAGTTCCAAAAACTAAACATTTATTCCTTCCTAAGCCTTTCACATCTCTATTTTATACGTACGTTTACTAGCCGTACTCGTTGGCGACAAGAAGCAAGAATTGTTCTCAATGGTGAAGATGTAAATGCACCTTCATTGGTCGAGTATTTGAATGCTAGCAGAATTCCTGGTGACCCACTCATATTACTATCAACGCCATACATAAAGTATCGTCTGGAAGACTACAATCTCCAGCTAGAGAAAGGAAGTGAAAATTCTGACTTTTCTCCAAGCTTGGTCCATTGATGAAAGATTTACAAATTCAACACTCAAGTTTTTAAACTAAAACACGTACTTTGACGCAATTGTTTTTGAGCTGACACCGAAGTTACAAGTGCTCAACCTCACAAGATCTGTATAGACCATTTGTGTAATTTTAGCGTAACTACATTTTACACCATAAATTACCTAAAGGCAGTAGCATTAGGCCTTAAGCGAAGTTTCTCCTCACAAAATAGCTTTAAAGAACTTGTTTGCACGATTCGGCTTTCATAGTAAGTTTGGTAAGGTTTCGGTAAGTTTTACTTTAGTAATTGAAAATGGTTTTTTGTTTTAAGTTGGCAGCTAAAGCGCAGAACAAAAAAGGGTTGATCAATACATTTCAAAAGAAATAAGCGATGCAGCTACCTTGTTGCCGGCCTAATTCAATTAACAAAATGAGTTGCGGACCTCAAGTCACAAGACTGATCTGCTCGTCCCAAATGCAAAAATACATTTCTTATATATTTTTTATAGGAGTGGTCACCAAGAGAAAGATCACCTAACAGGAATTCTGATGCAGTTGTAGGACGGGAGGCGGAAGAAGGTTGGGAAAAATGCACTGCGTATGATAATGATTGGGAGTGCTCTGAACCTCCAGCGTATTATGAAAGACGACGCTACCCCTTACGAGAATAGACTTGCGGTAGGTTATGAATGGGACTTTGAGAGAACCGGACAACAAGCGGAGGTGCCTATCAAATTCATAATTCAGGAGGAAATACAACCAGTGAAAGAAGCTTCATAGTAAGTTTGGTAAGGAAACACTTTAGTAATTGAAAATTATTTTTTTGTTTGACGTCTGCAGCTGAAGCGCAGAACAAAAAAGGGTTGATCAATACATTTATCGTATATAATCTCGACTTGTTTACACCGAGAATATAAACGAATATATACTTTGCATATTTTATGCAATATACGTCTCAATATATCCTCTCTACTTGATGAGAATACTAAATAACGATGACGCCAGCAGTGTACCCAGAGTGCTCATCGGTAGCATCAGCAGCATTTACACTGAAAATCGTGAGGATCTAAACTGGATTTGGAGGACAAATATATCTTCCCCTAATTTTAGAAAACCAAGGCGTACATTGCCTTAGGTTTTCAAATGGGAAGTTATGTTGAATACTTTATATACTTCACAACAGTAGCTTAAAATCCCTTATAAAGGGCTGAAAACGGAGTTTTGGAATAATTCGTTGCAGTCATTTTGGGTTTAAACACTTTGCTCTGCCCTTAAGGGGATAGGGAACTGCGTCCTATTCAGAAAATGCTCTTGAAATTCTCAAGATGGTGACTGTGAGGAGTTTCCTCAAATCCTTCACGGAGTTAGTTAGTTGCTTCAATGGAATACAAGCCATTTCCAGTAGTGCCGATGGGGCAGCCAGGCAAAGGAGCGGAAGTGTAACGATGAATATGCAACCGCCTCTGCCTACAGTTAATTTTTGTTTTCATTTGTTTAACTATACAACATCAACTCTAACCCCTAACCAAGGACCGTGTGTCCGAGAAAAAGGTTCTTTTAGTTGGTACAATATGGCTGAAGGATTTCAAGTTGTCAAATTTGTTTCAGCTTTGATTATTGATTGTGGATTGTTTGGCGAAGATATTGGAATCATTACGCCATACAGAAAGCAGGTAGAAGTGATTCAGTATCAGTTTTTAAAACCTAACTTTAAGCCTGAGAACCTCCCAAAAATAGCATCTGTTCAAGAATTTCAGGGTGGGGAAAGGAAGGTTATAATTATTTAATGTTATTAGCTGCTGTATGGAGAAGATGTGTTTGACGACGTCGACTTCGGTGATGATGAAGATCATGAGTACAAAAATAAATCACGATCAAGGACCCGACGGAAAAAGAAAGAAGAAGAGCCACCTTCAACCCGCACCATTTGGTGGGCGATGTTTAACTTAAAAAGCACTTCTTGAAATCGGAGTATTTACCTTTTCCTCTTAAGATTACAAGTAGATAGTACTTTCACTTTTTTTGGCCATTTTTCTTCGATGGAGGTATCAGCTCCATTTCTTATGAGGAATACTTGTCCCTTGAAATAATTTTGATTGCACCCCTTTCCGCGCGCCCCAATCTTGACTTTTATAATCTAATTCGACCAAAGTATGCGAAGCCTTCAAAGGTTCAATCAAACCTTATTGATTTTCTCGCCAAATATGCAGCTTGTATTCCTATAGCCTGGAAAGAGTGTTTTCTCACGTTTCCGAACATAAAAACACTCAACATCCAAAGATAAGGGAAGATTAAGCGAAATCAGGAAAATAACTGGCATATTTGACATATCGACGGTTAAAAGTTATAAAAGTAAATATGTCATGTGATTATACAAATGACCGATCCGAGAAAAAAATTGAAGTATACTTGTTTGATTTAATTTTTAACCAATTTTAAAAAGAAATTTTTTACATTTGTGTTATATTTAACAGATGTAAAAATGCCATTGAAAACGAAGAGGACCAAAAAGAGTCGAAGCCAGAACCGAAAAGAGGACCAACCCAGCAAAGTCGAAGCCATCAAAGTATTGGCAGTAGTGGAGGGTCATCAAGTTCCACCTCTCCAAAAAAGAAAAGCAATAGGCTTTTCAAGATCACTCTTGAACCGGATATGCCTTTCGGTCTGAGACTTCTGGTATTTGATATATATTTTATTTAATGTATTTAATTTTTGGTTTTAAGGTTTGTTAGTTTGTATTAATATCAACCTTTACTCATTAGGTTAAATATGTGAGCGGAAAAAGTTTTATGGACGATGAACCGCAGAGCACAGTTGTCTATCAACGCAACACGGACATAAAAAAGCACTTCATGAAATCGAAGTAATTACATTTTACTCGTACGATAACAAGCACTAAGTACTTTCACTTTATGATTTGATGTTTATTATTTGTATTACTTAAGGTTATCTTCAGTCAGCTAATATAACTAACTTAAGAAAATGCTGAAAAAAGATGATAAACGTTCGGTTGCTTCAAACTGACAAAAAGGACAAGAATAAATGTATTCTGAATCTTGAAGCTGAAAAACAAGAGCTGCTGAGAAATTTTCAGCAGCTTTAAACTGATAAACAACGCAATATTCAAAATCTTGAATCTAAAAACGAGCAGTTGAAAAATGAAATGAAGCATCTCATCATTCACGAAGAAGATTTTGCTAGCATCTTATTTGAAATGACTCCCAACTTGATAAGTTTGGAAATAAGCGGCATTTCCAGAAGAGCCTACCACAATAAGCCGTACCCTTTCCTTTTGGAAATGGAAGCAAATGATTTTTTCATTGGAAATTGGGATGAAAGAGTGCGACCCTTATCAGATGCCTTTTTTAAAAAGTATTTAACACAACTGGAAATCAATCTGTTATCTATTGAATTTCCAATCTCTTGGACCTAGAAATGAAATGGATCAACCATACCTTCGTTGATATACATTATCTAAGGTCAGTAGCAACTTTCATGGACCTAAACTAGTTTTTTATACTCCCGACGCTACTCATCTCGTAATCGAGATGAAAGGTATTATGCGCAAAGCAGCTTTGGAATGGGGTTTGATCGTGCTCCTAATAGGTTTCCAGCACATAGAGACAGACCAACTACTATGCCTTATGACGTGCCAATGCTTCCTCCGGCTCGAGTTTACACTCCCCACAACCAATCAATCCATTACACTAGCAGCAGCACAAGGGTACAATGATTCCACGCACAAAAACCTCGTAAGCAACATCATCGTAAGCACAAGTCAAAACCATCAAAGAATTTGCTACCCAAAACTCAAAACCTCCCCGACTTTTTGACTTACGGCTAGCCGAATTTCCTCCTTTAACTTCTTCAGCAGGTCCCTGTCTGGTTCAAATTGCGGTAAATATTAAGATTTCTTTCAATACATTTCAAACAATTTCTAATTTAACATCTTCCCACTAGTTCCAGTGTGGATTAAGCTTTGGTAAAATTAATCATGTAATTTGACGTAGTGCAGTGGTCTTGCTCATCTTATGTAATATTTCGTAGAATAGATACAGGAATAAGCATGTAGTTTGTTGTTAAATCATCTACCATCCCTATTTGTCAATATTTGTCATCACCATACGCAATTTCAAATATATGGTCAATAAATAATTTTTTAAGTTTCAAGTCATAAGTCAAGTCAGTTTTAATTATGTCAGCAAAAAATATTCATCATTATATGCCTTTGTTACTTAAGGTTGACCTTACAGAATCTTTGTATTCCTTTGTAAAAATGCATCAACCATACATTCGTTGATATACATCACCTAAGGTCAGTAGCAACTGTCATGTACCTAATTTAGTTTTTTATACTCCCGACGCTACTCATCGCGTAATGGAGAATATTAAGCCAACAACGATAACAGTTTGTGCTCTGCTTACAGCAAAGCCCATTATTACCAAGTCGTACATAATCGTGCTGCTTGCGACATACGAATCCCTTGGAAATGATCAACCGGGAGACTTCAAATCCACAGAAAGTGAACATGAAAATGAGACTAGATTGAAGTTTCTTAACCAGAAAATGAGTTTGATTTTGATTGATAACTATTGTGACTTTTTGGATTTAAACACCTCATGTATGAATCAAACATCTGGAGGCTCATTCCTTCCTTACAAAAACTAAATGTTTATGGAATTGTAGACCCTTACGCAAGCCAATTCTCAAGCATCAATTCTAACATTGAAGTGGAAAGCTTGGAGAAGCAAAGAACTATGCAAAATTATAAATATTTTTCCACTTTAGTATGAAAAGGTGCTCTACCTTTCTATATTCCTTCAAGTGGAGGAGATAACGGTAATATTTAATAATATCAGTAATATTTTTTGAGAGATGCTTAATTTTTCAACATGTTTTCTCACTCTGGTACTACAGGTTGCACCTGCACAGATCAGGAACTCAAAAACCTGGACAAAGCATCTCAGCCAGCAGATAAGATAAAATCAAAAAAGATAAAATTCGAAGATTTTGTAAATTAGTCGATGTTCAACATAGGTGTAAAAAGCACTTCTTGAAATCGGAGTAATTACGTTTCACTCGTACGATAACAAGCACTAAGTACTTTAAGGTTTAATGTACTCTACGTGATCAATTTAATGTCAGCTACTGACGTTCCTGATATTAATAAATGTGTAATTCCTCAACGGACTGATAAGAACAACGCAACAATAGCAGTTTATTGTGGTAACCTCAAACGCATCCTTAATTGTTGGAACGAATCCGATAGGTATGCATTTACTGAATAAAAATGAGTATAAAAATAAGAAGTTTCAATTATTGAAACTTCTCACTTACTTAGCGAAGACTATCTAAACTACAAGTCCACATTGTAATCTACATTGGCAATATATTCAGACTTGTCCCCAAACTCGTAATGGTGTGTTTTTAAGCATCTCTTCATTTTTAAGATTTATGAGTCATTTATATATCTGACCTGGCTCCAAACTCATAGATAGAAACTCATTGTGCTGAATGTCATTTGCTTAACTATATAAGTCTTCCCTTCCATGAATAATTCATTTCATTTCCCACAATAATCTTATACTAACAAATTTTGATTAATATTTCCTTAAAAGTTTGATGATGATGATTATGATGATTGATGATAGTGAAATTGTAGATAGTTGATAGATATGTGAGATATTACTATCTATTTATGCTTAAATTTAATTTACGCTTAATATTTATAATTTCCTAACTATTTTAAAATAAATTCCTAATACTATTTAAACTAAAAACGGGTTGAAACACTTATTTGGATCAAAATTTGCAGACCTGTCCTGTGGCAGTTGCGGTGGTCGATTCCCCAGCCAGTCAGCCAGCCAGCCTTGGACAAAGGCCATGAATAAGAGCAGGATGAAATCGCTAAAAAATTATAAAATATTTATTCCTTTAAATTAAGATTCGTTCAAATCAAATTCACTACTTCAATAACTATAGAAACGCAAAAAGCAACAGTAAAATATTTTTGTGAAGTATAGATACGAGAACAACATAAATCAATAACTGCAGTCACAATAAAAAATAAACCTGATAACACAGGAGTGTAAAGAACTAACAATTTAGGGGTTATAAACGAAAACTGATGACATTTGACACTTAAGATAACATCCAAGATAAGCGCACGTATCTTGGATGTTGTGTCAAATGTCATCAGTTTTCGTTTATAAACCCTAAATTTATCGGTATAAACATTCTATTTTGTATTTTTTCTATAATTAAAGTTTGCTTTAAAATTTAAAAATTCCTTCAGAGAATGGAATCCATGTAGAAAATATGGATAGATAAGAAGATCTCGGTATCTAAAGAAGCGTATATTCTAATAAAAATTAGTGACTTCTTACCTTTAAGTTGACTGTTCATTGCCAACAGCTTTTGATCATTTCCAGGATTCCAGGCTCAACATTTCCCATTCGATTCAAAGGGGCTTCGTTGTAGAAGCTAAAAATAATTCAATAACGTAGTTATAAATAACTTGATAAAATATGTTATGTGAGGAACTACTTTATTTTCTTTAAAAACGGATGAAAAACTGAAAATCGTTGTTTTTGTTGAAAAGCAAATGAATGTTTGTTTAACATGGAAGAGAAATACAAATTGTTACGTGGTTGTGTTACATACTAATTTGGAGTGGGATCAATAACATGTACTCTGCATCTGAGTCTGAATTTTTCAAGCTAAATGGAATATCTTAAAATGCTATGCTTACTAGTCGGTTTGGTGATAAAAAAAAATTTAAAAAATGATATAAAATAAAATTATGTGCAAATTTTCAAGTTATGAATGTACATTATTTGTATTACAGCAATGCAAAAAACTAAAGTAATAAAACTTCTACTAAACTGATAAATGACCTGTTTGTTTTTTTATTTACCTCCATATTCCCATTCATCCTCATCCATTGTCCATCCTTCGTTATGAAATATACGCTGTAAGAAAAGAAAACAGAAGTGGTTCTTAGTCAGATATTACTCAATTCATCTATCAGATATATAATAGCTCTTCATAAAATGTAAGTTTATATGTAAGTACGTATATGTTTGTTGCATGTATATAAGAAGAAGAATAAGGCATTGGCTAAAGTAACTTGACAACAAACCACTCAAGCTAACGGCTCATAAGACTGTTGGTTTGGACTGAGTTAATGGAGAAAGAGATTGAGAAAAATGTTGCTGAGATAGAGCAAGAGTGAGATGTTGTAAGCCAAGCATTCCTCACTCCGTAATGATGCATCAGCATACAACCAACAAGTTGCTATACCCTTCATGCTATTGTATATGTCTGGAACTCTGTCCTCATTTTACCAGAAGTAAATTTTTTCAAAAGTATTCAATATGATAAGATGAATTAAACGGTAGCGATAATTTTTGCGAAAATACATTTTCATAGTATGGAGTCAAAGCTAATTATATGGGGATATATGCATAAAATTTATCATAACTGTCATAAAAAGCATGCATAAAAAGTAAATGTTGGCCCTTAACTTACAAGAGAAAGTAAAAGAAACTAGTTGCTGTGTTGAGGGTGAATCCACACAAACCGCCTGCAATCCCGTCCGCTCACTCCACAATAGCTTGACCTTTGCATGGAGGAGACAATGGAAACTAAGAGAAAACGAAAAACAAACAGGTCGGAAATTAGTTTTCATCGCATACAACAATTATGATATAAAAGCAACGAAAGCTTTGCCATCAAATGAGCGTGATATTGTGATTAATTTATGATCAAAACTATATAACCTTTGCTTTACTCTCGACTTACACTTTTTTTAGTCAATAAGAATAATACACTGCACGCTATAGAGTCACAATACACTTTCACAACTTGTTGGACTTGCTCGATTTAATGTTTTTAATAATCTTTTAACTTTTTTAATTATTGAGGCTTCTCTTGTCCCACTGCAGTGTATTTTTGCGGTTTTTAACGATGGAGCGGCAAGGGAGACTGCAAGTAAAGAAGCAAAAAAAAGGAAGCACTTCCATTCACTGTCCTCTTCTCCCTATGCCGCTCCGATGAGAAATGAAAAGAAGCCAGTGGCTCTACTCACGGACTCCGTGTTGCTAGCTTTGGTGTTGTCCCTCTCATCTTGAAAGGAAAGATTGTTTTTCTCTCTTGCCGCAGCGAAAAGTTTAACGTACAGGGTGTCCAAAATGTCAAAGGAAACACCCTGTACGTTTTACTCCCTTTTGTTTTGATCGACTTGGGTTGAGCATGTACGACGAAAAGAGGTGACGATGCCGAGTAAGAGCAGCTAGGCTGTCGATTTCAGCATGAACTGGAAGCTTTTGACATATCATCATCATGTTGTTGTTGAAAAAGATGGAAGAGCTCAACGTAGTGATATAATGGGATCTGTTGTATCCGAAGAATGGATAAGGATGTTGTTGTACAGGAGAAGGAATACGGGAGTAAACGTGAATCTTAAAAAGAGTTGCATCTCCTTCTAATGTTTTTCCCCAAATGAGCAAGTGGAGTTGAACTCTCCCAGTGGGGACAACTTTGGGATGCTTATATGTGTGTTAGTACAATATTTCATTCATAAATGTATATATGTAATGTAATTTTCAGTCTCTCATCTTCTCTATCCTCTGGGTTATTTGTGGGATGGAAAGGCATTGGTTGGACTCAAATGATTTGGAAATGCTGGACATTTTTTCATTAAACAATTAGAGTTGTAGTAGCTTTCTCATATATATTATGTATTTGTTGGGGCAGACTAAGATTGCAGATCGAAGGTGGACAAGGTAAACGATTTTGTCTCATTTTCAACAACTTTTAAGTATATATATTGGTTTTCTTGATACAGTTTGCTTTTCTTGGAAAGGAAAATATTAATTGATGAAGGTATGGGAAGTGAGGTAAAGTAAAAAGAGACGAGAAAACAAATATTGACAGGCAGCAATGCATTCCCTCCTCATTTTTCCCTTTCACAATCAAGCAACATACCAAATCATTGCAACCCAATGCAATATCCACAAAGACTCTTCATTCATGCAAATTAGGATGAAAATAAAAGACCTGAGCATCTTAAGTATTCTCCCTCATTTAAGCCAAGAATTTCATAAAACTTTGCAGGTTGTTGAAGGGAATTACCATCACAGATAAAGTAACAGGAAGTAAACTCGAGCTCACAGAGAAGCGAGGGGAGAAAAATTCCACAACACCTCACAAAAATATATTCAGGTGGTGGTATATGCTTTTGATAAGTATTTATTGAAAAGTAGATGTTGCTCATACTGGAATTTACACAAGTAAACGATTGTTGGATTGAGAAGAGAAGCGCAAGCGTATAGAAAAATAGAAAAGCTACGCGTACATGCATATGTAGAAAGTGAATAGAAGAGCCGAGCACTTGTGCTCCTCCACAGATAGCAGCAAAACAGTACAAAGTATTTACAACATAAAACTTTTGTGCTCTAGTCGCTATCACTTAAATGGGACATCTAACTAGCTTTATGAGATTTTTATGAATTTGAATGTTGGTGAAAAGTAGTCAGAGTAAAATAATAACCACTAAAATTTGACTTATTGACTTGACCATCTTCAACTGATGCTTAATTTACTATCGCATGACATGACAGTTGTGTAACCTGCTGCTTTATAAATTGACAAAGGATTTTAAAATTGTTCAAGAAAATGTCGCCTCCAACCTAGTTTTAACATGGTCACATATTTCTCTATTTTATTTTAAAACGTTTATATCACTAACTAAGTAAGTACAAAAAAACATTGAATAACCTGTAGAATCTTATTGACATAATATTATGAACAAACCATTCCATCATTGCTGTTTTTTACTTGGCACATCTGAACGAATAATCTAAGTGGTAATTATTTTATGATACTATATTTGATTTTTAATTGACGCTGAAATTTAACATGTGGAATGCCATATGATATGATTTTAGAGATGACGATGATTACATATATACGCTACTTCTACTTCACATAACATTATTAACTAGTATTTTCGTGAAGTCTATTCGTTGCCAAAATGCAGTTATATATTTGTAGATAAAATATTTGTAAGTGAAAACCCCTTATCAAACCGTGCTTAACTTTTCTCGGCAGTTTGCTCCAGTATGCTTGTGTTCAAAACACAGCTAAAAGTTTTGTCTATCCTTTGCTTGTTTTCCCTTGCATACTTAATTATATCCATTAATCCCACCCCAGAATGAAATGAATGATGCATGAACAGATGCGTAATAATCTAAGCTGAGAAGAATCCGTTTGACAACGGCTTTGTCTAACTTAGCCACTGTGGCTTTCATTTGATATGAAAATTTATTATTTAAATCTGATAAATAGCTGTAGTAGCTATTTTTCGGCTCAAAAGAAATCAAACAGTAAATATATAGCCACTATGGCTGTTTTTAAAGAAACTGGATGCCTGCCACTTTCCATAGTCTTTATGGAAGGTTAAGAAATCAAGAAGAAGCCACGCGTCCTAAACGGAGCAAACCATGTATATATTGGTGTATGGTAAGCAAAGGAAAACTGGCAAAAACGGGACGGATGGAGTGGGGATCTATTCATCCACAGCAACTCCACGGACACTAGCTCTTCAGTAATTTTCCATTCGAATGCCATGGAGTTAAATGCTAGCAAAACTTGGAATTTGACTAGTGTAAAAACCGTATATATGCACAGCTCCTTTTGAATACTTACTCCATTTAGCAATACTGCATTATATTGAGAGAGTACATGCATATGTACCACCAACCTACATACAGTAACTGTTATATCCTAATGCGTAATACTTTTTGTGTCTGAGGAACATGCTCCAGTGACTCAACGCTACAAACCGGTGGTTTTTCTTCATAACGGACAGAGAATGAAAAGAAGCTTATATGTAAATACTGGCATATTGAACTGTTTTTTCCGGGAGCATTGGAAATGATTTTGCTGATCCATATCTTGTTCTTCACCATGGAATTTTGCTTCGTATGTATGTATTTGCATATCAAATATCTGCAATGCTTAAGGACTTTCCCATAATTCATGTAAAAAAACTTACAAGGAAAATATAGAAAATGGGAAGTACTCCTTGTATGCATCTACACAACATGCAACTCCCAGTGTTGACAAATAAGCAAAGCATTATTTTGGCTTTTCTACTTTTTACATGCTTTTTTGCTGTTTTGATGCTTTTTTGCGTATTTGACGTTTTTTTGCTTTTTTCCTTATAAATATACATAAGATGTACACCTTAGCTGGTTAGTACGTCATACATAAAGTACTTATATGCTATCAACAATGGTATATCTGATAGCTATTAGGATGTTTAAAGTACTATTCATTAAATATAAAACTAATCGGATAGCCAAATTGCAATGTCTTTACTTTCTCAGTAGTTATTTGAAGTGTTATTAACAACAGCAGTGGCAGTGATGTTCATGTTGTTATATAAGTGATATACAAGTCATTAAAGTATTATATACCGACCAAAATGGTTATATTTGATGGTATTGATCAGTAATGACAGTTTACAACTATTGTTATGAATTGTGATTCATAAGATCACCTGTAAATAAGATTGTTATCAAGACAAGTTTTGTACATAAGGAAAAAAGCAATACCACAAAACAGAATCGCAAATTGATAAGCAGAAAAGCGCTGTTTTGCTTACTGCCAACCCTGGCAACACCCATACAGTAGCACGATATGATCATTGATGATTTCAACATTTTTATAAATAACTGTACATACACATTCATAAGCTTGCTATGCTTTTGCCGGAATAGAAAATTCTGACTTCTGAATATATGCACACAGCAAATAAAAATCACATCGGGTCAATATGGGCATAGTAGTTTAGCTATGAAAAGTCAAAAGTATGGTAAGAAAAGAAGATACACATCCATGCACTTGAAATATTTTCATTGAAAAAAATTAAAAGATCGAGTTGAATTACCTTATGCATGCATTGTGAA
Organism: Orchesella flavescens; assembly: GCA_964034955.1. Lineage (NCBI taxonomy): Eukaryota > Metazoa > Arthropoda > Collembola > Entomobryomorpha > Orchesellidae > Orchesella > Orchesella flavescens. The sequence continues at coordinate 29,562,477 of OZ035953.1, forward strand.
CTATATTTGATGTATGTATTTGATGTATGTAACACGAAGGTGTCAAATTAATCTCTTCCGTGGTATTGCTGCAGTTAAATTCCGTCTCCCACAATGCCAGCATCTTTCTAAGCTATTCATATACTACTTTTATTCTCTTAACATTTAGCATTTTCATAACATCCATCATTATTGGCCTGAGGTGATTTGAAATCAGTCGCACAGGCTTTTATTTCAGTTTCTCAAAATATCAAGCGTTTTTAAGCCAACAAAGCAATAAAAGCCAAGGCTCCTGAATGAGGAATGGCATGGTGATCCAAGTTCTATTCCGAATACTTTAACGTTTTTACCGAGATATACTATATGAATTCGATAGGATGAGTGTACATGAGTAATCCTTGAGTGAGCTTGACTTATTCACTCTTCTCTTCAGTGAAATATTCTTACAACAACAATAAAAATAAACTCGTCAGAGAGATATACGAACCCTAGCTTACTAAAATAACAAATATGGAATTAATTTCAATTTGATTAAAAATTACAAGTATTGAATTTCAATCAAAACGACGAATTGCCTTAATTTTCTCGTTCAAAGGTTTATAAATATGTATTGAATTTAAAATCTAATGCTATCAGTTGATTCACCATGAAAAATAACTTGTAGATACAGAGTTTCAACTAAATCGATTGATTTTTGAAACTTTCGTGCATATACTTTCGAAATACTAAGTGAATTTAAAATCTAATGCTATCAGTTGGTTCACCATGAAAAATAACTTGTAGATACAGAGTTTCAACTAAATCGATTGATTTTTTAAACTTCGCACGTATATTTTCGAAATACTCAGTGAATTTAAAATCTAATGCTATCAGTTGAGTCACCATGAAAAATAACTTGTAGATACAGAGTTTCAACTAAATCGATTACTTTTTTGTATTGTGATCAATGTAATATTGATCACATACTTTTCATCATACGCGATCAAGGATCACCGATCCCCTGTCTCGACCACGACCCTTTTTATAACCCAAGCTAAAGCTAGGGTAATAAATACAATTGAAGACAATCGAGACCATTATTGTTAAAACACTTTACTTTACTAATGTTCTACACGATACCCTGATTGTACTTTGATAGATTACAGCAGAGGTGAGAAAAAGGTTCAACGACATTTTAGATTATATTAGACAACGACAGTTCCTATCCAGAGCTGCAGCATAAAAGTATTCTTTCCCGTATGCATATGTTATAACCCTTCAAGTCATCCATATTAATGGCAAGTGAATTACATGACCGAAGGTTTTATTCTGCAGGAGTGACCTCGACTTGCGAATTGCGATCTATGAGATTGAATAAGGGGAACAGCATAACATTTTTATGATGATTTAACACTTCTAAAATCACATCAGTTTAAATAACATATAGCATCAAATCAAAATTGGGCTGGAATCTAGGAAGGCGATATAATACAAAAGCTATATGATATGAGTTTGGATTTCTCGTTTTGGATAAAAAAGCTACGTGACGTAATTTCTTGCATACCTTCACCAATACTTCACAGGAGTTTCATTGTCACCAGCCAGCAAATTCGGCTAGGCAAGGCGAATCGAGGCACTGAGGAACAATATTATGACATAGGACAGCGTATAAGATATATATAGATACACAAGATGATATTCATGTATGAGGATATAAATATACCTCACACACTTCCTATCACACTCTTTCTTACATATGCACAACTATAGTTTGGTAAAATTCAGCATTTGAGTTAATGAACAAGTAAAGCAAACCTTACAAGCAAATAGTAGGCAAACCTTAAGTACACAGCGGGGATATTCATATCCAGCATTTTCTAACATGAGTAATGTACACTCACAATTGCTTTTACATAAAAGTTTGCATACGTGCTTCAAGTTACCAACAGTAAGATGACTTATACTGAAAGAATGTACATGTATATTATTCTGTATGTTTCGAGCTGGATGGAGACAGCAAAGATTGTTAGGAACCAGTCTCAAATATAGTGTGATAGAAATGGTGGTTGGTGAATGTAAAACCACAAACCCATCTCGAAAACCCAGGATTCTTTAAAAGATCAGTTATTACGGGGGTATTATTATTATTATTATCACTTTATTGCAGATCTGTGTTTTCAAATACATGAGACACTAATCCATATCCGTAGCACCATCAATCCATTATAACAAATAGGTTTACATGGAAGCTGTGAGCAGAGGGAAAAAAACCTTATTAGGGAAAAAAATTGAAGTTTGATTCACAAAAAAAGGTAGGGAAGAGAGAAATAAAACTCAAACTCAACAGAATACTTTCTGTCCCATTCGGCCAGCTTCCAACATGTCATTGGTACATAGTACAAAAATAGATAAGTACATTTCAGTCAAAAATTAATAAAAAAATTAGTCATCAATAAATTACAATATCACAATGCTCAATGCTTGTTTACAAGACAACTTGGTAACGTTCCTTGTTGAAACTTACGCCACCGACTTATACTCATGAATATGTCTGCTTTTTCAATCTCTACCTAAAGAATGACTGTTCATGAACCGCGTATTGCATCAAACATTTATTAAACAGGGCTTTGCAAAGATGTATAATCCTTTAATGCTTGTGTATCGCTTATACGAACATACAATAAGAACATCAATATCTTTGCTGATGTTAATTACATTATTAACTAAGTACTGCTGAGGGAAGCCATCGATGGTAATGAAGGTTTAATGTACATACTTCATCACTAATGGTCCCCATTTCATTTATAATACTAGGAAATTTCATTGTCCAGTTCTAATCTTGAGAGTCTATTAACTATTAGAATGAGTAAATTGAGAAAATCGTTGCTTTGATGATATTTTATTATCAGAATATGCACAAAAACTCGGAACCATTGTCAAGTCCACAAAGCCACGCTTATGATGACTAATGAGATATTTATCAATATGTATATTTGTATTTTAAAGCAAATCGCAGAGTTTATAGAATAAAACGGACAGGCAAGTTGCCTGCTAAAATAGCATTCTCTAATTTTTCATTCATTATTTTTTATTGTAATGATTCATTTCGGTGTTGCTGCTGGTTGTTGTTCATACATACATATATATGTATGTTGAATCTATGCGCAGTTATTTAGTGTACTATACTGAGGAAAACAGTGGAAGGACTCTGTAAAAAAGGACCCAGCCAGCCACCTTATTAAATACAAGCCAAGAACAGAGATTTTCGAGCTCTGATGTCATTTTTCTAACGTATACATACGCCCATTAACTTCATAAGCTGTGAAATGAGCTAAGAAAAATCGTTAAAAAAATATGTTTATGTTTTCGTGGCTCGCTCAAAGTTACAACTTTAATCCTTCTACAGACTGATATCCATACATAAATATATTATTTTTATTCTTGTCTTGTCTTATAAGGAGAACAAATAAGGCTACTATCACAGACGCTTTACTCGGCATATTAGATGGATGACGATATGATATGATGCTCATTACGGTCATTTAAGTATATTTCTTTTACTGTAATGATCGTCCACATCCTCCTCAAGCATTTATATTGACACTTAAAAGCTGGTTGATAAAGAACCAAGACAGAGACGAACATCCAGCGCTTCTTAAAAACAGAAACCTGAAGCGAAAAATATTTCATGGTTAATGCCGGTGATGCATAAGCAGTGTAATATGAGACATGAATAAGAATACGGCCTCGAAATGTCGTGAGAAATTGCTAATTATGGCTTTCACAACATTTTGTTGGTAATTTGTACATACCTACTTTTAATTTCCTCACATTTGAAAAACAAAAAGTATCCTCTTATTTCATATAGTTAAAGGCATGGACGTGGAAATAGCTTATAATTTACTTACAAGTAGAAATCAATATAATCTAGCAGTCGGCTATATCAACATGACTTCAGAGTTATACCAGGAAGGATGTGAAAATATACATTCTTCAGATGCATTTTTATTGATGGCATTGAAATATAATCGCATGCCCTATGGTTCTTTGTATATTTCTGCACTGGGTGATGAAGACAGTTATTTGATGCAACCAAATTCTGTTAAAGACGTGTTGGATTTGATTTATTGCTACATTTTATCATAAGTAATCGAACATAACATGGGAAACAAAGAGAATGGTTTTGGCATTGTATGTAAAATCTCCTATACGAGAACAAGCTACAATTCTCTCAGCGAGTCAACCGTCAGTAATCTAGACGTGGATTAGTCCCAAATTTACAGCGGTTATAAGTACATGCTATACTCACCAAGTACATCTTTTTTGGAGACATTTGATTCTATCAAATAAACCATAAGTGTACGAAGATACACAAGCAATGAAATTGGAATTTGCGAGTGAAACTACCTTGATTTAACATGAAAAATAACCTTTAGATACTGACTTTCAATTAAATCGATTGATTTTTTAAATTTTCGCGCGAAAACTTTTGAAATTTGAATTGAATTTAAAATCTAATATTGTCAGTTAATTCCCCATGAAAAATAACCTTCAGATACTGACTTTCAATTAAATCGATTGATTTTTTAAATTTTCGCGCGAAAACTTTCGAAATTTAATTTAAATTTAAAATCTAATATAACCACTTGATTCGCCATGAAAAATAACCTTTAGATACTGACTTTCAATTAAATCGATTGATTTTTTGAATTTTCGAGCGAAAACTATCGAAATTTGCATTAAATTTAAAATCTAATATTGTCAGTTAATTCCCCATGAAAAATAACCTTCAGATACTGACTTTTAATTAAATCGATTGATTTTTTAAATTTTCGCGCGAAAACTTTCGAAATTTAATTTAAATTTAAAATCTAATATAACCACTTGATTCGCCATGAAAAATAACCTTTAGATACTGACTTTCAATTAAATCGATTGATTTTTTGAATTTTCGCGCGAAAACTATCGAAATTTGCATTAAATTTAAAATCTAATACTACCAGTTGATTCACCATGAAGAATAACCTTTAGATACTGACTTTCAATTAAATTGATTGATTTTTTAAATTTTCGCGCGAAAACTTTCGAAATTTAATTTGAATTTAAAATCTAATACAACCACTTGATTCGCCATGAAAACTAACCTTTAGATACTGAATTTCAATTAAATCGATTGAGTTTTTAAATTTTCGCGCGTTATGACATGACACTTACGCTCTACACTTACTCGTACGCAAGCTCCCGTATGACCAAATTTTCATCCTTAAGATATAATATGTAACCATGATTATGACATGACATGACACTTACGCGTACGCTCTACACTTACGCGTACGCAAGCTCCCGCATGACCAAATTTTCATCCTTAAGATATAATATGTAACCATGATTATGACATGACATGACACTTACGCGTACGCTCTACACTTACGCGTACGCAAGCTCCCGTATGACCAAATTTTCATCCTTAAGATATAATATGTAACCATGATTATGACATGACATGACACTTACGCGTACGCAAGCCCCCGAGAGGAGAAATTTTTCATTCTTAAGAAGCAATTTCATTGCTTAATAAAGATGATATCTTTAATTACTGACATTTTGAAGTGTAGAACACGAATATTTGAAAACCTTTAGGTCTTTGAAAATATGGTATCTAGGTTTAGGTACATATGGAATGCGTTTGCATATTTTAATGAATAATTACTTACAACGTCAGTATTTTACATTCAACAACATAAAAATGCATACAAATTCTTTGGATTTCATAAAAATCTAACACGAAGTAATAAGAAGTTAACTCATGTTCCATAGGATTGCATGAGCTATTATTACTAATCTAAAATCAGTGAATAGTATGGTGTTTTGCATGACAATAATATAACAACTCACCGACACTGGTATTTGGCGTATTTACCAAATTAAATGGTGTCTAATTTGGAATGCTTAGAGAATGGCCAGTCAACATGACTCTAGTATGCTCACGATGATTTTCATCACAGATAAAAATGTTTGTATCATCAACTGCCACGGCCTATTATTTTATTACATATCTTTAACTAGCTAATGAACTCATATTTATGCATGACTACTGCGAAGAAAGGGTTTGTACAATCATGAGTTTTTTTTTCAATGTTAAAATAACATTAACATCATTCTTCTCATCATCCTCATATATCTTAAATGGTTTGTATCCGTTTTCTCCCACTTTATTTTGGCATTATAAAATGCACCTTTTATTTCAATATTGACAGCAATTCAGTGTACGCAACCAATATGGATATAACCAACATGCTGACAAAGTAGAACTTGAGAATATTGTTGATTAATGCAGCTATTGAATTTGATATATGTGTGACATAACAGAACCCTCCAAAGGCGTGATTTGGTTCAAGTCTATTTCTTTCTCATTTATGATCAATAGTGACACTGTAGCTAACCTGGCTGACAGTGATACTCATGGTCACTTTATACGTTGACATAAAAACCTTCTTTAAAATAGATAAAATCTCGGATCGTACGATCAGTGGAATAGCTCAGCCTTTCGTTAGGGAGAATCATGCAAATCTCTTCCTACGATAAACACATCTCGAGTACTGTTTCCTGTCATACTACGTGAAAACCAAGCGTAACACAGGTATAAGAAAGCAATCCGATAAGAAATATGGTGATAAATTTCCATTTCGTGCTTTTTTATCTCATACAGCACATTTTAGTTATAAGAGGAATAATGATGATGATGCCAGTTTTTAATCATTCATTGTTATATAAAGTAGCTACAGTTGTTATGCAAAGAGGCATTAATGGGTCTTGTAGTGATCCCTAAATGGAAAGAATGTACGGATTGGCAATGCTTTGCACCACCAATATATTTGGCATTAGTGCTTTACCATTGTAGGTGCTTTATGAAGAAAGATGCGTCCCAGACAGTTGACTTCATACAAGTGCAGATAAAGGTACAAGTTTCCTTTATCTCATCCTCGGAAACCAAATTTCCAGTGTGATTTAAATGATTTTCCTGTTGACTTACATACCATCGTACGAAAACATAATAAAACCGGTAACACACAACTCAGACATGAAAATGTATTATATGCATAAATACTTAGCATAAAATAATTGAAGATACAACAGATCATACCATCATCACTTGACTGACCCACAGCTTTTGGGCTCATAAGGAGTAGGAAAGAATGCGTATGCATGACGGAAGCACGCATTTAATATTTGTCGTCCTTTCTAATGGCCAAGATCATACATGTATATGCTTTTTTCCTGGACTCGGGCTCGATACTTTCTCTTAGCTCATGGATATTGCTTGCATTTAGAAAGACTTGTTGTTATACACGCGTAGGTTGTAATTCACATCTCGCTTTTGGTAAAATTTTTAATCAATACTTGAGAGACGGGAAAGTTTGAAACTATATTTTCAATTAATTAATTTGTACGGACAGCAATTATTGGTAGGATAGTAGTAAGTGTGGTGAATGGTACATTTTCTGATTTGGATTGCTGTTCATGAGTGGCTAAAAATGTCAGAAAGGAGTGGACCGAGGAAAAATACTATAGAGGTTGGTGATGGTTTAGGTCAGCTAAGTGATACTGGTGGTATTGCAAATGGGGATGGAGATGCTAAAAGCAGGCCAAGTGACATTGAGAATGAGGATGGTGTTGCACAAAGAAGCTCAGGTCCGGAAACTGCAGCACGGAGAGTAGTTGAAGAGGAAAGTGCATGCATAGAAGAAGTTGAAGAAAAAAAGAACGCACAAGAGAGGATCACGCAAGTTCGAGGGTTGTGGCCATCAGGTGATTTTAAAAATTATAAATGTGCGTTGTGTAAGACAAGATGTTCATTGCATTCTAGATCCCATCCATAAATCATAATATTTTGTTGTATATAGCTTGTTTGCCAAAAGATTTTCAGGAGACTGATGGCACCTCTATGCAGCCATCATCAGAAGCGTCTTCACCGATGATGGTGACTGATGTTGTTGAGACAGGAAATGTAAGTTCATCTTCTGCGTTGGGCTCCTCCGTGGTTAATACTCAATGTACCATTAAGCTTAGAGAAACGTCTATTCGGGCATCTCAATCCTCATCTTGGATGAAAGCTACAACAAAGGTGGAGCTTGGAAGTGCTACCTCGACTTCTGTGGCAAACTTATCTGCATCTCTTTCAAATGCACCGCCTTCAGATAATCATGGCCCTTCCTCATCCCAATCAACAACGTTTAACATGAAGCCGAAAGGAGCAACATGTTTTGGCGATATAGAGTTGGAAATTGTGGAATCCGATTCAGAGCAAGAAGAGGTTGGTGACGATGTTAAAGACTGGTGTGCCAACTTACGTAATGCTTTAGAAGAACTAGAGCAAGAAGAAGTAGCAAAGCAACAGAGAAAGTTAAAGAATGAGTTGAAAAAACTCAAACATAAGGAGAAAAGGCAAGAGAACAGGGACTTTGTGCTGGCCCAGAGTTTGACCTGTACTCGTCGTCATGCTTCAGCAAAACGAAAAGCAACTAACACTCTTGCAAAGAAACTTACTCCTACTAACACTCCAGCGAAGCAACTTATTCCTACTAACACTCCTGCAAAGAACCTTGCTCCTACTACTGCTTTAAATTCATCCTCCGGCTGCAAACTAGAGTCTTCAAAAAATTTTGAAAAAAATCAAGACACAAACAGTACTAATGATGATAGTACTAGTGTCGATGACAATGAGTGGCAGGTATGTTTTAAATTGGGACTATTAAAAACCTAAAAAATAACATTTTATGCCTTAAAATAGTTGTCTTCGATTTCATTCTGATTTTAATTTGACATAACTCAGTAAGGCATTAACTTTACTTCTGCGTAGTTGGAAGACCCTGTTGATCTATTAAATCCTGATATGGCCACCGGACGGGTCGGCGACGATGAATGGATCGTTGAAAAGATCACAGATTACGTAGTTGTCGAAAATGAAGGAAAGAGAAAAATTATGTATAACACCAAGTGGCTGGGGTGGGACGAGTAAGATAGTATATGATTATTTTTTTGCTATGTCTCTTGAATTATGAATTACTACCAAGTTTACTACTCTCATTTTGTGCTGAATTTTTAGAAAATTCAATTCTTGGGAGCCAGCTCATCATTTCAAAAATAAGAAAATAATTCAAGACTTTTGGAAGGAGAAACAAAATATTAGTGATGGCTTAAATGCACCATTTGAATTGGAAGAGACCTCTACAAATCCCTCCCGGGACAAATTTTATTTCCTTGATAGGGATCAAATGTAACCCAATTATAAAGCGGGTGATATTTTCTAACAAATGTGTGGTAAAAGCGCTAATATAAAACTATAGGTTTCTTCCAGATGGGGATTAATGTTACTCACGGAACGCACAAATTTACAGATTTTCTAATAAGTTGTAATGTATTTTTTAGATGTTAGCGTGTGACTAGTAGCTAGTATTTTTTAAAGAATATTATTCTAAAACAGTTTTGACGGAAGTGGTACTCTCGAAACTTACTTATTGCGACATGATTGTGGTGCAAACATACAAAGTGGGTGTATATCTTGCAAGTGATTAGGTGACAGATTTTAACATAAACTGTGGCAGAAAAAAGGAAATATTTTGTAGTCATGTTGTTCCACTGCACTGGCGTGTTGCCTTTGTTCTGTTTATTTGTTGCGTCACCTCTTCTGGGGTGTTGTGAAAGTACTATTGGTCATAAATATTTACCTAAATAGGGTTTTGGTTTGCTGCCGCTAGATTGCGAGTGAACCTCCTTTATGCATGGTCATGTTACGACCGACTTTCACCGTGTCAAGCTTCATGGGCTTTATTTCATCCTGTTATAGGTATTAAGTTACGACGTAACCCTGTTTAGATTATGCATTTTTGGTATCCAGCAGAAAACGCTCTGCTATTTAAAACTTGATTTGTGTGTGTAAACTACTATTTCACAAACACAGTTTTGGTAATAGTTTTCAATCAGTTGAGATTTTACTAATTTTAAATTCACATGGACTGGTAAACGTGTAAAAACTTCGTTAAGTATAATTATTAAAAGAGTGAAGCCAAGCCGTGTTTGCACTTCTTTGCAAAGTTGGTTTAAAGCGGGCGGAGTTTTTTTGCAACAGCTAAAAAATTTAATTTAAACTTATGAAAGATCGTAATTTGAATAAAACATGGGCTCGGTAGTTCATAATAAATAGTGTTTTTCAGCTTTGTACTGTATTTTTTAGTCTTTCATTTCAAATAGCTTTTAAAAGGCAGATAATCATAATTTGTACTGAATCCAACACAAGTTGTCATGAGCCTCTCCTCACAATAATAGTAATTTCTTTATTGTCGAAGGTACTCAAAAATTTATTGGTAATTACACCAGTGACATGAATACTTGAATTAGTCATATAATTATAAGACAAATCAACAATTACTTTCAAAAGCACTCCAAGTGGTTTATTAAACCCTGATGGAAACTTAATGGTAGAAATATAAGAAATTACCTAGTATTAATTAGTATGGGTTTCAATCCCAGTAAATATGTTAACAGAAATCAGAATAAAGTAGTTGAAAGCAAAGTTCGTCAAATATAGTTTCTATTGTATCATGGTGAAGGATAAGATTTACTAGGGTCAAGTGTTACACCACCAAAAGTTTGAAAGGCTCTTACTTTAATTGTGCGTACATACAACAGTATAATTGTATAGCTTAAAGTACAACACAGCCCATTCCAGTGTGCTTGACCATAGCCGTTGAATAATTAATTATGCTCAACATCTTGCTTGGTGCAATTCTTGAGCCATCTAATGCCTACTAAACGTTATGCTTGGCTATGCTGCACCCAGGAACGAGCAATACTATAATTTAATTTTTACTTAGATTAAAACATGCCTCTAAAAAATTTCATTCATCACAGCAATAATGTAACTTAAGTAAAATTAGCTAATCGTTAACTTAGACTTCAATTATTTTTAAGGAGGCATAAAAAATGTAACCAACTCTTCACTGAAGTTGACAGTCAACAGTGAAGTAGTGGATACCCAATAAATTTTCCGTAGTCAAATGTTTATCTCCAACAGACCAGCTAGGATGAACATGTGCACTTAAAATTACAGCGTGTGCTTACACTTTCATTGCATGTACGTTACTTACTCACCCTCATTTCCACAATCACTTCTTCACCACCCGAGTTACTCAAATCGGCAGCACATTGTCATATGCAGTGCACAACCCTACGGAGCTTTGAGCCACACAGAGATAGAGAATACAGCAGGCATCAAGAAAAGACGGCTTTCCACCACCATCGCATCGCACTACTGTCATTGTGAAGTGGTCTGATGAGCTCCAACTCCCATAGAGCATCTCGCTGCCACTACTTCGCAAGTAAGACACATATATACGCGTACAACTGCGAGACAACTAGCTGGTATGAAATCGGTGCCTCTACAACCAGGGCTTCTTCACTAGAGCAGAGTTTGTATACAAAGTAGAAAGTAGTACTTTCACATGCAGTGACTGAAAAACACGTTTTTCTGCTTGCTTCCTGCGAACCATCCACCACATCTCAATTTGAACGGTGAAGGGGATCACGGAGAAGTGTGTGTACTCTTCACTACAAAGAAAAACCACTGTTTCCTCTGTTGCAAGTCGAGTTTACCCTTACACGTTTTGGTAGAGTATTGTAGAATCCTATAAAAACAACTCTTCTTTTTCAATTCTAGTCTCACCATTTTCAAATATTTTGTAGTTTTGGGTTCTTATTTAACCTGGTGCTTTTCCCATTATTTCGTGCAAAGTGGCTAGTGCTTTTAAAAATTGAAAATAAAGTAGCAGCAAGCGAAACACTGCTGCAGATTCACGCTCTCTCCAAAACGAATTCACCCATATTGGGGCATTCTAAGCAACCAACTCAACGAAAGAACAAAACGCAACCTCAAAAAGTGGCTTTCGTGAAGATTCATGTGAGGAATCAATTCGAAACAAGGAAAACTTCTATAAAGTATTTGTCTTGAAAACTACACTTAAATAATGTATTGTTGTGTAAAAAAAGTGATATATTGAAATTAATATTGAGTCTGCGTGAAGTATGCCTGGCTAAATAATTGCTTTTATCTAATACAGTTGGAGTTTCAGTCGTTTCATTGATCATTAAATCAACTTTTGTCATGTTCATGCATACAAGATTACAAGTAAGTACGAGCATTTCTAAAATTTCCTTAATTTTTCTTTAGCGTATTGGTGAATCATGCTATTTTGGCAAATCAGGATGTTATGAATATTCAGATGCATTTGAAAGTACAAAAATAAAACATAAATTTTCAAAGGTTTCCAAAAAACGTTGAGCCTGTAGATATGGCTTGTAGTACACAAAAAAATGTTTGTATAAAATATACGCATGATAAAATGCGTATGACAGAATCAAAATACAGAAAGTGCTTCATCACGTAGAATAACAAAACAAGGGAAAATGCATTTGAATATAATTTTATATTGAAACGTTTATCCACAAATGCATTTAAGTGCATTTTTCTGAACAAAGAAACACTTGGTAAATTTTGTTTCAACGTTGCAGTGTTTTAGTTTAGAAAGCTACTGCCGTAAATCTTCAAAAATATTCATGTATGATCGGTTTGGCCTTCCGTAGCCTAGTCTTTATTACTTCTTGACAAATCTTGACATACATTCTTGCAAAAAACTAAGAAAGGATTCTAATTGCATCTGAGCTAAAAGAAAACTTCATAAAATACAGGAAAAGTTTTTGTTCTCAATTCGTTTTTGAAAAACTGGAGCTCATTCCACTCAAAGAACGACTACACCTCCTTGGTTTGTTTGCTCCTAGAAATATTCATGTTTGCTTTAGTACTTTTGTGAGTAAATCTCTGCATACAAAAAAATTAACTGGCCAAAAAATGAAGATCATGTCGTCGTGCTTTCTTATAACTTGTTCTAATACTTGAAAATGATATTATTTTTCTCAAGTTAAACTAGTATTTCCTGACAAAGTTTAGCTTGAGTATATCTCTATATGCATTTCTGAGAGGAGAGGAAAAAGCATTGAAAAGCTAACTCTGCGATTAAAACCCAGTCAGAGTGGAGAGAGTAAACTGGTTAAAATGAAATGAACAGAAACAGATATGGTTACTGGTCCAACTCCACTCAAAATGTTTGAGCAGTAAAAACAATAGCGGGAGGAAGGCGTAGAAACAATAGAAATAGAAACTATAAAAAACCTGGGTACACATTATATAGTTGTTCTTGTCTTGGAAGCAAGGAATAAGCAAAAGTCACCAGTAGTCACTTAGTTACTTAGTTAGAGTTACTTATGTGAAAGACATTGGATAAAGGGAGAAGACAAAACGACGAGGAGAACAACTCGACGTCGACAACGTCGGCATTGAGATATATTGGAGTGTTTCACCGGAAGAAACTTTTGACTTTTGGGGTTCGCTAATCGTAAGTTATAGAGTCGCCTTGTATGTATTCACAGTTTACACCACTAGAATTCCTCTTCCTTCCTCGACTCTCACTCTTTCTCTCTCAACTTTTTTTTCAACTCGTGGTGTAAATGACTGTCCCAGTCTAAAAGGAGTGAAATAAGTAAGTAGTGGAGCAATGGAATAGTCCGATGAGAGAGAGAGTGAATAGTATATGATATTGTAGTCCAAGTTGCCAAAGAGTAGAATAAGTAACAGAGTAAAAAGCAAAGAGCGGAGATAGAGAGTCACAGAATAAGGGAGATACTCACATAGTTTTCACCCGATTTGAGTTCCGTTATGGTTCTCTTTGTGGGTCCTTTCGGGCTTTCTAAATAATCTATGGATGGAAATTTTGTACTTCCATCCAGATTTTGGACCCACTAGATTCATTTCATATACATACATTTATATACATCCATATTTAGGTGACTCAATGGCTCTTGTGTACAAAAGAAATGTAAATGGTTTGAGGTGTTAGGAAAATAAGTACGTGTGCATACGTTTGTAACAGTTTGTCACACATAGTAAAAAGTAGAACTTCAACTTCCTTTTATAGCCCCTTCTCCCAGTTTACTTTAGTTGGGGTTCAGTTACAACTCCCACTCTAGAAGTAGTAGTAGTAAGTAGTCAACCCAAACTCCTATATGAAATATACTCGTATGTATGAAAGTCAGAGAAAGAGAGATGTTAAAACAGTTCAAGCACTAATAGTGAATAGTGTCCATTCGTAAGTTTAAAGCTGGTGCCGAAGTTGCATATGCACAGAAACATTTAGTACTTTTAGTTATTCACTTGGACAATGAATGGGATTCAAGTTAGAGAAACTGCTTCTATTACACCAAAAACTTGCATTTGGCACTTACTTCATTCCGTTTCACTGTCAATGCAACCCATACAACGTTACTCTCTCTCTCTCTTGTATAACTACCAAAAAGAGGTACAGGCACACACACATTCACATTTATCCTTGTGTATGCATTGTAGAACGAGTTATTTATAAAGGAGGAAAAAGTACAGTGAAAATTTAGTCATTCACTTAACTTCTTGCTATAGTCTCTCTCTCGTGTGTAGAGAGGAGAACCTAATTCTTAAGACATTCTTTTCTTTTTTTCTCGCTCTCTAAAAAGTGCTAAAGAGTATTTTGGCAGTTACACATAGTGTGTGATCTTTACTCTCTTTGGATATACTGCAGTTGGAGGTAGAGTACGAAGTTTATTATTATCTTTTTGAAATGTTTTCATGATATCAAGAGGAAAATGTGTACTGTCCAAATGTTAGTGAAGTTAAACAAATACTATGCAAACTGCTCCCTTTTTTCATCCAGTCGTCGACCAAACTCTCAAGTCTATTTTCTTTCCTGGTTGACACTCCATCTTTCGCTATGAATTCATCCATCTTACTTCGCACACTAAGAACAAGTTTGTGCATGTTTGTGTGTGGAGGTTTGTGTGTGTTTCCTTACTTCATTGAATAATTGCTCCCCAATTACTCCATGAATGGGAGAAAACCAAAAGTTGCCAATGACCAAATACATACAAACAATGCAATCAAACCAGAAATATATTAGTTTATATTACCCAAAGAAAAACTGTTTTAAGTGCTTATATGACGTGTCTTGAACAACTAAAACGAGTCAGCACAGACATTAGCAAGTAACTGCTAAGTGCTTCTATCCCCAGTTTGATAAAAGCTTTCATAAAATCAACATAATATCTTCTCAACATCTTTCATCACGGCTATGTTTGCATACCCAACCGTCCCAGTGAGTATCCTTTTATACCAAATTAAATCTGGCACAAGAAAACCAGCCATATAAGTTCCTATGGGGGATACGGACTTTTCTCAACTATTTTGAGGCAACTGCATAAAAGTACTTGTGACACGATGACTTTGCAGTGGATTCTAGCCCATCTTGAAGAAAAACTATTTGTAGGAAATCGGTATTATCTAACTAATAACGTAAAGACTGATTTAACTAATTAAAAGTGGGTTTTGTTCAAAATAGAAGAACAACATTAAGGCTAACCTAATCGTTGTTTACTGGCATGACTGAGGGTGCATAAGTAATTTTGCAAAGTACAAGCTCCATTGCATTAAATATTAAGAAATATCTTTATTCTAGTTTGTAGGTTTGTCGTTCCATTTTTATCGTACAAGTCGAAAGGTCATTTTGAATGCATTCCCCCTTTCAATATGGTTTGGTAGAGTCTGTGGCCTGTCTCAAGATTTCATGATAATATGTAAACCAAAGTCGTAGGAACATGTGCCTCTAGAGACAACTCTCTTTCTGAACTCCATGCCAGTCGCACAATCTAAGAATCTCATTCATAGTACTATATAAAACCTACTAAACTAAATTGGTCTAGCGTTTGGAACTACAATCAAAGTTTCCTAGAGCTTCAACGCAATGCATACATACATGAAGGCAACTATAACGTGACAAAACTTTTGTTATGCACTCTGCATATTGTGTAGTAGAAGAGTCTGATCGTCTGAACTCTGCTGAAGTGGTCGCTGAAAGATTTACCTATCTCAATGCTAACATTGAGCAGTGATCATAGGCGGTAATCTAAATCTTTGAAAAAAGGACCGTCCAAAAATGATGGTACATCGAAAATGACCTAAACATGGGTGGACAGTCCAACTTTTTAAAAATGATAGTTAGTATTTAAATAATATATTAACTCCGCCGAGAATCGCCCATCTCTCGTTTTTCTTGAAAACCAAGTAAAGCACATAAAAATGAACAGCCCATGACGTCATTTTTTCGAAATTTATGTCAATTTACTTTTGTTCATAACTCATGGTCACAAGAAAATAACTTCTCAGTTTTTTTGGAGAGGGTTCTTAACTGCTTGACGAATTTGATTCAATCATAAAAATGAGTCTTTTTTCATGCGACTTGCCGTTAAAGCCTGTTGAAGTTTACATTGATAACGGCCAAAAGTTTCGAAATTTCAAATTTTCAAATTTTTGGCATGTTTGTCAATGGTATTCATAACGTTTTGGAATAGCCAAGTTGTCTAATACTTTTTAGTTTTCATGTAAATAATTATTTCATGTTACGTCATTAATTTAAAAAACTACTATAGTTAAGTTAAAACTGCAAATTTCAAAAAACTAAAAACGGAATATTTTTCTCCTTTAAAAACTGTACTTATCTGCATATGAAATTCCCGAATCAAAATCTTGTCAGCGACCAAAAAACTAGAGTTCATGCGATCAGACTCAGAAGCTTGTTTGCATGCAGTTGATTATGAATTCCAAGATTTTGTCACCTTTAATTCTTCATGGGTGGCAATGATGAGATCGAGGGGAAAATGAAATTTAAAACAAGTTCATAAAATGACCCGCAAGTGTGGGATGCTGGATGTTGCTTTTCTTGAGTCAGATATAAAGCAAGGTTTGACATTTTACAGAATATTTGCTGTAAAGAATGAAATGAAAACAAAGCATGTCTTCTAATCCTCCAAGATGGGTTTCCTGCTGTTAGGCATAAACTTTGGCCAAGCACACAATGATCACAATCAAGCATCAACGGGTAATAACAAGTAGACTTGGAGTCACTTCAAATACTGTTGACTCTTTTCAGAGAGAACCTTGTGTGTATTTATTGCAAGGAAGACTATTAAAAAGTATACAATGATCACGGGTTTATAGCGCCTTCATTGCTTTATTAAACGGCATTCAATTAATGACAACAATAAACACGTACCTATTTTTAGCAATTTAAACATTGAATCTACTAGCTGGTGTTTGAATGGCTAGGGACACATACTACTACTATTGGATGTTTGCATGTTGATAAAGGAACTAACCGTAATCACTGATATGACAGGTAACTTACTTTTGTTAAATATGAAGGCTGATTCAAATGTAAATCATGTGGCCTACTTAGTATTGCTTCATTGAAACAGAAAATGACTTTTAAACAATTAAGACGGAAATAACGAAACCAGATTCATGTTTACTAGTTACGATTGAAACGGTGATGATATCGATCAGCAAAAGCAACATGAATAAATAAATAAGTATTTTTGTGTATAATCTGGTTAAAAGTTCAATAATGAAGTATTGCATAATATTAAGCAAGATAAGGTGTAGAAATACAGGATATGGAAAATTTTCAGCAAATCAATGTATTGTATTTCTAGAGTATCAGTTAGATAATGAGCTTTATTTTCTATAGAATATGGAGGAATCCTCTTACGTTCCCAATTCAATCCCACCATCTCTGGTTGTCTTTTCTCAAGCTGGATACGGTGATACAATAAGAATGCAGAGACCATTTGGGTCACAGGTGAGTGAATTTTTATTTTCTAACCATAATCATATCCATAAAAGCCTTCAAACTCAAGATTCTAGCATTTATTCTATAAGTCAATCAACTTATTGTTACATAAATCAAGTCAATATGGAGCGTACAATTTGATCTAACTTGGCAAACAAAATGTTCATATGGTACTGCTGCAAAGTAAAATTTCGTCTTCTTGGCAGTAGATTGCATTGACATTCCATAGGTTTTGCCATTTCATTACATTCTTTAATAGGTTCACAGGCACAGTATATAATATTGAGTAAAATATATACAGAAACAATGAAACAAAGGCCTTATTCATTCAAGATGGTTGGAAGTGATGACAGAAACGGTAACATTAGGCTAAAGAAATTAAGAAAATGTGGAAGCCCCGTACCCAATTTCTTTTGTTAGTGTCGTCATTCCACCATCTTTTCTTTTCTCTATTGTCTGCTAATATTTCTCCCTCCTTTCCTTTTGTTTCGGAGGACACAAACGAAAATTACTATAACAGTAACACCCACTGATAGTAAAATGTAGTTGTGCGACATTGGTGTCATGTAATGTAAATAACTTCTCGCTCTTTCTCTTTCCATTCGTACACATTGAATCGCGTCTTGTTTCTTCACAAGGTAAATTTTTTTTCTCGATTTACTCTTCAAGTTCTACATTTTAAGAGCAAGTTTAAGAGCTTCCTTACTTAAGCATTAATTAAAACCCAGTCTAATAATGTTGAATTTAGTTGCATTATCATGGGATACATAAGCTGTCGTATAGTATCATGAACTCAGGTTTCTTCCAGGACACGGTTGCCAGGTTCAAGTTCTTTAGTTTCTTTTATAGTATGCCGTGGTCATATGTGTGTAGCTATTCATTCATCAGGAAGGCAAAGGAAAGGAAAAGCAAGGCCAAACTATTTTGTATGTGTACGTGTACTCTTACTCAAGTTACCCTGAAGAGCAAGAACGGAGAGGAGAGAGACAATATTATGCATACAGTCGTCGTTTGTATACTATATAACCCTGTTACGGGGAAAGAAACGGAAGAGAAAATGTATGTGCGTATTAGAGGAAATAGTGAGCACTCTAGTGACAGCTAGTCTTTACACTAATTGCCTCATAATCCGGAGCTCTCAAGTGATATTATTGTGTCGACAAAAGACTACTGTTACGGTGGTGTGGCTCACAAGAGAAAAGCTATGCATACCAATCCAGAGACGTCAATAAGCTTTGCGTTCCGCTGTAGCACGCTTTTTACAAGTGTAAAGCAGTGGACCATTCCACCCCCTATTCCTTTTGAATTCCGCAAGCTGTTTTAGTTTTCCCCCTTGAGGAAACCTGATATGGGAGTCAGGAAGGCTTCTTGTTCAGGAAATTATAATTGACCAGCACTTGTGTTATGGATACATATTATCTATTTGAATGCATTACACTTCCAACATCACCTCAATGTGAATGTTTTTTAAGAATTCCAAACGAAGCCTGGTACTCAAAGACAGTAAAATAAATTGACTTATATGCATCTTTCTGGCTAGGTGAACACTAAACAAGATAAAATTGTTTCCACCAACTTAATACTTCAACTTATTTTTAAACAGTTTGGCTTGTGGCAGCAGCTATCACAGCTCATAAACAGCATTTTCCTGCATTCTTTTCCTACGACTGCGGTACCAAACCAAGTGGGCAGTGGGAGCAGTAGCTCACCCTTTCTACGATACCACATTGCTGCCAAGTTTTTTTTTTCATGATTCCAAGTATGATTCTCCTACACTACTAACATTTGAACTGAATAGATAGAGATGTTATTATTTGTAGTTTTGTCACGTACGTAAAAGCATAATAATCGTTATTGAAACGGTGCACGTATTCAGTTTGCATGGAATGTGAACTTGGGGTTTCCTGATAATTTCCTAGCTAACTGTTTGAAATTCTGGCAATAACTTATTTTCAACGAGGCTTTAAAGAATGTAAAATTTTATTAAAAATGGGCACAAGGTATGCCACCCATATTTTACAAATATTGGTAATGCCACAGTGCAAGAGGAAAGAACTAAACACGCCACAACTTATCTGCAGAAAAGTCATTAATGGATTGTATCTTTCACTTGAGATTCTGGCCACTGATACCCTAAATCTTTCAGAATTGAGAATTATATTATATGGCTTTAATGTCAAAAAATGTTTAGCAAGAGATGGGTTGGGAAACGGGGTACATTTTCTGATCTATTTAATCACATTAGTAGCTGCTTGCATTTCCACGTGAATAAGCCCAGTTGTTGTGTCTACTTCATGGTGAGATGAATGAGAACAAAGATCTGAGTTTGAGGATGACTTTTTGATTGACAGTATTTCTTTTTTTTGCTTATACCATGTTTTTGTATTGGATTATGTTTGCAAAGGATGGGAAGGATTTGAACCTGACAAATTTGTCCCCTTCATCATTTGGGCTCCGTCACATGGAGTCATATGGAGGACTACCGGCTCAGCTAGTTCATTTACAAAATCCATTTTTGCATCCTGCTCTTGAAGCAAGATTACCATTTGGAAGCACAGGAGCATTCCGACCTGTGGTTACATCCTCAGCATCCTCAACGCCCACATCAACATCATCTGCGGACGAGAGGATTAATGTGAAAGGGTTATCATCAGCTTTCACAGCTGCAAATCTTGTCAACAATCGTAGAAAACTTGACTCTATTGTTGAGAGTGTCATAGAGCAACAACATCATCAAAGCGGACGATCTCGGGGCTCTTCAGCTGCCCCTCCTCAGTCCCAACAAAATGAACAAACTGTCTACTCTCAAGCTAGTGCAAGTGGTGGTGGTGTTATTAATTTGGACAAGTCGGCTTCGTCAGCTTCGTCGGGTTTCATGAATGGGGGCCAGTCAAGACATAGATCTTCGTCGCCTGCAAACATAAATGTCCATGTACCCAGCAGCTCCCCTTCCGTCAAGCAAGAGGAGCGAGAGAGGGACCGCTCTGATGAATGTGGTGGGGATGATCGGGATGGAAATGGGACACCAAATTCGGATGTCACTGAAAGGTCTACTCCAGAAGATACACATCCTTCTAAAAGTAAGCACTTAATTTCTCTTTATTCAAATTAGTTATCTTTGTTTGATCGAGCATACTATATATACATACATGCTCTAAATTCTACGTACACAATCATATACATTTGCATATATCTTGCTGGAATTACACTGACCCAGTGCTAACAATGGCTCAGCAAAATAAAAACTTCGATTAACTGTACCATGTGTGTAACCTCTACGAATACTTGTACTGTGCTTCTAATTGACTTGAGAAGGAAGCTCTGTGCCACGATAGCCTTTCACATATGACCCCATATAAATTCGCCACGAAAAAATACAAGACTTTTCCAAGTCTGTCAGCAAATGCTTTCTTCAAGCACAAACAAAGTAAGTAAAACGTAAAGGCAGAACCTGCCTCTTGAGTTTAGATTGGGTTACCGTTGCATGCCAAAGAAAATCATGAATCTTCAAGTACTACACTACAGTTTAGGACTACTAGTCAACTCCACTTTTAGTTTCTTTACACAATGCGTGGTCTAACTAAACTCTGTTAGAGAGGAGTATTTTTTTCCCTCCTTAGTTTATACAAACACAGCATTTGTCTCCTAACTCCCGACTTACATTTAGACACAATGGAATGTCGACAGCCCGTCCATTTTGTTGTTTTCCGTCACTATTTCTTTCTCTGCTGTCCATTCCGAGGAGAGGAGAGGTCACAACAATTGATGTACATGAGGTTTATTGGTAGCTTGTATAAGTAGTTGGACCATGCATGCCATTTGTAAATACTTACACACATACATATATATATATATATATATATATATATATGTAGACTCAATGCCACCAAAAACAACAAGTACAGAATTATAGGAGAAAAATGTGTAGACAGCTTTGCAACTTAGTTAACTTTTCCGTTACTTTGGTGGTGCTTGGAAAGAGAGAGAAAGGAAAGTACATGAGAGGAAACCAAGGTTGACTGTTTGGCTTCAGTGACTATCATCAGCATTGCTGTGACTACTTACAACTTACATTATTTGTTTGTTCCCATTGTGTACATTCATCTGTCCCTGTTTCCATTCTTCATTCATTCATTCATTTAAACATAGATAGATACATATTACTCACTGTGGAGGAATCTCAGGACACTAGTTACGCATTATGAAGCATTCATATTGAAACTCTGTTTGAATAGTTACTCTGAGCCATAAATGCACATATGTGAAGTGCTCAAGAGTTGAAAATGTGTAAAAGCAAAGTAGGCTAGTAGAGAGATGGAGAGATAGATAATGGAAATGAAAAGAGAAAAGTAGAGAATGTTTTCGACTGTCGGATAAAGTCCGTTGTTGATCTGACACGTAATTTCATTATCCTCGTCTTGTTCCGTTTGCCCTCTCCATAATTTTTTGTTGACTTGGGTTTCCCGTTAAACTTGCCTCCTCCGTGTGAGTGAAATGTAAGTAAAAGGGAGAAGTAAGGAGAGTAGAAAAACTATGTGTGTGTGTATATAAACTTATGTTTGTGTATGTGTGTGTGTGTGTGTGTACGCTACGGTGGTGGAAGAGATTGAACGGAATGAAAGCACAAACATCTTCTCCGCCAAATGCTAGAGGAATCATCGCATCGGCTGTATTTTTTTTCCTCTTCAAGCTCATACACTTAACTTGCAACCATTAAGCTCACAATAGTGCTGACAGGAGTCTAACAACCACTTCTTCCAAGGGGTGCCTTTCCCATCCACTTGCTCAACTAACAATACTAGTTACAATTAGAGTTGTGGCGATTGCCATGGTCATAGCTCTTTGCTCCTTTATTTTCTCTCTTAATGTTCCGTCCCAGTGGTTGCAGCTATAGGAAAAGTAAGTTAAACAACAAGCAGCAGTAGCATAGCCTTGTGTCATAAGGAAAATAGCTTGCTTCGACCCTTCTCCTCAACCTCGACATACTATACGAGAAAAGATGAACAACTAAACTACAACCATGTATCTCTCCATTTCTTGGAAAAAACCAAGTTGGGAAGAATGTTTGGAGCACTGGAACATGACAATCACGACCCATTAGCATGGTGGACATTTGGACAGGCTGCAAAAAACTGGGAGAAATCGGGCCACAACATACAATTACAATACTATGTATCCACATGTGTTTAGAAAGAAGAAGGAAAAGTAATTCCCTAAACAAGGATACACTTTTACAAGCTAGTTGCGCTAGATATTAGAATCACATGTTTTATTGAATTCCATCTCGATATAGGGTTTAAAACAAGGTATGGTGGTATAGTTGTGATTTCCATCTGGTTAATATATGCAAAGCTATGTTTCTTACATGTTCATTCAGTTCTGTTACAAGGCTCATAATGGTAATAGCTTCTGGCCCAGAATTTTTATTTGCACGGAGGCATAAACATGTGCACCCATGGTACACTGATTACCTACCCCCTGTGTACTACTACTACTACCTCAGGTTCATTGGGCTGTCTGGGGGTGAGCTCAACATATTTCAACTTATACGATCTCCGTGTGGATATGAGAGGAGCAAAGCACAAGAAAATGGTATGGTGAGAGTGATTCAGAGCTTTCCGTATAATTTCTTGGTGCTTCTTCTTCTTCTCCTGGAAATTTACTGCGAAAGAGGGAAACTACGACACACCTTGTTCCTCCTGTGGGTTCGTTCCATTATCAGTTTCAGGAAGGAGATTTGATAAGTAAGTGGCTACAATTAAAAGTAACGGAACACTCAACTCAAGACTCAGTAGCAGTCTCAAGAGTAAGTGGATCCTTGTTG
The DNA here is from genome assembly GCA_964034955.1 of Orchesella flavescens. Taxonomy (NCBI): domain Eukaryota; kingdom Metazoa; phylum Arthropoda; class Collembola; order Entomobryomorpha; family Orchesellidae; genus Orchesella; species Orchesella flavescens. The sequence goes on from OZ035953.1 coordinate 29,586,021, forward strand.
TGTACTTCTTGTACTTGCTCTCAGGAGCAATGACAGAAAAAAACCAACTTCATACATGTTTCTTTACAAGTCAATTAGGATTAGGCTAGAAAACTTGCACATTTTCTTGTGAGAGGTTCACTCTCCCATGAAATTTCAGGGAAAATAAGGCTCGTGATTTATTAGGAGGGAAGCAGGTATCGGACAAATTTAAGGATGTTGTAAAATTTCATGATGCACTTCTCAATTTAACTGAACTGGAAACTTATATTGTTATCGTCTTGTCATATCCATCTTGCTCCTGAAAACTAAAGCAATTATTGTTCTAAAGTGAGATGATGTTGCTGTTCCTATTCCATCTTTTACAAAAAGAGAGAGAGAAGGCTTTTGTACACATTACGAGAGAAAGTTTGAGCTAATTAATGTTAAATACTAACCCTTGTCTTGTCATCTTTCCGCATTTTGGATGGAATGAAAAAGGGTCACGTCATAATTTTTGTCTTGACTCCATTTCAAAAGATAATAGTGTGCGGAGGAAGCCAAGCCGACGGTGCGGTGATGGTATATATGAGAAGAGAGAGTGAAAGTGTCCAAACTTATGAGAAGGAAAAGGGAGGAAGAAGAAATGCCAAAAAAGGGGGAGAAGGAATCGTATTGTTCTCTAGACTGGTAACGTCTGTGTTATATTGGAGATAGATGGATGGGAAGTAATATGTGATGATGTAATAACGACTTGAAAAAGATTTGAGAGACTCTCATTTCTACTCCATCCACAAACTAACTGGCGGTGTGTCTTTTGACTTTTTTGTATTGCTACCCCTAGATGGATATAAATACGGATATATAGTTATAGGGAACATACATAAACAACCAAAATCAAAGGGACCTAGAAGTGCTTGGTAGTAAGTAGTAATAGAGGAACATATCACATCAGAGAAGCTGTGGTGCTGATGGTTGATAGCAATGATAGCCATGCTTTTACGGCACAAGAGCTGAGTGAGATGTACCGCTTTACTGGAAAGGCAATAAGTAGTCAAGTAGATGTATCCCTTCACTTTATTCTCCAGGAAAATTGAGACAAGAGAACACACATCAGAGACCAAAGATAAGAGGAAACTACCACTGCACCAAGACCAACTTACAATATATGAATGTCTGTGTGTATGTGTGTGCCACCAACAACACCGATATTATCCAGCTTCGCTCCGCTCTGTGGAACTTACATCATGTCATGGAAAACGTAATGACAGTGGTGTCATAGGACGCTTTCCTCACACACAATTGCGGTAACACTTATACCATCTTTAGTGCCTAATGTATTTCTACATTTTGGGTTTTCCTATAACTTGAGAAACGTTTTTGAAAGGAATGGATCCGTATAAAATATTGGCAATGTTGCAGTTACAATTTTCAAAGTGCTTTTAAAGACAAGCTCCAATATTGTCTTTGATTTTACATCTGGTGCATCCTTCTCAAGTAGATTTCTAATTCTAAAATATTCATGAGTGGGTTAGTTGCAAAGAAAGCGGAAGTAGCTAAGTAAGGAAGAAAGAATGTACCTCTTGACCCTTTTCAGTTGACAAGCATTATGACAAAAATATGTTACGACACGACTTTGGATTTCCACGGGCACGTCAGGTAGAAAGAACGTGATTGCACTTGAGCCTATCATTGAAGTAAAAAGAAAACCAAGGGGGCTAGAAGAGTAAGAAAGCTAGTCACAACTAGAATGCAAAAATGTTGACAAAATCTTACCCAATTTTTTGTGTGTTCAAGTTAACGATCCGCAAAGGTTCTAGTGGGCAAGCATGGGGAATGTATTGCCATAAGTAAAAGGATAAGTTAAAATGTTTGAGAAAGGAGACCGCTGGCATGCGGATGATAAATTCCAGCGGTCGCAATAATCTCGGAATGGTACACGAAATAAAAGAGGCTTTGACCACAGTTATCGTGCCCATATATTTATGAGAAGCACCATCGTTTTCCAGCTTGAAATGCTCATTCTTGTAATATTGTATAAATTTATGTTCTGAGAATATTGGTGGTGAGGAGACTGGTGGAAAAGTCTAGCCCTCCTGAGGACTCCTCATTCTTTCTTTTCTCTTGCCTTTTCTCTCTCTCTCCCGAGTAGTTCAGTGTTGCCACTAATAATAATAGTAATCGTCCTCGTTGTCGTCATCATCATCATCATCATCAACATCATCACAGCGATTCTCATAGTAGCAATATAATAACAAGTAGCAAGTCTCACATAATATAAATGAAGGTGATGATTGCATTCTCCATCTCTCAGCATTGTGTACATTTACTTAGCCTCTTATGATATGGTATTTTCTGTGAAAAGGAGAAACGCTTTGTACCAGAACATAATATGCGTATGTTTGATATTGTATTTATAACTGGACTTGGCTTTTATATTTGAAGCTGAGGCTAGGCCACCTTTCTCTTGTGGGTGAGCACTGAATGCTTGATGTTATTATTGCCTCTCCTCTGATACCAGGAAGATGTACCGCTGTTATGTTCCCCTGAAAAGAAAGATGTTCTTCATTTGGTCTGTAGTTACTGCTTCTCTACACCTATCATATAACAACTATCATCGTTCTCATGGAGTCCTTTCCTCTCTTACTTTAAACAGAATTACTTGGAAAAACATATATGTATCTCTAGCCTGACCTTTTATGTAGCTTGTCCTATAATACATGTATTTTTCTAATGTTGGCGTTGGCACACTCAATGTCTCATGGAATAATAAACGTTATAAGAAAATGTGCAACATGCCTTTTTACTCCTGTTTAGTATTGTGAACAGTGAATAAGGGGAAATGGTATGTGGATACACGTCGAGCGGCACAGGTTTCCTCCTATCTAATCGTCATTGTTAAATGATCGCGTTTACTACTAGTATCACCACTTATTAAACCGTAGTAATGTTGCAGCAATGTTACCCACTGGTATTTCATTCAATGGGGTAAAGAAGAAAAGAGGAGCGTAGTTCCCAGCTTAGCTTTCATGTGGTCTTTTCGTGAAGCTAAACTGGTAGCAAGAGAGCTCTAAGGCAAGTTGTAGTAGAATATATACTACACAAAAAAAAGTGGTGAAAACGTAGCGAGCGGTAATAACCAACGGTGTGGTAGTGGTATGGTAGTTGAACCAACTTAAATGTTATATCAAAGAGCGTTTTATGTCAGACACTCTTATTAAAATCCGGCTCTGATGAATGATAGTGTTTGTATAGCTCGCGTATTGCCACTGGAGATCCTCTTTTCTCAAGTTTTCCTAACAAAATAAGAGGTTTGCTTAAGAGCTCTGTATATATTATTATGTGCGTTAACTTTATGTCACAAGAAGAGACCTCGGAATTCCGTCTTCATTCTTAATAACACAAACCGTTCTCTCTCTCTCTTTCTTTCTCTTCCCTTACACACAAATACAGCTGTAGCTCTCCTCTCAACAAAAAAGATGAGATACATAACATGGCCTAACGTGAAATAATATAAATGTCAGAAACCTTCATTTAATGTGCGTATTCAGACCATATAATGTGTGTACCAAAGTGATATGCATGGTTATCCAAAAAAAATTATATGGTGGCTCTTGCGTTAGTTTCATGTTAAACAAGCCGCCTTACTTATTACTTGGCCTGGTACCGGAACTCCAAACCCGTTGAAAATAAGTAAGCTCACAATAAGATGTCGAAAAGTAACAGACGGAAAAAGATAGAAAAGAGAAAGAGCCGTATCAAATCTTCCGGTTGACTTTCCACTTACAGTTCACTTAAGTAAATCCCTCACTCACTGTGCGTGTGTCTTTCACAATGGTGTGGAATATTGCGGAATAGGAAGAGCGAGAGAGCTATGGCTATGGTGGCAAAACGAATGTACATAAAGTAATATGGATGTACTCATGTATAGCTTAGCATACATATATACAGATACTCAAAGCCAGTTCTTAAAGTGAGAGAGCAAGGAGTGAAAGTGGAGTATGTTTGTAATATAACATGAAAGATGCGACTTAGTGAGCTCTTGAGCATTCTTATTTTCCTCTATTTCAAACCCTTTTCCTTCATATCACAAGGATTGCACAATGGGTTTCTTGAATCTTGTTTCAAGTCTTGAGTTCATCTTTAAATCATGTATATCCTTGTGAATCAACAACAACACCAACAACAGGGTAGTCGTCAGTGGCATCCTATCAACAACATCAACATCAGAAGCAACACAATATGTAAGTATGTGTAATATAATGCAATACCACTTGCCACCTCCACTAACCAACCACTGACAACAACCGCTCCATGGTATTTACAACTGCCAAAACAGGAAACACCATCAAAACAGCTCATTCGTTTGTTTCTTTAGTGCACGTAAATAGTATGCAAACGAATATTAAAACAGAGTTTTTTTTGTTGTTGAATGGGTTACTGCTCTTGATATGACTGGAGGAAAATGTATAAAGAAACCGTTTATGTCGTTTCTTATTGCCTTTTCTTCCCATCTTTTTGTGACACTTTCACTACAATAAGAAACCCTCTGCGTCCTCCAACTCTGTAGTTCATAGCTCCTTTTACATTGTTACTATTATTGTCTCGAGTTTCCCCATTTGATTACGTGGCTCATAAATCCTTACCCTGACTTGGTGAATGTTTAGCAGTGCCACTCTCTTTCTCTCTCTCTCTGTTAGTGAGGCTCTGCATTTTCGTGTCTAACTTCTTTGGGTCGCATATAATGTGTCTACATATTACGTTAAATCGGTTTTTAAAGAAAGGAGGTTCTCATACCGTGCCTGCCAAGTAGAAAACGGATGCCATTTCAGACATTGATGAAGGTTCTGTGTGGCTTTTATTTCTTTTGTTGACAATGAAAGTGAGAACTGTAGCCCGTCAATATATTTCCGTACAAAAAAAAGTTTATATTTATTCTTCACTCCAGCCAAATAGGTTTAATATTGTGAGGGAACAACTGGAGTTTGTTACCTAAAACTCAATGTTTAAATGGTAAAATGGTACTCGTTCTTTTGGGAGGCATGCATAAAATCACCATTTTTTTAAACTTAGGGGAACTTACTTGCTAAATATGAGCACATTAGAATACTTATGGTTGTAGGGATGATAGTAGGTCGATGCACGGCAATGTAATTTGATATGATGATGATGCCTTAAGCCCTTTTAGTGCAAAACAAATGCTAGGTTTAATATTGATTTACATAAGAAGAAAACTTGTCTGGTGTTAGAGTTTTTTATTATTAAAGTGTGTCGAATTTTATACATTTTATTTATTAAGGATTGCATTTCTCCTTTAGTGCTCAAATTCCTTGTTTGTAAATGGATGGTGCTAATAGTCAACATATTCTGGTAACAAACTTGGAAATGAAGCAATTATAAGACGCTGTTATATTTTAGCGGCCCAGTACTCAAATTTTTAAGCTTAAGTCAATTAAGTCGGCTGTTCTTACCATGCATCTCAAAAGCAGCCACAAGATTGATGCAATGCAATGTAATGCAAAGTGGAATTTCTTGAATGAGATACAAAGCAATAAGAAAGCTGTCACATTAACCCTACCATTTTGTCCAAATAAAAAAAATCATTTCGTTACTCCCCGCTACTAGTAGAAACTTTTTTTAGTATGAAAACAAAATGCTTTTCCTGATGCCAATGACTTGTTAATACATATACATTCACACATTCTAAACATAATACATCCAAGCATAATAATTTAACAAGAATGGATAAAAGGTGGGTTGCTGAATAGAGCAAGTTAGTTTTGTTGAGCAAACTAACTGATAAATGATTTGATAAGTTACAAAGTATTTTTACCGTACCGTTCCCCAACATGAATTGGATTTTCATTTACCTTCACTCATAGGATTTCCCTCTATCTAATGTATCCCAACTTCGCACCCTTCTTCACTCTCTCGTGCCATTCTTCTTTTTTTCCTAACTAGTTGTTGTCATGATGATGTATCCACATTATATCTATGGACAGTTGGGTAAGTGCTAACTACATTTTGTAGGTTTGAGTGACTGTATTCGAGTGAGTTATAAGTTAGTGAGTTTCGTCATGGTCTTGGCTTTTGAGAGAGTGAGTGAGTAGTGGTTGCTGGTAAGTAAGTAAGTGGAGAACAGTTGACTTTCTATAGTTTTGTACAGTTGTTGCTGTGTTTGTGTGTGTACTTAGAGATTATGCCAGTTGGATCATCCACCAACCAATATATTATGTTTAACTAAGTATATACTAAAGCTGGAATGGAAAGGGATGCCTTTTTTGTGACGTGATCTCTCACAATCACGATCAGCATCATCGTCATCATCATCATTTTAAATATTATATGCTTCAATAATGGAAGTAATGAGCTAAATATATTTGTATACAAACACTATACCATACACATTTATGTACATTTATTTACGTACTCGTGCACCGTTAACTTTTGTGGAGTTCTGAATCAATGAATGTGCATGGTTTCAATACAAATAGCATAAAAGTATCACATGCATTTTTCACACTTTGGAAATGGATACTTTCCAGTTGCTCACTTTAAAATGTTACGCACCTATTTGTATGCACTCATGTGAACATGCACAACTCAAAAAATTGTGTTGTATTTACAATGTACATGTGCGAGCTAGAATATATGTAACTGAATGGACCACATTGAAAAAAGTCAAATTTTTTTTTGAATTACACTTCCAGACATTTTAACAAAAGAGCCATCACCATCGCAATGGCTAATGCTTCGTTCTTGTGTTAATGTAAGCAAGAGGCCGATACAATGCTCACGGTTCAGATGGTGCAGTGACAGCGTAAGCATTGACGGGAACCTTTCTTTGGGTCTCTCTCATTCTCATCTCATCCATCCCTCGCTCATATTATTACTTGCGTTAACGCTTGTTCCTTTTCCCATTGAATGAAGGGACTCATTCGGGACTTTACCAATTATGCATGTAGCTTAGTAAACCATGACTATCTTTGCTCCCTCGGATTTTTATACAATGACTGAAAGTCACTCACTCCGTTCCCATTTGAGTACGGGGTCCCTACTACTTACTTCATCCGGGACTTATTATTCCTCAATGAATAGCGATCATGTATGTTTGATGATGATTACAGTGCTAACAACCTAAATGTCATTGATAATGGGCGAAGAAATAAGAGCAAGGGAAGGGTAGTAGAAGAATACTGTGGTTGCCGATACACCTGGAAAGCAGCAAAAAATATGTAGTCTAACAAACTACTCTGGTGGCTTGGTTGAATTTATGACGGAGACTGAGCTTAGATTTGCAGCCGTATTTAAAGGAATTGACTTATAAATCCATTACCTTTTATCTACATCTCCCGGCGCATTTAATAAGGATAGCTCCACACACCACACCACTACTTCCAACCCAACACCAACTGCTACGATTATTGTATTATCCTACAGTCACTGAACTGCCACTACATTAATCTTTCAATGATTGAATAAAGCAATCAGCAAAAAGCATTGACTTTGAGCAAGCCATTACCGAAGGGGTGAATTATTTTGATCATCCCAACTCTTATTCTTGCCACTGGCATTAGAGCTGAGTTGAGAGTCATCTCAACACCACACCACTGTGTAAGATGTTGGTGATATAAACGTACATAAATCCCGCTTCCTATTCACTCAGCGTGCTTAAATCTCTTTCGGACTCGTAAAATTTTGTTGAACAACTATATAAAGAGATACGCGTACGTGATTCCCCTCTTATATTCTTCTTTTTACATCTGTTATATCATACTTATGATGATGTGCGTCTGCTGGAAAGTTCTTCAAGAATGTGATGAGGATGATGATCATGATGGTGCTTAATTTTCCTGGCAGACAGACCCTTTCCTCATCAAACGAACCTGTGTTTTCATATCTTCTTCTCCTAATTAATTAGTCAATTAGCTTTTGTCAGAGTGAACAAGAAACTGACATGGTTATCATCATCAGTCTCTTTAAATGAATGTTGCGTTGGTTGCACACATTGAGAAATGTATGATGATATGAAGTGTCATTCAAGACATGGAGTGTCATATTGAGTTTTATGTCATCCCTTTCATAAATTACACGATTAAATTACTCTCTCGACACATCACGTGGTATATTTGGCATGAGTAAATGCATTTTGAGATAAGCCCCTTTTGCTCCTTTCCCCGAATTTCTACTAGTGACTAGAGCTGATTATTTTACTGTTTATTTTATTATGCTCGTCAACAACAACGACTCTTTTCGGAGATATGGTTCGACCGTTTTAGTTTTTTTGTATTAACCTACATACATGTTCATTTTGATCTCTGTACCAACACAATATCTAATGTTTAGTACACTTCTAGTTAACTAATTGCCTGGAAGTTGTATGCAAACACAAAAAAAAATCAAACTAAAGATAAACCACGCCAAAGGATATTGTCTATAATCTCAAAGTTATATAAAGCGGTTGAGTAGTATTACAAATTGCACCGTCGTAGAAAATTAAGTCTCGGTTTTCCTTTAATACTCCATGACATAACTGACTGTTGACTTACTCTCCTACTTTCCCCCTAATTGTGAGGAGTATGTAAACTGGACTTCAAATAATCATCCAAGTGACTTTCCAGGGGGTTCGTCTTATCACTACAGTCATAAGTAGATCAAGTATCGTATCTAAATGATTGAGTAACGTAAACGTATCAAGAACTACGAGAAAAGAGCGAGAGATAGAGAGAGAGAAAGAGATTGAGATTTGAAAAGTCCAAAGTAAACAATCCACTGATGCAGTATGTTCAACTAATATTCTATGGTCGGAACACGAAACGTCATGTCATAAACCGGGGAACTAGCACACAGTATTTATGTACTTAATACAAAGGTTTATATCCACGCTGTTTTCCACCCCATGGAAAAAAGAAAGAAATATATATATATAATACATATATTTGAGTTAATAGCAATCGCCATTACGATCATCACATCATTATGTCAATTCAGATGGAAACATTTCTCTCCTGACGTAATGAAACATAAATAAAGTGGGGATAACTACAACTCCCATTGTTAGTTTTATGTGTATCCCTCAGAATATGATCACGATCACAGCATGTGCATATCATGGGACAAGCATAAATCCTCAGTTTAGTAAACTCACAATGAGATTTAACCTGTTAATGAGATTAAACGGTTTAGTTTTAATAGGAGGTTGCTTTCCACTACGCACATAATATGTGTATACAACATTGATTTGAATACGTACAACGTTGATACACTAAACGAAAGTAATTATACTGCGGATTAAAGAACCAAGTGTGTTCAGCTTTTTACATAGCTTATTATTATTTTTATAGGTTGTAGAGATGGTTTGCAGTATTATAGTGTTACATAATGATGACGAATATTAGAAACATATACATGATACTTGGTAGAACCACCTATTCATCCGATTATTGTTAGCACATGTTTATTGACACAGTCTTTTTCTCGCTTCCTTTTCACTGCTCTTTTCATCTATTCCATTCTCAGTTCGATTGTTAATGTTGCATCTTATTTATTGCTGATAGAATAGTGTTAGCTTTTTATTACAGTATATGATAATAAATGTGGGGCAAAAACTGTAATGTGGGAATAGGAAAAAACTGGATGCATTTTTTTTCTTCGACTAATCCAACATACTTGTTTTGTGCTTGCTCTCCCAAGCTTCAATAAGTACGTACGTTGGTTGCATATGGTGGCATTTTGAGTGTGTTTAAGTAACTGTGACTCTGTGGCTGACTTGACTCAATTCAGTGTTAAATACTGATAAATAATGGCTTTGAGAGAGTCATGTCTCATGTGTCAAGAAATACTTTGTAATAGTATTTTTTATCCAAAAATAAGAGCAAAAGATTATGCAAACATATGCAAATTATTTTTTTCAATACGAGTTTATTTTTAAATAAATGGAACATTTTTAGGTTTAGGAATAGAAAATTGGTTGATGTTTATTTTTATGAGAAAAATTTGTAACATTTTATCTTATGAAGTGGATTGCATAACTAATAGACATTCTTCGGTTTGTGCATTCGCATTACTTTTCTAGTATTTCTGCATAATATTGCAATTTAACAAGAATATTGAAAAATTTGCAAAATTCGATTACACGAGTTTGCACCACATTGCAATATCAACAAGGCAGGATAACGATTGTCGTAAACGTGTAAATAGGAGTCAGTAAGTTGTGGCTCTATATATTTCTCAGTAGGCTTGTATAACATAATGTTTTCATTGAGTAATAGTGGTGCCTGGGGACAGTTTCATAGCTAATGTTTCTCACTTATCATACCCCTACATACACACACATAACATAATAACCATGGAGACATAATGGGTTGTTTGTTGAGTAACAGTTCCTTTGTAATGGTTTTTACGAACACATATTATTATCATACTCATTATTAGCATCATGATGAACAACACTACTTTCATTCCAGCTCCAAGTTGGGGACAGAATATAATATTATGTAACATGAAATTATTGTTGTCAACAGGGAAATGGTTCAGTTCGGTATTTAATATTGTGAATTTTAACATGATACGGCATATCAAATGCATTCCATGTCGGTGAATTTTTTTTCTTTTTCCCCGTACATTCATCCCTGTGCGTTTATAATGTAAAGACAGGGATCAATTTATGAGTGCCCAGATGGTCTCTCTCTCTTTTCTCTTGGTTCTTTTCTTCCTCATTCCAAACTACCCATCACAACCGGGACTCAAGCTTGGTCTTTTTGGGAACTTTAGATTACATAGTTTTATAGTTGAACTTGATACATACAAGCACAAAGTGTGAAGGGTTTGCTAACCACAAACCAGAGCACAACCATACCACCATCATCATCATCAACATCATGATCATCGTTATCATCACGAGTAACAGCAGTATTAGTTCTATCAACACCACTATACTAACAACTACCACCATCATTACCATCGTTATTGTCATTTTTTGCCCGTTTTTTGTTGTCATCAAATGAGGAAATAGGCCTTTTCTATCATTCCTAGTCCGCCCAACTTAAAAAGCGTACGAGTAGAGTATATGTGTGGCAAGTTGAAAACAAATCTGTTGGGTAATTATGCAGTTTGAAAAATGAGTCTCGGGTGTACATGGATGATCATAGAGTTATGCTAATTCTGTCAACAGACAAGTATAACATGCAATTACTTGTGTAAGATAGAGGATGAAAAACAGGATGAGAAATGATTAAATAAGAAACGGAAGGAAAAGGAGGAAGGAAACCGGAGCTTGAAGATCCTTTATTCTTAATGCATATTAGATGCTCTTTACACCCTCGAGATTGAAAAGTAGCGTGCACTCTTTTTTTCTTTCTTGTTCGCCCGCTTTGTATTCGGCATCTAACTCAGTTTGCACAAGATGTGCATGATGCCTACACTTTACACTTACAACCCCCTGCTAGAGATAAAAATGCATACGTCTTGAGACGAGAAACACGTCTTGACATGAATTAACACTGATGTAATCTCGAAAAATGAGAGGAAACTGATGGTTACGTAATTTTTAGCATTTTATGACTTCATATTTGGCTTCTGCAATGTGTTCTCAACACGGAATCCCGATGCTTTAACGGTTTACTTTTTGTACCCCACCTCCTCCACCTATATTAGATTTCACCGGACAATTCACGTGATGTTGCAGTTGTTTTTTTGCGATTCCCGAAGTATTATTTTCTTTACCTCTACCATTCCTTTTTCCTACACGTTACAGGTTTTTTATTAGTTATGAACCAATAACCAAAAAAACAAAGGCGCATATCTTGTAAGATAGAGAAAGAGCTGAAATGTGCAATCACAACTTATATGACAGCCAGCTTGAGGTTTCGGAAATGCGAGTGAATCTATATGTGCATTTACAAGGGGTTTGTTAGTTGTTATACTTGGCAACTCGAAGACCCGGAAAAGTTTTTGGGCTTAACAAGAAGTAATTTGTCAGAACAAATGAGAGTCATTTAAGGGTGAGGAGGAAGTTTAGAGGGAATCAAAATATGACGCAACGAGAAAGAAACATTTATCTTGTCATAAATTTCGTAAAACTTTCTATCTGTCTTGTTTACCAGATGCTAAGCATTTAGAACGTTATAACTTACGTAATACCGCTTTACTTTCTTTGATCCCAAAACATTTGAATACAATGTATTGGTACACCCGAAATACGAAATGGTAGAATAAAATGCACATGATTTCAAATCTAAACAGGATAATACTACACTAGTAGCATATGTATCTATGCAGTATTCACTATTTAGTAACTGATAATCTGAAAATATTGATTTTCTTGAGCATTATATAGTTTTAAATGTCTAGAAATTGGGTTGCCCATGTTGCCTTGCATCCCTAAAGCATGAATACTGTCTTCATATTGGTATCACTTTGTAGAATATCAGAAGCACATAATAGACATTATAAAATAGCCGTTTCCGTACCACAGCGGTAAACCATATGTCACACACTAAATCAAATTCTACATGGGGTAACCATCCCAAATCCAAACAGTGGACTACAGGCATTCCTCATACGGATGCAGTCCACATAACAGCTCTACATCTATCCTTTAGCATTCCCTGATTAATGAACCGATGTTCTACACTAATGGAAATTTCAAATGTATATTGCTAGAAACGTGACAAAATATTACAACTTATTTGCCGAAACTAACATGTTTTGGTTTTGGGTTGATGCAAACATCACCACCAAGAAATTCCTTTGGATTATGGTTTGTAAATAAAAAATTGATACTGAAATTATGGACGGATATGTACATCTTCTATTATCAGTAGATTACGATTTTTTCCAAAGCAGAGAGTTAGAGCAAATATTATGCTGACGCACTTTGTGCTTCAACTTTTAATTATGTTTTGGTAAAGAGCAGCTTTAAAAGTACAAAAGAACCATGGGATTTTAAGTTTTCGAAAAAAATAGTCATTGATGCGCGGGTTTTGTAGTCTAATTGCTGGAGAGTTTGATTGTAAAACCCATCTTTGCATGTTGTAGGTGCAAGATATAACGTTTCTACTGTGATTTTTGAAAATCGGATAACCACGTTAGTAAGAATAAATTATAAAATAATATTTTTCATATGTAACCCACTGATATTTTCAGATAAAAGCCGACAAGTGTTAATGTGGGGTATGATGAGATCTACATACTTGGATCAGTGGTGGTGAAGAAAAAGGCGATTTGAGGGTGTATCTTAGAGCGAGGGGCTCTTCTGAATAGTGATCGTTCTCACTTTGAAAGTAGAGATTGGAATAGCACGTAGTTGGAAAGTGTATACTTTGTGTGAATGGGATTGATGTGTGGCGTATGTGTCTAAAAGGAAGAGAATAGCAACTTGGACTCACTTAGCATTGGTATGTAGCTTGTCTGATTATCTGTTTCGACTTTCTAGACTCCTTCAGAGTAACCAGCGTGTCTGTGAGTTTACGATGGTGGTGGTAGTAGTAGTAGTTTACAATCTGTGGTCTTAAAGGTACAACACATCTTGCCAGTCTTATATAATGCTATTGTCCGCTTCGTCGTAATCATCATCATCAGCTAAATCGTCAGCCACTTTCTTGCTCAAGAAAAGATTGTTGATGGCTTGGTGACGGTGGTAAATACACGAAGCAATAGCGATGCAACGGTTTATGCAGCTCCTTCCTACATGACTTGAGTGAGAGTTGTTTCACAGATCTGCTGATGTACAACTTAAGCTCAAAGCCTGTTAGAGTTGAGCAAATGACGCGTGATTGTGGCTTCTGTGGTGCAGCATATGGTGCAAATGAGAGTTGAGCTTTTTGCTCTTCACCATGACTGCCAAAACTAGCGCTATACTCCTTATATATAAAGTACGTCGCTTTACACATTTTTTGGAGGACTACTGATACTACAAACATTACTACAACTGTTACTCGTTAGCTATTATGGTTACACTTGTTGTTAAGACGAGGGCAAAAGAGAGCAGTAAGTGAATGAGAGTTGTAACTTTGTAAGACAAACTGTCTGTCGGCTTCAAAGACCATTCCCTTAAGTACCTACATGTCTATATCTATTACGACGCACACGGTCTGTTGTACTATCAATGATTATATGTTTCCTTAGAGAAAAATCAGCGCACCCATAATTCACATCGCCCATCCCGACAGATCCCCCTTTAGAGTCGTGTCGTCGGAAAGTCTCTTATGGTTATTGACAACTTAGCATTGGCTAACGTAGCCGTGCCGAGAAAGAGAGCAGTTTCTATTTCGAATTTCACTCTCACCATACATCCATAGTTCTGCTCTAAAATACATCCCGCTTAATGAAAAATGATTTACATTCACATTTCGTCGACGAGGGTGAAAGCATGCAGTTTGGAAAAATTTGTTAAAATCAAAAAGAAAATGCAAAATTAGTTATGACCAGCATAGATTTTATTCAATCAGCAACATTTACACGGTAGTAGCAGTTGCTGCACATTTTTAAGCAGATGGAAGATTTATTTTGCTAGCTAAAATGCGGACAAAATCTCACCGTACTTAACTTGTTATTAACACCTAAGCCGTTCTTGGAATGAAATGAAAGATAAACAAAATAACAAACCGGCACGGAAAGAAATACCAGGAACTCTAAAACTAGCTTTAATTATACACCATGCACAAAAGTGAGCAAGAGAGTCGGACCATACAAACATTATGACATCAACTGTAATGACGTTAATTTCTTTTATTCCACATGGATTTACAAGTTTTACAGCTCACAAAACAATCCTTTCTGAACAATCCTAACGATTTAGCAATCTTCATTTTTCAAAATACAAAAATAATAAAATGAATTTTAGCTCCGTCATTCTTTAGTGAATAAGTGTTGTTTTTCAAGTTTTTTATTTCATTCAGTATGACAACATGACTTGCAGAACAGCTCTCATGTTTCGTCATTCCTCTCTAAGCTTTGCAAATCATTCTTTATATATAATGTGCTTATTAAAAAGCTCTCTTGTGGCAGAAAGAGATTTTCGACACGTAATCCGTGGCAGCATTTCTCGTTTTACTTTCAAACTAATTCCCGAGTCAGCCGCTATAATACTCTTTGTCCGAATAATGGTTTATGATATGTTACTGTATACGACACACTCTCACATATGAGTTTTTTGGGGACAATGGAGTGTGGACTGTCGACAGATTTATTAGCTGTCATTTACGAGCAGTCTCCTCTCTTGCATGATGAAATTCACATTAAGTAGTCATTGTCCTGTAAACTCCCTTGTAAAGCGTCAAAATCACTTAATGTCCTCCAAGCTAGTAACTGCAAAAGATTGGCATATTAGCAGGGACGGTGACCATTGGTGCTTCTCCATTTTGTAGTACCATTTAAACGCTTTTACATACCATATCATATTTTTCTTCCTTTCATGTAACAAGATACGTACTTAGGCATGCTTGGATAATTCATGAGGTTGTGGTGAATTTGGAATTTGATGGCTATTATGATTTTAAAGAGCCAGTCGGTATATCATAAATTTGGTGGAATAAAAAAGTATCCCTTAAGAATGAATTCGGAGTATAGAAAACAAAAAGGAACAATTCGTTGCAAGCAGTCTTTTGTTTTTGGTTCCGTTTATTTGATCGTAAGGCTCATTTTATGTCATTTTTTTGAAAGACAACATGATCCACATATCATTCAACACCTCTGCGACAACTTTGTATCAGTTCAGTCACAGGAGAAAGTTGGGGAGTTTGTTGTCAGATTGTTTGTAGAACTGAAATGTTAGATAACAACGAAAAGATGAGATGATGCGATGAAGGATGATTCTTTCTTAAATGTCAACACAGGAAAAGAAGAAAAAAAGAAGTAGGGGCAAAAGTCGAACTTACAAGCAATTTGTGGTGCACAAAAGTGGCTTAAAAGCCACACACAATGGCTCTCTCATCCAGATCTACTGCTGCTGGCATTCACTGCACCAGAATATAGGATATTTCTCTCCCCTAAACAAACTACCAAGCATGTCATGCCTAGAATACAAAAATGCTGCTGAAAACATGAAGTTCCCATGAGTTTGCTGGGGATATGGAATTTCAGTGCAGAGTACATTCATCAACTTAACATTTCTTTTATAAGGATGACAATATGTTGTTGACAATCTTGATGTGTGTGTGAAACATTGTAACATGACGAACCATATCAGTGTCATGTTTTGTTGAGGTTGTATCATTTACGATCAACACTGGAATAAAATGTAACTCGATATTAATTAATTGGCTTTTCGTACAAAAATGCAATTTTCTTCACAAAAAATTGATCAGGCACTTCCAAAGTGCAGTTGCTAGTGTGTATTAAAGAAATGTCGCGTTTTGTCCGTCTGTCCACCTAGATAATGGTCCACTAGATTTGTTAAACTGCAAAATGTTATAAATTTGCTTCCCCTTTTGGCATTTTGACATTTTGGTTTACCAACCAGGCCAACTGATTCCATAGAAATATTTTCCAACTATTTTTACTGCTCATTTCGCTACATGATTACATCCTGATTAACGCATAAACATAGTAATTGATCTTATCGAAAAACTTGTTTGCAGTTGTAATCCAGAAATTTGTTCTTCCTATATGTTTGAGTGCAATATTGATCACGTCGCATCCTTAACTTTCCTATTGTCATTGTACCATACGGAAAACTTATGATTATGGTGCCTATAAACTGAAATCCAACTGCACCATTTTCATTCTTGGTTATCCCTCCATTGACTCTCATTGCAATGAAAAGGGGAAATACTTTCAGTATTGAAATTTACAAAATTTACCGATCAATTGCAATTTCAAAAAGGTAATACTCCAGCCAAGCCCGTTGATGAAAGCTTATCCTTGCATAATAATAACTTCCCATAAGTGGAATTCTTTGTGAAAGAAATAACAAGCTGTCGTTTATCTAAACTGCATTCCATCTGTTACAAGTGTGTGGTGTGTCGTTCGCCTCTCTTTAAATACCTAATATCTATGCTCGCACGCATGCAAAGAGCTAAAGCCTCATATGAAGATAAAATAAGTCGTCTCTTTAAAAGAAATAAGATCTTACTTTCCCTTACATAAAGTGTTGGTGGTGGTGGTAAGAAGCATTTAGCTTGAGACATATGCAAAATAAAATGATGATGAGAAAAGTAGATAAGATAATGTGTATGTGTGTGTGTTTAAACCTGAACTCACAAGAGGAAAGGAAGGGAGAGACAAGTGGAAGCTCATAGGAATACATGTTTTCATATAATTTCATTCATTCACACCACCATTCTCCTTGACTCTAAAACGAGAAAGCTTATCATTTTCTCGGGGAGTGTTGTGACGACCGACGACTTAAGAGGTGCAATACACATCGCTTACATGTGTTTTTTGAAGGGAGAGAAGTGGCAGCGGTGGTGGAATAAATGAAGTTGAGTCAAAAGTTACAAGATGAAAAAAAAGTATGAAGAAAATAGGCTAAGGAAGCAGTTAGCTTGGTTGTATTATGATCTCATATACGGAGAGAGAGAGAGTGAAACACCATATCATGCCACGCCACCACGGCCCACACAACATGATGATAATATGTGTTGAGGAATTTATGCATAATATTATCAAAAAGAGGGAGAGTTTGAGATAGATTCATCTCTCTACCCCGTGTGTAGATGTGATTGTTGAAGAATGGATTTTGGATTTTGAGCTCCACTTTCAACAAAAAGTAAAAACTCGTAAGTTTGTGTGAGGCATGTTTAAGGCGTATGTATCATCGTCATCATCATAAATGTTCGTAGTAGTTACAAGGAAAGTGAGCGTTCACCAACCAACAACAACAGATAGATAAGTTATATTATTTTATAAAACTGGTGGTAGTAGTAGCAGCAGCAGCAGTAACAGTAGTAGTATAACATCCTACCAAATGGTGGTTGGTGGTAGTAGTGGTGGTGGTGGTGGTAAGTGCTCGGCTCTGTCGACAAGGATAAACAGTCTTTAAAAGGTTATATGGCATGTTTTCAAAATGAAATTCCTTTGATATTGCATTTTCACGAACAAGGCATAAAAAGGCCAATGAAGGATTTGAGCCAGCACATCTACTTCTATATAACTAAGGAAAAACTCATATACCCACCAACCACTGCCACCATTCCACTACCAGGATATTGTGTTCGCTATTACAAAACTGTACTTTTTTTCTCTTTCCGTAAGCTTCACTCTCACTCTTCAGTATTACTGCTGCTGAACTGCTGGTTGGTATTTGTTCGTGCATAAGAACTGATATGTGTGTGTTTCATAATGTTATGAAAACCATGTGCGAGAGAGAATGCTAAACGAACACAGAGAAAAAAAAGTTTGAGAGGAGTGAAAATCCAGGAGCTTAAGATGCATTCACGTATGTACGTAATATGTATATGTGGTAAAGTTGTGGATGAATGTAAGTTTGTTTCTATATGACTGGAAGATCATACAATAATGAAAGAAATGTTGAATCTCATCCTCCTTTTTTTTTTAAAAAAAAAAAGATGTTCATATGATACCTTCTTATTATATTAGAACCCGCAGCGATAAAGTACTTCTGATGCCAGTATTACAAAAAAGTAGCTGACTTTTGTTTACTTCATTGCGAGTAGAACTCTCTTCAGCCCTCCGATTTCAGGCTTTTTATCATTTTGCTTTTCACATTTTAATATAAAAAAAATGTCATCCTGAACCGCCACTTAAATAGTATATTACATACATAAAACATTAAATAAATGGTAGTTTATTCCACACCAAGACAGCGCAGTGTTAAAACCTGTCGATTCGGATTAATTAAAAAAAAGTAACGCTGTTATTTAAGTAACGCTGTTATTTAAGTAATGCGTTCATTATATTTTTAGTATGCGGCTTGTTTCCAAAATTTACAATTAAGCCGTATCGCTATTACAGCGCTAAACGAGTTTGTGGCTAATACAATACAACTCATTCCATCTCAAATGATCAAATATCATTCATCTACAACTTCTCATATATATACGTATTATGCATGTGATGATAATAATATGAATTACTTTGCTGAGCATTTAAAGTAGTAGATAAACAAGTTTTTTTTTCGTTTAGCAGCCCCTCTTATAATGTTTGATGTATTTCTTCTGCTTTTATCAACAAAGAAGAGTTGCTTCCTTCCGAGTTGCCTTAAACTTCCTGGAGACCCGCTTCTAGACCTCTTCACTTCTTGTTTGTTCGTTTTCTTCTTATACAAACCCTCACTCAGTTTTTTTCTCTCTCTCTCTTCTGTGAAGCTCACTCTCCATCAAATAACATTATCTGGAGGCTGATGACAAGCGAAATGATATCAAACCATCTGCTATATATTTCAATTTTCAAGCTTGACTTCACGAAATGATTGAAATTTTTTCCTTTGCTTTCGTTTTCTTAGCTCCTCTTTCTCTCTCTTTCATTCTTGTGCATGCAACATGATTTGATGTACATTCACGTTGTATACATACATGCATTCGTGTATATATTATGTATATCAAGATATGCAATAGGAAAAAAGAAAAAAGTGAATGAGTAAAGAAGAGAAATGTAAGGATATTTGAGTGATAGGAGTGGTAGTAGAGTAGTGTAATACGTACGTTTTTTGTAGTTTCCTGTTGTTGCCCATACTTATGTACGTATGGACAAGGACACATTATACATGGATTTGATGTAGTGGTTTTTGTGGAGTAGCAGCAGAAGCAGTTGCATATGGCAATGTTCACCCAACTTTCACGAACTTGCTTTCTTTCCTTTTGTAAGTATGTCATCTATGGGGCTACATTTTCTTAGCAGCATTTCTTTGTGCTCCACATCAATCTAGCCTAGCATGATGCTTTCACTTAAACTTCTCCTCTTCTTTTTTCTGCTTCATGTATCAAACCTACTTGAATGTTTTTACTTACCTCTTGCTCTTCTTCATCGTGTTGATATTATTTACAGTAAAGAGCAGTTGATGTGCTCTCTTTTTTCCAATAATATAATGCATAAAGCTTTATTTGAGTCTTCTGGCATTTTTTCTCTTTTCTACCCAGACTTTAGGAATTTGCCACACTACCACCAGACTGTATTTATAATATGCTATTTAAATATGTAGACTACTCTATGGAATCATAATAATAATTACAACTTTATATTAAAAATCTTCAGGCGTATTATATTATTTTATTTTACTTATTTGAAGTCCCAACATTTTTAAGGAATGCAAAAGAATACAGAATCTTTAGTAGAAACAAACGTAAATCTATGAATGCCCATCAATTCATGAAAAAAAGTTATAGCATGTATCTGCTATTTATTTTAACGTTTAAAATTGTATATTTCAAATATAGTGGGAATTTAAATGTTATAGAGGATATTTTTCGATTGTCACCCAACTTATTATCGTCCTTGTACCATCATCGTACTCAAGACAAGTGTGTGGACTTAAAGTAACATAAGCTGTGGATGTATACACTTTTAGAGCCACTCAATATGCATTCGCACACCGCATACTTTTATAAAAAGAGGAGAAGCTTTTCGAAGTAGTGAACCAGTTGTTGTGTGACCCTTATCCTTTCAAGATGATGCGTTTTCAAACCGACTGATGCGATACGCCATACGCCACGCTGCTACTTTTGAAGCTCATTCTACGGCTCTGATCTTTTTATATTGCCTCTTTCCTGTTTTTTGCCCTGCTCTTGTTGATAATATTATGTTACATATCAAGCAATGTAATACAAAACAGATAAGTGATATTATATCGCAAAGGATTTGACTTTCATGAGAATAACGCTACCATTTTTCTGAGCTGCCGACTGCCGCTGGCTCTTAAATATCATCATCATATCATCATCCTATTCCTACACAATCTTATCCTACGTTGTTGACAGAAAACACATCAGGAAGCAAGCCACTATCCTCATCCACGATACAAAAAAATGTGTTATGTACATATCATTGATCTGACTAAGGGCAGCCTTATTTTATACTGGATATTATCTTTTTTAATTACACCAAACCTAGTTTGTTGTGTGTTACCTCTTATGAAAAGAAATCTAATGCGGTTCTCCTTCATATCACCGGAGAACACGGATACATGTCGTCTTGAAGAGAAGGAATCATAAGGTTTTGTGATTCATTTATTTCGGTAGACTGTATTACATTTTTAATATCAAGAAATGACTTGCTAAATATGCTGTGAATTGGAAGCAATTTGTGCATGGTAAATTTGACGCTGAGTGTACACGGTTGATGAAAATGAAAAAAAAATAGTCATGCATGCCATCATCATATATGACCCAGTCCGTAATTTAATATCAAGATCACAAGTATCACATTTCTGTGGGGTTTTGGCGTACAAAATGAAATTATATAACCATTACAATTCAATTTCATTCTTTGGTTGGATGAACACTGAAAACTTTTTTTTTTTTTAAAAACACATTCTCATCTTATATCCTTTTGTATTACATTAGGTAAAGAATATCCCAAACTCTTTTAGCTTTCATACTCAAAATCAGCTTCTTAATGCTACTGTATACTAAAACAATATGATTAAAATGAGCGCAACAAGAACAAGACCACAACGGAAGTAAGGTACGGAGATATAGAGTGTAAGAGTCGAGTACAAGCCTTACAGTGGGTCTATCGGCTCTAATATTGTTAGCAAGGGGTTTGAGCAGTTTACCTGGAGGATGCTTTATATGCTGAGATTTTGTTTTCGAGTTGTTTTATTTTACATTTTTTACCGCTTACTTTCTCATACTTCCTCCAAATAACTACATTGCTCTTGTTTTCGTATTTTCTCCAAGTTGACTATATTTTTTGCAATATTTTCGGAATGAGAACAGACGCGTTTAAAGATGAAGGAAGAGAGAGAAAAAAACATGATGTTTCATTCTACTATAGCAGCATTATATTTAAACTATGTGTATCCTAACTTAATATTATTCTTACCCAAATGGGGGTAAGAACGAGCCAACGTTTATGTTTCACCCTACACAATCAACATGCTCTTTATTTTGTTTTATGCCCTTGTAAACTTCACTTTACTACATGACTTACAACTACGTAGCAAAGGAGCAATATCCACTCTCTCCTTGTTTGGCTTTGGGGCTTTTGTATTTATTTCTTGTTTTCGTGCTCTCGTCTCTCTGTCTTTTTGGAAGAAAGCAAACTTCTTCCACTCTGCATCTTTGAGCATTTTTTCATGACCGTTAAGTTCCTACGTTTATGTGTAATATGCTGTTTTTAAATTCTCCCAAAATTGAAAAGTAAACGTGGAGACATGGAATCCAAGGGCAAAAGCAAGAGTATAAAATGTCAACTAAACTTGTGAATATGAGGATTTTTACGTTATTGAATTTTTTATGATTTGAGGTAAAAATTGGTGAAACCACTATAGTTTTTATTTCTCCGTTTGAGTCTATGAAAATCTGTCATTCGTAGTCTTGCCTTGTCACTTTTCTTTTGCAGCAGCAGTGACAGAAGAGAAATAAAAGTGCATCCAACTAAAAATTCCATCTCTAACCAATGTAATATATCTTTGGGAGCAGCAATAAACATGCAGGAGAAGAATTCAAAGCATTGCAAAACAATGGTGACAGAATTAAAATTAGGTTAACAGAATGAGAACATGTAGATTCCAAGTTTATGGAGGAAGGAGGTGTTTCATTTGGAATTTAAAAGGCAGACCTTCATAGGTATATGCATTCAGATTCCAACAAGATAAATAGTGAAGACAGTACTCAAACAATTTTTTTGTTATGCATGCAAAGTGAAATGAAAGTGGATATCTTTTAGCTAACAAGTATTATTCTCATATTACACTTCTTATGTGTGAGTGTGGTAGCAGCATCCTCCTCACTTACAAAAGTTTGTTCTCACACAACAGCTTGAGTTAAAGTCACCTGTCGTAAGACTAGTCACACAAGAAGTGATCATTCAAAAAGTCAACTGTAACGTAAAGTTCTTTAGCTGACGACAATAATATGTCTGGGCTAAATCCTTTGCATTGTTGTTGGTACAATATAAGACACATAATACCCCTGAGTGTGGATTGAGAAGGAGTCACTCAAGTATGATGATGGTTCATGCAGCTCAAGCTGCTGGTGTTTTTCACAAAAAAAAACCACAGAAAAGTCAGTCAGACTGCACGGCTGCAACAAACCTTTTCCTTAGCATTTAGCCATATCTCTCCTCTTCTAGTATCCTCCCGCCTTGGTAAATAGTTTTCAGTTAGCAAAAGGTACTTGAGTCAACTCACCTCCGTTTCTGTGACTGTAAAAAAGATCAATGAATTTCACGTCAACGTCACTCTATTGTAATCCACTTCGCATGTGTGTGTATGAAATATATGTAGCTACCTAAAGGAAATAGTAGATCACTCAATAACTTTAAAGAAATACAGGAGGCAATTCAATGCTTCATTTTATTATCCATCAGAGATTCTTTCTCTCTCTCTGTCCAAGGAAGGCAAGGTTACGTTGTAAAATTGTATTTCCGCTCAAATTCTAAGGATTTATGATGTCAAAGAGGACGAAGCTACTATAATGAGGATCTTAGCTTTTGTTAAAATTTACAATCCATTTTATTCAAGGATACTACACTGAGAGAGTCCTTTAATGGTTATTGTTACTTTATTTCCTTCTCGTTGGGAAATGTAAGTTTTAAACCTTTTAGTATAAGAAGGAAGAAAACGTTTGTCACACGTCCCTCACTCAAACTCACAGATGAAGAATTCATATTGACTCCTACATTCAATTCATTCATAAAACTTGATTCATAAGAGGATTTTCATTTTCAGTAACTAAAAGCCGCCACTTCGTCACATATTTAGCGCCTAGTCCTTTCTTGTAGGTATTACGCTCATCCCTCAAACCTTTTGAAGTACAAGGTTCTTAAGAGATTGTGACACATGGATTTCTTGACTTGTATCCCTTTTTTGAAGTTTACCCTACTTAATAACGTTATAAAACTCTGCAGGCTCCATGAGTACGTATAATATGTTCTTTCGTTTTAATCCTAAAGTTACTAAAAACATTAGCTTTGTCCAAGTTTCCTTTGGCTGAAACAAGCCATGAAATCTAACTATAAATTCTATAAATCATTATGATTCGTTTGTTGGTTTTGTATTAATATTTCATTTAATAGTTAGGATTATGATGTTTTATATAATTTAACGTTACGCGCTACGTTAAAAGAGATGAGTAAATTTCAATCTTTGGCTGACATTTTTCTGATGGACGGTGAATAACGCAAAATAAATATATTACTAGTAACTTTTCTGGTATAATAATACCCCAAATATACTAAACAAGGATTTTTCTAGCGAACGAAATACCATACTTTTATATGCACATGCTGAACTATGAGTTATCCACAAAAAAGAGGACACGAACACAAACAGAGTAGAAGACCAGCAACTATAGGTTTATATAAGTTGGTAGGTAGTAGGTACATATGCATGAAATAAACGTAGTCATCACATTGCCAGTTATTGGCTTCGTTATGTTGTAAAAGTTATGAAATTTTTCATGTTTCACTTTATGACACTCAACAATCCAGTGAATAGCAAAAGAATTCTTCTCCCTCTTTCGCTCTCTATCTCTTTTCCCTGAGCCTCATCAGCCCTCACTCGCATTGCCTCACCCTTCCCAATGTATTGCACTGGTTTTCACGAGCCTACATGTAATAATATTTGCCATTTACTATAAAAAAAAATATTTCCTACAGCGTTCTGCCACATGCTTGAGGAGGTGAAGAATGACTGCAACTATTTTTATTATTAATCTCCTCCACTATTTTCCTCAGCATAGTGCAATAAATAACTGCGCTTAGTCTCTTGTATTATGGAGGAGTACAACAAAAGTACAGAAATGAAACTGTGCTCAATGTAATCTTGTCCATGTATGAATGATATGAAGCAATTATTTTTCTTACTCTCTCTCTCTATCTGCCTTTTGTGATAAACGATTATGCTGAAAAGAAAGATGTAGCAGAATATCTTACTAGCCACCACACCTCGAAATTTATTGGGGTTAATACAAACGCTGTCTCCGCTTTTTATGCTCACATACATATTCTGTAAACTTACATATAAAACTACATAATACTTTGTCGCATCAATCTGCATTCTAATTGTTAACCAAGTGTAAGATTGATCAAGATAAGCTGTCGCGTCTGGAGCATCAGTCATATATTAAACCGGGAATTTTCAGCAGCAAAGCATCAATCAAACTAATATAATATACTGAACACAATGATTTTGTATAGAAAAACGGAGATCAAACAAGCATGTTGTTGGGCTGCCATCAGTACCCAACTTTTCATCAAACCGCTTCCCTGTCTCTGTAGTTCGTTTGTCTGTTAACTTGTATAGAAATCAGGAATTCATTATATTGTTCACATTGTAAAAGAAACATAAGTACTGTCAAGTACAAACAGAGTATATGAAGCTCCTAAAATCACATTCCTTTCTCGAACCACTGGTAAATAAAAAAATAAGAGAGATAGAGAGAGAAAGAATAAGTCTCCGGAATAGAAAATTTATCGGTTGATTCACTGTGTGTCATTTAGGTAAATGAAAGTTCAAGATTTCTTGCTTTCCTCTCTGTGCAAAGCGTAAGATTGGTTTGGTTTTGGTGAAGGCTGAGCAACTTGCTGCGAGAGAAAATAAATGGCACATCATGATTGTTGTATTTACTGTCAACTATACTATGTAGGTGCACGCCAAAATAAGTAGATGGAATGACCAACTTGTGAATAACTAGGTTTTATTTGTTTGCTTTTTTGTCTCTTTTCCGTCTGGAAAAGAGCACACGCCTTAAATATCCAAGGATGAATGAGTTCCTGCCATTCTTTGAGTGAATTCTTTTTTTAAGATCAGTTTTTGTAGACCTCTTCTCTCTCTCTCTCTTCAACTCCAGTTCATGGTCTGTCGCAAGTTCCAATCAACTCGTTTGTAATATGTATATACAGTTTTTACGTGGAGAAGAGTCACTATCCTTGCTGGAAAACGTTTCGGCATTCCAGAAGGGGGGCAGAGAGATGAGATGAGTGTATATATGGAAAGCATTCTTGGTGCAACAAGATAGAAAGGACCGACTAAGTGAAGAGGTTGTTGAGAAACTCTTGGAGCATTTCTCTTGTTTCTACTAGCTTGATTTCATCCTTTTTTGTGTAGTTAATGAGAACTGGTTGTTGTAGAGCTGCCAAAATCAAGGGGGTTGCTTTTACTCATCTCCGACGTTTCAGCCTTGCCTCTTTGACTCTCAGTTCGTCTTTGTCATTTCTCTTGCTCTTTGTTGTGTTGAAAGATTTATATATATAATCTTGTGCTGGAGTGTAATATGTACGTACACACACACACACACACAATGATTGCATAATGTACTGCTATGTCTACTAGTCATGCGGAGGTCTCTTGTAGTTCACCATTTCATTTGTCAATTGAACCTTGTTGGTAAGTTATTACGACTGGTTGATTTGTTTTTTCCGTACTTTTCCTCATGTTCAGTCAAAAAGGCAAGGGAAACAAATACTGTTGCAAACTTGGTGTCGCCTCTTTATCTCCACTTACTCATTTCTTAAGAAGACCGTGCCATGATGGTTTTTTCGTCTTTTATGAACATTCAAGTGTAACGTAACTTAGTACCAGCCAGCTGTATAGCTGAGAAAAACGAATGAATGAATGAGTCGATGAAAGGTATAAACTGACTACTACCCACGGTGAATAGATGAGTCCGTCCATCCTAATATATGCTTCGTGTATGTATTATACTCATTCATACCTACAGTATGAGTTGGATTGATGCTCTGACTCTGACTGTAAGCATGTAATGTGCCTATTCCTCATCTTGGTCTCGTTGGTCTAAAGTCAAAATGGAGCAGTGGAACGGAATGGAATGACAATAATATGAGGGTCTCCTTTCATTTTCAAAGCGTGTTGGATTTTTGTCCTTTCTGTTTTGTATCATTTATTGTGATTGTACACTTACACACACATATACACATGCGATGGGATGGGATGTGATCCCGACAGTAAAATGTGCTTCTATAAAATCTTGTCATGCATCCGTCCGTCCTATACCCTCTGATTTTCAGTCAGTGTTGTACCCCTTGTCCGATCGTGTGGTAGTAGTGGATGAGCGAAAGAAAGGACAAAGTGTGATATTTTTTGTGACAGCCCGGTGATAAGTCAGTAAACAGATATTTTATCACTTCTCTGCCGTTTGAAAAAATGAGTTGGAAAACTGCAAGGGAATTGAGCACAGTCAAAATGTAACAGGTCGTTGTACTCAAGGAAGTATCGGATTGCGGATATGTGTTTGTTACATACTAAAAGAAAGCGACTATTGTGCTGTGAGTGTTACTCAATTTTAAGATGGTTTTGAGTTTTTACTGTGGATATTGTAATTGGCTTGGTATAAGACAAACACTTGCAAACATTAGAGTTTTTGAAAGTTTAACGTGGGATGCCAATAAATAGGTCGTGTGAGTTTTTTTCAGTTTGTGGACGTCGAAATTTTTGAATTTTGGAACTAAAATAGTTTGCATTTTATAGTGAATTTGTGATTGAAATAAATTTAGTCAAAGTTCTAACGACATTACAAATGAATACGTTTAAGAAGCAGTTTCCTGCAGTTGATTTCATCCCAAACTGTAAGAGTCACTACCTTATATCTTTGAATTGAAAGCATTCCAATATTATGCAAAAGAAGCTAATTTGTCTTTGAGGAAGGAACAGAGTATTTTCTCAAAACGTGGACAGAAATAAACTTATTTTCTATCTAAATTTTATTTTTACCATTCCTTGAATTTAATATTAGTTGGTTTCCGTATCATAACCTCAATAAATTGTTGCTTAAGCATACATTCATAATCCTCTCCAACAATGATACCATGTACCATCAATTGATTAAGAGTGCTTATTATAATAGTCTTGTAAGCTTTAAATAAAAATGAATACACCTATTGGGATTAATTCTCATGATGGGTGGCTGATACTGCTGATAGAACTGTATTTTGACTTTAAGGAATGACAAAGACACCTTTCTAATCCTTACATTCTTTCACATCAATGACAAGGTATCAATACTTTAAAATCTGTTTTAGCATAGCCCACCCACACTCAATGACGCAGGTGTTTGGTTTGTAGAAAACTTTATATGGTTATGCTGTTCACCACTTCCTTATACATATTTGTTACACTGCACTCCAAAATCTACATATGTCAACAATTGTAATCAACAACAGAAGTAGGATTTCCCTAAAGTTGCTTTTATATCTTTTCCACAAAAAGTAATAGAAGAATCTTGTCATAAGTAGAGAAACGTAATGCTACTGAAATCAATAATAAGTGTAACGGATTCAATCACGAATTAAGTCAGAAATAGGTAGTCCAACTTCGAACCACAGAGAGTTCCTCATAGAAAATCCAAATATGTAATGCGATTTTTACTATCGATAAAATGATCTTGAACTCAAAGTGTACTTGTGTATAGTCTCAATAGCAACCAAATTCCATTTCCTACTCGCTCATTCAGGTGTATTTAAAGTGGGACGAGTTTCATCATCATTCCTTTTCCTGATGTTTCAGAATTCTTGTTCTCAAGCCTCCCAGTAAATAAAGCTATTACCTTTCTCTTTTTTGTTATTTGTTTTCCAGCAAAAGATTTACAAAATTGTTTGCCAAAGCGAAGTAATAGTGAAGAGAAATAAAGCCAAACCAAAATTTGATATTTTAGGTTTCTCGAATTCCTTACCTGTTTGCTTATCTCAAAGCTATTGAATTTATATGAGTGTGAAAATGGAGTTGGATAAAAGCATGGAATCTTGACAGTCTGCATTTTGAGATACAGACAAGAGTATGTGAACTGAAAGATGCATTTGCTTGAAAAGAAAGGGATTCCCAAAAAAACGACAATGCAATTTCGGAAGGATGTTGTCGCTTACCTTTATATATTTGTTGAGCACGGTTTCTCTTTGGTGTAAAGTGAAGTCGGAGTCTTGCTGCATAAATGTGTGAAGCAATGTGTATGTAATGCGGCACATTGATAGGCATTTTATTAGATGGCTTTTGAAGTAGCAGTTTTGTATTAAAGTATCGAACACGCTCATGTGTATTGCTCTGAAGCGTACGTTCTTCTCCTAAATATCATGTTCACCAGCTATCCTTTCTCTTTGGATTCCCAAACAACGGGAAATCGTTTTCTTTATTTTTCTTTTGTGACATTCAAAATCCCCCATTTTATTACAAAACGTAGGGAGCTAGTTGTCACTAAGAAGAAGACTGATAGAAAGAGAAGATCGGAGGATTTTCAACTATCACATTCACAACTTAAGGTTAAAAAAACAGGGCGATGCAATTCAGAGAGTCTTTACTCCTTCCGTTGACTATTAAACCTTTTCAGTCAGTAAAAATCGAAGACAAGACTCTGCAGCTTTGTCTTTTTACTTCTTTAACATTGCTCCAACTTGTAATGCAACATGCAACAGTTAAAATGAGCTACCTATTTTACAGTACCTTGTACCAAGATACTGCAACCCTTATTTATTTTAATTACTTTATGTTATGTAGCTAAACATACTTATGTTTTTGAAGGATCATGGACATGCCATGACGTTTTGTTGCAGTTTTACTGTAGGTGCATATCGTAAACGGAGCGGTGCCACAATAAATCATGAATGAGTGGTGGTTAACACGAAAATAAATGTGGATTCCCATGATGACAGCCTGTTTGTTTTTGTTAACTTAATAGCTTAAACATCCAAACGTTTTCATAATAATCTCCATTCTCGAACCGCATCTTCCCTCTGTTTAAGAATGAAAGAGTGTATTTCACAAGACGTGCATTTCTCTTTGGACTGGAAACATATTGAAAAAAGGAACTTGACTGTCAGACAGTCAAATTTGTTAGCGGTTGTAGGAAAGTCGCTAACGATCATCACAGATAGCTACTTTCTTTTGACCTGTAATATAATATAGGAAAGACTTTGTTCACACAACGCAAACTGGCTCACTTGTCCCTCCATTGTATGGTTCGTGATGATGGGAAAAAAGTGGTGCTTCAGCTGATGTCTTCTGTCACTGATATCCAGTAGTGGTACAATGTGGTAATCTGTCAGCTAACACTACCCCCAAAAAAATCTATCGTCACGTTAGGTCATTCATTCTGGATCTTATGTGTTTACATTCACCAAAATAATCTGACGGGTAATACTTGTCAAGTGTTGGGTGAGAAATTTTTGTACCGTGACTGTATTCAAGTATAAAAACCACTCAACTGCACTGCTATTTCCTTTTGATGCAATATTAATAAAATATATTCTCATGCGGCAGATGATCGTCATGATGATGATCACCAAAACCTCTCCGATTTCTACCTCAAAAAAGGATAATACTGAGATACACACGGATAAGGAGTATAGGGAACCACTCATGCATGCATCTGATTTTCTTTCAACTCTGTTCTAGACAGGAGGCACTTATTATAATTTTTTTTTTATAATAAACCATCTTAGTAAATGTTGTGTTGCAACGAATGAAAAAATTTGAAAGGACTTACACATGAGTTGGCAATTAAGTCTTGGTAAGAAAAAAGGGAGCCAATATGTAAAAATAGTGGGACAAAACGCTTCCTCAAAACTTATATTAGCTTTCAATCCTCACCTCGATTCTATAAGTAAGGAGCTTCGGTTTCGGACAGTTTATTTTTAAACAAATTACAAGAACCTTTCATCAAACTATGGATTTTGTAAATTTATAATAAAATATTATATGCATTTCATGGGGCTATATTCGGTTGCGCTTGGATACGTTCTGTTTGCATGCATACCCGCATTCAGTTCACAACAATATGCTACTTGAAGTTTTCAATTTTGTTTTTTTTTTGTTTAAAAAAAGCAACCATGTTTTTTATTCGTCAGTTTCCTTTCCTGAAGAAACAAAAGGCCCCATTCATGCTATCACTTTCTCATCATTTTGATAATAACATGGATGACAATGATTGCAATGATAATAGAAACTGAACGTGAACAAACGATATAAGAAGGATAACAGCTTTAATAGTAATAGTAATATAAACTTGATGCTGGTATTTCTGGCGAGCAAAGTGGAGATGCCCAAGTAATAAAATCAAAGTGAATGGGGTAGTTTAGGTTGAGTGTTGTTTTACTTGGAACCTTGCCCCAGTTCACTTTAACCGCACGCCAACAGTCCTTATTTCCTTTAGAGTAGCTGACACTGGAGCTGGAGCTCACACAGTTACACATGTAAGTATATGAGTGCTGCCACAAGTTTTACAAGACAAGTTGCTCCAGTCAGAGTGTCGGATTTGTGTCTTTTTACAAGGTTGTACTAGTCCCATTAACTTGAGCCGCTGATGATGTTATTGAGGGAAGAAGGATGACAGGATTGTCCATATTATGTATAGTAGCACGTATGTGCTTTGTTTAACTCATTATATCATCATCATTTTATCTCGTACATTGGAGATTGAATGAATCTTCATGAAATTTGTGGACAAGCCTCATACTTTTCCGGTGGGACTGTAATACGGATACACTTTAGATACATACACATACATACATACATCATTCGTATTTGTAGGAAGCGCATGTGGTATATTATACACACAGTTGTGCTCGCAGTGATTCAAAAAAGTGTTATGAAATAATATTTCTTCAAATAAGGCTTATATATATATATATATATATCTGGTTGTTATACATACTTAACAGTAAAATAGAAATTGGTTGATGGAGTTATACTGGGGAAAAGTTTAGATAAATCCCCATTTTTCCTCTGCTATATCACCATCACGACATTGGGCTTTGGGAAATGGCTGTCATAAAATAAGCGGTAAATTGATATCACTCTGTTACAATGTGTTAACAGCCACAAAGGTTTTTAATTTTGTTGTCATAAAATAAATCCTTCATCTCACGAAACGTAAACTATAACATTAGCTAACCTCATTCGGATACGTATTCCCAATCTATGTTGGTGCACCAAATTTATCTCATCACTTCACATCTCACTAACACCCATTTTAGATCTGTATATTTTTACAAAGCAGAGCTACTCTTTGAATAACATGTTTTCCACAGTCCGACATCTTGCTGGGAAGAGTCAATTTCCTTTTGACTATCAGCATAGATGATGATATTTTCTTTTAATTTCTAATTCAAAATTAGCCAATTTACAGCAATTTTTTTAGGTAATCTAACTCGACTGCTAGCCAAGTTTCTTGTTAATTATGTGAATTATGCTAAAATGTATAAATGTTTCTGACCACTGCTTCAAAGCCAGCTTTCACATGAACTACTTGAGCAATTTTTGTGAAGAAATACTGAAAGCATGTCTTATTTTAACGCATGTCTTACTTCATTTCCGAAGCTTTGCTCGTAAAAAATGCACAATGTTTTTACTCGTTTCGTTCCCCTCTTTGTTTAATAAAAATATTAAGATTGTAACAAGACGCTAGCAATCTAATCGTAAGGTTTTTTCTTTTACATTAGGAAAGCTAAAGAGAATAACAAATGATTCCGTCAGTCGGTCGTTAACTGAAGGTGTAAGTATATATGTATGTTTACATTAACGTTAAAGGAAGGAATACATAAGGATTATGTTTAGGAAAATTCATATTTTGTAAACCATCCTTTTCAATCTTTGTTTTCGTAATTTTCAAGCCGAATATTCACTGACACTGACAATTTGTCAATTTTTTCCATGGAGGGAGGCGAAGGAAGGGGATTTGTCTATAGCTGATATCTAAATTTTATCTATGCCTACTTATGCTCAATATAATTAAACACAACCAATCTTATTATGCCTCAACTAACTTGTTCAAAACATTAATAAAAGTGGAGTTACGTAGTTTACCAATTAAATTAAAATGTAAATTGATCCCCAGTCAACAAATCTGTTAATTTCTCCCGCTAATCAGTTTAGCAAAGTTAGTGTTTTAGGCACCTTTTTTACTGCTACTACATATGTAATGTTTTCATTCCTCTCCATAATAATGTACTATTAACATTCGATTATTGGATAGAGAACTGACAAGCCATTAAGAAACCGGGAGGAAGAATGGATGGCACATGCACTCATGGAGAGATGAGCTATTCAAACTCTGCATGCTACCAATATCAATAGTTCTCTTCAAGAAGAACACAATGGTTCGAATAGAGTGATCTTCCTGGAAAGACAAAAGGAAAACTTTTTTCTACTGTAAAGTTTCCCATAATCTTTCTTTCCTTTAACATGGACACATTAATTGTCAAAGGTATAAAAGTTTTTGGCTTGTATAGAGAGGAGGGACATTGTGAACACTTGTGTTATCCATTCTTCCGTGATGCTGTGCTGTTAGTTGGTGTGGCGTGTCGTTGTCGGTGTGGCTTTGCCATTATCTGGCATCGCATCACCCAAGAATGTGGTGGTGGTAGGTTTTGATCATCGATCACCACCACATCTTTGAAACTACTTTTTGATATCACAATTTTTTTCTTCCTCTCAGTAGTAAAATGCTATAAAAACATAGTGCACACTTTTATCTTGAACGCTTATGCATAAAAATAAGATAATGATAACAAGCTCATGTATTCATTGTAATGGTACAAGTAATATTTGTGGTTTGCTCTGCTCAGTTATTCAATTCGTTTCATGAATATCAAGTGACGGCAAGGTTTTAGCAGTTAAGCCAACCATGAATAAGGTAAAAGCTAAGAGTTTGCACTGTGTTTACACACAACCCGTTGAAAGGAGTTTTAGCAATGTTAACATCGGCATCCGCACCACTACTGTGAGCCTTACATGCACAATATGTTTTGTGTGTGTGCCCTGTACTTATGTATTATGTAGGTGTAGACAAGATTGGAAACTGTTCCTCACTTTCTCATTCTCTCTCTCTCTCTCTCTCTCAGCCGTCCCCTTTCTTTATTTTGTTGCAAAACATGAGTTGCCCCATTCTCCCTTCCCACAAACCACTTTCTTTAGTTTGTAGTTCACTGAATATTGGACACATCTTCTCTCAAGCCTTCTAGACTCTCTCATAATATATTTCCGAATCCAACAATAACTATCACCTTTATGTTATTGGAACAACGTCTTGGACCCAAGCAGTCATAAATGGGATGTGCGAATTTCAGGGTAGAACAAAGTGGGTAATAGTATGACAAAATATTATTTTTCCGTACCACTTTAAACACACTATAACCTTCCTCTTTGCAAACACTTACTTACTAAAAACTAATTCATGTTATTAAGTATACAGTAGCAGTCTTCCACTTTCTCACTTTCTTCCAAGAAGGGAGATAATATGGAGTGAGTATTCTCTCTTCTCCTTTTCAAGTTGATCGTGTGGAGAGAGATCCATATCCCCGAAAAAAATCAGAGAGTGTTTTAGAGTGAGAAAAAGCAGGATGTTGGTCTTAAGCCGCTTTAGCTATAAAAGTATGGGAGAGAGTAAAGTTAGTATTACGTTTCAGTTTTTTTATGTAAAATATTTACAAAAAGCTGAAAGAAGGTAAAGGTTAGAGTTAGCGTAGTGTAGTGACTCGTTTTAGATTTTCTCACTTATTTTTTTTTCTATCCGTAATATCTAAACCCAAGAAGAAAAAAGCTTCTGTGTCATACGATAGGATATGGTGTTGATGCATATATTGCGGAATAAAAATTTGAAGAGATAAGCTTTAGGACATGGTCATGAAAAGGGTTTTAACATATAGATTTAAACACACGTTTAAGTGAAGATATGGTGGAACGGTGTTGATCTTGATCCCGCTTTAGTCCCCAAGTCCCATTCTATTAGCGGAAATAGGCCCCTTGATATGATTTCCAGGTTCACCATGAAGAAAAAAAAGAGCTATGATAAAATAGTAAAGAAAGGAAAGAGACAAGATGGTGGGAAAAGGAGGGAAAGTAAATGAGAAGAGAAAGGTGAGAGAGAGATACGAGCTGAGAAAAAAATGGTGTGAACAGAACATTGGAGTATTGTTGCGGTTCTTCCATGTGAGATAGTGTAGTATAAAGTAGTGTGAATACTGTCTAGTAAGTAAATGCTTGAGATTTAAGCTCACTATCATCATCCCATGAAAAAAAGCTGATGAAACCACAAGATGCTTCCCTGATTTCCTTCCTTCCTGTCTGTATATTGAGGTGGATAGTGTCCTTGGTTTGTTTTCAAAAAAGAAAGAGCGACAGAGTGATATAGTCTTTCCTTGACAACTTAATCACAAACCTTGCTGATGTTGAACATGTTAATATTTAATGTGTGGTTTTAAGTGAAGAGGATCACAACTTATTTAGCTGTTTTTTATGTTGCTGTTGTGACTCACTATAAAGTGGCATAAAAATTTAGTCACCCACATTTTTTCTCTCTCGACAATTTCAAGTTGAGTTGCTTTATGACTGAAAATGCGTAGTGAGTTTCGTTTTTATGAAGATGGTTGGAGGAAAAGTTTCTGACTTTTAGTGTAAAACAAATTGCTCAACTCGCTGGGTGTACTTTACTGGGTCTCCCTAATCAGTGAAAATCATTTTATTTATGTAATGACTAGCAACTAAAATCAATCTGGAGTGGGGGTTTAATTTGATTAAGCAAATTGATAGGGATTTGTAAACATGTTGCACTTGCATATTATAAAAGACTAGAGGAGAGAGAGAGTGACGAATAGCAAGGAGGAAGTAAACAAGGTGGGATTATGAAAATTCATCTTCATGGATATAGACCTTAAGCCTCTTGTTTCCAGCACCCCTTGAAGAGTGCATACTTGGAAAAATCTCATCCATTCAAATGATCACTTAACTTTGGCAAAGGGCAGCAGATGATGTGAGAAAGCGTCTTTTGCAGTTATCACGGAAAATTTTATGCTATACCAAACTCATCTCCATTCTATATGGAGAAAGTGGTTGAAAAGTTGTTATCTTGCATCACAGACAAGTTGAGGGAAAGAGTTTTTGGAATAAGGAAAGAATAGAAATTTAGGAGACTAGAAAGAAGGAAGGTATTCGAAAAAGTTAAGTGCAAATGTTTATGTGCGTGGCATGGACGAGGAAAGGAGAGAAGAGAAAGAGAGTGGAGATCTAGATCGGGAAAGAGAATACAAGAGACGACCATCTGTCAGTATATGCAAACCATTAAGGCGAGGTTCAGGTGTGCGCCAAACGAGAAGCTAAGCATCCGGGATTGAGTTCGATATCCCTGGTAACGAGGCAATCACCCAAGCCGTCAACATGCCCATCTATCAGGTCCACACAGATGAGGATAGGATGCCAGAGAATTTCATGCCTTTGCTTGTACTCCTTGCTTATATGGTGGTGGGGTGGTGATGTGCAAAAGCGATTCCGTTCCCCCTTTTCCAGTCACATCTCTAGCCACGCACTCATGAAATCCGCCGACTAACTTACATTATCTTGATCATTGGTATTTTTGAGTGGAGGTAGTAGAGTAAAACTGCACTGTAGTACTTCACGATTTTTTTTTGCACTGCACTCTTACAAGATTTCAACAAATAACAACATGTTTCAATATAAAAACTCCTTCCACTCAAAATGGTTGTTGGATGCGATGAAGAGAGAAATATGTACGGTGAGTAGAACAAAGACTAAGGGATGGACATGAGGAAGAGCTCCTCTGTATGTTTTTACTTTCACTGTTTATCTTCCCTAAAAATATCCTAAAAAGCCGCTGCTCTCTCCTAAATGCCTCCAATAGCGACCAACGTAAGGTACACTTATGGCACTACTGCTACCAACCAAACCAACTCTCCCACTTTATATTTGTTACCTACGAATATAAACATTGATGTCGATGGTTGTTGATGATGATGATAATGGGTATAGCTCTTCCCTACCTATAGAAAACTAATACTACTACTGGCACTGTTGGAAAGAAGAAAAAAAGCACGTCGTCGTTATACCTTTAGGTTTGTTACCTTATCCCATGATGTACATTACATAAAATAGGAGAGCGAGAAGTGGAAACAACCAAAAAGTCCATGACAAATGGATGAGCCGCAAACACAAGGGAGGGCTTAGGTGGACGTGTACGGGTCGCTAACAAGCACCTGACAAATCCCTGGCTCAACTGGGTCATCCCATCTCCACTTTCCAAACTGTTGGGAAACCGTCGAGGGTTACACTTCCCAATCCTTCTTTCTCCACTTTTCTCATTTATAACAAAAAATCTAAAGCCGTTTTCAGCCTGTTTAAGTATAACTATACCTATCTAGCTTACAAAGTCGCTAGATAGTTACATATATGAATGTAAAAGATGCACAGATGGGTAATGTTGAGTTGAGCAAGAAGGAAGAAACCTCCATGAATTCCACATATGTCCTGCATTTTTGTTTGGGGGATATCAAGTCTGGATAAGTTGAAAGTACAAACAACGCCTTATTTGTCCATTTGTCGAGGAAAAAAGCATAATCATCTGAAATAAAGCCCATAACTCCAGTTTCACTTCAGTCACTACTGGCTACACTTTTCTTCTTACATATCTACCAACTAACAAAATACAATGCGCTGCTACTTCTACATGTGTATAGTTCATTATATGATTATGTGGCTGGGTTACAATGTGACTTGTACGAAACAAAATAAGGAAACTTTCATCAATATAATATAAGGCAGTTGAAGCTAGTCCTTACTCTCCTTCTTGTCGTCGGCAACCTTTCTTGTGTCCACTCACGACCACACCACTACTATGACTACGTTGGCTTGATGATAGCAACGAAAAATATACTAGTTCAATATTCCTGATACTCTAAAAAAAAAACTTCTCTTTCTGTCATTGAGCTATGTTGTTATCATGCTTAAAGAAGATTTTGGTCCAAGTCAACTCTTGCTTTGAAAAGAGGAAGAGAAAGAGGAAGAGAGAGAGATGACTAGATGGATGCATTGTTCCACATACTTAAGCCCACAAAACCCAACTTGACAGTCTCTGATGATATTGCACATAATCCTGTTATTTTGTTCCATGGTTTTTTTTCTCAAAACGACTAAACAGTAGCTTAGCAGTCGATAGCATAGAAATGCTCTTCCTCTCGGTCCTTTTGTAGTTGGTCAATTTGTTTTCATGAAATTCGATAGAATTTTTTATTGTCTTGAATACCATCTCTTCAGATCTCTTTCAAGTCATCATAAAGTCAAGGAGTTTGTCGTTTATCATGTCGCGTATTCTTCTTCTTCCCCAATAATAATAGCCCAATATATATTGGTTTCATTGATACATAGTTGTTTCCAATTCCTATCCTTTTGTGGATCTTTTTCCCCCACTTGAAAATCACATGAATTTAAAAATAGCATTCCGCCCACAATTTCTTGCAAAGCAATATATGCAATAATAGTTGAATGCTTTGGTACAATCGTATAATGTTACATAAAACATGGTCTCCAAAATGTTTGCGTACAATGTTGGAAAGTGTTGAATCAAAGTGTGAAAAGTTTTGGGCAAACGTCCAGACATCCTGGAGTGAAGTTGCTGGTAATTTCATACACACACGAGTTTGAATTAATGAAAACTCAATTCACCTCATGCTGTCCGAGTTCACAGTGCACCGGAGAGCGTCCACAATGGTGTCACACAGTGTGCGTTGGATTGTGGAGAATGCAAGTTTTAAAGCTAACCAAGCTGAAGTGATTTCATGGATGATATGAGTACATTCCGATGTAAATACTTGAGGGAAATTCTCTTACACACTTGGTGTAGTAGTGATCTGATCATCCAATTATCGCTGGATTACCACCCAGCTTTCTCTCATTCCCTTGTTGTCTAGCTTATCGGGGCTCCCTTCATTTTCTTTCTGGAGCAGATGGAAAGGCAAATACGGATGGGACAGAGTGCATGCATTATGTAGGGGTTTCCTCATGTTTACACAGTAATTCCAAACTATTTGTATCCCTTACATTTCTGTTTGCTCACAGCAATCACTCGTTCAAACTCTTTGTGGATCCTGATCCTGGTTTTTTCCACAGGGTTTCATTTCATAGCCATATTGAACTTCAAAAAAAAGGAACGCCGTTAATTAACCATGTTGATGCTACATATAAGTATGCCAAAGAGCTGAAATGCGTTGCCTTCTAACTTACCCCATGAATTTTTGATTGTAGGGAGGAGAAACTTTGGAGAATTGTCATGTCCTGTGTGTAAAATGTCACTACATCCAGTTGACATGGAATCACATCTCCTGTCAGAAGTGGAGCAATTAATGTGTCTCAGTCGGATGCATCGGAATCAACAGCAGAGAAGGGATGAGCCGTTGGCATCATCCTCGTCAACTGACTCATCATCAAACACAAACAAGAAGGAAGGTCCTGCTGAACTCTCACAGGATTCAAGATGGGAGGTAAGACAAGTTTAAAGTTTAATGGGGGAAGTAGTAGTTTTGTTAAAGGAGCATGCCAAAAAAATTATGCGAAGACTACAAATATATTCCAGACATATCAACGCGTTCGTGTCAATCGTCACTCACGTCTTCGGCTAAAGACACGAAGACGCAGGGAAGAAAGCGGTGGTGCTGGTGGGCCGCATGTAACTTGCCCTGTTTGTCAGATACCATTGCAAGGTCCTGCTGAACAACTGTCAGGACATGTTGAAGCATGCTTACGCAAGGTATGAATGACTATAACAAACTTTTTTTTCTTCTCATCTTGCAAAAATATGCATTCATGATTACATAACGTGTTTCAACATTGAAAATTAGGATGGTCGCTATCACAACGGAGATATGCTAGATGAAGATGAACCCGTTGATATTGAAGGGGATGGTGATGGTGATGGACATGACTTAGATGAGTACGACTGGATGCGTAGTAGACGACACTTACGGCCTCTTGTTGACTCTTCTTCCAACTATCCAAGTAAGTTTTTTAAGCATACAAAAATATATTATTAACGTTACTTTTCTAGATTTAAGATGATTGAAACTATTACTGACATTTCAGTTACAGCATTGAACATGACTACTTCACGACGCCGAGAGGAGGAAAATGATACAATGGAGGTGGTGGTTGACGGGGATGATACGTCAACCTATGGGTATACACAGTATACGGAAGCAGATATTCATGCAGCTATGAACAGAACAGAAAGCAGGTCGCCAACGCCAGCTCGGAATCAGGATGGAAACTCGGATGCCAGCAGGTTCTTATACTTACTTGTTACCCTCATCGGCAGTAGATGCATAGAGATTGTACCATGTCACAAAATCATAGCGTAACTTGTTTTTTTATACGTTGATATCTTGTTAATGGTAATAGGTGGGATGATCGTGAGTCTCCAGTCAACAGTTCATGTGCTAGTGATGACGGATCTGCAGATCAGCTTGGTGGAAATGTCAATCATAAAATGGTCATTCAAGCTCTTAAGCATCGGGTTCGAGAGTTGGAGAGAGAATCGAAACCCGATAACCAAAATGGTGGCAATCATTGTCTTGTTTGTAAGGTAATATACCCACATGGCCAAAGAATAATTGAATATATATATATATATATATAGGTATTTATTTGTACGTGAGTATCTCTTTGTTCTCCTTTATAATATGTAACAAATGTATTACTTTCTTCATAGGACAAATACAAAAAGCCTGTGGTTTCGATATCATGTTGGCATGTACATTGTGAGCAATGCTGGCTGCGTAGTTTGGTAAGTATGCTATGATTATGATTGGTGACATGCTTCTCATTTTTATCCTTACTCTTTGTAACCCAAGAAGTGTAATTGAAGACAAGAATGTTTCTGTTACATCTTATCTCATATTACATTAAATCATAATAATTGTTTGGCTTTCAGGGCTCCAAGAAACTTTGTCCCCAATGTAACATGATCACATCCGCAGCTGACCTACGTCGAGTTTTCTTCTGAATGTAATTAATTACCAGTCAATGTTAAAACTGATATGAAATGACTTGTAGAAAACATCAGAATGCATGTTATAAAAAAAGGGGCAGTGTCCATCAGTACACAAATCAACATTAACTTGAGCTGTCCATTAAAACCCTGAAGAAATGGGGTTGCTTACGTCACAAAACTAAAAATATCAACATCGTATATTCTATGTAGTAGTGGTAAAAGCTAGTGGTAAATGATATCATACATATACTTATAATGCAATGCACAGCACCTCGTAACTTAAATGATGATACCTTATTCTTTTCCAATGCAATGAAAACAAAATTCATCCTTAAACTATTGAGATGAGACGAGATGTGCTTGTCTGTAAAACAATTATTGTTGGATATGAACATACATAATTACATATTATCAAGAATTCGCACAGTATCATAGCCTAAGTAAGGAATAAGATAAGGTGTGTTATGCAAGTGTCCCATTTATCTGGAATGTTTTCAATTTTGTTATATAAGTTCGAAATACATTAACATGCCTAATAAAATATCATAATTATGCATTATTGTGTATAAAAATATCCACAATTTCTTTATATGATGGTATTTAAGTTCATTTACATTATGTTTTATGAATTTGTTTTTGCTACTGTGCACATTTAAAATAAAGCTATATACTTCGTGCAAAACGGTTTCCTTTGTTCAACCGTTCGCCGTTACAAAGGTATTTAGTTAAGTGTTTGAATAATTATTGTAAGTGTATGGAAAACTTAAAATCTAGTTGCGCATAGGTTTTGAGGGCTTTGTACAAAGTGTTGTAATACTAAGAATATATGGGAGGAAACGGACGGACGCCACATGTGCTGGTACGGCATGGTCCAACAAAGAAGATTC
This sequence comes from Orchesella flavescens, assembly GCA_964034955.1. NCBI lineage: Eukaryota > Metazoa > Arthropoda > Collembola > Entomobryomorpha > Orchesellidae > Orchesella > Orchesella flavescens. The sequence continues at coordinate 29,627,704 of OZ035953.1, forward strand.
ATGGTGGTAGTGGGCATGGAAATCTAAATAAATAAAAATGCTATTATACATAAATTGCTATGTAATGTTAATGTAAAATGTACAGATGTATGCATAATAATAATATATATTGTTCTTCATTCGCATAAGGTAACCCACATATGCAGTTTAGTCAAAGATGTTAAGAGAGATTTTTGTGTTAAGTGGTTATCATCATTAAAAAAAGGGATAATATTATATCAATATCACATTGTATACATACATACATAAAGTATACTTATCGGAATAGCATGTATTAAGCAGTACTTATACACTAATCAAACAATAGTCATACTGCGTTTCAAAAAATAAATAAAAAATATCAAATACTATGTGAAACCTATAGAGTATAATCTGCCTCCGAAATGCTAAACACTAATGTTACAAAGTAAAAATATCAAGTTATTAAATATCACACATTACTTGTCCTAGATGATTCCACTTGTGGAAAGTAAGTTTCGGAACCGAATAAAAATTTCATGTGAGAAACCAACTATTCTGGTGTTGTTGTTAATTTGAATATATTTAATTAAATCATTGAACAGGCCAACAGCACAAGTTGGACAAAGTTATTCATGAAACAATGCAAAGATTTCAGTATGTATTGGTAAAGATACAATACAATGCAATACAAAGATGATGGAGAATTGAAAAATCAAGATATGAAATGAAAACTTTCCTTGCTCATATTACATTTGTATACATTCAAATTTTACGTGTTTTGATTGAAATATTCATGGTCGTATTTCTGCATAATTAGAATTTACATAAAGACTGGTAAAAAAGTAGAGAGCCTGCCACTTTAAGAGATTAACTTGTTACTCGGTGGAATCGTTTTGCACTCATTTCACACAACGCCCTTAATACCTGTTACAAAATGCATACAAGTGAGGCTTAGTGTTAGGTGTAGTTCTTGGAGAAATATTTGAGTAAAAACGTCATATTGGTGTACGTATTGAACGTATATAGTAGCCATGAACACTGTGAACTTTTGAATAAGAGCTACAAGGTGTTTCTCTACAAAATCAATTTTTAGGATCTTAAACAAACTCGAGGATACGAATCACTGAGAAATCGGTCGCGAATTTAAATTACAGGACCATTTCTCTCGGCCCTTCAAAAAACCTAACATCCGTTTTGGTAGTATACCTATTTTTGTTTATAAATAATAACAAGGTGAATAGATTTTTAATCATGCTCAAACCAATTTGATTGCGTGTTGAATATTGTGGATAAATATCAAGTACAAATTATATTATGCTAAAGGGATGTCCCGGGAAAGTTATCACGACAACAACAATTGGGAAAAATCGTTGCTGCGTTCTATATTGTCCAGCCAACAGTAAGCTTCCATTAACAGATAAAATATTGAAACTTTTGCATTTATACTCAGATAAAAATGCTTGGCAGTTGAGAAACCATATGAATTTTTGTTTTTTAGACAATGGGACGATGTATTCCAAGGAAGTTGTGTGAAAAAAGTTCCTTCAAAAGAGGAAATGATGGAGCTGATTCCCCGTTGCAGAGAGTGTGATAGGATTCCACCTCCAAATTATCTTACTTGCGAAAGAGGTCACGTCTCATGTGTTAAGTGTGGGGACTCTCGAAACTATTGCATTGCCCTGGGCACAGATAAGCTCAACCCCCTGACGCCATGCCTGAAACCATTAGAAAAAAAGCCATGCTTTGTGTACACTACAATTTTCAACCTGTGCAAAATACAATGTCAGAACAAACTTTGTTCAGAAATTGTTCCCGGGGCTAATTGGTTTTCCCATGATCTTAAATGCATTGGAAGGTAATTTAATTGACTATAATTTGCAACTAACAGTCCTACGAAATCCGAAAATAATGAGCTTACAAATTCTTTTATATTTTTAGGGAAAATTTGAAATGTCCAGCGACGGAATGTTTAGATGAAGGTCCTTTTACGGTTATATCATTCATGGATCATATAAATGACATACATAATCCCATTAGTCACGGTGATCTGCAACTCCACCTTGTTTCTGAGCATTGGTGGTTTGGTGTGTTCTCCTACAATTAATAGTTTTCTTCACCACGGTTTTAAGTTATAGAACAAAGATGGCTTAAAAATAGAGTTGTTGTGATTTTTAGAACAAGACTATGCAACCATTCCTTTTATCGTTCAATTCGACGGTGACAGTTGGATTGGCGTCTCCGTCAGGAAGAAGTGGAAAAACAAGGACTCTTGTATATTCACTATGTTGTCTACTTCCAATTCTGAGGGACGTACTGCTAAACCCACTAGCGAAACACGATTCAGGACCACTCTCACATTTTTGGGGGAACATGTAAGTACATTCTGATACTTGATTTTAAGGGGCAGAATTTTTCTTAAGTCATTAGTAACCCAGTAAAATTACTCTTTGTCAGTATTAAACGCTATAAAATTCCTATTAATCCCTTTCCCTTTTGTCTATGCCTTTTTAGCGACGTCGTAGGAACTGGGAAGGAATCCTTCCTTGTGTGAATGAAAGTCTGGAAGAAGCGTTAGAAACTAATCGATGTCTAATCATTCCCGGAATCGAACCTAAAGAAATACAGTTTCTGCAAATAAAGTTTACGGTAGGTATTGTTTTTTCACCAAAAATCTTTCCTTGGGGCCCAGCATGTTACTGAAGGTTTTTGTTTTGTATACAGGGATTTCATAACAAAGAACCATCAAGGTTACCAGCTTTAAATTGGCGAAATGTAAGAAATACTCATGCCCGTGAAAATTCATCTTAACTTATGTCTGCGTACCTAACTGCACTTTTTTGTTTTAAAGTGCCTCAATATTAACTTCTTACACTTTTGTTAAAAGTAATTATTTTAAATGGTCAGTTTTATCATAAATATATGAACTGTGTTTTTATAAACAGCGAATCTTCAACATAAAGTATTAATGCTATGATCTGTTAATTAATTTTTATAACTCTCACATAAGTTTGTTTAGACTGCAAGATTATTTAAATAAAGCTGACAAATATGTACTGATACGGGATTTGTGAAGTGGATTGTATGACAGCGTTTAATTTATCCTCGACTATGGAATGGATAAGCCTGACCTTTCCAGCTTTTTATCTGATGGACGCTGGTATTACTGGTATCTAATTGCATAATTTGAAGTCAAAAGATAACTTTTGGACCAAGCAGATAATATTATTTCTTATGCAGTCAACTTCCATTAGGGCATGAGAAGAATGAACCAAATAAGGCTAGTAGATAAGTTAAAAGTGGAGTGATGTGGCAATGATTGGGATTTGCAAGAACTATGCCACAAGATAAGCCTTAGGATGATGGTACACAAGCTGTCTCGACTAATAGCTCAATGCAACGCTTACCTAACATGATGTGATAATAGGATAAATAGCGAGTAGTATATTACGTATTAGTCATATATTCCATCCAACTTTATGATATGAAGACTCTTTGTTCTATTGGAGGTGCCTATCTGGTTTTCATTGCATAATAACAAGAGGGTAAAGGGAACACGCAGAGTGTAATTTATTTATTAACATAAGTTACAGCTACAACAAACCTTCCCCATCATGGTAATATATCTTGAAGAAGTGAATAATAAAATGTAAACTTTCATGTCACTAGTTTAAGCTTTTTATTTGCGTCGCAAGTTGCAATATTCATTTTAGCAACAGTGCTGCTATTCCTGTTCCATTTCCATTTACGCTTCTCACTATTCTGGAATGGAAATTAAAAAGAACGAGAAAATTCAATCCGCTTCAAATGAATAAATGCAAGAATTCTGCGGCTACTAGCTATGGAGCCATGAGGCATGTGACAACCAAGCTTTTTCAAGGCCAACTATGCCATAACATAAAAACATGATTATGAAGATGCTGCTAGCCTTCACCTTGTTTTGGAACAGCAACAGCAGCAGCAATGGATGTGTAGCAACAGCAAGGAGCACAGTGTAAGGATACTCCATACATGTTGGAACTCGACAACTTTAAATGCACACATCAGATCATCATCCCATCACACACACCTACCAACCAAACAAAACTTGTTCCGATATATGGTTCTCGAAACCCTTTAAGCATATACCCAACTCCCTATCTTTATATGGAATGTTCATATGTACGCATCACGTTCTGAGAGGATATTTCAGCATGTGAAACTCGTGCATTGAAAGCCGGGATCTGGTTGTGTGTTAGTGCCCCTTGCTTTACATACAAAACAAGGAGAAGGCCAAGTTTATTTTTTTATTTTGCATGTGCATGTGCTCCTCTATTTCAATGCACTTACTTAATACGGCGTGTAATATTAAATATTACAATATAATATGAGCCTTTATGTAGCATCAAAAACTTATATCCAGCTAAATCAGTTTTGTTAAACACATTAGAACTGAGGAGAAAGAAGATACGGAGAAGAAAGAGAAGTGAAGTGAGTGGGTAGGATTTAATATTGAAAAAGTAATGTAATGAGTAAGCCAAAGCCACATGCTATACATGCACATTCTCTTATCATCATATAACTAATCTGGCTTGATTTGATACCCTTTCTTCATCGCGTAGGAATAGAGTTCTAACCTCCATTTTGTCTTAACAAGAGCGTGCAGTTGGTTGCAGAGTTTTTGCAAGTGCGTTTGTATGTTTTAAGTGTGTCTTGTCGTAAATTAAGCATAAATTTGAGGAAATCGAAGGATTTTTCATTGTAATATTTGCGATAGATCCGTGTCACCGGTTAGAGTTAATGAATTATTAAATAAGTTATAAGAATAGATCGTTGTTACGTGTTGTCATTTTAAATCATTGGTTTTAAGAGCCTCCTTTTTTTGTGTACTTACAACAGGTTGCTAATACAAAACTACCTTGACTACCAATTAGTCACTGCCAGTAATATTTCACAAGTGTTAAGATGGGTGGAAAATATTCCAAAATGGACCCTATGGAGGTACCCATACCGGGAATACAACAGTTGTTGGATCAGGATGGGGGTTTAAGGAATTTCGAATACGAAATCAGAAAGCGGTTAGTAAAAAATAAACTTTCCAGCTTTGTGACTAATGCTTTGACAAAAATACATAGATAATATGTTTTGAATCTCCAACACTTGTAGGTATGCTGTGTACTTGGATTGGGTTGATGGTATTAATGAAAAAGAGGGGGGTTACGAAAAGTTTTCAAGAGGTTATGAAGAATATGGCATTCACGTGAAGCCGGATGGAACCATCGTAGCTAAGGAATGGGCTCCTGGGGCAGAAGCCATGTATCTCGCTGGAGCTTTTAGTAAGGAAATTAAATTATACTTGTAAAGATCGTAGTAGCATATTAGTTCAACCCTTTTTTTTAACATGATAGATAACTGGAACCGAACTCAGTATCCTTTTCAGAAGCTGGATTTTGGAAAGTGGAGTTTGACCCTTCCACCAAATACAGATGGTACCCCATTGATTCCTCATCTCACCGAAGTTAAAGTAGGTGGCTAATCAAATGACAAAGTACTTAATTAACCAATCCGCTAAGAAGTTATGGTGTAAAAAGTCGATGGTTTCTTTTACTTCCAATAGGTCATTGTTAAGGACAAGTCAGGCAATTTACTTGACCGCCTGTCTCCGTGGGCTCCTTATGTGGTTCAACCACCCGAAGCAGAGGGCTATGTCTACCGTCAGATAATGTATAACCCAACTGAGGTAAGCATACTTGACTATACTTTTACGATTTACATTTATTTGATAAGCATTTATACCCAATAGCATTTTTGTTCAAATTCTTAGACGTATAAATTCAAACATTCTCGCCCAAAAAAACCTCAAAGCTTAAAGATCTATGAGTGCCATGTTGGAATCGCATCCGATGAGCCAAAAGTAGCTACATATGATGAATTTACTGATAATGTACTACCAAGAATTCAGAAGCTGGGTAAGACTTGGATCTTTTTTAAGCAACTAAAACTGCACTGTTTGAAAATTTAATATCACATTCTGACAATTATTTCTTTCTTTCTTTTCCAACTTTAGGGTATTCTGCTATTCAGGTGATGGCAATTATGGAACACGCTTATTATGCAAGTTTCGGATACCAAGTAACTTCGTTTTTTGCTGCATCAAGGTATTAAATAGAAAATTTGTACATTCATCATACGTAAAAAAACTAATTTCAAAGATTTTAAACTGATAAATATATTTTGTAGCCGTTACGGAACTCCTGATCAGCTCAAACGACTGATTGACACTGCTCATGCACTGGGGCTCACTGTACTGTTAGATGTTGTTCATTCTCACGCTTCCAAGAATGTTTTGGATGGTTTGAATCAGTGGGATGGTACTGGAGCCGGTTATTTCCATGACGGACCAAAAGGAGAACATCCCTTGTGGGACTCAAGGCTTTTCAACTACAGCGAGTAAGTATAATATTGGTAATGCATGGGACTTTATGAAGTGTCGCATTTAAAAAAGATTCTTTAATTTTATTTATGAAAACTAATCTATTCTTAGGCACGAAGTTTTGCGGTTTCTACTATCAAACCTTCGTTATTACATGGAGGAGTTTCAGTTTGATGGATTTCGGTATGAGAAAGTGATTTTGACACATTTAATATTGATTTAAGGGATGCAAAATTGTTACAATGTATTTTTAAGGTTCGATGGTGTAACATCCATGTTGTATCAGTCACGTGGGATGGGTCATGGCTTTTCCGGCGACTACAACGAGTACTTTGGCATGAATACTGATACTGATGCATTGGTTTACTTGATGCTTGCAAATGATATGTTGCACAAGTTGTACCCAGAAGTGATCACTATTGCTGAGGTATTATAAAGGCAAATAATGTTCCTATTTTAATGCAAAAACTTAAATTTGGGAAGTTATTTTTCATTATTTTTTTTTTCAAATTTAAATAGGATGTTTCCGGTATGCCAGCACTGTGTCGGCCCGTGTCAGAAGGTGGTGGTGGGTTTGACTACCGGTTGGCAATGGCTATTCCAGATAAGTGGATTGAAATTTTGAAGAAGTGCAAGGTATGTTATTGACAGTGAGATGGTAAATACTGTAAGGTTGAAATTATTTGCTGGTTAAGAAACATTTCATGCATTTAATTACCAAAATGATTTTAGGATGAAGACTGGAACATTGGCAACCTTATTCATACTTTAACCAATCGTCGTTGGCAAGAGAAAGCGATTGCATATTGTGAAAGTCATGACCAGGTGCAGTTTTTATAAATATTGTAGTGCTATTTCAATATCGACCACGTAAGAAAAGAACAGAGTAGTAATTCCATGCTTTTTATGGTTTCCAGGCTCTTGTTGGAGACAAGACACTCGCATTTTGGTTAATGGACAAAGACATGTACACTCACATGTCCGTCACGTCTCCCCCAAATTCCGTAGTTGATCGGGGTATGGCATTACATAAGATGATTCGTCTTCTTACTGCGGGTCTTGGAGGAGAAGGCTACCTTAATTTTATTGGTAAATTCACATGTTTAGTATTTTAGTATTTTAATGATTTCGTCTGAAAATGAAGGTTAATTTGTAATTTAATTGATTGAAGGAAATGAATTCGGACACCCAGAATGGTTAGATTTTCCTAGAAAAGGAAACAACAGCTCATACCATTACGCCAGGCGCCAGTTCTGCCTGGTTGATGACGAGTTGCTAAAGTATAAGTTTTTGGCAAGATTTGACGGAGCTATGCTAAATCTGGAATCACAACATGGATGGCTCCACAAAGACTCAGTAAGCCCCTCTTATGTTTGTATCATGTTAAAATTGTGGTGTCAGCAATACTCATCAAATTAACCTTTGACTATAACACTTTGAATTTTTTTTTCCAAACAGGGCTACGTCAGCTGGAAGCACGAGGCTGACAAAGTTATAGTATTTGAACGTGGTGGCCTTGTTTTTGTTTTCAACTTTCATCCAACTCAAAGCTTTCCTGACTACAAGTATGAGGAGTTGTTTAAAACGAATAAAATGACTTCCATATAGATAATTGGATAACTATTAATGTATTTATTTTAATTACAAAAGGATTGGGGTAGAGGTTCCTGGAAAGTACAAAGTGGTTCTTGACAGCGATTCTGACGAATTTGGTGGCTTTAACCGATTGGACCGCAGCGTTGAGTTTTTTACAAATCCTGATGGATTTGCAAATCGCCGAAACTCTCTAATGGTAAACAACTTTATTTTCTAATTTTTCTTTAGCTTTATATGGGTGAAGTATGAAGGTGCGTGTTTGCAAACCTAGTAATTTTTTATTCACAGGTTTATATTCCATCACGTGCCGCCTTTGTTTTAGCCAAGCAGGGCTAAAATTTTGTAGCTCTCAGCATCATGATAATCACTCGAGATTGATATTTTCAGTTTAAAGTGTAGCTTAATATTGACTAGATAGTAAAAAATATGTATACTTTGAAAATGGACACAACGCCGATATTTTATCAGAATATTTTTGCATTGCGTCAAATTATTCTCTGACTGTTATTCTCAACATCCCAGTGACAATCAAAGAACAACTATTAACATCCATTAACGTACTTGTATTAACGTAATTTTAAGAAATGATGAAAGAATCAAGTTTTATGACATATGTTCTTACCCCCTTATTTTTGTCTCGATTTAATAAGTATACAAACCAAATTTCTATTTCGAAATATAACTGTGTATATTATGAATGTGTATTATGCCATTGCTTTTGGAGAGAGAGAGAAATATCAGTTTTGCTTTCAATAATATTCCGTTGGTTCGTTTTCATTTTGTACCAACTGTTCTGAATGATTTCGTAGACTGAATGAGTGCCAAAGAAAAATAACTGAGAGGTATATGCATTCACTTTAAATATATATTGTGCCTAAAATATATGTATCAGATGGAAAAATATCTCTAAAGTTAAATAAAGAATAGTTTTTAATACATGCCAAAAAGCTTATAGCACTTTATTATGATGAAATTTATGCTGAGCTCATCGACTGTCGGGGCTTCTTCATCTTTGTGCTAAAAATGAAAATGCGTCATAATGGAAAATGCAAGTTTATGACTAGAAGAACCGCATTTTTTGATGTTATGCATTAATTTTACGTATCCGCAATTTTTGTAACTATTTTGCGCCACGTTTTTATGCATCTGCACACCAATAAGGTGTTATCTATGCATGTTGTGAAAGAATAGTTTTCTTCTGTAGTTGCATCAACAGTTTTTTTAAACATGTAGCATCAGACATAGATTTTATTTGGATAATACACATTAAATATTGTTTATGGTTTAATCAACATCAAAACATATGAATTTTCTATGTAACTCGGGTCTTAAAAATAAAATAATTTATATAGTTGCCTGTTCATAAAATTGACAATTTAAAGAACAACACACTGGAAAATCATCAACTGACGATGATTTTCATCGGATATACAATACTACATAACACAACCACACAGCGTTGTCTAAACATTGACATTTTTCTTGTTTCTACCTGGTCGAGGGTTGCGAGATTAAACTGGATTCAAAAGTGACTGGGGTATGTTTAAGTTTTACGCCGACATATTATAAAAAAAATTAACAATTGTAACCGAAACATCAAATCTAAATACAACAGCCATTTAATAAAGTATATAATCATAACAGTGCAGAGGGCTCAACCGCAGTACCTTTTTTTCCAGCCATGTAAAATGTATTTATGGTTATGAAATTATTTCTTCTTTCTTTTTAAATCAAAAAATAGTTTGAATCACTTAACCAGAAAGTACTTGAAAACCGAGAGTTAAATTAACATAAACCTATTGATACTATTAAATATTAGTAAACAATACAATATACGTAAGTAATAACAAACAATAATAACAACACGATATCATAAAACAACAGTACAAAGTCGTGAGGAGGCAAGCTTTTATCTAAGCTCGGCTCTATTATCACAGTCTTGAAAATAATGGTTGAATAATATAATGGTTTTTTATGCAACTGACAACAAAACTACAAAAAAAAATTACTGTATGAAAAAAAACAACACAACAAAAAAATGCAATGCATTTAACCTAATAAGTCGTCGATTAGAATTAGAGTTAAAAGCCAGCTATATCAATAGATGGTAGATTGCTTGATCCAAGAAGATATATAAGTTGGTTTCATTCCGCCCTCTCTATGCTGAGAATGAATATGAATATTTTTTCAGCATCAACCGCGTAGGTGATGATGTTAAAAATTATAATAATCATATAGGTATGCATAAAATGACGTATTTAAAACCAGTAAAAAAAACTTTCATGCAAATACATAATATATATTGGGTATATATATATAAATTACATTTACAAAGGCTTCCACATACATATATAGTTTCTACATTGCAGGTTAGGTACTCCTAATTACTTTATATGTGACATTTTACATGATTTACATCAAAATTTTACATTAAACATTGGAGGTACATAATATTTGACACTCTAAATACTAAATACATTTTTCATGTGGTTTTTCTAGGTCTGGGTGTAATTTCAAGTTGAGACTCAAATCGAGGACTGTTGTTTGCACAATGAATGACTTTTGAGAAATTTTAGTTTTAAAAAATTAACAATTATTATTAGCTACTATTTTCAGAACTTTGGAAGAGATGTTTTTTGGTCTACTTAATTCTATCAAATAAAAACCATTCTATTGTAATCCTAAACTTGACTACTGAAACAGAACCTTAGACATGCCGATGAATTATAAGATATTTGCTGAAAATGGGAACAGTTCACAAATTGAGTCTCTACCTGATACTACATTCATCCAGCCATGTTCTACAGCTTTATCAATCTACATTCTCTAAATACTACGTTTTTCAGCAGTTCTTTGAATATATTTTTCAGGCTTATAATTTCTCCTTTGAAAAAAAAACAGTTCTGTTGTTATACATTTATATGGGTATATATATTAAGTATATTTTATATGGTATGAAGCTGGAGCTGCATTGCTACGTAGTCTAATACTAAAACACAGTTTCTATAAGAGAAAACTGAGCTACGATTCACCTACAACGACTAATCACACTAATCTACATAATTTTAAAAAGCTTGTCGCAAAAATTTTGCAACTTGCTAAGTTTTGTGACGTTTTTGTGTGTGTGAGAGAATTTGATTTCCCATAATTTTTCATGATAGAATGCTCAACGCATTTTTGAATACATTGTCCATTTCATTATAATTTGTTCACCATTTTGGTTTGGTTTTCACTTATTTTCATTACAAGTACCGGTTTTTAATATCCAAAAGTACAACCATTTCGGTTTCATTTAAGTACAACGTTTTATGACCATGAATACAATTTATAGCCTTTGACTTTCATCTTTTTTTAAAAATTCACCACTATTTCGTGTGTGAGATTTAAGATTTGCGAGCTTCGGTTTCAGTAGTTTTATGAAGTAAGCAAATATTTGCTTTAAAACTTTAGTTTTTAAATACGGACATCCCATGTCGAGCAACTGTTATATCTTAGACTTATGGTTACCGTTACATTGAAAGCAGTTCACAGGAGGATTTGTCAAGTCCATCAGAAGTGGAACATTAACTGACTAGAAAGGGAGAATTTTATATATAGTATTTCTACACACTACCATTTTTATATTACATCATATATATTATATAAGTTGACGATTTTTTTCTAAGAATTCTTAAGTAAAATATGAGGGAAAACCTCTCAAAACTTACACCTTAGAAATTTGTCGGGATTGGAACTCGTAGGATTCTCAGCAGTTATTCATGTACACATATACTTTTTACCAAGCTCATTGTATTTTTATCATACATAATAATAATGTATGTACACTTGGCTGTCAGTATGACGGGATTATGAAACTTACATGGCCAATAAAATTGCAGTCACAACTCACATCCAGTCATCTATCTATCTTTATCGATTACCTAGTCATTCGCACGTGTATTTTTTGGTTTATCCTACTTAAGTACAATTAGCCGCTACAGAAGCGATTCAGTACAGCTAAACGAGAGAGAAACCCTTCTTGGACAACTGTCTACTGGTTATCATTTCAAGGGGCAACAGAGAGCATTCAAGGTTTTTCAGTAACACAATAAAATGTGTGAAACTTGATTGAAAATAATGAAGTTGAGAGAGAGAGAATGTTCAACAGAGACATATATTATATTTACAGTAAAGGGAGGTTCCTACCAAATATCAGTTCTTTAGCTAATAAACTAATTAAACTTTAACTCAATCTTTAAGTACCTTCTTGATGTTAATGGCAGTAAAAATACAAAAAATAAATAAATAAAAGTAGTATGAAAATAAAAAAAACTGAGAAACTTGCTATTCCTTTTTTAATATATATTGTGTGTATAATATATATATTTATATATACATACGAAATCGGTGCTAAGCAAATTTATGGCTCCTGTCGTAATTACGGGTGGCCTACCACTGGGAATATCCTCTGTGTTTTCAATTTTTGATGTTGAGCCTCACCAGTATGACAAGAAACGAGACCGGAGCCCCTATGGTCACTCTCCTCATTACCATACATCATCCAGATCAAAGGCATAATCTAATTCTCCGACTCACCCCGTCAAATGTAGGTAGCGTACAGTACTATCAACTGATCCGTCATTATTTGTCTCACCAGTGGAATGCAATAACCAACTACCATTATTTGGTAACGATATATATATATATATTTTTCTCCTTAAAATGCTTGAGAGTCCAACAAGAAGTAAAAATTCTTAAATTAATTTTTATCAAACTTTTGTTCACATGCAGAGAACAATACAGAAGCTCATGTGATAGAAATTACTTTTACCACCGATACACCTACTTAACTAACGTAAGTATGCGAATGACTTAAAATTTTTGAAATATAGATCGTGACTTGATTAGATAGATTTTTTGCGGTACTCTCTATTTTCTATGCATTATACTATGTGACAATCCGCTCACATTAAAAATACGCGGCATTCAATACTTAAGACAAGAAAGGGAAAGAATGAATAAAAATGCATTAAACAATTGTTAAGGAAGAGTTGCAAAACAATTAAACAAATTCAAGTTTTTTCAGAGCTTGTCGCATTGAACTTGAGTTGTGATCAAGTTAATTTCAAATTTTTTGTTGACTGCTTGGAATCTGACAGATGTTTGGATAAATCTTACATGAATATTGATAACATGCTGAGAGGTTGACAAAACTTTAGACAAAAAACACTGTCTCCTTACTTTTTAAATATCTTATAGAGTTTCATGAGATAAATTGGTGAGTCCATTTTTATACCTATTAAAACAGATAATGGAATGGCGAACACTACTTTCCTTGATTTAAGAGCAACCACACTCTTTGACGATTGCATCTTTCAAGATTGTGACAATCAGTTTGGGTCCCCCATTTCTGTTTACATTCTGATCCAGATGAAGTACATCCAATTCCGTGAGAGCAGTGGGGACACAGCATGGTCTTGGTGCAAATTTCTTTCCTTTGGTTTGATGGAGAATGTGTTGAAACATCGCATGTGTTGAGGCGTATGCCACACGCCTTGCATTGCATCTTCCTTCACAGACATGAGCATCAAATTCCTTTGGCTCAAGAATGACATCCGAAATGCCCAGATCTGAAAACTTGATTTTCATGGATCTCCTGCAACATGTTTTTCCATGCCGTGTATTAGCACACTCTCTTCCACGTCCATTGTCCCGTTTGTGAGTGAATCCACGCAGAGTTGACGGCTCAGTGGGAGCTGCGCGACGTGCCCTTCTCATCATCTGTACCTCAAATGATGGTTTCATGAACTCCTTTGTCACAACTTTTATGCTGCTTCCATGATGACTTTGATGCCGGTTGTAGGATACGCTCGATTCCAGCTTGTTCGAAACTGTGTCCCGAGAGCAGATAGCCAGCACGATGAATGGACTAGACGTGCGGCTACGAACCGACCATGCGGTCACGTTCTGAGTGAGGTCAAATTCCGAGACATGCTCTTCCTCTCCACCATCTTGGGGATCCATGCCATTATTCGGCATTGTAAGATGAGACAGTTCCTGCAGGTCTGGCAAGTCTGTGTTGTTTTGTAAATTGCCAGTGATCTGACACGCGGCTGGCAAACTAAGGACCACCCGTCGAATTCTCACATCAGCTCCATCCATTGTTGGTCCATAAAGAATGTCAAAACGGAACAACTTCAAAACTTTACTTCCGATGGAAAAAAGATCTGTAAATGAAAAATAATAATAAAAAACGTTAGTAACATTTCCCTTTGACACAGTGTACAAACTTTTGTACATAATAAGAGTCGGAGAGTTTTTTTTTATCAATTTAGAACATCCAGCAGAATTTCATTAGCATCAGATTATCTCACAAGCTGTATATATATATATTATGAAATGAGTACATGTTATAGGAAACCAAGGATTGCAAAAATCGACAAGATTGATATCAACTATTGAAATGTTTGTTTACATCAGGAAGCGTTAGTTTTGCAAATCGCGTGCTTCACGGTATGTACACATTGAATGAACTGATGAACCAACCCAACTAAAAGTGTATGAAACTAAATACGTCCAGTTTCATGTGCAATCGATTGTTTAAGTAATACATACATATGGCTAACGAGCCAGCTCCTGTACCATAGAAGAAAAAAATGACATGCAAAAAAGATGCATTATTATATAAACATGTTTCGTTTCTTCAAAATCCTTAGAAGATCCCTTCCTAGATGATTATTACTTATAATTAGACAGGAGCAGTTACCTCGCGTACCAGAGAATGAGCCGGTCTCAATCGCCAGCCATCCTTTCAGTTTGCCATTTGAGTTTTCACAACTAATGTGGCAGACCCCATCGAAGAAATTTCAGTTAATCTAATTCATGTAAATATATGCAAAGCAGCCTACAGAATTTTAGAAACTCGTATATTTTTCCGTTGGATGAGTAGTTCGAATTTCCTTCACTATAGGTATCATGTACAATATATTTTTACTACACGGACCTCGCATATATGCATACAATGTTATTGTGATGTTATTGAAGTGGAGAAATGGATATAAAAATACTTCATGATGAATGACAATGAAAGGAGAAGGAGCTCAGAAAAATCTGTCACCGAGAAAAATTGACTCATTTAACTAAGACAGAAAGACTCATTCACCTAGGTATAAACTTGAATTTCATACAGCTTAACAAGGGATTCGCTTATCCATCCTCTTATTTTTTGCTCACACTCTAACATCTAGAACAGATCACACAAGCTTGCACAACAGGAGAACGAGCCAGCTTCCCCTTTGGACATTAGATGATAATGACGATAGAATAGCGAATTGGTTATGTTATGTCCATGTCTACTTAAGACTCCAATTTTTTCTCTCCAATGTGTATATAAAAATGTTATTTATTTCGATGCGGTGTAGTCTTGTCGTTCTTGTTTGCAAGAAGGGAAAAGCGGGGATTGAGAATAATAGTTGTCTTCTTTCTTTTTGAAGCACTACAGATCAGCATAATATAAGCATTTGCAACAGCAAAATAGTAATAATATCATCATCAAGTAATGGTACGCAATAAGAAAAATCGGAGGTTGCAATAAGTCAAGTACGATACGAGGAGATGCAGTAGGCAAACTACAACTTAAGTATTAGCATTAGGCCCAGGAATAGTAGTGGTAACTTTTTGTAAAGAGAAGTAGTGATACATAATATGGTTTTGTAGTAGTGTTATACATTTTCTGTGATAAACTGCCATCAAATTGCAATGGCAGGAATAACCAGATCCAGTTTTTTTTCTCTCTCTCTCTCTTTCTTCTCTTGTGAGTCTTTCGTCTTTCAAAAAACGCACAGCCTTTTTTCATGCCTGTAGCAGAAGATCAGATTACTACTAGGAAAAACCTGCATTGTTATTAAAAGTAAAACTGAAGAGATGGATGGATCGATGGATAGGAGATATATAGAGGAACGCAGAAAATTCATATGCAGATTTTATAACAATAGGCACAATCAATGACCTTATGATTTTAAAAGTTATTACTAGTTTCTCCTAGTTTATGATTCCTTCACCTTCAGACCCAGTAATGATTTCAAGTGCATATAAAAGTCTCTTATTGTTATTGCTTCTTTCTGAGGTTACGCCAGAGAAGAAAGAGAGGAGAAAGAAAAAGAGAGAAAAAAACTACTTGCATAATTTTTAAGATTGACTGAACGAGTGAGAGGAGAGACTTAGCCAATTTCACAATGAATCTTATTATTACTCTGCATGCATATACTACCAAGAGCACGTTTAACATTTCTTTCATTCCGTTTTGAATGCCTACATAATATATTGTGTTGGACATTATTTACTTGAACATTTACGATTACAAAAGCACATTTATTATGCATAAGTATTAAGGCTATGCCTACATATTACATTCGTGCTGTTTGTCTTTTTCAAAAAAAATAACTCTGCATTTACCCATCATCTCCATGTAGTGTGGAGTGGAGTGAACACGCTGCTGTTTTTACCGTCATTACTTGCCGATTGGTTATTGCTCATGAAAGGAAACCCCATAAGAACTAACTCAGTTGATTATGTGGTGTGGTAACAATTTTTTAATTTTACAGTACCGCATAGCCCATCACATTTCACTGTGATGCGTTCCAAAAGATATAAAGAGAATATTTTCCACCAATTGATTGTATAATCTTTTTTTCTTCTCTCTCTCTTTTACATGTCATATTTCTTTTTTAAACTTATTAATTCTTCCCTGCTGCCTTTATTTATTTGTTTATGACTTTTGAGGGTAGGTAGACCAGAGTTGGTAAAAAAACAATAGAGGGCAAATGTAGTGATCAAATATATCAAAGAAATGTGCATTAATATAATAGCTTCTTCAAGAGAAAAAAAATCCCTGTCAGCATAAATCAACCACAGTATTCGCTTAAATCAGAGGATGGGTGGCTGCTCATCTTTTGTCTAAATGAGAAGTCAAAAAGTGGGAAGTCATTTTATTAGCCTGCGGATGAATAGAAGAATTGATCAGCTAGTAATCACTCTTTGTCTACTTATTCAGTTCAAACCAAGAATAATGCCAACTGCATAATCTACTTGGAGTTATGTATAATATGTATGTAGGTATTGAAGGAATTTGTAGGTATCTACAGTAATTATTACTAGGTACTTATCACATTCCTAACTTAAAAATACTGCTTCTATTCAGGCCACCACCACCAGTAATAACAATAATAATAATAATATGTGTGTAAACGCAGAGGCCAACTTTAAGCTCTCCTTTTAACAGTTACACTACATTATTAAGTATATCCCTCTGTGCAACTAAAGCGTATGATTGGGACAAGGAATCAGTTCAAAACCTGAAATATGCAATTCTGACAATTGATCCAATGATATATTATGAACAACAGTCTAGTCATCCAATTCGTATGAAGCTGTAGTAGTACCGGTAGTGTCAAGAATGACACAATCTAATTCCACATCATTATCATCCTCTAAAAAACACCACTAGTAAAAAGAATCTGAGCTGATGCACCTGCACCAAAGCTTCTTAGCTTTCAATTTTTAGGGGGAAATCTTGTAATCTGTTTTGGACACCTTCATCCTTCTTGGAGTTTATGAACAATGGTGATTACGGATTAGTTCCAAAAATGCATTTTTAATAATGCAAAAAGAAAGCTGGAACATGATTACATGCGAATGAATATGTATTCAAGTAAAAAATACAAAAATAGAGGGTATTACAACAAATCTTACAAGAGTCAGAGCTCCCTAACAAGACCCTAAGACCATGGTTTAGTTGCTGAAACAACAAATTTCTCGTTGAGTATCAAGTTCAGATCCTGACATGGGATGGGACGTGATGACAACAGCATGGAAAGTGATAGACAATATATAAAAAAGAAGTAGTGAATACATTGGTGAACTGTCAAGTTAAAAATATTTATCCCTATTGCTATCAACTCTCATCTTCCTTATGATCATCTGTCCTCACGTCATCGAAAATCGACATCTTTTTTTCTGAGTAAGTCAAGTGGTCCTACTGCTCATTCCAAAAGCGAGACAGGTAGACAAGAGAGAACCAAACATGAGAGCAATAATAATAATTGAAACTGCATAATAGTATTATCCATATCAGGCTACATGTGTAGCCACACATAATATAATGCCCGTTATAAAGCCATGCAAATTAAATCAACCTGAAGGTTCTCTCTGAACCAAAACATCATTTGGGAAAAAGATAAGGGAGGAAAAACTCATGTAATCTCATCCTCAATTAAAAATGGACAATGGTAAATGACATTTTATTAAGAGTGTATTCATGTTTGACTTCGGTGTTCTTTTGGAATTAACACGAGTAGAAACATGCGCTACATGACGACGAATTCTAGTGTGCGAATTTGAGTGGCAGGTTGACCTGCCTCTCTAGCTTCTGGTTTTATTCCACCTTCATGCTTTTTCCACATAATATTATGTATCTGCTCTCATCTTTATCCGTCTTTTTTTGATAAGATATGCTGGCTATTATAAGATCTCTTTATTTTCTGTTCTCCAACTTTGACAAGAAATATCCACCAAGGATTTGGGCAGATAGGTTACTTATGCTGATGATTTCTGTCATTTCATTTGCGTCTAGCCAAATTAAAAAAAAACGGTTCCAGTTAAATGTGACAGGTATTGGTGAAATAATAGCTGATATAAAAAATGGTTGAGTCAAAAAAGAATTTCTTTGAAAATTCCCTATTTGCCGAGACTTAATTACTCACAAAATACCAGTCATATGTATATGATTTTTGTATGAAGGGTCATAACATAAGACCCGACAAAATCATTAAATGCACCCAGAGGCATGTTGCATACATGCATATTATAACGATACAAACAACAACGACTGAGGATTCTTGTTATGATAGTCCACCATATGTGTTTAACATTCCGACAGATATGTACATACATTGCATTACATTGATACTCAATACTTGTATAATGTGTACAATAATTGCACCCATGCTGTCAGACTTACACTTGTATTATGTTTATATACAATACATACATGCATTATATATCAGAATCAACTCCTATTTACAAGAATGTGTACAGCCATGAATCCTTTATTTTCACGGCAATACGGGAGAAAATGAAGGAATCAAGAAGGATTGAGAAAAAAAAGATTTGTTGAGAATCGCCTTCTGTCAGCCTGTCAATCAACTTAATTCATTCCATGTAGGAAGAACAGTATATTTCGCAAAAAGAAAATACGCTCTAACTCTTTCAGTCAACTGCAAGTCCGACCCTATCTACTCTTTGGTCTTTATCATCATCATCATCGATACACATGATGTGTATCTTTCTTCTCTCAATCTTCTTCTTCTTCGTCTCCTTTGCACTATTTTCCCCGCATGATCAACTAACTCTCTTCTGCCACTGTGTTGTTGTCTTGAGCGAGCTAGCAAATCAAAGGGCATCCTGAGCAAAAAAGCAGTAGCAGACAGAGTCTTGATTAATCTGACCATAAACTGACATAAGAGTCGAGTGCATAATCTAGCAATGCAGAAAGAAGTCTACATTAAATACGTATTGATATTACTTATTGTGTGTTTTTGCATATTATATCGTATTCTATCTTGTATCTATGTGTATCTATGCGTAGAGCTCCTCTTTTCTTTCAGTCCTACTCCTTTACTTCCTCAACGTACACACCCTTTCATTGCATGGAATAACTGTTGCCCAGTGGCAATGGCTCGTTCTCTACCGCTGTATTTGCTTATGAGGATCAAACCTGGTTAAAAAACTTCAAGTCTATAGAGAAGGTTACGGCCTCGAAGATATGTGCTTCAAGCATTAGCCTAATCTGCAGTTATGTATTTCTACTTCAGTTGATGATGTGTGTGCTGACTTTTGCTACAACAACTATTTCTACTACTGTCAAATTACCACATCAGGTTTTTCGGTTTTCTTCTCCTTCATCATCTTCGGCATGCCAGGTGCACCAGAAGATAGATGCTACCAAAGAGGGACGACAAACAGTGCCAAAATGAAAAATTCATCAATTTCTAACCCAACTTTACAATACAGTTCGAACACAGAAAAAAAAATTAGGGAAGCCCTTCTTTTTCCTTGAGCCTTGCCTTGCATTGTCTTGCATTTATTAAAGATCAACGAGAAAAAAAACCTTTTGGTATTGGACAGCACACGAATGCATTTGTTTTAAATTAGCGGCTTAAACTTTGATCCTAGCCTCTGCTCTGCCTCACGCTTCATTTAAGCATTTAATTTGTACCCAAGCGTTAGTTCGTAAACAATCGGTTGCAAGTTAAAAGGCTTGATTTCAGTGCTCCATTTATGATTTGATAAGTTGTATTAAAATATTTGTAAATATGCATATATGTGTACACATGCAAAAATATCATCGACTTGGCTAAAAAGTTAAAGAGACGAGTAAATGTTTTGTAAATAAGTAAAGTAGGGATGTATGAAATACCAAAACATGATTTCATATGCTTGTCAGACGACATTCATTTGTTTAGTACCTATGGGCAAAGGTAGATATTATAACTTGAGGTATTTTTTTTCATCAACTTATACCACAAGTCTTGCCTTACTTACTCCTTTATGGCTATGCTGTTGAATTGAATACAATAATACAGACACTACAACACTCTTCTCATCTTGCTCTTGTTTTTCTTAATAAAAATAAAACCAGTACAATGGCACTGCCACGGCTACTGATGATTTGAAGCTGAGCAGAAAAAATCCGGGACAAGCTGTAAAGGCAGTAATACAGTTTTTACAACCGAAAAATGACATGGAAAATATTTGCTGAAGATGAGATTATACACGAGTAGATTTGAAAAAACTAATTAATGATGAATGAGTCCAACAGTGCGCAGTTGTAACGAGATCCCAATTATGATTGTTAACTAATCGACACTTCTCATCCAGCTCACGTGTTGGAATGGGCCCAGATTTGAAGACACAATAATAAGCATTCAGTAGCATTGACCTAAATACCTCCGATGACTTTATTAAAATAATAAAATTCAAAGCGTGACAAAGTGCAATATTGCTTAAAATGACTTGTAACATGTTTTAATCAACTATTGTTTAGATTGTCATTTTTGCAACCCTTTTTATTAAGTCTTATTAGCTGATGAGATGCAACGCATGGAGACATGACCATCACTCCTAATTCATCGATTCCTAATTTGGGTAAAGCAACTATTACTTTGCAATGCATCATTGCAGTTGAAAGGGCTGGTGCGGTTCATCGCTCTAAATAATAAGTAAAGATACGTAACTAAAATGCAGTTACAATTGTCACAAAAGACTTTACTTGTGACATGTTTTACTGAATGTATGAAAAACATTCATTTTTCGATCTCCTAAAATGTTGTTAACTATACTGTACTGTATAATCAAGGGGGAAGACGGAAAGAAGACCTGATATTGCCATTGCCACACACCACGATATAAGGGAAAGAAAATAAGGAAATGAGTTGTCTGGATGATTCACGCCTTAGAGCGTCACAATATCACACGACAGCTAGAAGAATCAACTTCAACTTCTCACATCCCATCCCATGATCTCTCTCATTCTTTCCTGAAGTTTTGAAAGCTGACATTTAATTTATTGTACTGCAAAACATTTAACTGAAATCATTTTTGGGCGGATCTATAAAAGCGTTTTCAAGTACTTCCTAGAATTACGTCCCTTTAGGAGTAGGTAGCTTTGAATTTATTAACAAGATGAAAAGATTCTCCGGCTGTCTTAAATTGATCATTATATCAAAAGAAAAAAATGTTTTACTGAAATTGTATTTTTGGTTTTTTCTACAAGCTACCAGTTTTTGCACTAAAGATGAGTGAATTAAGTTGTCCAACGAATGAAAGAATGCAAGCATTAATGCATAAACCAAGTTGAACATTTTCTTGATGTGAGGAAATGTATAGAAAAACTAAACTCCAGATTAGCCAAAAATCTCGACTTCTAATGATAAAGGGAAGCATGCTAAAGCTGGGGCAACCAGAAACTTTTAGAACGATGTAATTAGTGTATAATGGAAAATGTGAAATGATTTAAAAAAACAAAAAAAATTCTAAATTGTTTGGCACCGTAATGACGGGGGGAGAGAAAGTACTTTTTGTATTATACTAATACACATAATATCCGGCTTATAAACCCGCTGAAATAACTTCAAAATACAGTTGATAAGTAGAAATAGGATTTATGGCTCTACAAATGAACTCTTAAGGCCGTGTTCTTAAAATAGAGATCAGAGATGAAAACATATATTTATATTTAGAAATATGATCTAAAATTACGGCATGGGTTCATTCATAGGATGTCCCTATTGCACATACCCACATGTGTGCATTCCCAAACTTCCGACAAAGATTCAAAGTAGGTTTTGTTTCTTAATATGATACCGTATACAAACGTACGTAGGTTTTGCTTATGAATTTGCGTAGCTAGTCAACTGAGCAATCTCGCCATAGATTACTTCATCTTTTTGAATGATTTCACATAAACGGCTTCCAATGTGACACAAACGGTATTATATGTATGTATATACATTCATTTAAAAAAACTTGTATGTGGGGAAAAAGTGCTAGTAATTTTTTTTGTGTGGGGTGGTAAAAACGCTTCTCTTGTTTTATGAATGGTAATGCAGACTCCGCATAATGAGGAATAAGTAACTACTGCTCCTTGCAAATTGTTTTTTATGAGAGAAAAAATATAATTTGTCATGTAGCATGTAAAACCTTAATAGAATGTTGACAGACAGATGCTTGTGCTAAAAAAGTGATGATTCATACATGACTCTGCACAACAGCTAAGTGAGACGGAAGCTCAGAAAGTAGGAAAGCAATAAACAGATCTTTAAAAAAAATCCCCTGAGTCTCGGTTATGGTTTTTATCACTCACAGTTAATACCACTTAATATATAAATCTAAAGAACAGCTAATTGATAATGAATTTTATGGTGACTTCTTTTCACAACAGATAGCCCCACCGATCATTTTCCGTTATCTTATTAGCATCAAGTATCAAGAAAGGAGAGATGCATAGAATTTGTAAATAATATATATACCTATAAACAGTATATATGTATTCATGTTGCATACGTAGTGCTCTAAATAAATTTGACCGGAGTATTGCTCACAACCTAATGGTTTCTTAACTGTCATCCAACCACGCAGTAAGTAACCTTCATCTCCCAAAATTCAGGATACTAACGAGAGGATATTGTTGCGAGACAAGTTTGTTGAGAAACGGAGTATGTAAAGAAGAAGAAGAAGAAAATAGTTTGTGGATCTTATGTCATATTCTCCACCTTTCCATCTATTCATGTCACTTGTTATTATCTACATATTTCATTCTCCATCACCATGACAGAAACGTGGGAAGTCTATATGATTGTGAGACGTGAGTGAGTCACAGGCGTTGTAGGAAGAAGATGTGTCGATTTCTATAGATCCCATCTGAAAACCACATGAGTTTATTATCTGCGGAGACGGTTTTCATAGAGTCGCATGTCTCCTTTTCACAATCAGTTATACTTTATCAGAGAGTACAAGAACAGCTCAAGATATTATAGTTTAACTTGTAATAACGACGCCACGTGCTAAATAATATCGTTTGAGATTGCTATTTTACGAGGAGGTGGAAATGAGCTATGGTACTCATTTGGGTGGCCTAATTGTCATTTAAATGTCACTCTTGACAAACCAAATCAGAACAATGAGTTGTTTTTGTCTGAAAATGCAAAGAAACAACAGAACCACCCACGACAAGACGACACTCCTTATATGCTCGCTGCCTCTGTCTTCCTGTTCTCAGCTATTGGATTGACAAACTCTGGAGTACCTCATTTTTTCATGTGTGTTTCGATCCAAGACTGTTATATATAACAGCATAAACTTTGTGTGTTTGTTGCTATATCCAGTTATGTATAGTGCAATGATTTCATATGAATATTGAAAAAGATTTGCTGACAAAGAATCATGCGGTCTGATCTCTTGCATGTCAGTGTCAATTTAGAAACGTGGGCAACGGCAATGCAAGCGCACCGTTGTCAACGTAATGGCTTTGTAAAACAAATGCGAGAACCCCCATACGCATTTAGTATAATTTAAATTATGTTACTCCAGCACATAAATCCTACCACACGTAAGTAAGTACATGTCTGGTATGAGAAATTTGAGTCGGATAAATTATATGTTGATCAGTATTCACCTGCTACCTCGGTTAGTAGAGCAGTAGCCAACTACTTAAAAGGAAATACAAAGCAGCAGGACGCCATATGATTAGCTAAATAGGTTGGCATAACTAATGCGCTAAAACTGAAACGGTCTGCCTACTTTAAGTATCAGCTCCGTATTTGTAAATTGAATAATTTGTATTCAAGACGTTTCCGTTTTTACTTGGGAAAGCAAACAGTAGGCAGCTTTCGATTTTTACTTTTGAATTCTTTGAAGCATGTCGACACCGACGTGATGTCGGTTGACTAGTGTTTAATGGAACAGGAGCATCGTTATTATCTGCATAGGTTTACGTATTTACGTTGAAATCATGCATTATTCACCATTCACGAAGAAAATATTTTGTATCTCTTGTATCCTCTAATGAAGTTGAGATTTAGCATTTAACGAAATCATTTTTTTTATTAATTTATGGCAGCTTAGCCTAATAATGGGGACTATGAAACAAATCGTTTAATGTTAGCCCACAGCAACGATTGTCAAGAATTGATAATGCATCAAAGTAATGGAGCCAATCGAATAAATGAGCCTATTAATTAAAGTTCAAATGTTGACAAAAGTTCCATTGCACCTTTGTGGCTGTACTCACAAAACAGGCACCTCCTCAGGATATATCTCATCATAATAATGTAATAACTAACGACTCTGAGTAGGCAGGATTGTAATCAAGACTTGTCCAGTCAGATACTTGCTCAACACCGCTCCGGACAAACTTTCTTGATTTGTTTTGATGCACGACAGAATACTTTGTAGTTATTTCGTTACGTTTCGTCGTTATTTTTTTTGCCTTTTTGATCCATTCATTGCGTTTAAACATTAACATTCCTGACCAAATACTTCTGGTTTTTAATGACAACCATAATAACCCATGAAATGACATATTAGCTCTCATCTCATCCCAACATAAGATCAAAGCTTTACTAAGATACAGTCGTGGTCAGGTGTCTAAATCCTTGAATATGTGAAATTATAAACCGATGTGGACTACACAATTTTCAATATTTTTTCCAACCTTTTTCCTACGAAATGTTCTAAATTGCATGGGCTTTCTTATGCTTTGCTTTTTGAGGCGCCAGGTTGAGCAGTTTCGACATGGCAAGCAAAAATATGCAGTGCCTTCAAAATTTAGAGGGACAGGATAATAAATCCTTTATAGAATTGTAAGGATAACTTTTGTTTCTGAGCATTTTGATTGGGTCTGAAGGTGACATTAGAATAATTAATCATTTCTGTTAATTGTACATGCTTATTCGTTTCAGAATTGTGAAAGGAAAGTACTTTACGGTCAGTAATAAACAAAGGTAATCGTAAACCTTTATGAAATTGGTTTTAAGCGTAAAATATCGCAGAAATAACCAATTTAAAAGTAAAAACGGTCACTAGTCACATCCACGGATTCTTTCAAGTTGGAAGTGTGGCGAAAATACCGAAAAATAGGGCTCCAACAAAAAATTAGGCCAAGAGTTGATAGTGGCATGCCAGGAGCAGCGAGGGGTAACCGTGGTTAACTGCCCAGAGATTCAGAAACTCCTACACGATCAACATGGATGAAGTCTTGGCCGAAAGACAATCGCAAGAGGACTTGAATAATGCTTGTTGCATAGGTTTTCGTCAAGAGAAACGGCCGCTACTGGCCAATACACACATGACAAACTGGTTGACATGGGCAAGAGAAAGTACCCTAGGTGTCCCTGCAGTGTGGGACAAGTTCCTGTGGTCAGACAAGAACAAACTTTGCATTGTTGACCCTAAAAACACCCATAATGTATGTGGGAAACCTTTAAACAGATTCAAAGCCAACTTTGTGATCCCGCTACTGCGGGAAACCAAGGGTACTTTCTCCTGCCCATGTCAACCAGTTTCTCATTTGTGTATTGGTCTGTGGTTGGCGTTTTACTAGATGGAAACCTCTGCAAACCGTTTCATTGAAGTACTCATGCAATTGTCTTTCGGCCAAGACTTCATCCATGTTGATCGTGTAGGAGTTTCTGAATCTCTGGGCAGTTAACCACGGTTACCCCTCGCTGCTCCTGGCATGCCACAATCAACTCTTGGCCTAATTTTTTGTTGGAGCCCTATTTTTCGGTATTTTCGCCACACTTCCAACTTGAAAGAATCCGTGGATGTGACTAGTGACCGTTTTTACTTTTAAATTGGTTATTTCTGCGATATTTTACGCTTAAAACCAATTTCATAAAGGTTTACGATTACCTTTGTTTATTACTGACCGTAAAGTACTTTCCTTTCACAATTCTGCAACGAATAAGCATGTACAATTAACAGAAATGATTAATTATCCTAATGTCACCTTCAGACCCGATCAAAATGCTCAGAAACAAAAGTTATCCTTACAATTCTATAAAGGATTTATTATCCTGTCCCTCTAAATTTTGAAGGCACTGCATATTTTTGCTTGCCATGTCGAAACTGCTCAACCTGGCGGCTCTAAAAGCAAAGCATAAGAAAGCCCATGCAATTTAGAACATTTCGTAGGAAAAAGGTAGGAAAAAAATAATGAAAATTGAGTAGTCCACATCGGTTTATAATTTCACATATTCAAGGATTTAGACACCTGACCACGACTGTATGTACACATTACGTTTAGTCAACTCACCACACCACACTAAACCATGATATGTTGACCTCATGAATTGCACCCTTCTTCTTCTTATCCAATCAAGTTTGCAGTCAATAATTATTACTCTTTAAGATTTGTTTTATGACATTGATTTCGTAAAATGATTACCTTATATCGGAATCCCATTTTTTGTATAAATTATTTATCTACTACCTATCTTTCTATATAACATGGCGAACTTGAGTTTGACGAATGACTGGAGGACAGGTTCTTCAATATGACATGGTACTTACTTCTTGGCACTTGGCGTGCAACATTTTTACATCCGACTTGGTCATGTTTTAACAGTTATTAAAGGATGGGTGGCAGCGGTGAGTGTGTGAGCTAAAAGTTCATAAATGCAATCAAGTGAAATGAGTTCCCCAAAGCAAGAATGTCACCTAGCCCTGGCACGAACAAAACAAGAATTGTAGTAGTTTGTCACTCAATTCATTTATGCAACAATGTTGTCGGGGACAATAAATTCCTATTGCCACTGGTTGCGTAAAAGCACATTACATTTTAAAAAGTGATAGTCACGCATCCATTATCACTACGTTGCTGATAAAACGCAAATACTTGATGAACGAAGCAAAAAAATATAAAGTGAACTTTTTCGGTTTTCAACACCTTTTTTTAAAAGTAAGCTCCCCTCCTTCCTAATTGTAATACTATTTATACTCGTTGTACTTGGACTTGTACTTCGCTTGTTTAAACTATTGTAAAAATAAATTTTTAATAGGAATATTTAATATTTTTATTTTTGAGCATGAACTGTTACTATTGAATATTTGGTTGTTTATATGCATATATTTTTATTTACAAATCACAGATAAGAACCGGATTATTTTGTAGTCTCACTTAAAAGGAGGGGTGAATACCTGATTCCCGGGGCCAATAGTCTATGTGCTCGTGTACATTTTTATGAATACCTAAGCACATATTAATAAGTTTTTGTTGAAGTTCTGATTTTTATAAATAATTGGCATTTGCTTTTAATTCCAGTATTAGCCAATGATCACATGAAAAAACAGGTTATTACAATATTTAATGACTTAAGCATAATTAGGATACACTCATTCAAGCCCACCTTACTCCAATTCTCATGCGTAATTATTTTGCTAACTTAGCCCTTCTAAAGACTAGTGGTTTACTCATCCCATTAATTGAGCTAATGCAACACCAGTGGGTATGGATGAATAATTTTTTTGCATACTTGCATTCTACCATTGAAATGATATGGTATAATCTTCAACTATTTCAATGAGGATCTGAATAATTAGCCAAAGGAGAAACTTAAAAAGACAGGATAGACTTAAGTATGACTGTGAGGTGCAATTAGAACTGATTTTAGAAAACCCATTTTACTTCCACCAAATACGGGTGGTTTTTATGATTAGTACCCTCTGCTTCCAACAGTACGGTTTTTGTTGCCTAACGGAGGAGTACGGTTTTTCGTTGTCAAATTGTACAGCAAGGCTGACAGTAACTGAGCTTTTGGGATTGCAGCAGCATTGTTAACCATACTTTATTACAATCTCTCATGCTAATCAGAACAAAATGATGTATTATTCTAAATATTTGCGGTTGAGTGCGAAGTCACTCATTTCAATCATTTTATGGAATAAAGATACGCTGATATGGAAAGGGTGAAGAGATAGATAGAGAGAGAGAGAGATGAAACTGATTGATATAAGACCTTGTGGCTACTCTTCTTCACATCTTCACCCTTCTTCAATTTTTTTTGTTCTTGGCAGCAGTGCCTGACACACTTCAACGTGAAGAGAAGCAGTCAATTTATCCACTTTCAACGAAACAGGATGGACAAAAAAAACTTCTGAATCAATACTAAAAGTTATAAACCATGGATGTGGCAGGTGTCTTCTTCTTGTCGCTTACAGATTTCAACACTTGCAAATGATTACCATAAAAGGGGAAAGTGTTCACCTGATCTTAGCTGATTCACGCTAAAAAGGAAACAAAAAGAAGGAAGACATGTCCAGCAACCAAACTAAATAAATTGAAGTAAACAGTTAGCCTCTTTTTACGGGCTACACCGCTATGAAGGTGACGATGAATGTGTAAACCCAACGACGTGTAACAAAATATGAAAAATTCAAAACTGAGACAAGCACGTGGATTGAATTTTCATCGTCGTCGTTCTTTCCTAATGCATGCATGTTTCGTGTGTGTATTGTATTATTGTTGCCGTATATTTCAGAGGGTTTTTGTGTCACGATTTTTGTAATACTTAGAGACCTACATCTGTGAAGTTGAGTATTATTTTTCATGGGGCATGCTGATTTTTATAATAACAAAACCTTTCGTCAAGTCCTTTGATGTTTGATCTTATGTTGGCATCAGTTACATCAGTGCAGTGGAAACAACCTTTAAATCCCTAGTTCATATTATGTATGTATATATTAGTCATAGCAATACATTGTTTCACGAATTGGATGACTTATCTTCTTGACGATGGGGAAGAAAGAAAAATCAACATAATTAGTCTTTGTTTCGTTTACTCACTTTCAGCCCCTGTTTTTTGTTGTTTGCATCATTTTACACATAATCAATTTTGCCCTCATCTCTTTTGTTTTGGTGGGGTGGTTAAATCAATGTTAAGTAGAGAAACCTGCTACCAAGTGCTCATTAGAATTAGCCTGAGAAAGAAAATGGGCAGAAATTATGAGAGGCTGCACATGTTAGAAATCAGTTATTCGAAGCGTGTTAGACTCAAAGTTTGGATGCAACGTCAGCATCCGAATCTGCAATTCTTTGCAAGCAAGCATGCTCTCCAAGCATTGAATTTTCTCGACCCTTTGCTACTCATAAAATAAAGAAACGACATGTGCTCTAGCATAATTTCTGCAGACGAGAACGATTTCAAAGAGCAGAACTCTTGAAAGTCATTTCTGTAATTATTATCCGTCATCATTAAATCTTCGCAAAGAATGCTTGAATGAATAAATGTACAAGATTCCTCACTGAAATTCAGTTGATGAAATTTGTATTGACGAATAAAGAAAAAAATGTAAAAGACGATATCTCAGCATAGAATGATTTAACATGAGTTGGCATGTCGCGTTTTTAAATGAACTCAAAGTTCACTGGAGTATTTTTTATAGAGAAGCAAATTACGTAAAAGCAATCATCATCATCTGAACAAAATTCAGCATTTTACAAATTGTTATGTTTGAATGGGCAAGTTAATATTATTAAAGTTTAGCTGTTACTTGGTACGTGTATTTAGTTTTGGACCAGAATCTAAAGATTACCAGATCTGAGACACGTTGACACTTAATCTATCTCTAGATGCATGTAAGTGAAAGGTGTTATTTTTTCGAGGAACTGCGCAAAAATTTACGTCAGGATATGCTTAACTGCAAAATAATTCGTATAATGATGGGCTGTTGGGTAGGAAGTTGACTTAAGCAATTATGTTGGCATTTTTAAAAGAAAAAAAGATTTAGCAAGAAAAATTGGCTGCTGTTGTTGTTTTTTGAGTCCTCAAAAAAAGTAAAAAGGAGATTCAATTTTAACTGAATGGTAGCATTCCAGTATTAGCCATAAGGTGGTGGTTTGGTGCTACAACAAATTCTTGTATTTTATGTTAGAAACCCATTGAAGTTCACGTAAAAGAGATAATTACAGGTTATTGGTGAAGACAATAAGACGTATTGAAGGGAGAGAAAAAAAATTAGTGGATGCCTCCACTTTTAAGACCAAATCCAAATGTCTGGCCCTTGCCATACCGCTTTTTGACAACAAAAATTAAAAGACCCACGAAACTTAAAAAACTGTGAATTAAATGCAGCATACCTAATCATAATAGGATGGTTAATACTTCATTGCAGCTAACAGTTCAAGCTAAAAACTACCCTTTCAAAAAAAGATCCCGAAAAAATCAATGAGATGCAAAGGAAAATCTAGCAACCACCAACACCACCTTATCATCAACAAAGAGTGCAGTGCAATCATTATTTTGCTATTTTCACGGTCAATCCGTGAATTTTTTTTGTAAACCTATGCATCATCAACGAAAAACAGCAGTTGAGGTAGTGTTGTTTATCATCCCTCTCTTTTCTCTTCGTCCGCTAGCTTTCGAGGAGGTTTGATTAATTTGAGCTAGTGAAGTGATTCTCGGCTTAAGTGAACGTCATTTTATGAGTTACTTCACCCTTTTACAAGTTAACCCCACGACTTTATAAATTATCTATTAAAATAAGGATGATACACGTAAAACACCTCACAGAGGCACTACATAACACTAAAATGATCAAGGAATGATAAATTGATACGTTAGCACAGTACACATCCTTAATACTTAAGCTTTGTAAATCGAGGTGTTATTACCAGGGTTGGTTGGTTTGATGCTTGCTCAGGTTTAGCGAGAAATTAGCATAATCATATCACTACAGCAGCAGCAGCAGCTTTGACTTGAAACGATACGAATGATGCATTATTTTCCACCGTTTATAAAGAAACACAAAACTTTTTTTTGTACACACAATTGATGTACGGAGCACAGAATTTATCGCCGTCAGCAAATTATTCATCCCTGAACGATTTCCTTGACGAGGAATCAATAAATTTTTACTTTGATATGAGCTCCTTTTGGATACCTTTTACATGCAGGTATGTGTGTAGGCTTGTTGAATAGGGCGAAACGAGAAACCATGCCATTTAAATAATGAAATGAATAACTGTCAATTTACATTCTTGGTTGCATATGTGCACTGCAATTTTGTTGCCTGCTTTTTAGCAAACAAATTTGTACATCAAAGAAGAAAAAGGCGCATTGGTACACAGAGGACTAGTGGCCACACACGAGCGCCGGTGACTTGATGAATCCTGAATAAACGAGGAAATATGTACAAAAAATCATCCCCCTTCTACCCAACACACAAAATATCATCAGGAGCTGGACCATTAGTTAGAATCTCTGTGTAGTCCCTCTCATGAATGGTTTCTTTTTATGTAAATCATGAAGAATGCTCTTAAAGGTTCTCAAATCCCAGATTCTCAAGTTGTACGAGCCAATCCAAAGAAGGATTAGATGTGATGCCTTCACATTGATTAGCAAAACCTTGCATATATATCTTTCTACATCAAACTTCTGCTGAAAACTGTGATTCGATAAAGGCGTTCGCTTGCACTTATATGCAATTAAGATTTAAATGTCAGACCTGGTTTTGTAATGTCTCAATTTCTCTTCTGTGTTTATTACAAAATATGTTGTTTGCAGCATATCTAAGAATCCACATACATCAAAATAAGAACAAATGCCTATCCGCATGTGATGTGAACCAAACTGAAAGTTGCATTTGTCATCAAAACTGGTCTATCGAATATTATTTCGTTTGTGGATGAAAACAGGTATTTTAATAACATAATTAAGAAAAAAATGCATCATCATATAGCTATAGAGGCAGTGGCATTTGTGATAGTTAAGTTAATATAATGAAATACGGTCATTCCCTCAAAAATGTCCGAAATTTTATATCATTTTAATGTGTGATGTAAATAGATACAACTTTTCATGCTACTGTTCACAATCATGTTGAAGGTGTAAACGAAAGCATTCCAACGTACAAATATTTTTATATCTGAAATCTTATCACTTATCAATCACTAGGTAGTAGCCCATTATTCAGTCAATGAATAGTGCTTGCCACGATAAGGAATAGAGAGCTTGCGATCGGTACATTTTTCTCAACAATTACAACAAAACTAAAACTACACTATTCTGCTTTTAAAATCCTATAGAAAAATCACATAGGCATAACTCGGCACACTTATTATTAGTCAAGTTTGGGATGACTTCATTCCATCATGCCTTGTACAGAAGCCCGGTTTTCTCAATCTTCCTTCCATTCTACCTTTTAGACTAAACTGCTTTTGCGGCTGTCGTACTTGTGGACAGTCAGTAGTAGTCGTTTCGGACGTTTAATAAAAATTTCCTTTTGCCATACGGATTTACCATTTGAACATAATAATATTTTGGTGCAATAATTAATGCGGGGTAAATCTAAACGTCAATTTCATTAATGCATTCACGTGTGATGTTTTAAATATTTTTCTGGTTTGCTCCCCGTTGCGTGACCTGCCAATCATTTTCAATAAAATGGGAAGCTTAAGTCTAGATTTCGGAGACAAAAGTATTATCCACAAAATATTAGTATGCAGTTGTTGCATGTGTTTTTGCTACTGCCACTGATTTGCTACAATGTTGAAGGGAATGAAGATTAAGTCAAGAAATGATTAATACTTCCACAAACATCCATCAACAACAACGAGGAACCCTACGTATTTATTTCGTGAACAAATCCAAACTCACTTATCTTCCAAATGTGTTTATCTTCAATGCCTACAAAAGCTTCGCTATTCCCCTATCAGGTTAACTATGTGTGAACACATTTTTCAACACTTTTTCCGTTTGATGACCTCATCTCTAAAATTTCTATGAAATGGTAAGTGCACAATTTTTTTTTGTTTTTACGGTGGATAAGATTATTTAACTGCTCACTTTAGAGCGCTTTTCTGTTAAATAGCCAAACTTTTTCAAAAGTCTAATCTGGTTTGCCTTCATTCACTTCTTCTGTTTGACTTTTGTGTTCCGTAATGAGTATTATGGATCATTCGACATGACACTCATCTTATTTGGTAATAACTACCCAGAGATGCACGGCAGTTTGCTACAATTTTGGCAAATGATTAGTGCGTTTTATGGGGTCAAATTTCATTAAAAAGGATGAGCTTCTCAGATTAGTCCTTTAGACGAAAGGAGAGAAGATTACAAATCTTGAAATGGAGTTTTATTACATAACAACATTTCACTGGCTATCAACGGAACTCAACGTTAATGTGCACATAAAGCAAGCAATATAGCAATCCCAGAGACGAAACCGAACTCCTGCAATTTTACCGGTAGCAACGACAAGTATTTTGTAATGGTGGCAGTGAAAGTTTAAAAAAGGATTGATTGAGACAAAAGCCATTCTGAAAGATGTTCAACGATCATCGTCATCATCATCTACAAAATAAATTATATTCTTTAACGTACCTGTGCCATTGTCGTGATAAGTTTTGGTTATGGAGACAGCTTTTTTTCTTCGATCTTTGACTCCAATTAAACCCCGGTTGGCCAGCTTTCTGTTCTTCACATTGGTCATGTACTCCGCGTATGCTTCCAAATACTCCTTCTTTGTGATGTTATACTGAAAAAAAACACAAAAAGAAACATGGTGAATTAAGCTCAACAAAAAGCCCTACTACTATTCATTTTCACCCGTCCAATGACATTTTGTGTGTAAATTTTTAAGCATACATATAACATTATCGAGAGTTTGTAAAAATGGGAGGTATACTTGAAAGCCTCAAAGCAGTAGGCAAATACATAGATATCTTCTCACAATCAGCAAACAATATTTTTTATTGCAAATACAAAATAAAACTAAGTGTATGCTTTAATCTGCGTGTCGTTGGTAGTAAAACTATCAAACAGTACAACAATAACCTTGTTCAGCATTCATTGTTCTAAGAATTTGACATGTTTATCGTATGCTAGAACTTTCAATACTTTTTAATGCACTAGCACTTTAAAGCAACAAGAAATGTTTTCTTTGCTGATGACAAGAACATCTATCCACATTCACATGGATTACAATTGGAAGAGATGAGAAAAGAGGAGAGGGTTGTATACTTAATAATATGTATGAAATCAACAGCAGTTTGATATCCTGATAGAACCTCCGGGGCAGATCAGTTTGCTACCGTACCGGTCCGGTGCCAAATTTATTCATTAAGGTAATACCTAACGAACTTACGTAAGGATTGTCAAATGATATGTACATATATCACTTAATTTATCATTAGTTAAATATAAGGAGCACGTAAAAAAATAAGAAAAAGGTGAATTCTTGTTTCATGTCTAAAATCAACAGCACTACTTTCAAGTGTGATAAAAAACCAGTCAACTGTAATGAACGAACTGGTGAAATGTGAGCATTGGCAGAAAAAGGTTGACTCCAACTCGTCTCCCATGTAATATGTGATGACGAACAAGATAAATTCTAATATCGCTTGCAATAAATTTACCAATTTCAAATCTGCTTGAGTTGCTCAATAATCCTCGTCCCATTCTCTCATCATCCCCACAAATTCATCCATCAGTCAGAAGAGACAGAGAGAAGAGGTCTGATTCTGATTCATTCAGTGCAGTGCGGAGAGATGATGGAGCAGTATTGTTAGAGAGGCTCAGGATGATGAGAGAGTCAAGACAATGCTATATATTTTAAGAGGGGTCTCCGCTCTCAAACGGCTTTTAAGTAGCAAACGGCTCAATAAAAAAACAAGCTGTTAGTTGGTTTATAAAAATTAAAATATATTGGGACATGACAGAATAAATTATGTTGTTTGCAAAAACTAATTTTGCCTACTAATTTTATCACATTCAGAAAACAGCCTTGACTCTATTGAAATTTACTTTGTATCATTATCAAACATACGTAGGTATTTTCTCCTAGAAAAAAAATCGTTTTGATAAGATACACTCAAGTTGGATTACTCCCTATCAGACAAGAAATTAAAAGCAATAGCGTACCTAAGCGGAGAAAAGTAGCCAAACATCAGAGAGGCATTATTTATAAAACTCACAATTAAGACGAAAGGTATATAGATGAAGTGGATGATAATAAAACACACGTTTATTTATGCCCCTGACAGGTAATTCGGACCAGCTATCAATATACATCCATATAAAACATTCCTTTTTCAGCCACCAACCAGACAAAGACGATCCTATATTTGCAATTGCGAATATGCCATACCTACCATGTATAACAAAAAATACGTAACTTTTGCGGTACGGACCCAACCTTAACCTTCTGCAACAAAACATGGATAAATACTTACTCATCAAGTAGCAATTGTATTGCTACTACTATCTTCGTGTATAGTAGTTGTGGTGCTTATCATGAAGTTACTCTGTGCAAATTCCAGGATTCTTTTTTTATGATATTGGTGTAATAACCATTCTGAATTCTTACAAGTATATTGGAATGTAAAAATTCAAATTACATGCATTTATCGTATGTAAATACACAAAAACATCATTATAGATGAACTAATCTGCACACCGCAGAGAGCTCAGTAGCAGCATCAATATTATCTCATGATTGCACAAAAAAATACATGTTTTTAGAAGCCTTTATATCCCATTAAAAAGTGTTTGATACACCGTATTACAACTGTTTCTTATGATATCCCACTTCTTAATGTTTCGTATTGATTTGATTGTTGTGTATAAACTACATTTTTGAAAGGTTTGTGTACATAGAGATAGATGATACATATTATACTCACACAATATTTTTTCAGTCGTCTTGTTCAACATGAAGCTGCGAGTGCATTAATTTACATATTACCATTTCATACAGATATTTGAAGTAAAAGTGTTTGTGTCTCTGACTGAATGTCTTGCAGTTGCCTACCTGGGCGTATAAAACAGAGAGATAGAAAAAAAAGATGGTTTTGGTTAGTATAATAGAAGAGTGAGTAGTTAAGGAATATAAAGCATGTAAGTTTTTGTGCATTTGACATTTCATGTGTAGTTAACCAGCCATCAACATGTTGGAAAAATGAGA
The DNA here is from genome assembly GCA_964034955.1 of Orchesella flavescens. NCBI lineage: Eukaryota > Metazoa > Arthropoda > Collembola > Entomobryomorpha > Orchesellidae > Orchesella > Orchesella flavescens. Next base: position 29,664,167 of record OZ035953.1, read on the forward strand.
GAGATGAGATGAGCAAATGCCGACAGTTTATCACACACACTTGTTGGCTACTCCTTGTCCATTGAACATTGGGAAAGGAAAACACTGAAATATAAAAGGAGAGTGAATTTAAAGACGAGAAATTTTGAGGTTTAAATGAAAGAAGGGCTAGACTGATTGAACAGAGAGAAAGAGAGAGAGAGGGGCCAGAAACAAGTCGCATTTTTTCCATCATGTATGCGTGACATGTCTAATGTCTTTCCTTTATGTAGACATGTCGTAATGTATGTAATATTAGGTTGAGAATGGGAAACAGAATGCTCTACCATTTAATAGTCATTGTTTGATGTCTCTTTGAAGATTTTTCATTATTTATTTGTGCCTATTAACTCGACTTAAACAATAATTAATATGATTATTATTGCTTCGTCGTAATAAATTATTAGATGAAAAAAGTTTGCCAAAGCACAAAAATGCCAAATAGATGGTAAATTGGAATTTGTAGATGGAAGACTTTCGAGTGGTGATTTTAATTATTATTTTTTCCGTCTGCTGATTTTTTTTCAAATTAAAAAGTGCAATACCTACATAATTTCAACTTTTACTTTCTCTCAATCCTCTACCTTGTTTGACAGTTTTGTCTTTGTTACAGTTTTTTCTGTTTTAATTAGGAGGTACAATAGTTGGGAATGAGTTTTCCATACTCATTAATCAACTTTGTTTAGCAAATGGGCCTACGCAAGGTTTCCAGAGAGAAATACTATCAAGGATCTTTAATTAGTCAGCCTTTTCCTGACAATAGTCAAAGATTTACTTGCCAGTTTTCATTTCATCTGGTTAGGGACAAGGATTGCCCACTCAAAAGTGCCATCTCACTACTCACAGGTTGGAAAGAGGAAATTAATTAGCAATTTTTTTCTAAAAAAGAAACCCCATCTACATAAAGTATACTTTCATTTAGGTGCACTTATTTTAGACATGATGCTAGGATATTTGATATTTTCTCTGGCCAAAACCATCCAATACCTGCCGAGATTGAAAATTGTTTTGAACGTAATAGCTACGTAGAATGTAGAGAATGAAGAATATAATGTCTTGCCATGATCACTTCGACTCTAGTACTTATATTTATATGGATAGTTAACACGACAACTCTCATCGAAATTACAGATTAGCTAGAATTTCGAACTCTAGAATTTCAACGGACATGATGAGCAAAGGATTGTGTAGACTGGGACCAGGAATGATGGTTTTTGTTCTGTGTTTGGTAGGACTCTCTTACAGGAAGTACCACTGCACTATAATCATGGTCTTGTTTGAGAAGAGGAGGATTGAGCACCACAGAAAGTAAAACAAGTCAGCCAAAGAACACAATACGTTGTCATTAAAGAAAGGACAGAGGAGGAAAAATGAGAACAGAATGAGCATCATGAGTGACTGAGCTTGATATAATGATGAACTAGGTGTGTTTGCCAGGTAGATAGAAAGATATGTACATATCTATGTAGTTTTCTTGTTCTGTCCTTACAATTTGTAGTTGAAAAGGGGAATGAATGTATATGTGCCCAAGTTGCTCAAGTTACATACCATTCTATGTTCAAGATAAACTGACGAGATATGAAAGATGTTGGGGCTTCACCTTATTCACCTCTGCCTTGACAATAAACTATTCAAATCGTAAGTGACCGTGTGGTGATTACTATCTCTTCGCTATCTCCTTTTGTTTTACACCTAATGCTTGAGAAAAAATCTTATGTTTCTATGAAATCTTCAAATCTCCTCTCTTGGCCACAATGAAATGGATCTCGGTGGAGTTCGGTTATCTCTAATTTCATAGAAAATTTCATTTATTTTCCTTACAAATGGGCTCCAAAATATCCAAGTAAACGTAATTCTTGTCAACCTAATGCTTTCTTACATACTCCCTATTTTCCTGCATTGACATTGAAGCACAATACAGGGAAAAAACTCAGCAAGTACAAGTTTATAACAAAGCATTTTTCCAAATATAGTCCATTTATCAGTGTTGTTACACTACTCGTAAGAATGTGAAGGCGTAATCACATGTGCACTTTAAACTGCAGATATCTCTTGTTTCGTTGGTAGATAAGCTAGTTATAGCCATGCATTCTACAATCACAATCATTCATCAATCAGAAAAAATATAAATAATTCCAAAGGCTGTCATATCAATTCTCGATGACCATACTATTCATTCAAGTGAATTACTCTTTGCTGAGTAATAATAATAACGTTTTGGATTGCAAATGAATCAAATCAAAACTACTTTATTGAATCATTATTTTGACGAAATAAACCTGTTGAAGAGCCCAACTTCATTCCAAGAGAGTGACCGACAAAAAAATGAGCGACGAAATTGCAGTGTGATACTCGGTATTTTGTTCACCTCGAATTAGTTATTTGCCTACTAAACAATACCAACTGGAATGACATCAGGTGACAGCTTTGTTATTTCATGCATATTTTCCATATCTTCGCATTCCTCAACTCAAGTGCTTTGGCTTTGTCAGAATAAAAAAAAGGTGTTTACCTGCAATAAACCCAACGTGTGTGATAGTGCTCTCACAGCAGTGAAAGTTACTCGTCACTACTCGGTCAGTGCATTGCATTCCGCCAATTATAAGTAAAGTACGTATGCATATTATTATTAGAGCAATGTATATATGCGAAAGAATGTAAGGTACGTGTCAAACATCAATTTTTCATTATGCCCATTACATACATTTTTCATCATACTTTTTACGATGTACATACGAACAACACCTCAATATTTAAATCCATAAAAACGTCAAATCCATTTTTTTTCATATGGATAACCCCCGAGAACACTCTGTGGCTCTCAATTGTTGACGTTGTTGATCACTGTTTATGTAGTGAAGAATGCTACTTAAATTTGTTGTGAGAATGACTTCACGACGTCAGCCCCAACTCGTATAAATGTACGAGGCTGAACCCTATAAATTAAAAAAAAATGAGGATGCTAATTTATAAGAAAACAGATGAATGGCTGTCACTGTGTTTTTCCTTGTGCCAAATGGAAGAAACAACAATAATCAGGATGTCCTCGCAAAAGTAAGTTTACCTCTGATGTGGATTTCGTTTTTATCACCATCGCCACACCAGATCATGGTAGTACCGGTGGGAAATCCCTTTTGAGTATGGAGGATTGAGAGTGGAAAACCATTTTCATTCAGAAGGCTACATACATACATAGATATATGGATGATCTATGAATTAATTTAGAACAGTCAACGTTGTTTCGTGCTAGCTCAATGTCAGAGTGAGAGCAAGATGTGAATAGTGACTGTATAAATTGTACGCATCTCTCTGCCGACGTAACATGGATCGTTGGAAATACCACGGAAATTTCAAGAAAGATGATGGGGACAGACATGCTCCATGCATAAAAGTGAGAGACAACACACCGATACAGCAAGCATGTCATGCTGGTTTAGTTTGATATATACACAAAAAACTGCTTCGGGTCAGAAAAACTTCCCGGTATGAGTTAGAGCAACGCGTGAGTGGACAAGGAAGCGTGCACTCCATTGTCTTTATAGAAAACAGAAAAAGGTTCCATTCAAAATCCCAGCTACTATTACTCTTCACTTTTGGTCTATTTGAGAGAGTCGTCGTTATCATTAGCATCGATGTAAATAAAGCGGACCACCTGTAACCATGTTGCAACAAGTTATAATGCACTTGGAACTTTCCAGCTGCTATTACTATATTATGTATATAATCATATATGACGATTTGAAAGATATCGTAAATTTTGCAGAGCAAACCATCCATCCCTCTCTCTCTCTCCGGTTGTAGTAATGGTATTGAATCGGCGAAAAATTGGAGGAAACCCAGAGATTTGCCGTGCATGATACGTATATTCAGACAAATCAACGCACAAAAAAAGTCCAATGTTTATGCATGCAAGCTAGGTTAAATGTTTTCATGTAGGGTAGGAGCTTCTCAAGTAATCCATACTGCGTGTATATCTCTACTATAATATCATTTCATATATATATGTATATATCTATTGTAATGATATATCAAGCACATCATCAGACACTCTAGCCGCTTTACAATTCTAGTGCTACGATTGGAATGATCTGAGGCGGAAAATCAGGATATGTAAACTGGAAATACCCAGCTCGTTTCAGAGGATACCTACAAAAACGCGCACCATTCAAAGAGCCTTCACTTTTTCGCGAATTTTTGTTGATACACAACTGTCGTGCTCGAGTAGATCGACAATGAAACAATTAATGTATACGTAGAAACACACAAATGGTATTTTACGGCTGTGTACTATGCTAAATGAGCTTCCGCCTTTTTCTGTCATAGTCACATAGTCATCCTGTCGTCATCATACTTGTACATTAAAACAGTGGACGCAGAGAAGACTCACTTTAACGAAAACAACGTGGTTTTACAATTTAGAGCTAAGACTAAAACTATAATCGGTATATTTACAATGTGAGGCGGCTCATTACGTGAGGATGATGATGACATTAATTGACTGCTAGTCCGTTTTTAAGACAAATTAATGTGATGATTATTGCGTCACCTATTAAAGACTCAGGTGTTTTAAGAGCTGTTTCACTGACAACATTGTTCTAATCTTTTTTTTATGAACTCACACAAACACACTAATATCGGTTATTCGATAATAATACTCCTAGGTACATACATTTGTGTGTCTGCTCCCTTACCATCTGCTTATTCATTTTCATTGCTGAACATACGCCACAATGACTTCAATGGGGATTTCCAAAACAACATACTTCGCAACTGTCCATTCTTTGTCTATTTAGGGTAGATATAATCTCCCCTGTTTGACATGAATACGGCATGTGTTTGTGTATATAGTTTGCTTTATTGAACGAAATATCATCATTACTCATCGACAAAACGATGCTGCTGATGGTAGAACGAGATGCAAATTTGCCAAAGGTACAAGCAAGCCGCCATATAAAATGAATAGGTACATGCATTTGTATGCACAGAAGTTATACATTTTATTATCTGTGTGTTTGAGCGTGTAAGTTGGTGGTGGTTGTCTTTCGGTATCCTCAAATATTTAAGTATGATGACGGTATAAAGTAGTAGAAACTGTATCACAACTATCATTATTATCAAACATCATCATCATCAACATCAAATTTTATGACGAAATTTGACAAGTGCAATTGTAGGTGGTTGCCTTTCGTCTTTTGCAAAACGGAGTTGAGTATAACAAACGATGACGTAAGTAATATTGATGATTTCAACACCTTCGAGCTTAGAAAGCACACATGAAGATTCCCATGTTGGTGTTGTCTCAGAGATTAAAAAATGCTGGTATGCAAAATGCATTATATAGTAATTAAAAGGACAAACATATATGTATATATAATACATACACTCATGTGGATCAAACAAAACTGACAATTTAAGCTGTTGGATGACCGTTTGACAGAGATTCAGGTAGCAACTGTGCAATTTTTTTTTGTAAAATGTTTACATAAAAGAATGACATGACATCCCTAACTTGAATTCGAGTTTCATATTATTGCAAAAAAGAAAAATTAGTTACGGAGCGTAAAGTTGGTGCAGTTTAATCCAGAAAAATGTTTTTAAGAAGATGCAAATGTATTTTTCGTGAGGATCGCATAACTTTTAAAATACTATTTTTTCCATGGGAAGCCACAGATCCACTCTCATTGGGGTTTCTAACCTCTCAAAGTACATAAGCGTCCTATCCTGGTCTGGGTGGAGATCGTCTGGGGCAAAATGCATATTGTGGTCACAGATATTATTTGCTAATTTCGGTTTGGTATTAGCTGAGCTTCACCACTAAAAGAAAATTAAATTGGAGAAGGAGAACAGGAACAAATTTTGCAGAATATTTATGCACGTCTTGTTTCATTTACATGAAGAGTAATAACAAGCATAAGGCACAATGCAAATGTTAGTCTCATCATCAAACTTAGAAATATCGCAACGGGGAGCCCATATAGTGTATTATTATTTGAATGGCTGATAGAGCCTCAATAGCTTATCGTCAAGCGACAAATTATTATAGTCACTCAGCCGTACCTTACAATACTCTAAATGACTAAACCAGTCTATCAAGATACTGTTTAGGCAAACGTCCAAAAGCTACTCTTAAGAAGAATCGGTTTGGTAGTTAAGCATTTTTTTCATATATATTATTAGCCCGATGCTCAGCAGAGCTTGCTTATTAAATCATCTTATTTGCCTGTATATTTTTCTGCATTTATGTGTGGCAGAGGGTAAGGTATGTATGTATGTATGTTGTCAACAAATTTCGACAACCCTTTTCTGCAGGAGGCAACAGTTATTTGTTGGCTGATACAAATATTTTCAGGTAGGTCTGGATAAGGGGGTTGTTTAGTTCTCTCAAGTCCAAATCTTGTCAATGAAGAATTAAAATTTTCAATATACGCCTTTCACGGTGAATTTGATTGATACTTCGGAGAACACGTCCGTGAACAAAGCAAGCGACAAAGATGAGGGTTTACAGCAAAGGTACAACTAATTTATTTAGCCCTTACATGTCTTTAAAACACTTATGCATGTAATGAAAATAGAAACCTGTAAAAGGAATTTTAAAGGATTCATTTCATGGTGATTGTGCGATTTTGAAGTGTTGATAATTGGATATTTTATAATTTCATTCACTAAACAGAATCCATAAAGTCAATGGTTGGTTTGGTTCCTTGAAAAAACAATCACACACATATAGCATCAGCAACTTGTTCACCTATAGATCACGTTCGGCACAATTACAAACGTTTCTGCAGATGTACCTTGTCTACTTCATTACGTCACGCTTGACTGAGGGCCTGTTTTCCCATTAAATTTTTAAACTTTGCCAATACCAACAATTATTTTGCACTTAGGGAACTACCAAGGTAAGCGCATACGATGTCATTATATTTTTGCACGCATGGGGATCATTACAAATTTTTACTTTCAGAAATATTACGTATATGAATAAATTTGTTTAGAGGCTTGCTTGGAGGTAGCCGCAGCATCAAGTAACGACATAACATTTGCAAAATTACACCCTTCCACAAAAGCAAATTCCAACAGCACCCCATCAAAACTATTAGCAATTTGTGTTTTATATCTTTTCAATTTAAAACCATATCAGGAAAATCAGTTGTAAATAGCCCTGTTTATGATTTGTGTGCTAAAGTAGGGGATCATTTGAGCCGAACCAACCCTCTTCTATTTGGTACTTAAACGGCGTGCCTAATGCAATTTTCTTTTGCGTTTTTTTCAACAACTTTCTCATGATAGTGGACTTCACAACAATGCAATGCTGTGATAACCCTTTGGGTGTTTGCAGAGACCAACAGTGAAAAAATTGAAAAAACCGACCAAGTCATGCCGAAGACCAACACATCTTCTCCACAACTGTTGAGAAGTAACACTGAAACAACATGTTTCTGATTTTGCACACTTGTTTTGACATCTATGAATTCGTACATGTGCCATGTTTTCTTCTGCCATTTTTTCCCTTGTGTGTAGCATGTACAAAAGGTGATATGCTTTCACACAGATAATGACCAATATTATCTTGCTCCTTCATCAGCTTATAAATCTTCATATCATCATCAAGATCAAAAAATGTTTTCCTATAGTCTTTAACTATATGTTCAAGATTTATGTATTCTATTAAAATAATCAGAAAGATTTTTTTGCCGTTTTGCCAGTCTTTTTTTCCCGATTACTTGATTCACGATAATTGCTCCTGAAAAATTGATGATAGCAGAGGAGAACGGTGAGACCAGTGGTAACAGTTTATATTTAAAATTTTCATGGTATTATCATTATTACGAGAACTATGCATGCATGCATGCATGTATATATATATGCATGCATACATACATGAACGTTGACTTACATGCATAATATCTGCTTGTGTCTGCTTAGGTGTAGGTTAAATACGATAAGCCAATGCTGTTTTTCAACTTGTCGAAAACAGAAAGTAGTTTGACAGTCTTACAGTACATTGCTGATGGAATGAAAAACAGATGAGTGTCTATCGCAATTACTGAGACAGTTGCAATTTTCCTGCTGATTCCCTCACCCTCTCAAAAAAAGTTTTTTTTTTGCAATGAGCCCCCTTCACTGCCGCAAAAAAAATTGGGGAAAAAATGCATGGAGGAGGGAGGCAGGGAAGCATGTATATTATTTAGGTACCTAACAAGTAAATTATGGCTAATGATTTGTTATCATCATATAAGGTAGGTTATGATATGTTGTGATAAGATTTTCACAAACAAAATCCAGCATTCAAGAGGAGAGGTGAAAAAAATTTTGAATTATTTATTGATGGCAGGAAATGCTATTTTTATTTGTAGCTGTAAAAATGCATACGTTCACACTATTACACCAAATGTGAAGCTGTGTATTGTGCTAATAGCCACATATATGTGTGTAATTGCATTATTATGCACCTTGATCATGTAATACAAAATATTTCATTACTATATCCTCACGAAGTTTGAAACTCGTGGTGGCTGCATCGCAATCAACTGACGAAGAAAAGTGCCGGCCACATTGCATAATTTTACGCACACAGACATGACGTTTCCTGCAATTTCGTAACACCGAATTTTTTTTCCTGTCTGTTTTTCCCTTTCAGATGCTAAAGGTATCGCTTGTACTAAAGTCCCTGTTGGTGAAAACTCATTCCAGAGAATTACTAGAACATGGGAGAACACAGCAGACTTTGAACGTGGCAGTTTGTTCTGAGAACACCATAATAAGTCTAATCGTAAGAAAATTGCAGATTTGATTTTAAATTTCAGTTGTTCGACGTCTGAAGAAATAAAACGTCGAATTATATATTCAAAGATGTTTGAAGTTCGTAAAAACAACATATACACACATTGAATAGTTCAGTCAACCAGAACTAAGTTTTATCTGCATTTTTTTCAATTCAAGTCAACAACCAGGTTTCTTACTTGAAGTGGCTAATGAATCGAACATAGCCGCTATCAATGCTCACATTAGAGAGGAAGGGATTATAAAAAAGTGGATTTTTTTCGACGTAGCCCACCAACACAGAATTTGCTCAGCATATAAGTAAACCCCTTTGGTACTGTAGTGGCAGATGATGATTCCATCCCAAAAAAGTGTACGGCTTTGCTCCTCTTGTCAATGCAGTTAGGCATACATACATTTTATTATATTTATGCACTTGATTGCCATACAAAATGCAATTGATACGATCTTGATAAACCGGCAATATACTCATGCCCTTCTCGATTGATATGTGCTATTTGTACGTGAGAGAGTGTCTTTTAAAGTGTAAACAATAAACTTTTTAAAATAATGCTTGACTCGGTTCGTTTCAAAATGATTTCTTTGATGATTACTTTTACACAGGTAAAAACGGTTTATGAAGATTTTATCAAATGATATCCTCATAACTTTAGTCAGACAGGCAAGTTGCTCACATAGATACATAAATATACACAATAAGCTACCAAATTTCAACAGAAAAAAAGATGAATCAATGCAACCAATCAACAATATCAAACCTCTCCTTTACCTTTAGCAAAACTACCACTTAGGATAAAAAATATTTAATAATGATCTTCACATACTCCTTTCGCCAATAGTATTTGTTCCCAATACTACTGCAGTTTTAAGTATATATTTATGCTAGATAGTCACTTACTCACTCTTGCATTTCAACTTTTGTGTTGATATGATTTGATGGTCAATAGGTAAATGCACACATTTACTATTAAAAACTATGAAATACACATGTATTAATGAAGAACTGGTGGGGTCGAGTCCGGGCTGCATAAAATAAATGATTATTTGGAAATATTATCCTGAAAAAAGGTCGTATATTTCGGAACCAGATTCTTTCTTGGCTTTCTCCTCTCTGTACCGCCTGCAAAATATGTCTAGTACGTGATGTGATCTTTCATTATGCACACAAAAAGTGAACGTACCATCCCAACCACTCATCCAATTTCCTTTTTTCTTGATTTCAGATGTTAATAACTTTATTTTGTGCGTTTGTCTGCCTACCTTCACTTCTTCATTTTATAGAGTCAAGCAGTCGTACATATATATATGTTGGAGGCAAGCAGGCACACAAACATAAACATTTATTTCCATTTGGTGGCAGTAGTCGCTGCAGAAGCAGCCGTTAAAGCCTTCCCTTATGAATATATTACGATTAATTATTTATTCAATTCAGGTTTTATGCTTGCAGTATCACTCACAAAATATATATATTTTTTGCCAACTCTCCAAACCCAAATGCAATCTACTGTTTCCGATAAAATAACATCATGACCAATTATGTGAACATGACTTTTTAATAGGGTTATATCTAACGTTTCGGTAAACGTTTGAAACTTGAGAAGAACTTGAGTAAAAGAGAAAAATGTTCATAGAAACCCCATCTTCTCATGATCCTATATTATTGCCATTACCTTTCGTCATTAAGGATGGCCAATCTCCCCATATGCAAAAAGGAAAAGATGATGCTCTCTCATCTCAACTCAGGATAAAAAGTATCAACGGGGCAATCAACAGACTTTATGGGCTGTATAATTTTGCCCATGAAGTAAGTGATGAAAAGATGAGTTCATCCCCTGAAACACCCTAAGCCACGTAAATCTTTTCGAGTTTTGTTGAGAAGAAAAGAATACGAAAATGAAGAGTTTTGTGAGCAAGCTGAAGCTCAGCCATCAACCATCTTTCTTTTCTTATAGGATCACCTTTAATATTTAAGGTAACACCATGTTATGTGATCTTCTAGTGATAAAATGACAGAGATCATAAAAATCTAAGCAAGTCCTCTTCTCGGCTTCTGATCAGATCATAATATCAAAAGTTATTAAATCATATGGCTCGATTACAGTTCAATAGCATGGCCGAATGAGCTTCACTCCCATGTATGGAAAAACCATTAAAGTAAGTTACGGCTATCATATCACAGAAAAGGAGCAAGTTCCGCACAGTAAAAAAACTGCGTGCATCACGTTACGTAAACATTAAAATACTGCATTACGTACGGTTTTTGTAAGGAGTACGTACGTATGTAACGTACCAAACATGTACCTACGGATGGATGGACGTACGCAGGGCCAAATCTCTCTATTCGCATGTTTTTTGGGCACACATCACATCTGCACCACTTTTCTTTGAACTACCTGCATTCAATGATATGATGATGACGATTAAAGTAAAGTAATGTGTGTGTGTGTGTGTATCTATTGTGCTCATATTATGCATATCGGTAAAATACAACAACCTTCAAAGGGTTGACCACCCCGTTTGTTATGCTACTCATTCACCATAACTAACACTTGCTGATTTTCAATTTGCATAATATCTATATGACATCTTTTTCATAACACGCCCTACCGTTTTTAATAGAGTTATTCATTGTAACAGTTCACTTGAAAATAACAACTCTTTTCGTGGATTCCCCTAATATATGATGAAAGTCAAAAGATCTCAATCAAAATTTGGAGTCACGAGCACTAGTAGGGTGTCCAATGCCAGACAAGATTCTACGAACTTTACACGCTTAACGCTCAAGTGGTTCATCAATAAAAAATATGGTTAGTGAATCATTAGGAGTCATACCAACGAAATATTTTGAAATTCATGTGTAGTCCTTGTAGTCACTTCACGTGTGTTAGGAATTATTAGTCATCATTGCCACCCTAGCTTCCTCATCACTTCCACGATTAAATGGGACAAGTGCTTCATTACCCAAATGCTTGGGTGAGTGGCTTCCATTTACACGGAAATTTTTCATTGATCCTTTTTGTATAAAATTTTAAAAATGTGAATGGAAAAAACTTGTTAATTCCTGTTTGCTCACTTGGAAAAATGCATCTTCGCTGAAGAGTTAGTGTAAGGTGAAAGGTTATATCTATGATATTTTATGCCTTACAATAATAGTTAGGAGACAAATCTCAGAGTCGTTAGGTTTTGGTATGTGTAATTTATACCACAGATTTTATTCTATGAAATAGTATCATCATTATTACTTAACATGTATGTACGTAGGTATAGGTGCTAACCCTAACCATGATTAACCCTACTTATAAATAAGTACCCGACTCGAATCCCTCAAGTCAGGGACGCCAGCGTATCTCACAGGCGTCGTATGCACACTAGCATGTATGCAAGGAGTTCCGCATCACGCGGACTCAAGAACAAGATAGAAGCTATTTACTATTGAGCTCGGGCTCTATATATAGACCCGAGGAAATTCTAATTCTAAACATTAAAAAGTTCCTTGCCCTTTGGTCAAGGAAGAATCATTCAAAGCAGCAAGCTGCACACTCTACATAACATACCGTACTCTACATTTTAGACTTAAAACTACTCACTCCCTTATACGCCCCCACTCCTAAACGGTTGCACCGTTGTTGCAACCCTTGTCTCCCCTTTGCATCATATTCACTTCCGGTTATATTAGATAGGCGAAGAGGCCCGGCTGTCCACTTGTGTAGCACGTCTGCATTTTGGTGGTGGATAGTCAGGTCGCTGTGTTATGTGTAGCCAAAAAAAATTAGAAGTAAATAGAGTTTTACAACAAGGTAAAAATAAGACTAATATTATTAACCTTAACTTACACTTTTTATCTTAATATCTAACAATAAATCTATTTGGAGCTAGCTCCATTAGCAAAATAATTATAATTAACAACAGAAAAATAATCAAAAGTTGTAATGTAAATATTACACCAGCATCCCTTAGGATGTCCGTCATAAACCTTAACCTATGGACCATTTTGAAATAATTTTTACAAGAGTTTTTTTTTATGAAATGAACAAAATAATCACTATTGAATTTTTAGCTTAACAAAAAAAATGAAGCAACTAAAGTTGTCGAGAATCTCTCTCCGACTGACAAAATGATTGGAACATTGAACTGTACCATGTACCTTTTATTTTACTATATTTTACTTATATTCTACTACTTTGATTAACGTTATCCGTATCGGGATCGGCAAAGCTCAACTCCCCAGGCCGATCGAAGTAAAGCTTTAGGTTTATACCATTTTGGGTACCTAAAACTTCATTTGTATCCATATCTGCGAGTTCAAAGAGAACAGGAGAACATTTTCTTGAAATTCTAAATGGACCAGACCATCGGTCTGAGAACTTTTTGCATATAGCTTTCATCTTATTTGATAAGATGTGAGTTTTGACCAGCACCAAGTCACCAGCATTTGCTTTGAACCTTTTTGTTCGTAAATTATAATATTTAGATTGCTGTGCTTGTGCTTTTTCAATGTGTGAAATGGCTCTTTGGTACACTGATGCGAGCTTTTTAGTCAACTCAGTCTGGTATTCAACGCGAGAGTCAAAACCATCATAATCGGCTTCAAGATTACGGTCAAGTGGAAGTTGTATCTCCCTTCCCAAATTTAACATAGAGGGACTGAACCCTGTAGTATCTGAAATGGCTGTGCGTAATGCCAACGCAGTAGTATGGAGATACTCATCCCATTTCTTTTGGTTTGAGGAAACGTAGGAAGTAAGGATCGCCTTAATATTGCGATTAACACGTTCAGTTATATTACCAGAGGGATGATATGGGGTTGTAAACTTATGTCGCATTCCCCATACCTTGCACATATTCTCAAAAGCATGACCCCGAAAGTAAGCAGCATTATCACTCAGTAGTGATTTAGGAGAACCCCATCTACAGAAAATTTCCCTTTCTAATATTTTAATTATTGTAGGAGCTTTTGCATCTCGCATTGCAAAGAGCTCAACCCATTTTGAAAAGTGGTCCACAACGACTAAAAGTTGTGTTTTTCCATTTGATGACCTGGGCAATGGACCCACTAAATCAATTGCTAACATATCCCAAGGTCCATGAACTTTTACTGGTTGTAGTTCCCCATGAGGTCTACTCATAGGATTTTTGACAGTCTGGCATTTATTGCAACTACGTACGTATTCATAAACCGTTTTGTGCATATTTAACCAGTAGACTCTTCGTAAAAGACGATTGATAGTTTTCCTGTATCCCATATGTCCGCTTTGAGGATTATCATGGAAGTACAGTAGTATTTCATTCCTCATGCTAAATGGAATGTATGGAAGCAAAGAACCAGCTTTGGTTTTCTTAAACAAAATATCATCATGCACAACTAAATCAAGAGGCAAGTCAGTTTTTAAGGCAAGAACTACATTATCAATAAGCTGAGCTTGTCGAATAGCATTTAAATCAATATTTGTCGTGAGTGGTAGTAAAAGTGAGAGAAAAGTATGAGTAATGGGAGGGTCCATGACCTTCTTAGCATCCTCCTCTTCAATTTTACCAACAGGAGCTCTAGACAAAGCGTCTGCTACAACATTGTATTTACCGGGGCAGTGTGAGATCTTTGGTTGAAAATCTTGGATTTTTAATGCCCATCTAATGAATTTACTATTGACATCTTTCATGCTGTTGAGCCAAATTAAAGCTCTATTATCTGTCTCTAAGAAAAATTCTACACCATCCAAGTATTGCTCGAATTTCTTGAGTGCCCACACGATGCATAAGCACTCACGCTCAGCTGCATGATAATTCCGTTCTGTCTTGCTCAATGAACGGCTAATAAAAGAAATAGGAAGTTCTTTTCCACAGTGATCTTTTTGGAAGAGGACAGCACCCAAACCCACCTCAGAAGCATCGGTACGTAAATGGAATGGCTTTTTAAAGTCAGGAAATGATAGAACTACAGAATTAGAAATTTTGGAGATAAGCATTTTAAAAGCATTTTGTTGTTCCGCAGCCCATGTAAAAAGTGCATCCTTTTTGAGAAGCTTATTGAGAGGCTCTGCAATATCAGAAAAATTCTCTATGAAGTGGCGGTACCAACCGCATAGCCCAAGAAAGCGTTTAACATGCTTAGCATTTTTAGGCCGAGGGTAATCGTGTAGTGCTGTGGTTTTCTCAGGGTCGCATTCTATTCCTTTTGGGGTGACGAGAAATCCCAAATATTTAATTTGTGTTTCACCAAACACACATTTCTCAATATTCAAAGTTACTCCAGCTTTTCGTAGCTGGTTCAGGATATAATGAATATGTTGGAGGTGCTCCTCCCAAGTCTTACTAAAAATTAAGACATCATCTAAATATGCTTCCGCAAATCGACCACGAGCACTACCCAATACCCTATTGATAAAGCGTTGAAATACCGAAGGTGCGGTTTTTAAGCCAAAGCATAAGCGTTTAAATTGGTATTTGCCTTCATGACAAATAAAAGCAGTATATTTGACGGAATTAGGGTGCATTTGTATTTGCCAATACCCTTTCCGCAAATCTAATTTAGTTATAAATGTGGCTTCACCAAGCCTTTGTAAAGCCGTATCCATCCGTGGGATTGGAAACGGATCGGATTTCGTTCGTGCATTCAATTTTCGAAAATCAATGCAGAAACGAAAATCTCCTCTCTCCTCCTTCATATGGACAGGGCTTGCCCATTCTGACTCGGAGGGTTCAATGATGCCTAAGTCTAGCATCTTTTTAATGTGTTGGGATATAATTTCCCTCTTTTTTGGAGAAACGGGGTAAGGTTTTTGATAAATAGGCTGACCTTCAACCTGAAGTTCACACTGAACTAAATCCGTGCATCCAATCTTGTCGGTATACACATCAGAAAAATTATTTAACAAAATATCCAGTTCGTCACGCTGCGCAGTCGTGAGTCCCTGTAAAGCACAGAGCATTGTCCTATTTGTGAGGGCATACCTGTGTTGTGGTTTGCTATTAAAAGTATAGCATCCACTTCCGAAGTCAATAATCATGCCATTTTCTGACATAAACGAAGCTCCCAAAATTATAGGAAAAGGTAGGTCACGCATGATTACAAATTCATGCTCAAAAGTTTTATTAGCAAAGCTTAATTTTAATTTGGTTGTGCCAAGCGAAGAGACAGTAGTGGCATCCCCAATTGTAACATTATGTACATTATTTTCAAGCAAAGGTGCATTCATTTTCTGAGCAGCAGAGAGAGAAATAAAGCAATGTGATGCACCTGAATCTAACAAGCATGATAAGCTTGTATTTACAATTTTAACGCGTACTTGTGGAGTTACTTTTGAGATGAGCGAGGGGACCAGAATGGACTCCACTTGCTTCTGTCCCCGTTCAGGTTTCCCATATGTGGTTGCAATCGTTCACATGTGGATGACGGTGGTTGCACTCGCTGCTGTGGAAATTCCTGCTGCATGTCATTACGATCAATTGGCTGTGTTTGGTATTGCAGCTGGTTGAATGACAAGTGCCCTTTACGATAGCATTGATCTTCCATATGACCTACTCGCTTGCAGAAATTGCAGTAAGCTGACTTTTTAGGATTTTTATTCCCATCACCAGAAGACTTGAAAAAATTTCCTGCAGCATTTTGCTGATTAGCATTATTTACTTGTGCAGAGGCTTGAGTTTGCTGTTGTTTATCAGCATCATTTGCATCAGAAGGTGAACCTTTTTTCTCAGCTGGAACTTGGGATGATGACCTCCAAAAGTTTGTCTTCCTTCCATAGTTTGGGTTGTGAGTTGCACCTGTTGGTGTTTTGACTGGAGTCGATGGCATTGGATCTGTTTTGCGTGCACGAAGCAAAGCTTTTCCTTGACTCTCTCGTAAACGATTGAGATTGCGAATTAGCATTCTACCTTGAGATATCAACGCAGCCACAGAAGGATATGTGGTGGTTCGCATTTGAACGGATATCTCAGGTAAGCATGAATTTATAATGCGCTCAATGACCACATTGTCTGGGACTGTTGTGTACAACTTTCTGTATAAATTAGTAATGTCCCAACAGTAAGATTCAAACGGCTCAGAGAACTTTTGCTTACGAGCAAACAGTTTCTCTGCCAAACCATCTTTACTGGAATCCTCAGATTCATATGCACAAAACCCCAACTTAAAAGCATTCCAATCATGGAAAGCATACTTGTTAGCCCTCCACCATGATAAAGCATCAGAGTCTTGCGGAAAAATACGTGCTACAAGCAAATGCCATTGCTGAGGGTCAATTCCCTTAATTATGAAGAATTCCTCAATTTCTGTCAAAAATCCGTCAGGTGAGACTTTGGAAGGATGATACTGAGGAAATGCAACACCACTCAAGGGATCAAACATGAAAAGTGGAGCTGGAACTCCAGTATTAGAAAAACGAACATGTTGTGATGGTGCATTTCCTGCAGCTCCTTCATCGCTTTCATCATCATTATATTCATTCATTGGAGGGGCCGAAGGTTTGGGAATTGGATGTGAATCAGAACGCCCCGGACGGGGGTTCCGTAATAAAGTATACCCTTCCCCTTCGCTTTCAATCACATCAGACTCGATTGGTTCGGTAACCGCACGAGCTATGGATTGTTTACGTTGCATATCCTTCAAACGAAGTTTTAAATTTCTCATCTTCCCGTCATGACGGCTTTGACCTGCGCGTATGTCCGTCATTTCGTCAAGTAAAACTTGCTGATTGTTCATAACCCTACGAACATTGTCAGCTATTTGAGCCAAATCCGGGTTTCTCTCCGGATTTGAAAATAAACCTTTGAAAACGTTGGACATTTTGAAAATTGAAAAGGAAAAACAAAATGTACCCAAAATGAACAAACCCAAAGCTTTTTTTTATATACTACTTTTGACTTGAGACGGAACTTATTTTACCTCTACTTATTACTACTTAAACTTGTTTTTTTTTTTTTTTTTTTTTTTTTTTTTTTTTTTTAAGAAACAAAAATATTTTTGAAATTTACTATTTTAACAAAATTTTACATCATACCTACCCATGTGTTGGGCGCCATTTGTAAGGTGAAAGGTTATATCTATGATATTTTATGCCTTACAATAATAGTTAGGAGACAAATCTCAGAGTCGTTAGGTTTTGGTATGTGTAATTTATACCACAGATTTTATTCTATGAAATAGTATCATCATTATTACTTAACATGTATGTACGTAGGTATAGGTGCTAACCCTAACCATGATTAACCCTACTTATAAATAAGTACCCGACTCGAATCCCTCAAGTCAGGGACGCCAGCGTATCTCACAGGCGTCGTATGCACACTAGCATGTATGCAAGGAGTTCCGCATCACGCGGACTCAAGAACAAGATAGAAGCTATTTACTATTGAGCTCGGGCTCTATATATAGACCCGAGGAAATTCTAATTCTAAACATTAAAAAGTTCCTTGCCCTTTGGTCAAGGAAGAATCATTCAAAGCAGCAAGCTGCACACTCTACATAACATACCGTACTCTACATTTTAGACTTAAAACTACTCACTCCCTTATATTAGTCATCCATATCTTAAAGTTTGAAGAAGTATTCAAGGGAATCTAGAGAAATCTGTTATGCAACTATCCAAAAATTAGCTGCTGTAGTTCTCAATTCCCAGAGTTGGGAACTGAAATATGCGGAACATATTTGTGAAAACACAAACCAACCCACCACCTCTCCTATTTTTCCTGTCAAATTCTTAGCTTTAAGCTTGCAATATGACAAAGCAAATGCCAAAATATTATTAGTTTGTTTGTATGAAACATGGAAGCCAGACACATCCGCCACCACCAAAAAATTCCATCAAGGATATAATAAACACATGTAACCAACATATTATGTATGTATGCAGTTTGAACAAGTATGTTTGGCATGTTCAGTTTCATCTCATTTTCTACATGAATATTATGACGATGTGAGTGTGTGTGTGCCACACCGACACACACGTTCTACTGCAAAATACTTGCAAGAATGAAGTTCGTCTAAAAAACATTTTTTTTTGCACAGCATGTGAATGTATGTATATCTGCGTGAGGTTGATGAGTGCGAATGTGCCATTATCTGCAACTATTAAAACATTGTATCTTAATAATAAGTTAGCAGAGATACACTAGTTGCACATGCTGATCCCAGCTTGTTCCTACTGCTCTGTTCACATGAACCCATATTTTTAATGTTGGATGTGCGTGAGGAAATCATGTGTGTATGTGTGTGTGTTTTTATATTTCAAGATATAGGTTATGTTCTACTTGACTGGAATATCTACGAGCTATTTTATTTCTTCCCTCCGACATCCGATTGAAAATTCTTGAGCGTTGAACGAGTAAAACCAGAACGAATGG